>CM071594.1:234558715-235808715 GCA_036435485.1 Saposhnikovia divaricata
TTTATAGTACTGAAGGAATACTTACACGGATTCTGATTGGTCAATTCGAGGTCACACGGATCACTAACTTTGGTGGTGAAAATTGTGAGGCGTACACGTGGCTGAAGGTTTGATCGTTGATTGTAGTTTTGAAACCCGATGTTTATCCTCGCCACAGGTTTGCATGGTTTTAATTGTGTGTGCGTTTTCTTGGAGATTTAGTGTGTGTTTTTAATTTGGATTTGATGCGGTAATTTGGAGATTACAATGTGGGTTCAAAAAAGACAAAGGGTGTGTATTTGTACGATATTTTTTGGATTTCTAAAGTTTGAGAATATTTATTCAAGATTTTAAAAGAATAATTAAAATTTGGGTATATTCAGGAAAGAATTTAAACATTCTTTTAAAATGTGATGGTCTTCAATTCAAATTTGAAAAAGTTTGGTAGCATTTAATCCGGATTTCAAATAATTTTTTAAAATCTAAAAGTATTAATATGGAATATAAACAATCTATTAAAATCTGATAATATTCAAAAACTTATTGACTTGAAGGATCTTAAAAGTTCACGATTTTGTTGAATTTTACAGTGTATTTTTAATTTTTTGAAATCTCACCAAAATCCAAGAGATTTTAGTGGATTTAAGCTCAAATTTACGTCGACTCAATGAACTCTCGATTCTGCATGGATTCTACTAATTTTGCATGAATTCTACGTGGAATATTAAATCAACAACAATCTATCAAAACCCATAAATTATTAATAATTCGTTAAAATCTGAATTAAATACACCCTCCAAAATATTGGGTTATAATTGTGCTCTAAATCGATTAAATTGGTGAAAAGAGTAGAGAGAGTAGATTAACAAATGTAATTATCTTACACACGCACTAAAAGAAATATAATTATATCAATAAAATAAAATGAATGATGAATTATACTATGTTTTAACTTACAAAATCAATTTAAGTGATTTTTGCACTAAATAAATCAATTCTAGTTACTTGATGGTTTCATTACTGTTCTTTTATGATCAAAATATTTATATGCAGGATCGTTTTATATAATTTGAATTTCGAGGGTCCGAGCAAAATCGAAAAATGTATTCTCATTTTTTTTTTTCTAAATATAGTCTATAATAATTCAAGTAAATATATTGTGTGTCTGAGATTACCTCAAATAGCACCCTAAGGTTAAGAGATATGTGAATACATGTTCAAGGATATTTATGTAAGTTAAGGAAGGAAAATGTAAAATTTATCAAAATGTCATCTAGAATTTATATTAAAAACTAATAACACCTCAGGAAACACCTATGGTCATTCTCAGGACCAATTTTCTCTATAAATATTAATGTAATCAAGATAAGTCAAAATCAAAAAGTAAATACTTAATATTTTTTACAAGAAAAAACATGATCATACAAACTAATATTCAAGTGAAATAACAATTATACATAAATTTATGATAAAAATCATAAAGCCTAAACTACATAACGTCACAATTTCACAAAATTGAGATGCGTATAAAGCGTTTAAAATTAAAAGAAACAATGGTAAAGTTGAACAAACAGACTCTTAATTACATAATTACATTATTAATTTAACAGTAAATTGTAAAGTGAAGGTCGTACTTGAGATTGGATTTCAAAAAAAGTTGTTAAGTTTTCGGGTTTTCAAATTAACAACAGTTTTTGTAAAAAAAAAACAGTTTTGTTTCCATCTTTTAAAAGAATGTGTCCCATTAAAAACTTGAAAGAAAGTCACTTTTTTGGGCCCTAATGTGTAAGATTGGATAATCATTGGCCCTGTTTGGGATTTCATTTTGTTATTAACTTATGACTTATAAGCCCATAAGAGCTTATGGGGGTGTTTGCATATTTAAGTTTTAGCTCAACTTATAATTTATATGTTGATAAGTTGAATGTTAAGTATTCTTAATATTCAACTTTCAGCTTATTCTTATTTCTCGATACACGCAATATATAATATCCTTCAAATCTTCAAAATCATATATCTTTTGATCCGTTCATTAGAAAATTGATATGTATATATCAAATTTCTATAGTCATCGAGATCTATCAATTGATATATATTAAAAACAAATATTTTGAAAATAATAAAAAAAAGTTAACTTATAAGTTCCGATTTACCAAACACTCTACTGATTTACAAGTTCTGATTTACCAAACACTCTACTGACTTATAAGATCTGATCTACTTATCACTTATATGACATTTATGCTTTTAAGCCATAAGCTACTCATTTTTAGATACCCCAAACACCCACATTAAAACATCAGAAAGTACAAACGACTCACAATGTTTTTTATTTTCACATGAATTATCGATATATACTATTACTACTATCAAGATCGGCAAAATTTTGGATCCCTTAAAATGTTAGGGCGATCGCCTTTCTTACCCTCGCTCTGGGTCGGGCCTATTTATAGATAGAAAAACCATTACAATTGTATTGGGCCTAGCCCAAAGAACAACTTCGAAGATTGAACCCATGACAAGACTAAACACGAGCTTAATAAACGGGTTTAAAAATATGCAATCCAAAATCACATGTGATTAGAGTAATCTTGTAATTACATATTTTTGTTGTTAGGTGGTCAGATAAATTGATAAATCTCAATAATATACCATAAAATTGTAGAGGGGGGTTGAATACAATCTTGACCTAAAATTTTTTTTCAACCAATAGAATGAGTGCTCAACGTTTGTGTTTGTAAAATAAGAAAGATAAAACTAAAGCAGTAACACCAATATTAAAAATTTCAGGTGGATTTTTCTGGTCCACCTTAGAATTGTATTGAAGAAATAATCTGTGTAAAACTACATAGCTGCTTGTTACAATGCTTTTGAGTTTACAAGAAAACCTAACAATGTCTAAGTAAGTAGTCAGTGTTTCTCTTTACTCTAGCAATGCAACACTTGGATTATATATACCCCCAAGTTTACAAACCCAACAAACAATACGATATTACAAAGTCAAAAATGTTTGCAGGCATGCTGCCACTCCTTGTCTTCATGTGATGCAATTTGTCTAATTGTCTTGGACATATATTCTTGATTTTATCATCCAAATTGCTTGCTAAGAAAATGAATGTTTCTTTTTCTTCTTTGTTTCCAATACATTCCATGCCATTTTGAAGTCCATTAACACATGTAATTTGTCAGCCATGTTAAGTCACTATCAACTGCTATCTCCAAGACATTATTGTAGATTATCCATTGAAGCTGACTATCCGTTGATGGATTGTATGTTATCCGTTGAAGCTATTATCCGTTGGTGTAGGATCTTCATCCGTTGATATATCATTTCACTTAAACAGAATTACAAATCACAGTCTATATACAGTTAGCTAACCTATTATGTTTATTCATTGATACTCAACATGACTTTGAAAACTATTAACTAACTAATACTTTAACTGATAACTTATCCGTTGGAGCTTCCTAGCATGATACAAACTTATACGTTGATAAGCCACTCATCAACGGATGCTGATAATCTTGTCATCTGTTGATGAGTTACATAATGACTTATACAAAATATGTTTTTAGGTGTTTTGCAAATATCATCAAGAACAACATAATTCTCAAAACAACATAATTCCTAACAGAAATGAGAGCAATCCGATCAGCAAACTCAACAGTGATTCAAAGATTCAAATTTGGGGTAGATTATTTCAAATTCTCTTTCAACAATGATCAGTAATTCAAATTTGGATTAGCACTATTCATTAATTCTGGATCAATTGGTTTAATATAAAAATAATAGTTTTATTATTTGTACACTTTTAGTTTACTAGATTTAAAATTGATTTTTCTATTTGATTACTTATAAAAATGGTACGTAATTAATAGTTAATAAATAATTTAGAATAAACTTATAATAATAAGAAAAACATAATTTATTAAAATTTAAATAAAAGTATATTAAATGCAAAAAATAAAAAGTACATTAATTAAAATAAATAAAAAGTACAATATAAAAGATATTAGACATTTTGGTAAATAGTTAAAAATGAAAAGTACATTTAACTAATTTATTATGTATAATATAAATGGTTAAAAATGATTAAACATTAAATTTAAAATTCAGTAATTTCATACAAATTTATTTAATATAATATGCAAATAATAATTTAGATCAAAATTCCTTTCTCGAAAATTTGGATTAATTAATGATACAAATTTGAATTTTTGGATCACAAGATTTGAAATACCACCTATAAGTATATGATTTGAAACAAACCAGGCACTCAACCTTTTGTTGTTTATTTTGGTTGGCTTTGTCAATATTTCAAATCCAGGCACTCAACCTTTTTGTTGTTTATTTTGGTTGGCTTTGTCAGTAGTAACTAGTAAGTAGTAATATGGGACCCCAGCCAAGATCACTTCCCGTAGAAGTAATTGATTATCCCTTTTACGGTTCCGTTCTGTTTGTAAATTATAGAACTCAATTATTTCTGAATTTATTTCCGATCCCGACTTCAGAAAATCTCATCTCAATTGCACCTCACAAAATCCTAATGATGAAAATCTTGTAATGCTTAAGCGCTCAGCTCCAGCTCCGAAGGATGAATATAGTTCTCATATAGTCATATAGTAAGTGTACTCACTTCCTTCGATTTAAAGGAAACAATATTAGGTGATCTTGTGACTCTTCTTCCTTACCCTACTAAATATTTTAGTAGGGTTTTTGTTTGATTGGTTCTGTTAATCAAAGACAAGCTAAGATAATTGATGCGCCAATCAAAGAGACAATGATGCTTAAGTTTTATGGGTTTGGTTGGATGCGGTGAATAATGATTATAAATTGGTCATGTGTCTTTGTTTAAGAGGAGAACTACGTTTACTCCTGCAAATTCAATCGTTGGACTTCACTAACTAATCTTTCGGTGTTTCCTCCTAATGATCATTGTTGGCTGCCGTCTGCATGTGATTGTAAAAGGAGTGTCGTATTGGACTACTACTCGTTACAAATGTGAGGATAAAACTAAATATATGCTGCCATTTAATTTTGAGGTTGAGAGTAATGACTTTAGGTGTTTGCCTGAGTTTGAATGTGTAGAATGTCATGAAGATAGTTTTCTTTTGGTCAATTTAAACGAGTGTATTTTTTTTTTAACATGGGAACCCGCAGCCGCTACCCTTCGGGTGCGCTCTGGGTAAACCCATGGGTTCACGCAATAGCCTGCAAACCACGTGATCCAAGGCAAACCGCACAAGTGTGACAGGCTCTGCCCCAGGATGGCATAATCACAAATCCGCCTCCCATGGGAGTCGAACCTGTGACCAAGAGGTGAGATGACCTCTCTTTAACCAACTGAGACAACCCTTGCGGGCTAAACGAGTGTATTTCGATGCTAGTATATAAGACTTACTCTTCGGATTGTTCAGTGGATGTATATTGGTTGGATGACAGTTATGGAGTTTGGAGGAAGATGTACAATGTCGGACCAATAAGTTGTTAGGTGTGATAGAGTATAGATTTATATGTATTTTAAATGATTTTTATTTCCATCTTAATTATATTTTGCATTTAATTGGAACTTTATTAATTATAATTTCTTTCTATTATTTTTTTTCCAAAATTTGCAAAAAAAATTTTGCACATTGCTCCTTTTTTTTCAACCACCCTTGTACTCAAAAAATTATTTATTCCTGTAACACTTGAAATCAAATCATCAAGGCATCATATGGGAGTAAAAAAAAACAACTAACCTAAAAAATACAGAAAAAAAATGGAATAAAAATTTCCTAACCATACAAAATCATGGGTTGCCTCCCAAGAAGCGCCTTTCTTTTATGTGTTTGGCTAGACATGTTAAAGATAAGCTCGAATAAACCTCTTGAGAATGAGAGGACATCAACTTCAGTTCCAAATCAGGTGGTTCTTTGATGGAGGCTTTTAGAGGTTTAACTTCTGCGGGCAGCACTTCTAGTGACTCGAAATAATGCATCATTCATATGTCTTGTGAATTAACCTCCAACAAAGTTAGATGCTCCTCTTCATTATTCTCGTGTCCAGAATCTAGAATAATGGGCTGCTCCAGTGGATCTTCATCAGAATTGTGCTCTAGTTTATCAGAAACTAGAACATCTTCTGTAGATATTGTTGAAGATTCCTCTACATATCTTTCATAAACATATGTAGTTTGAGAGACCTTTACTACATTTTCGCTTTCAACTATCATGGGTTCTGAATTCTCCTTCCCAATAACTTCATGATAATCAATATCACATGGTAGATAACCAGGCATTTGATTCTTTATCTCATCAACTGGCTCCACAACCTGATTCCCTAAGTTCCTCAATAAATTTGAATTATTCTCTATAGCATGCATCAACAAAGTTTTTAGAGAACTATATTGATCTTCTTCTTCAGGCTCTTGTTGTTGAGGTTGCTGAAAACATGAATAGCTAGAATTCATCGATGAAGTTCCGAGATAAGCTCCTTCATTATTCCATGAATTAGTGGGAGGTTGCGTCCATGACTGGTTGCAATAATCGGAATATGAGCTATTCCAATTTTGATTAGCCGCAAAGCAAATAGAATCTGGGTTAGAAGGATAGTAGAAATAGGTATGAGCACCGCAACAATAAACACATAAAACATTGTCTGCTTGGCTCCATGGTGGACTCATATGTTTCCACATATGTTTCCACATAGGTTGATTCATTCCTATGCCCATATTCTTAATCATCTCTGACACTGAAGATAATCTACTCTGCAACGAAAGAAGTTCTTGATCTCGTGTAGCACACTCTTCGTCATACACCATACCCATTGCATATGGAGAATACATAACTCTATGTTATCAACTTGAAAAACAACAAGAATTATCAATGTAAGCTCCACAAAATAAACCAAACTGCAAGATGATTAATTTTACAGTAAATACTAAAATAGTCCCCGGCAGCGGCGCCAAAAACTTGTTGCGCAAAATCTAGATGTGCAAGTGTACACAATCGCAAGCAAGTAATACAGTAGTAAATACCAGATATCGTTCCTCAAGGACTGCCTAATTGTATAAATTGCAATTAATATCAAATAATTCGGTTATAGAACACAATAATTGGGTTTTGTTTTATCTAACCAAAACTAATTAATTATCAACTAAATTAACTAACTAATATAATACTAGCAAAGAGATCTGAATGAGTTTTAGATACTAGAAGCTAAGTCAAGATAATTACTTCCCCCTAATATGTGCATGACGGCAATAAAGCAGTGTAGTACTATAGCAAAGTCACAGTCTACTAACCAGAAATTCATAGATCATAGGTTTCCCTCGAAATCACTATGTTATAGATTCTGTAATTAAATTAACATATGTCTATGCCTATTTCAACTTCCAGAATACAATTAAGCACCAATTTCACACGACTATGCAAGGTAACAATATATGTCTATACCGTCACAAAATTAATATCAACAGATATAATCATGCACTATTCAAGTATTGTGTCAGTTAATCATAACCCTCTCAGTATTATAACTAACTCAACAATCTACTACCATTGGCCAAACAATAGCAATTATATAACATGAAATCCACTTGAACGAATATACTGCAAACTGTAAATAGTACTTCTTATAAAAACACCAAAAATTCCATATTAGGGTTTCATAAAAATCCTAACTCATACAAGTTTAGTTCATAATAAACGTATCAAAATAATCCAAAGATAACCAACACATGTTCATAAGAAGAGGTATAAAAGATAAGAGAAAACAAAGCCAATTGAATGTCTTCAGTGGGTGAATTCTTCTTGTTAATGGCTTCTTCTCCTCCTCCCTTGTGCGGCTCCTTCTCTCTTGCTTTCGTCGTATCTCTCGTACGATATCTCTCTCTATTAGGTCTGATGATATCCTATATTATCTCTAATAAAAGTATTTTTACTTATTACTATAATTACAAGGAGTTTTTCCAATAAAAATTGAATTCCAAGAAGAGGAAATTCGTAATTGATTTTTGGGCTCTGTTTCTGAGCTGATTCGGCTGGATTTTAAATTCAAGACCACTTCAGAAATAAAGCTCTTCTCCTAAGCTTTCCGTGGGCTGTTGAATCGTCAGAATCGGACTTGTAGAACTCCAGATATGGCCCAAACAGTGCAGACTGCGCAAGCTACCCGAAAAATCCGAATTTTAATCAAGTTAATCTCCAACTCTTGCTATTTAACCTCCAAGCTTTCTTTTATTATAACTCCTTGATACCTACAATAAAACATTAGAATTTATTAAATAAAAATCCTAATCAATGCAAAATAACTTAAATATAGGGACAATATTAATATTAAATGCACGATTATCAAGTTCTAAATTTGAAAGGATTGGAGTTAAATTACAATTAAATTTTATTTAATTAGGCCGCATGCGCAAGACTCATTGTTTAGGCCATATCTTGAGTTGTAGATATTGAATTTTGGCGATTCAACAGCCTGCATGAAGATAACGAGATTCTCTACCATCCTGGACAGGCCCATATATCATATTCCACTTGGAGCAACACATGATCAAATGGTAAAAGTCAATTACGAATTTTAACTTTGAAAAATCTATCTAATTATAGAAAGCCATGTTTTATTCCTATAAACATTAAAACAATATTTTTGGTTTTAGGTTATTATTGTTAGAGTTATTACTTACATACTTTAATTGAGGAGCCATCAAAAAGAAGAAGATGGCAGAAAGAGTGTATGCTTGGGAATTTCCACAGGAATTTCTTTTGTATATCTCTGTTTTTGGAGGGCTATAGCTAGCTGTTTTGAAACCCTAAACTTTATGACAATTATGTTTTGATTTTCGAAGATATGTGCTTATACAGGCTTCAATACTTTTAGATAATCTTGAATTGGCCGTAGTATGTGGACATCCAATTAGGTTAAATGATTGGTTTATCTATAAAGTCAATTAATCTTTCTATGTGGTCCATGGGATTAATTGTATCAGTGTGAAATTCGTTTTAGCCTTTCTATGTGGTCCATGGGGCTATACGAATAGCATAACTTATTTCTATGTGGTCCATGGCAAGTTCTCTATAAGTATCTTTCAGAACATATTACAAGAATTTTAGAATTATGTCATTAGTTTAGTGGTGGATTAACTATAACAACCCAATCAGGAGTACTAACCCCGAGTTGGCGTATTACCGCAGACATACACACTGATTACATGTTTACAACCAAAAAGTTAACGTACTATATATTGTAACAACCTTTTAAAGCCATTACAGTCTAAACAAAAGTTACAGGACATCTAGTTTAATAAAACAAAAGGAAACATGTCTTCTGTGTCCTGAAGGCACTAGTTACACTCACGAGGGCCTCAAAATCCTGCTCACCTGGAACATTAAATTTTAAAACATCAACCTACAAGGTTGAGTGAGCTATCGAGTTTAAGAAAATGTCGTACATTCAAATGTACAAGAAATAACATTTTATATAAAACTCAAACACAGTATCGCTCTTCCTTATCACCCCACGGAATAGACTCGTCAGCCTCTGCCTTATTACCTCTTCTAAGAGTCATGCTGCAGTACACGACAACACAATAGCACTCGCTAACGCTACAATCAACCCCTGATTATGCACGAAAGGAGGCGAACCGCAGGCTCCATACAAATTACTAACTGACCCCTCGCCAGTCTAGTGGGTATGAACAACCATTGGTTAGGGCCCAACACACGCAAAAATTATTATAACAGGAAGCAAGTGTCATTTACGTAGTATCATTTAACAAGTTCTATCATGCACCCATGCATAATGATTTGTAATCTACATGTACTAACGGTGTTACCAAATGTCTAACTTGACATATCTTGGCAATTCAATCTTTGTACCAAGGCAGGCTTATTTATCTAATTAGTTAATTATTAACTCGTGCAGGTGTTCAGGGTGGATAGCAGGTTTGTCTAGTGTACCGAGTGATAAACGTAAGGTTCCAAGTGTGTCCAGGAACTTAGAACTGGCATGATATTATGCCTTCATTATTAGAATTAATATTAGCATCCATCATTTTAGAATAATTTAATCAAAAAGATTTTACATACTAACTAATATTTTATTTGAGTTATTTAGATATGAATATAAATAACTTGCAACAATTAATAATCTATATATATATATATATATATATATATATATATATATTATAATGGCAGGAGATCGAAAATGCACAGTTTAAGGTATTTTTCTTGAATTTTCGTTTTTTTGATTTTTCTTATTAAAATTCTTTTTTGCATTAAATAACTATTAATGACAATTTAATTAGTCATTAATTACACATATTAAACATCTATTCAATTTATTCTATTTAATTTGTTTAAAAATTAACAACCTTTATTTGAACATTATAGTTATTATTTCAATATTAAATATTAATTATATACAGTTAAGTTTATTTTTAGGTAAAATGACGACTAACAATTGTTTATATTGCACTATTTTTTATTTTCTATTCAAGATCATTATATTTTTTTTTCCGGATTATTATAGAATAAACGGCCTTAACTTCTCAAGCAATTTTTATTATCCACGATTGTGAAAGTCGTAATAAATTATGAAAGTACAAGATATTTACTTAATTTTTAGAATTGTATACAAACAATACATACAAATTTTTAATTTTACTCATGAATAAATTATACATGAGTTATGATCAAATCAATTAAATTTAACAAATCCAGCCATTTATCGGAAGAAAAATCGATAAAAAAGCTATACACCCATTATTTCGTTACATTGTGTCGAAATAAAATTTTATTCTAATTAAACAAATTTTTACACTATTATTGAATATGTATATTATGAGAGGGGTGTCGGCTTTAAAAAAATGTTATTAACCTGAACTTCTCAAGCATTCTTCATTATCAATAATTGTTGAGTCGTAATAAACCAGGAGATCGGAGAGGCTTTCACTCAGAAATTTTAAAATATTTTTCTTGATTTTCACATTTTTGATTTTTTTTATTAAAATAATTTTCTTGGATTTAATAGCATTTTAATTAGTCATTAATTGTACATATTAAACTTATATTAAATACATTTTTTTATTATAATTAATATAAAATTTTTGAAATCTTTACTAGAATATTATAATTATTATAGTAATATAAAATATTAATTATCTATCCAAAAGTACAATTATTTCAAGGTAAAACGATAAAATAAACTTATTTATATCGTCCATTTCTAATCCGTATTCAAAATTGATGCAATTTTTTTTTCGGCAATAATATATAGGCGATTTTAACTTTTCGATTAATTCGTAATCAGTGATCGTGAGAATCATGATAAGATATGGAAGCATATAAATTTTTCAGTTAACATCCACAATTTAAATACAAGCAATATTGTTTAATTTACTTTTACACATGAACGATTTACACATGGGGTATGATCAACTCGATTAAATTAAACCAATCCAACATTTTTCTTTACTGATTAAATCAATGAAAAAGTTATACATTCGGTGTTTCATTATATCGTGTTGGATTAAATTAATATTCTAACTACACAAATCCTTATACCATTACTAATCAATTAATCATGCATGTATGTTATGAGACGGGAATTAATTATGCATGTATGTTATGAGACGGGCGTAAGAATTATCAACAAACTAAGCAATCACGTCTCTCATAATGCCACTGATAGCAAAATGATACATAAATGTTACTTTTAGTTATCCATTGTTTAACTTTACAAATGTTTATTAATATTGGATTTCAAAAGCATTTTTTTATGTAACAAAATAAATGTCGTCAATATATTCGAAAATATTATTATTAATACTTAAGAGTTTAACTGAAACATGTTTTCTTTTTGCTAATTATTTTCTCTATAATTCTTTAACGTTCAAATTTAATTACATTTTACACAAGTTTCAATTCATCATATCAAATTTCAAATAGTAAGACTCAACAAACAATGATGTTATATATACAATTTTAAAAAATCTTTTCATGCCGCGCATAACGCGGCTTTGTTACCTAGTTAAACTTAAAATATAAAAAAAAATATGAAATAACTCACTTGTTCACGAGTTTAACTTGATCACCCTTAGTTAGCCTTGATATATTGATGCCTCTAGCTCCAGTTACTATCCTGAGCTCTCACTCCCTCAATGAAATGGCTAACATGGGGTTTTATTTATACCAGTTTCCACCACCTTTTCTATTTTATATTAATATATATATTTTAAGTAAATTAGAAGAGGTGACGTAGTAACCATACCATGCATCACTACAAAAAAACCCATTTCTGCCAACGGAAATGTTTCCGTTGGCATTTACCAACGGATTGACAACGAAAGAGCTATACCAACAAATTCCCAACGGATTACTAACAGATATTTACCAACGGAATTTTCTGTTGGTAAATATAATTACCTTCATATTAGTAACGAAATAACAATGGTTTATCAATGCCCTACTAACGGAATACTAACGAAAGTGTTTGTTGTTCATTCCGTTAGTAGTTCCGTTGGTAGTTTGTTGGTAATCCGTTACTATACATTTTGTTACTAATCCATGCATATTCCGTTGATAATCCGTTAGCAAGGCATTTTTTTTTTTGAAAAGCAGGGAAATATATTAAGGGACTGAGCCCAAATAAAACGAGTCCAACAACAACCAGGGTAATATCACCACAGCCCACATATGGCCCAATCAAAGTAACCCAAGCACTACAATAACGAACTAATACTACGAAGCCCAACCAGTTCAAACAGATAATGAGATGATAATAAAGGAAATACAAAACATGCCCAGAAACATGCCCAGAACATAGAACTTCAACTGCAACGGTAAGAGACTACCAATTTTCCATACCTACGAAGACGTTACCAGCATGAAGTTATTCCTCAATGTTAACAAACCCTTCCGGGTTCTCCAAATGCTCGACCCGATTAGGAGGATTCTCGACTTCTGCTACCATGGCTTGCACATTCACTTCTTCCTCATGAATCCTATGAAACTCAGGACCAATCCTTCCTAATCCCATGTCTAGACTCCATATCTCAAACAGACGCCCAAATGACCTTTCAATGACCACCATTTGCTTCCAATTAGCTGCACCATGCTGTGCCAGATACGCAGCCAAAGCATTATCAGTAGCATCCGTGAGACGGATCTCAATGTTAAAATTCCTATCAGCTTTCCTAGTATTCAGTTGTTGGATAATGAAGGCATTAGCTGGATTAGCCCATACATCAATGGAGTCCTTCCACTCCCAATAGGCTGCAGCATGGTCTGTTTCAAGAATAGCTTTAGGATAATCATCGTCAAAGATTAGCTTCAAACCTTCCATAAAAGCATGCAGTTCATTGCTCCTTCGATTTTCGATTCCCAGAGAACCAGCTAACATCCTAATGATTGTGCCCCTCCTATCGCGAACAACCACTCCAATTCCAGAGATGTTTCCATTCTGAAGTCTGTGATTTTCAAAACACCCATGCACGTTAACTTTAACCACACCTCTGCGGGGCATTTCCCAGCCCGGATTGACATTCATCATAGCCATGTTTTGCTTGAGAAGTTTGATAATATTTGGTAGAGTAAAAGGATATTAAAAAGAGAGGTAAAAGGGTCTCTATAAAGGGTGTATATTGATGGCATTGCATGGCTCTATAAAACTTAAATTCCCAAAATTGTCTGCACAGATCCCTTAGGCGATCAGTTACTCCATGTCGCTGCTGAGTTAATACATATTGACGCTTCACATTATCTGTTTAGGCCTGAACAAGGTGGGATTAGCAATATATATACAAAATACCCACACTCTAGTCAACACTCTGCTTTTGCTTATTTGAATGACCCAACAACATACAAAGTCTTGATCACACTCTCACCCTATTTTACCCCTTAGCACCAAGCAAAAAGCATTTTCTTTCTGAGTAGACCTTGTTTTGCTAGATTGTCAGCCTCTTGATTCAGCACTCTATCCACCTTCTTGAACATTAACCTCGAGTTAACTAGGAACTTCTCAACATCCTTGTCAAAATGATGGTCTAAACTTACTCTAGATTTCTGAATTCTTTTAATCAATTCTGCCGAATCAGAGTAAATTATACTACTGCAATTGCTCCATTTGCTAGATGCTAATTTTCTGATAACAAACAAAAAGGCTTCACATTCACATAGGAAAGGTGTATTAGCTATCACTGGACCAGAAAAGATCAAAACTATATTCCCCTCAGAATCCTTAACATATCCTCCTATACCTGCTCGAATCACTGAATTATTTTCCATCTTCCAAGCTCCATCTATGAAGCCAGTTAATGTTACCTGCTTACTTATCAAAAGCTCTTTATTCAGAAGACTAGTTTTAAGAACTAGCCCTGATGGATTTGAGTTCCACATATGAGACTTATCAATCAGACTGACTGCTTGACACCACATTTGAGATCTATGCACTATCAGAAACAGAAACTCCGAATTTTTTGTTTTCAAACCCTTAAAAATAGCCTGATTTCTGCATAGCCAAATTGTCTATAATGTCGCAGCCCAAGTTATTTGCCATGCAGATCTAACACTTGGATTGTAGGAAAACGGATCTGAGAAAACATCAAAACATTCTTGTTTCCTAACACTCCACCAGTCTGAAACAAAATCCCAGGCCCACCTTGCTAATTCACATTTCCAGAAAATGTGAGACTGAGATTCTTCTTCATTATTACACCATTTGCAGATTCTTGAAATATGAGAGCAAGTACTAATTCTGGATGATAAGAAACCACAGGTTGGAAGAATATTGTGAAAATAATTCCAGAGAAAAATACTAACCTTTGGTGGGATTTTGAATTTCCACATAGACCTCCAACCAACCTCAGATTCTACTATATCCTTATCCATTAAGGCATAACTCCTAGCTGATGAAAAATCCTCGAGTCCAAATCAACCTATCTATCCCAACCTTAAGCTGTACATGATGGAGGATATTCATTAACTTTTCTACCAGTTCCAACTCCCAGGCTCTAAGGGTTCTACTCCAAAAAACCTTCCCCTTTATAGGATAACATTCCACCAAATCCTTGAAAAGTCTAACATTGACATGTTTAAGATTTGAAATGTTGTATAATTTTGGAAAGAGATCCATTAGTGGTCCTTTCGTATACCAGTTATCTTCCCAGAAAAGTGTTGTTTCTCCATCCTTAATTTTCCACAAGAACTTGTTCCTATCTAGTTCTCTTTTCAAACTTGAATTACCTGAAACCTCCACTATACCTTGAATGCATTCTGAGACTTTATTTGTTTTGAGAATCTTATCCATTGTGTCTCCTTTTGAACAATCGTACTTTGCTCTTACCCATTTGTTCCAAAGATTATCTCTCTCCTTATTCCACTTCCAATGCCATTTTCCTAATAAAGTAGAATTTTTCGTGCTAATATTTGAAAGTCCAAGACCTCCCAATCTTTTTGGCTGAGTAATCTTTTTCCACCTGAGATAATGCATTTTTTTATTTCCCTCCGAGTGACCCCAAAAGAAATTTCTTCTAATCTTTTCAATCTCTGCACAAACTCCCTTAGGAACCTTGAAGGTGTTAAACCAATAGACTGGTAAACTGTCTAGTGTGGATTTTAGCAAAACAAGTCTACCAGCCTTATTTAGGGAAGAACATCTCCAATTTGCTAGTTTACTTTCAAACTTCTTGATGAGAGGGTTCCAAAAAATTTTCTCCTTATTGAAGTACCTAATGGAGCTCCAAGATATATGAGAGGCCAGACACCTACCTTGCATCCAAACAGTTTAGCTCTTGAATCCACTAGATCTCTATTTTTTCCACAAGTAAACAAACTACTTTTTGAGAAATTAATCTTCAGTCCAGTAAGCAGCTGGAAACACTGAAGAACACGCTTGATGACCTTTAAATATTCTAAAGAACCTTCTAAGAAAATCAAGGTGTCATCTGCGAACTGTAGGTGAGTCAACTGAACAGAATCTTCTTTCAAAGAAAATCCCCTAACCATTCCTGTTGATCTTGCTTTGCCAATTAAAAGGTTTAACACTTCAGCCACAATATTGTACAAAAGAGGTGAAAGAGGGTCACCTTGTCTGAGGCCTCTTTTGGGAGAGAATTCTTTAGAGGGTGATCCATTAACAAGAACAGAGACTTTCATCGAATCAAGATAAGCTCTGATCCAGGAAATCCATCTACTTCCAAAACCCATTGCTTCTAGCAATTGAAAGAGAAACTTCCAAATGACCGAATCAAAAGCTTTTTCAAAGTCAATCTTCAGTATCAGATCATTGCTATTAGACTTCTTCATTGAGTGTATTGCTTCGTTTGCAATTAGTATACTTTCCGAAGCTTGTCTTCCTTTTATGAATGCAAACTGATTCATGCCTACAATCTTTCCTATGACCTCACTCAACCTGTGAGCTAAAACCTTCATAAATAATTTAGCAGTACTATTTATAAGGCTAATAGGTCTAAAATCCGATAAAAGTTCTGGATTAGGCTTTTTGGGAATGAGAGTTATAAAAGAAGAATTGAAGCCTGCAGGGAAAGAAAGTGACTCAACAAAGCCATTGAAACTATTAAAAATTCCTTCTTTTAGCTGATTCCACATAGACTTGATGCAACCCATATTGAAGCCGTCTGGTCCTGGAGCTTTCTCATTTGCAGAACTTTCAAGTGCAACTTCAATCTCTTCAATTGAAAAATCCCTTTCCAACCATATTTTCTCAGATTCTGAAATTTTATTTGTTACCAAATTACCAATTCTCAGAAAGCACTGAGCATCTTTCACACCAAACGAGCTTTTGAAATGCTGGAAAAAAGCATTCTTGAGAAGTTGTGGATCAGAGATCCAATTTGAACCACTAAAGATTTTAAATATTGTGTTCCTTCTCTTTCTTCTCTGAATGACCTGGTGAAAGTATTTCGAATTGCGATCACCTTGCATCTGCCATACTAGCCTGGATTCCTGCCTGAGCATATCATCTCTTACATCATAAAGATGTTCTAATTCTTTCCTTTTAGCAATTTCATCCATAGAAAGAACACCGCCCTGGCCATCATTGTCTAAAGATTCTTCAAGAATTTTAATGTTCCTAGAAGTACGATCCTTAAAGTTAACTGCCCAACCCTTAATGATCCCTTTAATCTCTCTAAGCATTGACTGAATATTCTTGTGTTCCAAGGAATTTTGTGACCAATAGGTTTTTAAAAGATCCATTAGAGAATCCTCTCTCAACCAGCAATTGTAAATTTTCATAGGTCTAGGGCCCCAATTAAGAGAAACTCTTTTAAATATCAACCTTTTGTGATCTGATTTTTTCCTGTGTAAAGCTGTAACTTCCCAATCACCTTCACTACACCACTCTGAGTTAGCTAAAACTCTGTCCAATCTGCTCTTTTTACCTTGAGGGCCAATCCATGTAAACTTTGTGTTCGAAGGATCAAAATCATGTAGATTTTGATTTGAGATAAAATTATTGAAATCACTAGAATCTTTTCTCCTGTAGATACAATTTGCAACCTCATTCTTCCACCTTACACAATTAAAATCTCCAACCAAGCACAAAGGTTCATTGACAATTAATGACATGATCACACTTAGAACTCCCCACAATGCTAGTTTCCTCTGAGGATTTTGAGGTGCATAAACATTTATCACATTAAATCTTACCTTTGAGATGAGGCACTCCAACTGAACCCATTGCCAGCCCCCATCCTGAGCTACCCCTAAACCCTTAAATGATTCTTTTTCCCAGGATAACATCATACCCCCTGAGTGACCCTTAGAATCTTGAATGAGCCAGCCATGTGATTCAGATTCCCAAATTGCATTCTGCAGACTTTCATTCCATGAATCACATAGAGTTTCTTGTAAACAGATGAAATTAATCTTGTTTTCATTAATGGATTCCCTTATAAATCTACAAACACCCCTACTACCTATACCTCTTATATTCCAAGAAAGCAACTTAAAATCCATAAGAATCAAAAACTATCTTCCAATAAAAGAACTCTAAGTAAGCGTCTGGAGATCCCCTTTATTCAATTTCTCCTCAACAATCTTCTGACAATCAGCCAGATCTCCAGTTACTTCTAACCCCATATTCTGTGCACATTCTAAAATCAACTCTGCCTCCCAGAGATTTTTATCCAGAATTTCCTCCTTATTAGTCAAAAGAACTGCATTATCAACACCTTCCAATTTCTGATTTGATGTAGACTTCTTTTTGCAACACCCTCCTCCAAATTTCTTCTTATTGAATCCTAAATCAAAGGGATTCTTATACAATCTAGATTTTTTCCTTGGCCTCCCCCTTTTACCACCCATATTTAACCTCCCAACATTTTTGCACAAGGTGTCTTGAGGACTTCTTTGAAAATCATTGGTTATGCTTCTTGAATTTTCCAAAGTGCTTTCTTGATCAGACTGAACACTTCTCACTGTTGATGACTTGTTTGCATCAATAGGGGTCCTCTTAGGATCCAAAGCTTCTACCTTATTCCTTTCCACTGTTGATGTCACAATTACCTTTGAGACTATATGTGCATCTGACTCTTGTACTCTAGATACTAAAGAATCAATATGATTTGTATCCCCTTCCAATACATACAACTTATCAAATTCATTTCTTTCTCCCTCAACCTTGTCTTTCCCTGAATTTACTGGGACCACAATCTTTTTTTGAGGGATATCAGAAGAAATAGCAACATCTAATACCTTCTCTTCTTCAATATTCTTAAAGGGTTCTAGTTTACTTATATGAATTCCCAAACTATCAACTTCCTTGAATCTGATCAGAAAATTCTTAACTTTAACAAGAACTTTCAATTCCTCATTTATTGGATCCATCATCACTGTTTGCATACAAATCAAGGGGTTAAAAAACGAATTGCTATCCTCTCTTTGATATGACCGTGAAACCCATTCTCCTAATTTCTTTGTAAATGCCTTTAGATTTTCCTCCAGCCAAGCAATCATCGGTAGTCCAGAACATTCAATCCAGACTGTTCTAGGTACTATCAAATCTTCCTCCTTGAATTTTCTAATTACCGAGAACCAAGTCGAGACGGTTTTAAAAACCAGATTTTTCCAATCTACATCATCATCTCTTCTGAGTAAAAACTTCCTTTCAGATAAACCCACTACCTTTATGTTCTTAAACCCCTTTTCTAATATCTTTTCTTCTAGATTTTCTGCTTTTTCATCCATCCAAGTTAATCCAACCAAACTGTGCATCAGCCCTGCTTCTACTTCCTCATCTATTACTGCTTCAGTATACTCAAACATCTTCTTACTACAATCCCCATTATGAACTATAGGTTTTGCCTGTTTTAAATTGGAATTACCTACCTTACTGCTTTCCTTTGGCTTGAAGATCCTCTCCTCTGGTATGAAAGTTGTTTCCTTCTCCTTATGGTTTTTGTTTATAGTCAAGGTAATTCTTCGGGCAAGACCTCCTTTCTCTTTGGCATTATTAATGATCCAACCTGCCTCAGCTTCGTCTTTAACTTTGATAAATCCAAACCTTTTTCCATTTCTATCTCTTTTCCTTGGTAAAATAATATCTTTTATCTCCCCACAAGCTTTGAAGAAATCCCATATCCCTTTAGCAGTAGCCTCAACCGGAATATTAACCATGAAAATTGTAATATCTCCATTTTTACGGATGCGGTGACAAAGATTTGAAACAGATAGTTTGCTTAATTCACAGGGCCTGTATATTTGCATTCATATACAGATAGTTTGCTTAATCATCCATATTAGAAATCAGTATATGTTACCACTAAGGTTTCTTGATTGTGGTTTTTAGGGCCCTCCTAGAACTGGTAAAACAACCAGTACTATACACAATTCACCAATCAAGTTCACCAAAATATAAAGAAAACTAAAATATAAACCTCTTTTCTGAACATACGATTATCCACAGGTTTGAATATCATTGTGAAGTTTTAAAAGGGGTGCAACTGATGATGAGATGGCAAGTAAGTGCCTGCTGTAATATAACTGGGCAGACATATATACTTTATATTCTGCACAAATTTGGCTAACACATGATTAGACTTAATTAGCTATGCTACTTGAGCTACATGAAAGGATCTTCAGTGGATGTAAGTTACCAACTAGAGATACATTATTCTAGTGAGCTAATAGTAATAAACTCCCTCAAGCTTCAAGATCTCAACAACACAACAACAATAAAACACTGAATTAAATACCAAAGTGGGACCACAATAATAATAACACATTCATCTATGCAGTACCGCAGCATAACGGAAAGGCATTCTACATATTTAAAAATCAGCAGCAAAGCAGCTAAAATAAATAAATATCAAGACATAGCTTCCGGAGTCCAGACTGCGATCATCATGAGACTTTTGAGGGTAGTTAACCCCTTAAAACCTTTGAAGAATGAAACTACATGTCAGGAGAGTATTCAAGCAGGATGTTTATAGTTTCATTTACCATGTTATTAGAGAGTGAATTTTGGGAAACGGAATATTGAATTTCACAGTTTTAAGCATAAAAAAGTCATTCTGAATGTAGTCAGAAACAATCTTCTGTTTATGTGGAACTTCTCAAAAATTTAGAAGGATTTCCGCTAGTAGTCTAATGGATTTATAGTGCTTGACAATATTTATCTCACTTGTGTAGATGGATACATACAAAAGAATAAAAATAACGGTTAACAATAGAATGATTATATAATCAATGATCATGAAGGTAAAAAGTTTGACCTTATCTAGTGATCCAGTACAACAACTATACACAAAAAGATAATCAAAAAATGGATATAATCAATGATCATGAAGGTAAAAAGTTTGACCTTATCTAGTGATCCAGTACAACAACTATACACATAAAGATAACCAAAAAATGGAAGACGCTATTGGTGCAATGTATCTGGTCACATACCTAGGCCTAATTTGACCCCAACATCTTCACATATTGAGGCGGACAGACTAGCAAAGGAAGGTGCGGCACGACTTAAATTGCTTTCTTCATGGAATTAAGTTCTGAAAGTGGTAAGTGAGGGTGTCATAGGACTATTTTCAAAGTTAAGTTCAGTATAACACCAATATTACTACTACATCTAAGTATCCTGCAGTGGTTTATGTCCCCTAGATGTTCAAGCTTGTACCGTTTTTCCTCTATCCTTGATAGAGTGGTAATATATAAAATATTTGCTTATCAAAAAGAAAAAGAACTCGAAACTTACTTTTCATTAATGTCTTCTATTCGCCCCCTTCCATCGCTATCTGTTGAGCCAATATTCCAATGTATGTTCTCATTTGCTGCTGTAGAATATACATTATGAGTGCTTGGATGTGACTGAGTTGGTGAGTGTTCAAATTGAGCAGTTGTGCGTTGTTGGGATTGAGCAGTTAGTGGTCATGATTGATTTGGTGAGCTCTGTGCAGATTGTGATGTGTGCTGTCTTGATTGTACCGGTGAGTGGAGTCTGGACTGAGATGGTGCACGTATTCGAGGTTGATCTGGTCTTGATTGAGATTGAGCAGGAATACTTTGAGTGCGAATGTGCGCAGGTTGATCGGGAACATGTTGTGCAGATTTGGTAGGTACTCGCGGTTCAAAATGAGTGGCAACACACTCTCCAGATTGAGTAGGTACTCGCGGCCCAGATTTAGTAGGTACTAGCGGCCCAGATTTAGTAGGTACATTCTTTCCAGATTGAGCTTGTACTTTGTGTCCAGAGTTTGCTGATTGATTTTTAGCATGATCCTTAATACTCCTAATTTTCACCTGTAATACACCAGATAACAAAAGTTAAACTCAATGAAAGAATTGTAGTGTTAATTGATCACATTAGCAACGAGAATTAAATTAACTTTAACTAGAGAATAAATGAAGAGTATATAATAACTTTATTTAATATATTAAGAGTATATACCTCCTTACTTCTGACTTGACTCTCCTCTTTGCCAACATTTGTACTGCGTTTCTTTTTATGTGCAATCTGAAAAAAACAGTCACAAAAAATTATAAATATCATCACTGTATTACACAATTTTACTAAAGCTGTGTTAATTAAATTCTTGGTTTAACACAAGCATACCTCCTTACTTCTGACTTGACTCTCCTCTTCGCCAACAATTGTACTTTGATTTCCTTTCTTTTTATTTGCATTCTGAAATAAACATTCACAAAAAAATTATTGCAATCTTGTAGATGATACATGCTTTTCTATATATCTTAACAGAAGCATACCTCAATGGGTGTCTTAGTCGACTCAAATCCCTTCTTACTTCTGACTTGACTCTCCTCTTCGCCAATGCCAACAACATTTGTACTCTGACTGCGTTTCGTTTTAATTGCAATCTGAAATAAAAAAACAATAACAGCACACGATTTACCCAAAAGTAGTGGTACTACATACAGTTTTTGACCTCAATAAACTTTTAAACTCAACTCGATAATTAAAAACCAAGATTGAACTACCAGTTGTTTCACAAACCATTATTTTTATACCTAAAAGTGCTATAAATACAAACAACAGCTTCATAAATTGTAAATACAGATTAAAAGTATATATTTTACCTCAGCAAAGGCATCATTCCCTAAATTTACACCCCCGTTGCATTTCTTTGAACTTGAAAATGGAGCAAAGCCCTGTTGTGCGAGTTCTAGGGATTTTGGGTCATTCATAATCTGAAAACACATAAATGAATTACCTTAATCGAACAAACGGAAAAGGAAAAGGGGATGAACACAGACACAAAAGGGGAATTGAACATACATTTACCAGGGATTGAAGTTTTCTCATATCTGTTGCTCGATTTGGTCGCCAATTTTGTAGCTCGATTTGGTCACCAATTTTGAGAGAGTAAAATAGGTCTTGAGTCTGCACTGGCCCGTGAGACTGTGTATTTATATTTTTCAAAAAAAATTAAAAAATACTATCTTCGGGGAATTACATGTAAATAAAAGGAGAATTAAGGGGAATTACGTTATTATATATATATATATATGTGTGTGTGTGTGTGTGTGTGTGTGTGTGTGTGTGTGTTTTCTTAACACAAAAATTTATATTTATTAATAAATACTTATGTGTATATATTAGTTATATTATTTACAATAAAAATTTAATGGAGTAAGTAGTATTTACCTAAATGATAGCTAAAAAATACTAATCGGATGCATCGTTGTAGTCATCTTCGTCACAATTATTGCTATCTTCGGTTTGCGAAGATACATCTTCATCTTCGGTTTCATATTCAATTTCTTCCTCCGGAGTCCCGTTACCGTCATCTAAATCTACTACAAATCCACTTTCATCATTTAAATGCGTAGGAATGTCATTTGTACTAATATCACTTAGATGTGTGGGTGTATCATCTTGGAAAGGTTCTTGATCTGATACCGGAATTTGAGAAAGTTTAACAAGTGGTCGAGCTTTTACTTTGCATACAACTAACCAATCGATCTTGTCTCGTCTAAGACTTGGGGACTTGCAATAGTAAACTTGCATGGCCTGCATTGCTAGTATAAATGGCTCGTACACCCTCAGTCGCTTTCTTTTATTGACCTCAATTAAATTATAACGTGGATGAACTCTTGTTCCAACATCAAGTGTAGGTTCAAACCATTCACACTTGAACAACACTGTTCTCTTAATTGGACGGCGAGGATACTCGACAATCAAAATCTCTTCAATTACTCCAAAGTAATCATTAGGTGTCTCGTTATAATTCGATCCCTTGATGCATAATCCACGTTGAATGTTGACTTGTCAGCTCCATATTCCCGAGTATGAAATTTGTACCCATTCACATAGTAGATTGGTACGGACTTAACCGAATAAAGAGGTCCAAATGAAAGGGCCTGGATATATTCATTTGAAACCAGTGATGGATTTTCAGCCTGAAATTATCAGTGGTGGCAATTATAATAAGAGAATTTATAACCGAACATTATCTAATATTAATTATAAAAATATCAAATAACTTACATAGTTTTTAAACCACATGGCAAATTCATTTTATAAGCACTGATCAACTTCAACACTACTTATATATGGATTGCATTCCCGAAGTTGATTTATGAAAATCCTAATTACAGAAAAAAAATAATTAGATAACATGACCATTCATTAATAGAGACAACTAAGCATGTGTATACCAACCTCTGGACAATTAAATAAGATATAATTATGAGCTGCCATATATTCTTGATCATCAAGATAACGAGTGCTAACACTCCCATGTGAATGTCCGGGATGAGAAGATATAGAAATGTTTCCTCCAAAACTATCTTCACCTATAGTAGAAGCATTTCTAGGAACTTTTCTATGTTTTGTTTGAACATGTTGCTGAAAGTAATGTGAGCAAAAAGTGGAAGCTTCCTCAACCAAAAAAGCATTGCATATTGATCCTTCAACCCGAGCTTTATTTTTCACATTATTCTTCAAGTGGCGCAAAAATCTTTCGAAAGGATACATCCAACGATACTGTACAGGACCTGCAATGCGTGCTTCATATGGCAAGTGCACTAAAAGATGTTCCATTGAGTCAAACAATGCTGGTGGGAATATGCGCTCTAACTTGCAAAGTATAACAGGAATTTGTTCTTCAAGCCTCCGCATGTCACTTATCTTTAAAGTAGTCGAAGTGAAATCTCTGAAGAAAAGGGTTAATTCTGTGATAGCTTCCTAAACATTATTCGGAAGAAATTCCCGAAAAGCAATCGGAAGAAGTCGTTGCATAAACACGTGACAATCATGACTCTTCATTCCAAATAACTTGTATTTTTTCATGTTGATGCAACGCCCCACATTTGACACATATACATCTAGAAATTTGAGATCTTTCAACCACTCACACACTTTTTCTTTACCCTTCTTGTCCAAGCTATAACATGCTTTCGGATACTTTCCTGTCGACTCATCATATGCTAACTCTGGCCTTCGACAAATCTTTGCAATATCATCTCTTGCCTTAGAATTATCTTTGGTCTTTCCTTCAATTGCCATGATAGTGTTGAAAATATTCTCAAAGACATTTTTCTCAACATGCATAACATCAAGGTTATGTCTAATATTCAATGTCCTCCAATATGGCAAATCCCAAAAGATACTTCTTTTTTTTCCATCCACAATTGTAAGCTTTGATGATTTTGGCATTGTGCTCTTCACTTCCCAATTCAGTAATTTTCATCAAACCAAGCATCTCAATTTCTTGCAATACATCTTCACCCCTTCTCACTGGTGGGCCTGAATCAGTCACTGTCTTTCCTTTGGTAAACCAGTTTTTATTCTTTCGAAATGGATGATTGGTAGGTAGAAATTTTTTATGATTATCAAACCATGTAGTCTTTCCACCATGTGAAAGATTATAAGCATCATGATCATGAGCACAATGAGGACAAGCTAAATGACCAGCAGTTTTTCATCTAGACAACATTGAGTAAGCAGGGAAGTCACTGATAGTCCACATCAACGCAGCTCGCATGCGAAAATTTTGTTTCAAAGAATTATCCCAGGTCTCCACCCCATCTTCCCACAACATTTTCAACTCATCAATTAACGGTTGAAGGAAAACATCTATCTTTTGTTTTGGATTTTTTGGCCCAGGCACAAGTACAGACAAAAACAAGTACTGTTCTTTTGAACACATCCATGGGGGTAAATTATATGGAGTCACTATAATTGGCCAAGAAGAATATTGTCTGCCCGTTTCAGTAAATGGTTGAAACCCATCAGCCGAAAGTCCGAGTCTAACATTTCTTATCTCTGAGGAAAATGAAGGGTGTGCTCTGTCAAATTGTTTCCACTCCTTTGAATCTGAGCAATGACACATCACATCTTCTTCTTGATGATGTTCGGCATGCCATCTCATATGGGCTGCAGTAGTCGATGAAGCATACAGTCTTTGCAATCTCGGTGCCAATGGAAAATAGATCATCCTTTTAACGGGCACTTTCTTTTTCTCCTTTTTGGATCTTCCAGTTCTGACTTTGTATCTTCCTTGTGAACAAAACTTACACTCCTCCAGGTTGATGTCTTCCTCCCAATATATCATACATTCGTTAACACAACAATCAATTTGCTCGGAAGAAAGCCCCAATTCTTCCATATACTTTTTCATACTATAAAAGCTATCAAGAAATGTATTATCTTGAGGCAAGATGCCTTTGACAAACTGAGATGTCTGATCATAACATGCCTCTGACCAATGATGGTCTGATTTCAAACTCAACATCTGAGCCATGGCAGACAACTGAGAAGTTTCACACCCTTCATATATCTCTCTCTCAGATGATTTTAAAGTATCATACAACTTCTGTGTTTCTACATTAGGCATCTCCGGATCAAAACTTGGACCAGCAGCATCCATCACCATGTTGTACATTAGGTTGTCTTGGGCATCGAAGTCATGTCTGGAGGATTGTCCACCACTTTGTCCAACAATATATGGTTCTCCATGTCGGTTCCATACATAATAATCACGTAGAAACCCATTCTTCATTAAGTGCAATTTTACTGTCTCTGCATTCCAAAATCCACCATGGTTCCGACACTTCGAACATGGACATTGAATGTTTGTCCCATTCAAGGATGAAGGTCGAGATATAACATATTGCATAAAATTTTCCAACCCATTTAGAAAAACCGGATTTAAACATCCTCTATTATCTTTTCTCTGGTACATCCAAGCTCGATCATTATTCATGTTCAATTTTTTTTTACCTACAAAAAATACAACATTCATAAAAAAATATAGTCTACACCTATAATTTGGACTAACTAACATGAGCAAAATATAAATACATTTATCATATAATTTAATTATTAAATAATTAATATGATTTATTACCTATAAAATACATTTATATATAATTAACTAAGCAACATGCATCACAAGATAAAGCCCACAAAATTAATCACAAGATAAAGCCCACAAAATTAATCACATAATAAAACCCACAAAATTAACACAAAGTTAAGAATTCTAAAAATAAGACCCAAAAAATTAACACACACACATATTTATATATATATATATATATATATATGTCATAAAAACAATTTTCATAATCATAATTAAAAATTAAACCAAAAACAAAAACTATGTAGGGGATAATAATGTTAATTACCTTAATTAGGCAAGGTGAAGAGGTTGAAGGAGAAGCCAGAGTGTTCTGCTATGTTTTTTTAGTGTTGTTCTGTTTTGAATCTTTTGATACGAGTGGTGGGATGCTTTTATTTTTTTTTATAAGCCAGATTTTTATTATAATGAGCCAAAAAACTATTACAAGTTGTGGAGCAACCACTATAATAAAATAACACTGATACGAGTGGTGGGATGCTTGTTCTGTTAGTTGGATGAGACAGTGCCATAGTAATTGATGGTAGGTCCATAGTAATTGATAGTAATCGATGGTAATTGATACCAATTGTCGGTAGATGGAATATTAAATGCAGCAATCAAATTATAACATATTAGTAACGGAAATATTTCAAATTGTAACAGATTAGTAACGGAATGTATTTCACCGTTGAAACACTACCAACAGATTAGTAACGGAAAGTATATACTACCAACAGATTAGTAACGGAAAGAATATAACCGATCTAAAATTCCCAACGGAATATATCATTGCTAAAGCATTGTTAATTCTTTGGTAAATTATTATTAGTCTGTGAGTATTTTTTCCGTTGCCAACTCGTTAGTAGAAATGAGCAGCAATTTTAGCGGTTTTTTTCATTTTTTAGCGCCCATATTTTCTCTTTTTTAAAGTGGGGGGAAAGTTAGCTCCATTCTAATTCTAAAATTCCCAAAAAATTCCCAACGGAATATATCGTTGGTAAAACATTGTTATTATGTTGGTACTATTTCCGTTGGCATCTCGTCGCTAGAAATGGGCGGCAATTTTAGCCACAATATTTAGCACGAACAATTTATTTTCTGTTAGGAATCTGTTAGCAATCACCAACGGAAATTTCCGTTAATAACTATCCGTTACAGAATCGTTACGAATGTGTTATTTTATCATTGGCTTTCTAGAAAAGTCACATGGGTGATTGATCCGTTAGTAAATAGCAACAGACACGTTTCCGTTGGGAAATTTTGTTAGCAAAACTGGGATTTCTTGTAGTGGAGTACTAGTCAATGTTGTAGTGCTCTACTAATATCTCAAACCAAATTAATTTTTTATTTTTTGAAAATTTGGGAATATCATTATATTAGATATATCTTGACATCCGTACGGTTGGATCATCGAAAAATATTTTTAAAAATATAGAAACAACAATCAGTGACAAAGCACTAGTCACGAGTACTAGTCAATACAGTAGTGTTCTACTAAGATCTCCAACCAAATTAATTTTTTATTTTTTGAAAATTTGGGAATATCATTATATTAGATATATCTTGGCATCCGTACGGTTGGATCATCGAAAAATATTTTTAAAAATATAGAAACAACAATCAGTGACAAAGCACTAGTCACGAGTACTAGTCAATACAGTAGTGTTCTACTAAGATCTCCAACCAAATTAATTTTTTATTTTTTAAAAATTTGGTAATATCATTATATTAGATATATCTTGGCATCCGTACGGTTGGATCGTCGAAAAATATTTTTAAAAATATAGAAACAACAATCAGTGACAAAGCAGTAGTCACGAGTATTAGTCAATACAGTAATGTTCTACTAAGATCTCAAACCAAATTAATTTTTTTTTTTGAAAATTTGGGAATATCATTATATTAGATTTATCTTGACATCCGTACGGTTGGATCCTCGAGAAATATTTTTAAAAAAATATAAACAACAATTCGTGATAAAGCACTAGTTACGAGTACTATTAAATAATTATTATTTGTTTCAATTTTTATTGTTATTTATTTGTATTAGATCGAATATATATTACAAATTTATTTAAAAATTTATTTAATACTTTAAGCATTTTATCTTTAATTTACAAGATATAGATATTTGATGAATAATACACATATTTGTATATTTTTGTTGTTTTGTAATTTAGGGACACTTGGCGTGCTGCAATTTGCTGAAAGGAGATGGTTTGGATTGATGACATGTATAATTGAGACAATCTAAGTCGTTCGTGTAATTAGGGACTAAACCCTAACCGTTAAAATATTATAACTCCTTTTGCACCCCATCCCATATCCCTCGGCCGCCCTCCACCACATCCCATATCTCATCCATATCCCTCTCTCTCATCTACTGCTCTCTCATTACACACATATACATATACATATAATCTTCTAAAATTTATATCTCTTAATCTATCCATCCAAAATTAATGATTTATATATGAATGTGTTCTATAAATGGAACTCTATTTATACATATATAAATCAATCAATTTTGAGATGAAAAATTTCTAGGTAAGATTCGGCCTTGTTCGGTTTTTGGAGATATATGATCGATTTTGAAATTTCTGGGTTGATAGGGTTATATGTTGGGGGCTGTAGAAGTTGGATTTAAAATTTCGAAGATTTTGGTGTTGGTCGGAGTTGTGACTTGGTGGTTGAGGTCGGTCGCGATTCGCCGGAGATGGCGATGGCTGTTCTTCATGCTTGGATGATTTATTTGTTTGGAAGTGTAGTAAATTTGATTCATGTATGTGGTGTTGTATTATGTATATACATATACATATAATCTTTCGAAAATCTTTAATTTCAAGTGTAATTTGGTTCGATAGTTTATAGTTTGGTGTTGTATTATTATTTAGTTGAAAAGGAAATCTTGATTTTTTGATTTCTCGAATTCAGGCCACTTTTGTTGTTTTAACTAATGAATCTGTTTTAATTAGTAACAAAATTAGCAACAGTAGCAATGGAATAAAAGACCACCGATCTATAAAAGACGATGAATTCACTGCAAAAACAACTAAATTTGTTATGTATTACTTTTGTTCCCCAATAAATGTTCCGTTGGTAAAGTGTTGCTAGAATTATTAACAACTCAGTCCGTTGGTAGAAGTCCGTTGGTAAAGCATTGGTAGAATTACTTGTTATGGTCAAGAGATCTATTATTAAGTTGTTAATATTCCGTTAGTAAGTTTCGTAACGGACATAAAATTCGTTGGCAGGCACTTCCAGATGACATTTACTCTAACGACCGTATTCTGTTAGCATTTCGTTAGGAAACCATTTTACCAACGGATTTCAGTAACTTGCCAACGGAAATTTCTGTTGGTAGAAATGGATTTTCTTGTAGTGATCTAGTTCTGTGCTCGGAGAGCTATCAAGACTATTCTACACATTGGTGTCCACCTAGCTTTATTCATAATTATCATTATTTGAGTAAATTATCATTTATAAAATTTTAAGTAAGTCGGCTACTAGAGATCAATAACCCAATAAATACTCTATTTTAATTTACTAGTAGGCCCTAATACATGGTCTCACGCAAACTATTAGTGTCCTTTCCAAAATAATTTCTAAATTAAATACTACCTTCAAATTCTCAAAATACACAAATTTTAACAAGTATTTTATAAAACTAGGGACATTACATCCTTTCCTCCTAATAAAAAAATTCGTCCTCGAATTTTAAATTACGTACCTTCAAATAAATATGGGTATTTCTCTTGCATATCCTCCTTCCCCTCCCAGATGGTTTCATTGACGTCGTGATTTTGCCATAACACTTTAACAAATTTGGTTGTATTTTAAGATGTTCCTCGCTTAATACATGAGACGGGTCAGGGTTGTACTTGTGAAGCAGTGATACATGGAACACATTGTGAACTCCTTGTAGGGAAGGTGGAAGGAGTAGAAGATACGCAACCTTTCCAACCCTTTCAATGCTTTCATAAGGACCAAGCTAGTTTTTCTTTCTTTCAAAATCGTAAAACACCTTTGAGTGGTGAAACTTTAAGAAAACTTGATCTCCAGTACTAAATTCTAAGTCTCTTCTCCAATTATCAGCATAGCTTTTCTGAAGGTTGCGAGCTGCAAGAAGTTTATCTTTGATTGTCCTGATCTTCTCTGTTGTCTCTCTCACAATATCGGTGCCAATGATATGATTCTCTCCAACTTCCACTCAACAGAGGGGTACGACCTACCTTTCCTTCCATATAATACCTCGTAGGGTGCCATATATACCAATACTAGCATGATAACTGTTGTTATATGCAAACTCAATCAACGCCAAATGACTCTCCCAACTACTTGCTAAATCTAATGCACACGCTCTCAACATGTCTTCTTGTGTCTGAATTGTTCTTTCTGATTGCCCATCCGTTTGAGGGTGAAAGGCCGTACTAAAATTCAACTATGTCCCCATTTCTTTGTTTAGAGCCTTCCAGAAATGTGATGTAAATCGAGGATCACGATCAGAAATGATACTTACAGGTACTTCATGTAATCTCACTACCTCTTTGATATATATCCTTGAAAGCTTTTCCATGCTATCACTCATGTTAACTGAAATAAATCTTGCACTTTTTCGATCCACTACTACCTAAATAGCATTCTTTCCTCCGGTTGTCTTTGGAAGTCTTGTCACGAAATCCATGGTTATATTATCCCACTTCCATTCTGGCATAGAAGGTTGTTGTAGGAATCCGCCTGGGCATTTGTAACACCCCCAGATCCAGGGTCAGAGATCTGGTCGTTACGGTCTCAATATCCATCCAAAAAAAAACCAACATAATTTAAATTACAACCTTGTGACCCAAAACAACAATATAAAACACACCCGTTATAGTCCCAGAGATGAAATCAGAGTAACAACCAAATTTTATTAAACACATTATGAGTTCTTACAACCCAAAAGAATTTTAATATAAATACATCCTCTTTGCCTTCCATTTACATGAGTCATACTAGACCATATACTTGGTACTGAAAGAATAAATTTATCCTACCAATAGCTTTCTCTTCGGCTCTTGTAGTCTCATCGTCCTCGCCAGCATCGAGTGCGCCTTGTTCGAGTCATCTGGTCTAGCTGTTGTTGTGATATAATAATAAAGCAAGGGTGAGCAATAGCCCACCAACAATAATTTTAACTGAACGATAATATATAACAGTTCAAAAGTATCTTTCAAACCATATGCCATGCATTTACGGAAATGATGCCAGTAATATGAACGATGAAGTTACAAGGTAACTCAAAATGTAAATATATGAGGGAATATCTGCTATGTCGAAAATAAGCAAGATATTATAAAGAGGAACTTGCAAGGAAAATTTTGCAATTCCAGTTACGGACACTTTTCCAGCTCTGCCAACAGTAATCATGTTGCAGGAAATAAATAAGTTTGGATGATGAACCAATGATGGAGTATTCACCGCGCCCGCTGTTCCAATCTTGATGATCAGTCAAGATCGTACAGCTCAAATTAGATTTACTACCGGTAGAAGGAAGAACTGACGGCATTACTTGTCTACCGCCTTACTAGCTCTCCCAGGCCAACGGTTGGGCCAAAGGGGATGGACCGGCGCTACTCGGCCTCTTACACGACTCCTAGTTCCAATAGAATTCATGATTCTGAATGTAACGTTCGTCCCCCTTTCCCCAAGTATAATACTTGTTGATAAGACTCTACAAAGTAGTCGTATCTAGTTGGAAAGGAAAATTCACCAATAACTTCCAAGATATTTCTTGGTAACGAACATCAACTTGTTCCAACAATCTTACCCCTCGAAAGATGAGAAGGTAAACACAGACTTAATGAGTCCATAGCAACCAAGTTGCGAGTGAAGAGGATAAATTATGACCGGGAAGTCAACAAGATAAATAACATTGCTCAAGTAGGTTCCCCTATAATATGGAAGTTTGAGCGAGCATTTAAATCCTTTTAAGATAGATTTAAATGAAAAAGAAAGAGTTGGGAACCTTTCCTTGATAAAATAGTCGTAAAAAGACTCCGAAATATTTTACATAATATCTGGAGGTGGAAGGTAATCTCCGAATAATATAAATTATTTTAAAAGGAATTTTAAAAGAATTAAATAAATATTCCAAGAATATTTATTTACTCAATAATAATTATGGAATATTATTAACTCATAATATTGCTCGTAAGTAATCCTCGAATGAATATATGGAATTATTTAATAAATAAATCCCTCCTTAAATGAATATTCGAAATAATATTCATTAAATAATTAAACTCCAATAAATATTTAAAATAGTATTCAATAAATAAGTCAAACCTTAAATGAATATTTGAAAATAATGTTCATTTAATATTTACTCTTTTAAATGAATAACCAAATAGCATTCATTTAATAAATAATCTTCTAAATGAATATCCAAATAATATTCATTTAGTAATCAAAACTTTAAAGGAATAATCGAAATAATATTCCTTAAGTAAATAGAACTTCCAATGAATATTTTAAAATAATATTCATTAAGTACATAAAACCTTAAATGAATATTCGAAAGTAATATTCATTTAATAAATAACATTCTAAAGAATATCAAAATAATATTCATTAAATATCAACTCTAAATGAATATTCAAAATTAACATTCATTTATTATCTCTCGACTAAGATCATATTCGAATAACATTACTCGAAATATTTCCAAGTAATTGATACTTTATGGAATATAATAACGTTTAACAATAACCTTCCTCAGATAAATAATAATCTGTCGTTGGAATCCCTCCGGGTTTCCACGACTATCTATAACTCAAAATACCGACTCCCGGTCTATATTTAGAATGAATATCATATGCCCTTCGCTAAGGGTCTTACCAAAACAATCCGGCTTATTACTGATAAATCGTATTTAGTCTATAAGCCGATATCAATTCAGGGAACAAGTATCACAAAAACCAGAGTCACAATATAATTGGAAACAGGCATGCATGCGATGGCATATGTAAAACAGAAATCATATACATATATTATCACAACAACAGGTTTAAAGGTTTGAACACTTGCCTGGTAATTGAGCACGGGTGGGGGTAGTGGTAGGGTGTCCCAAGTCAGCTCGGCGATCTATAATAGTCAAGAAATTCGAGATTAATCACTTAACATTTTTCAAAAGGTTAAGTATTAACTTAAGTCGAAACATGTTTTCGAATTATCTCGTTATACCCCTTTTTAGTGTAACTCTTTTTATTACCGATACGATTTGACATTTGTTCGTCATTAAGACATGTCATCGTACTCACACTTAGTGTATACTTAAGTCGTATAACTTCTAAATTTGATCGATTACGAACCAAGATTATATCTCGAGTTTTATCGCTCGTTTTCTATGTTATAACCAAAGTTATACTTTTAAGGGGTTCGTTCGCGTTTAACCTAGATTCGAACATTTTTATAAAATCGAAAAATGATCCGATTCACATGAGGTTTTCTCTCACACCTCCCTTTTTACCTCTAGTATTTAATTACCAAGATTCGCCACTGACTTACGTATTTTACGAGGGTTCATTTTTAATTACGAATTCTCGGTTACGGTTTCGAACTACTTTTAGTAAACCGACCGTAACTCCTAAACCGTAAGTCCGTTTCACACGATCTTTATATCAAAACGAAGCTTATAACATGATCTATCCTATCATGGCAGAAAACGAAGCCAAACAGGGAGTTACATGTTCTGTCAAAATCGTTTTCTTAAGGTTAACGAAATTTTTGCATTACGACGGCTATAAATCGAACATTCCAAAAATCATAACAACAATACCAAGCCACACCGGGCATCCATACAATTTATACACATGTTACACATCTTCAACTGTCCAAGAACATCTACTTTACCATCATAATCCTCATATCTTTTATATCAAAGAATCACCACATAATCAAGCTTATAATACACTAACAACATAGCTAAGCTTAAGTCACTCAAGAACATGCTTAAATCTTCAAAACAAAGCTAGGGTTTCAAATGGATTACCTTCCTTGGGATATGTTCTAGCCTCACTAAGCTTGGTAGAGTCCTTGCCTAGCTTTAAGTTAGCTAAGATCATCCAAAAGAAACCAAGAAATCGATGTTAGTTCATGGAGGTTACTATTCACCCTCCACTTGAATGATTTATTTGAAAATGGAAAAAGTGGAGATTGAAGCTAAGATTTCTAGGAGATCTATTATATGAAATTTAATACTCACCATAAAAGTTTGGAGATTTAATAAGGAGTGGAAGTTGGGTTTTGAAATCTTAAAACTCCATTTTCATAAGAAAATTCGAAGTGCCCATGTTCATGAGGAAAACCAGAGCGATCTTCACGAATTTATTTGACCATCCAAACGATCTTCAAAAATTATGAAATTAAATCCACAACTTCATCTTGATGTGTAGAAGCTCCATGATTTTTTTCATGATTTTTAGATGAGTATAACTGGGTGAAAAAAATTCGAAACGACCCCGTGCTCTAGAAATCTGAACTGCTGGAAAAAGAAAATGGGGGAGAGAACTAGCTTGGCTTCTTGATTACTCTTGCATAAAGTGAAATAACAATAATGCTAGATATTTTGGTGGATGCATCTTATCTTCCAAAAGTGATGACATCACTAAGCTTAAGTCATCAATTGAACAAGTGTTGGTTGTTTATGGTGTTGGTGATGTAATTAAGCTAAATACTTGGCTTGTTTTCTAAGTATGCTAGTTACCTTGTAACTACTTGGTCACTTGGTCATATCCACTTGCACATGCATGCATCTTAGCTCACTGCTTGCTCTTTTGTTCGTTTATTACTCCATTTCATTGGTCGTTCGGAGGAATATCTCAAATATTTCTTGTTAGAGTTTTACCGAAAACTTTCTTAATATTTACACTACTATTCTCATTCCTCCTTTATAATACTTAGATTTAAATCTCTTAAATCTTTTTAATAAATCCTTAAGTCTTACAGTGTCCAGGGAAATCTCGGAGAAAATAAAAGTACGGTTTTTCAGAATCCGACAGCTTTCCTCCTATTCTTATTTTCCTCCTGGATCACTAATACGAACTCGGAAATCCGTTCCGAATACTTCTATATAGTGTCGTCTCATAATATTCTTACTTCCACCAAAAACACTATTCATTCTTTATTCTTCCTTTATTTCCTATATTTATGACAATGTCCTTGTTCTTTCTCGGGCGGTCCTTAACCCTTTCACGGAACCACTAGACTAATCGTTATAGATCTGGATGACATGAGAATATTCTCTTGCTTGGAATTTCCATATCTTATTCCCCTAGGAGATAGATTATTCTTACCTAAGTTGTCAACCATTAGCATTCTTCATGACATATAAGTATTTGAATCCATATCCATTCCATTCATTCATTAGAGCTGGTGACCTTGTGGTCGGAATCATTGTTCCTCATTTTATCAGTACTTAATAAAAAGTTTTAATTATATCCAAAATTTGGGGTTCTTACAGTCTCCCCTCCTTAAAAGGATTCCGTCCCGGAATCAGGTAGGAAACAATCGGGTTCTTGTTTGTCATCTAGCTTTCCAGTCCTCGGTTGATCCTTAATCATTTCAACCCGTTTACAGCACATCTCCGTAGTGCTACAGTACTCTCTTTTTCCTTTTTATCAACTTTTCTACTTTTGCAAATCACACTATCCTGGTTCTGCTCTTACTCATTCATATAATATCACCCTTATTGGTATCTACAGTGACTTCGGTATCACTATCGCATTGCGAATTCGGAGATAACCTCACTCGAACTATGCATTTCCTGATCGCCTTAATCTTCGTAATCTAGATCAATATAGAGAAGTGGAAAGATTTATTGAGAGATCACTATGATCAATTGAACATTTGTTATATTGCAGAGTTAGTACAGAAGGGGGCCAGCCTTTAGTACTTGACAAGCAATTAAACAAGTTATGGTATTCCACTTAGACTTCTATCACATAGACAGATAGTCACGTAGCAGTACCTCCCCTCCTTAAAGGGTTGTTCTTCTCAATTCATAAACAAGATGAATAAGAGAGAAGAAAAGAAAAGAATTCTAAAGGATTATAGAAATTTTTTTTTTGTAAAATATCATACTCAGAATTTACCTCTGAACTATAGAGGTTCATCAAAGAAGAAAATCATCATGATTATATCCAATACCATTTGATCGCAATTTCACGTGTCAACATATCTTGCTGTTTTGTCCATTATTCTATGGACCTATACTCTGGTTCAACCTTAGCAACACTTTTGGAAAAATCTTTCAACCTCTCAGGTTTCTCGCTGGACATCATTGTTACTGACATTCCATGTCACGCTACAAGCTTTTCATATCTATTATATTAAAACTATCAGGTTGTCATCCCGATAATTCATCAGAAACCCATTTATTAATCCATTCATAACATTCCTTACTTCACATTCCATAGTTGCTTTCCCAGTCTTTTCTTTATCAATCACATCCTTCTTATTATCTGATATTTATTTACCTCTGTTATTTACTTCCACCTTCATCTCCTTATTGAGACATCTTTTGCACTTGGCACCTCCTTGTTGGTATCCCGTCACATTTACTCTATAATCATCACATTATTCCAATTTAAAACCTCTGAAATAAATCTGGCCGATTCCTTTATCTTAGATCCAATATAATCTACTTCTATCAACTTGTTTCTCCTCACTTATTCTTTTCTACCCGCGGTTTTCCATAGGTTGTCTTTCATAAGTCAGACCAGGTCGTACACCTACCTGCTTGCACTCTTATCATCTGTTGATTATCTGCATTTTACTAGTGTAGCTTTGCCACATGAAACACGTTACTACCATGCTATAAGCTTTGGGGGTAAAACTGGCTCGAATGCCACCTTTCGAACACTTTTTAAACTCTCAGGTGGCCTAATAAGTCTCGGGCTCAACTGCCCTTCTCTCTAAGTCTCATTAATTCTTTCTACGGGAATACATTTAGCATCATGAATCATCAACCTCATATTCTCTATCTTGTTTGCGCAGAAGTACACTAACACAAACTTGCTTTGTCATTCGTCAACATGCGATTTAGCTTATCAATAGCAGCGCTTTCTTTATCTTTACGTTGTCATCTAGTTTCTTAGAAGAATCACCATCGCTTGTTGCTTACGTAGTGCGTTAATATCTAACCATACGGGTTTCAATCCTTTAGGGAGACAAAGTAATCACTATTCCTTATCCATATGGAACACTTCCTGAACTTGATGTAGATATTACATGAAGTAGATAAAATTGCAAAAGAGCTTCAAGCATCACAGCTAAGTCAGGTTGTTGAAACTATCACTCATGCATCTTCCATAAAAGACTGGAAACTTAATGGTTTACTTCGTCAATATTGTATCATGGTCCTGGTTTGCCTCAAAATGGGACCTTCTAAGATATGTAATATGCTTAAGACTCATCAGGAATCGAATCTTTACTTAAACTACTATTACCGTCGATTCTTACACAATCATCAGAAGGAATGTCAATTCCTCCACTCTGATATGACCTTCAAGGTCCTTCCAAATATCATTCTGTTTCTTCGGTATGAACATTTGTAATTATTCCTCTATACTTAGACTATCGGCCACCTCATTGGCCTTTCCTGATAATAATAATTTCTGGTAATCCTTGTTCTCTGGATACATTTCAATTCAAATTTTTCTACCTCATTCTCATCACTGTTGGGTGAAAGCATTCTCCCTTAATGCTCTGCTGAAGGAGAAAAAAAATATAACTATCAGTCTTTTTCCATAAGTCATTGCTTTCACCTTCCCGTGGGAATTTTATCAAAGTTACCCTCAATCATACCTAGGATATTTGTTTTCTTAATTCTTTCTTGTTCTAGGATAATCTCAACCTTCTTTGGTTCCATCCATACCTCATCATGGTTTCATACATGCCTCAGCTGGCATTATTGTTATCGTGTCCTACATTCTCTACCAAACTTCTATTTTGAAACTCAGAATGTTAACTTTTTCCTTGTAAGGTTTCTTAGGTCGTCCTCATCATTCCTCCTGTATTTTCTAGGTACAGGGTATATCAAAGTGTCATTGATCAATACTCTAATAATTCTATCTATATTCTTTCCAGAACTCTTTTTTTTTTAATCCTTACAGGTCATTGTTGCCTTAGCAAATCCCACTCATATCATCTGAATTCACAATGTCTTTATTAGGGTTAATGCCATCCCTTATGCATTCCCCAGGGTTTGTCTTAATTTATGGATATCCTATCCTTAATTCAACTGCCAAGGAATTCTTGCATCCTATAATTGGCAATCAGATCATGTATCCTTAATAAGGGGCTCTTTTCAATCGTTCTCATTTGATAATCGATCGGTGGCTTAATGCTAACCTCTTCTTTCAGATAGATGTCAGCATATTTGACCTTCCAAAAGACAGCGTATGTCTATCTACTCTCTTACAGAACTTGGTAAAGGATGTTTTGGAAGATATTGGTCGAGTTCAACGTGAATCTCTTAGTACTTATCGTTCTTCGCAAAGGTACTTGCCTCAGACAAAATTTCTACAGCATACTGATGAATCTCTGACCTTTTCTATACTCTTTTCATAAACCTTCATTGTTTACTTTCCTTAGTCATAATATATTCATGGTATTTATAAACCCTAACATCATACATCTCAAATCACTATACTCTTGAACAATCATATACACATGAATCACTTTAGTACGGGTGACCCCATTCCAAAAACGTCTAGTATATTCCTAATCAAAACATGGATTGCAAGGGTTCAGTAGAAGATTCCTACGATCTCATTAATGTTTCCTTTATATCAGAAGCCCTTGCAATCGGTACTTACTTAGAAGCAACCCTGCTTTGTTCTTTCATTGCTGGTCTAGTCACTTGATAATCCTTTGTGACTTGCCCTCAACTGGCCACACTAAAATTATATATGATTTTAGGGGTTGGCTAATTTAGCATTACTTTTCTAGTAATTGCTGGCATAGTGCCTTCTACTTTGATACCTTTCTACCTTTCCAAAACTTTACTCCATATAAGTCTTAATCGACTTCTCGGCACCGTCTTTGGTCACCTTTCCTCTACTTTTATCTTTACAACTATTCTTTTCAATCCCACGTGCCACGCAAGCTTACCATTCCTGGCATAACAGCCTTTTCACTTAAGTCAATCCCGGAGGTTCTTTGTCCGGCTGGATTCTTACTTACATTTCCTGTTTCCGTCCAATCTTACTTCATCATTTTATCTCTACCATCGATTGTAATACTCAGGGTCCGTCTATTAACCCATATGACAGCAACCTTACCCAATCCACAGGGTTCGCTCCAGTTTCCATTCTCTTCAATGATGTTCTCTGATAATCAGAACGACAAGGTTTGCCAAAATTTGCCGAATTCCTTTCCAGAATCAGGGAAATTTTGGTCAATCTATCCACCTACTGGTAACATTAAGATGACCAGTTTTGAAACCTGATGAATAATCCTATGAACCACCAAGCAGGTAGAACCATAAGCAGTCATAGTTAACGAAATAATCGTCATCAGATTGGAAGTTTAACCACTGGAGAGGAACCAATTATATACATCCCTTAGAAGGGAATCAACAGTCTCAAACTGAAACCTGCCACAACATCTTGATACCTATATGTCCTGATATTCAATATTACCAAATGTTAGTCTACCTGACTACTAGTCTCAGAAGGAACATTACCGTTGGAGTTGGTTGTTCCACAAAATTGGCACTACTAAGGCCATCCGATCTGGTGGACCGTGCTGTCCGAATGCATCCGCAAGTACTTTGTCGTGCTGCGCAAGCACACATCCTAATCTTTTATGTGAAGCATCATTGGAAGCACAAATTCTCCTTTTTCCATTAAGCAATGCCAACTCTTGGTCATTACCAATTTCATCTTTTAGCTCTAGGAAGATTTTCTCACATTTTTCTCTTTAACTGTTGATCGTATTACTTGATCCATTATAATTCTGCGTCGGAGTAAACTTGAGGTAACTACTATAATCCATTCAACGAAAAGAAAGAATTTAATATTCCTCTGAAACACATGCATCTAACGTTTCTGGTTCATCATTTAACTGTATTGCGATAACTCTATACTCCGTCTCTGACAATAGTCTCATTACAAGTTCATCTTGACTCACTGGTCTTATCTTCCGGTAGGTTCTGAGATCATTGTCTTGATTACTACTTCCTTATATAACTTTATACAATCATGCTGTCACTTCCCAATGTTTTCACTTTCTAACTGATTCATTCATAAAATGGACATTTTCCTGAATAAAAAAACTTCATTAACCTCACTTTGGTTCCGTAAATTACAACATATGACATCTGCCTTCTCATGGCGAATTATTACTGACAATATTCATACTAATTCATTTATCAAATGATGTGGCACTTACTGCCTCTTCTCAACTATTTCTAGGGACTCTGTTCCTCGTCCTATATCGATGTCTTTGATAATCATATATCCCTCTAGCTCTTTCTTCGTTAATATGAAAGTCTCTAAGGATTCTTATCTATTCTCGTATAAGATCTCAAATGATTCTTCCAATCCATCTTACTTGCTGGTACTACATCCAGTAGTCCGGCTATGAATCCAACACGAATCTTCAGTTCTCTTGCTAATAACTCAGTTCTTTATGCTCCCTTTTCTGAGCACTATACTTTAATCATCGCAGTCTTTCTGGCTGCAGCCCTCATTCCTCAAGGTTAAGCTCCTTATCCTAACAGGATTTTTTTCCTTATCTGCTGGAACCTCTTCCGGGTCTCCAGTAGGGTACGCCATCGAATTACCCGCTGATCTTCAGCATATAAAGCATCATCGCGCTGCTGCTCGTATGCCTCAAGGTTTGTCGCCTTACTCGTCGATACGATATCGAGCTAAGTTACTATTATGATACTTAAGAGTTCCCATAAGGGTTTTATATGTCATCACTACATTAAGTAGCCCGACTATGAACTTGGCAAGAGTTCTAATTATCTTAGTGAATTCATTGTTTTAACGTCGCCTCATCTCTGGGGTTTATAACGTACGCTCTGATACCACTTCTGTAACACCCCCAGATCCAGGGTCAGAGATCTGGTCGTTACGGTCTCAATATCCATCCAAAAAAAACCAACATAATTTAAATTACAACCTTGTGACCCAAAACAACAATATAAAACACACTCGTTATAGTCCCAGAGATGAAATCAGAGTAACAACCAAATTTTATTAAACACATTATGAGTTCTTACAACCCAAAAGAATTTTAATATAAATACATCCTCTTTGCCTTCCATTTACATGAGTCATACTAGACCATATACTTGGTACTGAAAGAATAAATTTATCCTACCAATAGCTTTCTCTTCGGCTCTTGTAGTCTCATCGTCCTCGCCAGCATCGAGTGCGCCTTGTGCGAGTCATCTGGTCTAGCTGTTGTTGTGATATAATAATAAAGCAAGGGTGAGCAATAGCCCACCAACAATAATTTTAACTGAACGATAATATATAACAGTTCAAAAGTATCTTTCAAACCATATGCCATGCATTTACGGAAATGATGCCAGTAATATGAACGATGAAGTTACAAGGTAACTCAAAATGTAAATATATGAGGGAATATCTGCTATGTCGAAAATAAGCAAGATATTATAAAGAGGAACTTGCAAGGAAAATTTTGCAATTCCAGTTACGAACACTTTTCCAGCTCTGCCAACAGTAATCATGTTGCAGGAAATAAATAAGTTTGGATGATGAACCAATGATGGAGTATTCACCGCGCCCGCTGTTCCAATCTTGATGATCAGTCAAGATCGTACAGCTCAAATTAGATTTACTACCGGTAGAAGGAAGAACTGACGGCTTTACTTGTCTACCGCCTTACTAGCTCTCCCAGGCCAACGGTTGGGCCAAAGGGGATGGACCGGCGCTACTCGGCCTCTTACACGACTCCTAGTTCCAATAGAATTCATGATTCTGAATGTAACGTTCGTCCCCCTTTCCCCAAGTATAATACTTGTTGATAAGACTCTACAAAGTAGTCGTATCTAGTTGGAAAGGAAAATTCACCAATAACTTCCAAGATATTTCTTGGTAACGAACATCAACTTGTTCCAACAATCTTACCCCTCGAAAGATGAGAAGGTAAACACAGACTTAATGAGTCCATAGCAACCAAGTTGCGAGTGAAGAGGATAAATTATGACCGGGAAGTCAACAAGATAAATAACATTGCTCAAGTAGGTTCCCCTATAATATGGAAGTTTGAGCGAGCATTTAAATCCTTTTAAGATAGATTTAAATGAAAAAGAAAGAGTTGGGAACCTTTCCTTGATAAAATAGTCGTAAAAAGACTCCGAAATATTTACATAATATCTGGAGGTGGAAGGTAATCTCCGAATAATATAAATTATTTTAAAAGGAATTTTAAAAGAATTAAATAAATATTCCAAGAATATTTATTTACTCAATAATAATTATGGAATATTATTAACTCATAATATTGCTCGTAAGTAATCCTCGAATGAATATATGGAATTATTTAATAAATAAATCCCTCCTTAAATGAATATTCGAAATAATATTCATTAAATAATTAAACTCCAATAAATATTTAAAATAGTATTCAATAAATAAGTCAAACCTTAAATGAATATTTGAAAATAATGTTCATTTAATATTTACTCTTTTAAATGAATAACCAAATAGCATTCATTTAATAAATAATCTTCTAAATGAATATCCAAATAATATTCATTTAGTAATCAAAACTTTAAAGGAATAATCGAAATAATATTCCTTAAGTAAATAGAACTTCCAATGAATATTTTAAAATAATATTCATTAAGTACATAAAACCTTAAATGAATATTCGAAAGTAATATTCATTTAATAAATAACATTCTAAAGAATATCAAAATAATATTCATTAAATATCAACTCTAAATGAATATTCAAAATTAACATTCATTTATTATCTCTCGACTAAGATCATATTCGAATAACATTACTCGAAATATTTCCAAGTAATTGATACTTTATGGAATATAATAACGTTTAACAATAACCTTCCTCAGATAAATAATAATCTGTCGTTGGAATCCCTCCGGGTTTCCACGACTATCTATAACTCAAAATACCGACTCCCGGTCTATATTTAGAATGAATATCATATGCCCTTCGCTAAGGGTCTTACCAAAACAATCCGGCTTATTACTGATAAATCGTATTTAGTCTATAAGCCGATATCAATTCAGGGAACAAGTATCACAAAAACCAGAGTCACAATATAATTGGAAACAGGCATGCATGCGATGGCATATGTAAAACAGAAATCATATACATATATTATCACAACAACAGGTTTAAAGGTTTGAACACTTGCCTGGTAATTGAGCACGGGTGGGGGTAGTGGTAGGGTGTCCCAAGTCAGCTCGGCGATCTATAATAGTCAAGAAATTCGAGATTAATCACTTAACATTTTTCAAAAGGTTAAGTATTAACTTAAGTCGAAACATGTTTTCGAATTATCTCGTTATACCCCTTTTTAGTGTAACTCTTTTTATTACCGATACGATTTGACATTTGTTCGTCATTAAGACATGTCATCGTACTCACACTTAGTGTATACTTAAGTCGTATAAGTTCTAAATTTGATCGATTACGAACCAAGATTATATCTCGAGTTTTATCGCTCGTTTTCTACGTTATAACCAAAGTTATACTTTTAAGGGGTTCGTTCGCGTTTAACCTAGATTCGAACATTTTTATAAAATCGAAAAATGATCCGATTCACATGAGGTTTTCTCTCACACCTCCCTTTTTACCTCTAGTATTTAATTACCAAGATTCGCCACTGACTTACGTATTTTACGAGGGTTCATTTTTAATTACGAATTCTCGGTTACGGTTTCGAACTACTTTTAGTAAACCGACCGTAACTCCTAAACCGTAAGTCCGTTTCACACGATCTTTATATCAAAACGAAGCTTATAACATGATCTATCCTATCATGGCAGAAAACGAAGCCAAACAGGGAGTTACATGTTCTGTCAAAATCGTTTTCTTAAGGTTAACGAAATTTTTGCATTACGACGGCTATAAATCGAACATTCCAAAAATCATAACAACAATACCAAGCCACACCGGGCATCCATACAATTTATACACATGTTACACATCTTCAACTGTCCAAGAACATCTACTTTACCATCATAATCCTCATATCTTTTATATCAAAGAATCACCACATAATCAAGCTTATAATACACTAACAACATAGCTAAGCTTAAGTCACTCAAGAACATGCTTAAATCTTCAAAACAAAGCTAGGGTTTCAAATGGATTACCTTCCTTGGGATATGTTCTAGCCTCACTAAGCTTGGTAGAGTCCTTGCCTAGCTTTAAGTTAGCTAAGATCATCCAAAAGAAACCAAGAAATCGATGTTAGTTCATGGAGTTTACTATTCACCCTCCACTTGAATGATTTATTTGAAAATGGAAAAAGTGGAGATTGAAGCTAAGATTTCTAGGAGATCTATTATATGAAATTTAATACTCACCATAAAAGTTTGGAGATTTAATAAGGAGTGGAAGTTGGGTTTTGAAATCTTAAAACTCCATTTTCATAAGAAAATTCGAAGTGCCCATGTTCATGAGGAAAACCAGAGCGATCTTCACGAATTTATTTGACCATCCAAACGATCTTCAAAAATTATGAAATTAAATCCACAACTTCATCTTGATGTGTAGAAGCTCCATGATTTTTTTCATGATTTTTAGATGAGTATAACTGGGTGAAAAAAATTCGAAACGACCCCGTGCTCTAGAAATCTGAACTGCTGGAAAAAGAAAATGGGGGAGAGAACTAGCTTGGCTTCTTGATTACTCTTGCATAAAGTGAAATAACAATAATTCTAGATATTTTGGTGGATGCATCTTATCTTCCAAAAGTGATGACATCACTAAGCTTAAGTCATCAATTGAACAAGTGTTGGTTGTTTATGGTGTTGGTGATGTAATTAAGCTAAATACTTGGCTTGTTTTCTAAGTATGCTAGTTACCTTGTAACTACTTGGTCACTTGGTCATATCCACTTGCACATGCATGCATCTTAGCTCACTGCTTGCTCTTTTGTTCGTTTATTACTCCATTTCATTGGTCGTTCGGAGGAATATCTCAAATATTTCTTGTTAGAGTTTTACCGAAAACTTTCTTAATATTTACACTACTATTCTCATTCCTCCTTTATAATACTTAGATTTAAATCTCTTAAATCTTTTTAATAAATCCTTAAGTCTTACAGTGTCCAGGGAAATCTCGGAGAAAATAAAAGTACGGTTTTTCAGAATCCGACAGCTTTCCTCCTATTCTTATTTTCCTCCTGGATCACTAATACGAACTCGGAAATCCGTTCCGAATACTTCTATATAGTGTCGTCTCATAATATTCTTACTTCCATCAAAAACACTATTCATTCTTTATTCTTCCTTTATTTCCTATATTTATGACAATGTCCTTGTTATTTCTCGGGCGGTCCTTAACCCTTTCACGGAACCACTAGACTAATCGTTATCGATCTGGATGACATGAGAATATTCTCTTGCTTGGAATTTCCATATCTTATTCCCCTAGGAGATAGATTATTCTTACCTAAGTTGTCAACCATTAGCATTCTTCATGACATATAAGTATTTGAATCCATATCCATTCCATTCATTCATTAGAGCTGGTGACCTTGTGGTCGAAATCATTGTTCCTCATTTTATCAGTACTTAATAAAAAGTTTTAATTATATCCAAAATTTGGGGTTCTTACAGCATTTATGTTCCTCTTCACCTTTTGAGACACTAAACATTTGAAAACAAATTCTGCAATGTCCTGCTTCATGTTGTTCCACCAATTTTTTTTTAAAGATCCTTATACATCTTTGTGCTGCTTGGGTGGATGGTGTATCGTGAATGATGTGCCTCTACGAGTACTGCTTCCTTAAGTCCTCCAATATTTTGTACACAAATTCTTCCTCGATACCTTAACAACTTATTATCCAAGATCGTAAAATGACTGGATTCCAATTAGTTCAGTTTTGACTTTATTTCTTGAATTTTGAAGTCCTTTTCTTGACTGCCTTTATCCTCTATAATATATTAGACTATATCCTAATACTTGCCAAGATTAACCCATTAGTACTTGCAAATGGCTTCTATTGACGCACATCTTGCAGTAATTTCCATTCTTTCATCATCAACGATGTTATCGTCGCTTTTCGGCTCAAGGCATCCAGCCACTACGTTTGCTTTTTGGGGATGGTAGTTAATTGTACTCTAATAGTCAATAAATAATTCCATCCATCTCCTTTGTCTCATATTTAAATCCTTTTGAGAGAATAAATATTTCAATAAAAGATTTCAAACTTGGCTCCGTACAAATAATGTCTCCACTTTTGAAGAGCGAAAACGATGGCAGCTAACTCTAAATCAGGGTGTGATAGTTAGGGCTGTCAAAAAAAATCCGAAAAATCCGATATTCGACCGAAAAATTCGATACCGAATCTGAAAAAATGGATAATATCCGTATTCAAAAGAAAATGGATATTATTCATATCCGAAAATAGCGGATACGGATATAGGCACATCCGTATTCGAAATATTTGATATCCAAAATTTTATATATATATATATATAGAGAGAGAGAGTGAGTGAGAGAGAGAGAGAGAGAGAAAAGTTCTATTGAATACTCATTTAATTGGAGTACTTGGAGTACATATTCGTTCTGCATTCAAAATATTTTAAAATTTATAATTTTGCAAACCATATTATATGGATATCATAATTTCATTGATACTCTTAAAAATCATGTATGTTTTGCAATATGTTCATCTTGAAAATTCTTCATGTTTTGCAATCAGAACATATATGTTTTGCAATCCAAATGTGTTTTGCAGAACAATTCATTTTGCAATATTTTTTTAGCAAAACATACAAAATTTTCAATATTTTCAATGAAATAGTGATATTCATGTAATAAGCTTTGCAAAATAATAAAGTTTGCAAAAATTTGAATGCAAAATGTATATGTATTGCAAGTACTCCAATTAAATAAGTACTCCATAGAACTTTACTATATATATATATATATATATATATATATATATACATTTTAGAATATATAATTTATAATTAATAATTTAATATTTATAATGTATTATTCTCTAGTGGTTGGGGTTTATTTTGTTTATTTTGATTGTTGCACGATGTCTGTAGTTTTAAAAATTCTGTTTACTCTATTTTACTATGTTTGAATGGAAAAAATTGTTATTTTTTAATTTTTTTAAATAATTCGGATTTTCAAATTTTCGGAGATATTCATATTTTTAAAAAAATCTCAAAAAATGGATATTCGGATTCGGATATTATCCGTATCCGGATAATATCCGTCGGATTTCTTATTCAGATATAATTTTCTAATATCCGTCGAATTCGGATCGGATAGTGATTTCGGATTTCGGATTCGGATATAGGCAGATCTGTATCCGAAATATCCGTTTGACAGCCTTAGTGATAGTTCATCTCACGTGGTTTTAATTGTTGGTTATGGCTCATATTCTAGAAGAAGACATGGTAGGCAGCTCACATGTTCTTAGCCATTGGTAGGTAGCCTACAATCTGCAGAATTCTTTCTTGTTCAACAATGTAGGCTCGTCAATATAGTAGGCTATTAGTGATGTAAGCCATGAGGTAGTGTTGAGTTTTGTAAGCCTATATAAGTCGCCTATCTGTATTGTAATAGACATCATCTGAAATCAGAAGTACAACACAAAATCTGAGTTGTTCTTAGTAAATAATATTGGAGGTGTTCTTGGTGGAATCTAGATTTGTTATATAATTTTTTCTCACTAATCTTATGGGCACTACAAACTGGTATCAGAGCCAAACATAGCAGAATTATATATCAAATCGAAGCCCTCGATGAGACGAATCCAACGCCGCAAGAATCACTTCAATCGGAGTTCTGAAGCTCCGCCAGTTTCAGTTTGAAGTGTTGCTGCCAGAAATTCAAGAAGACTGATTCCGCACTTTTTTAAAAAAGAAAAAAACTACCATCCATTTGCAGTCATGGTAGATGATAGAGAAATCGATAAAAGTTCAAAACCCGAGGATGAAAATTCTAATGATCAACATCAAGATCATAGAAGTTCTGTTCGAAGAACCATGTTATCCAACGCAAAGTTTGAGGTGGAGAAATTTGACGGCACCAATAACTTTGGTATGTCGCAATGTGAAGTATTAGATCTATTGTTCCGAGAAGGATCTGATATTGCTCTGGAATCCAGGCCAAAAGATTTTTCCGAGGATGATTGGAATTATGTCAATCGTCAAGCTTGTGGCACAATTCGACTATGCTTGGGAAAATATCAGAAATACTTTGTCATGAAAGAAAAGATAGCTGCAAGTCTCTGGAAAAAGCAAGAGGATAAGTACATGACAAAAAGCGTAGAGAATAGACTCTATTTGAAGAAGAAACTTTTCCGTTTCCAGTTCAAGAAAGGTACCCCGATGATTGAGCATTTAAATAATTTCAATAAGATTTTGGTAGATATCCAAAATCTAGATGTTGAAATTATTGATGAAGATAAAGCTTTGTTGTTGTTGAACTCTTTACCGAAAAACTATGAACATTTAACCACAACTCTGTTGTATGGAAAAGATGAGGTTAAGTTCGTAGATGTGTCGAATGCTTTGGTGAACAACGAATATCGAAAGAAGGATCAACATGATCATAGGGACACAACATCAGAAGCATTGATCGCAACAAGAGGCAGACAATTCAATAAATCTGGTGGACAAAATAATTGGGGGCGGTCAAGATCAAAGTCCAAGGGAGGAGAGTCGTCCAGAAGGTACATTGCGAAAGACGAGTCTGCATATTATCACCAGAAAGGGCACTGGAAGAAAGATTGTCCAAACAAGGACAAGTCAGCTGCTATTGTTGTACAAAATCCTGAACAAGATGAAGCCGCCTTCACAGTTTCATTATCAGACACATATTCAGATAAATGGATACTTGATTCTGGATGTTCATATCATATGTGTCCGAACAGACATTGGTTCTCAAGTTTTCAAGAGACTGATGGAGGTTTCGTGCTTATGGGCAACAACAATGCATGTCAAACAAAAGGATTCGGGACAATACGTTTAAAGATGCATGATGGTTCAATTAAGAGACTTACAAATGTGAGGTACTACCTGATTTAAAAAAGAACCTGATCTTTTTAGGTGTTCTTGACTCTGATGGTTACAAGGTAACAATGGAAAATGTCATTTTGAAAGTTGTACGAGGTGCATTTGTGGCAATGAAGGGTACACAAAAGGCAAATCTATATTTTCTAGACGGAAGTACTCTCACAGGTGGAGCAGCTATCTCATGCAGCTCCAACAAGACAACATCTGATACTTCTCGTCTTTGGCACATGCGTTTATGACACGCCGGAGAGAAGGCTTTGCAAGGCTTAGTGAAGCAAGGTCTATTAAAAGGAGCCAAGACTGGAAAATTTGATTTTTGCGAGCATTGTGTACTAGGGAAGCAAACAAGAGTCAAATTTGGTGCTGCTGTTCATCGCACAAAAGGAACCTTTGATTACATCCACACGGATGTATGGGGACCTTCCAGAAATGCTTCATTGGGGGGCAAGCTTTGGTTTGTAAGTTTTATCGATGATTTTTCAAGACATGTTTGGGTATACACCATGCATCACAAAGATGAAGTTCTGGATATCTTTCTTAAATGGAAGAAACTTATTGAAACTCAAACAGGAAGGAAAATCAAAAGATTAAGGTCCGATAATGGTGGTGAGTACAAATCAGATCCATTTTTCAAAGTTTGTCAAGATGAAGGCATAGCAAAGCATTTTTCAGTCCCAGGTACACCGCAACAAAATGGAGTGGTGGAATGGATGAATCGTACCTTGGTTAAAAAAGTTCGATGTATGCTATCTCAATCCGGATTAAGCAAGTCATTCTGGGCAGAAGCTTTGTCATATGCAACCCATATTGTCAACAGGCTGCCTGCATCTGCCTTAGACGAAAAAACTCCCAAAAGAGGTATGGTCCGGAGAACTTGTTTCAGACACTAGTACAGAATTGACTTTTAGCGTCGGTCAAAATAGGCATTATGCGTCGGTTATTGGGCGTAGTACATGTAGGCGACACTATAGGTCTGTGCTATAGCGTCGGTCAAAATGCCGTTGCCAATACACGGTTTGTGTCGGCACTAGAACCGACGCATATTGATGTTAACTGTTGCTTTTGGTTCGCTATAAGCGTCAGTTGTGTGGAAAGCCGACGCATATAATATACACCTTTTGTGTCGGTTGTCAGGAGAACCGACGCATTTGGATGTCCAAAAGCGTCAGGTTTAAAGAATGCCGACGCATATAATATACACCATTTGTGTCGGTTGTCAGGAGAACCGACGCATTTGGATGTCCAAAAGCGTCAGGTTTATAGAATGCCGACGCATATATATACACCATTTGTGTCGGCTCTCACGATAACCGACGCATATAGCCATGGCCAAAAGCAACGGTTCTGTAAAGTACGATGCATATTGACTTGGTTATTGGCATCGGTCCCCTTATAACCGACGCCTAATGTTAAGTTTTTTTAAAAAAATAATTTTTTTATTTAATTAATATCCAAATAACCTGCTTTTCACATACATTCAATATTAGCCATCAACAGACATCAGCACACACCCAAAACATAGAATCATAACACAAACTGATCAAAAACTAGATTCCAATAAATTCAAAAGATTTAGCATTTACACTTGGAAGAAAAAGTACATTAAATTCCACACTCCCAAAAATTCTTTCTAGTTGTTTCCCTTACAAAATCAAAAAAAATACATGAAATATCGTCCACGTGTAAAAAATTGTGCATTGAGATAATGTTGTACGAGGTAGGGTGAGCTGTCCAAGTCCAAATACCTGTATTAGAACAAAGCATATTTTAATTATTTTTACGTTCAGCAAATTAAAAAATTCACAAGAATAAAAGGAAATGCTTTGCAGACAACAAATACGTATTAAACGAACAATGAGGGATCGTTGACAAAGGACTTTGTAGCCAATTTTATGAAAACAATATCTTATAATAGAGCAACAAGGTGATACCTTCAAGCCTCCGGCTAAGCCAGGAGCACGGAAAGACTTAGATGATGTCCTATTAGCCTTGTAAAAACTGGAGTTGAAGATCAGTAGCAGCCCAAGCCTAGAAGTCAAAGGTATAATGTCAAAAAATCTGAACCAGTTTATAATAAGATTAAAATTCAAAATATAATGTGATGCCTTAACTGTATTAAATTTGAAATTGAGCTCTGAAGATGATAGCCAGAATTTTCATTGTTGATATAACAATCCTTTTATGAATTGCAACTAGTTGAGAATTGATGCTAACTTAATTGAGGTTATGAGGAATGTCTTGTGCATTTATATGCAAAGTTTTATCTAATTCTTATGTGTAAATACATTGTGAACAAAAAAAGATACTAAAGTACGTGGGGATTTTATTCTTATTATACCTGGAACTAGAATAACTATGTCTGTAAAAACTTTATTTGATAATTGGTTATCGTAAATAGAATAACTATTTAAATACTTATGAAGTTCTTGGTATGTTTTTCCCCAGGCTATGCTATTTACTAATTAACCGAGATAGGCCATCCTCCTAAATTGGTTTGAGGCTCCTGCCTTGTGGTAGACGAAAATAACATGTAAAATTGACTATGGTACCTGATTATAAACATTCCACAATAAAAAATTGTGCCCAAAGCTCTCGAACCTCTTTGATTTCCTTTTTGGTATAGCTTCTCGAACCTAGACCCTTCCAAACATAAAAGATAACATATTTAAAAACATTTACAAGTTCAATATTTGTAAAATAATATTTTAGTTGTTTCTCTTACCACTTTCCAATCAATGTCGGGATTTTTTTGAGAAAGCATGATAATGTCATGCATGTACTTCATAATAAAAAAACCACACTCCGTACCTCCTTCTTGTTGAGGACACTACACAAATAAACAAATGAGCCAAAAAAAAAATGTAAAAACAAAGTAAGTTATACCTGAACCTCAGTATGACACCAAAGAAATTCTTTTCTATTATTCCTCGATCCACCTTGAGGTACATACAATTTAAATGCCCTGTGAAATAAGTATATGTCATCACATCTCTTTTACTAAATTAGAATATGTCTATTACATGCGTGAAAATTGAATTCAACTTTAACTTACGTTCGTGCAGGTGTTGTCAAGCGTATTTTCCTTTCTTTTTTCAATGGATCAAACACGTAGATAACACTTTCATGGAGACAAAAAAGGAGCAACATCCAGTGATTGCTACAATGATACAGACATATATCATGTACATGTTGGATTATAAATGCAAGACAATTATTAAAAAAAAATTATTTTGTTATTACTCTTGAATGTAAGGTGCTAGAATAAAACGCCTCTGTTTATTAGCAACCAAGAAATCTGTCATGTACTCAGTAGCTTCTTGTTGACGTTGATAGTCACGGATATTCGGTATTGCCAATCTAGATGGCAACATGAATGCAAACTTTTCATCCTTCAATTGATTACATAACGTGCCAACGTACCTATAAAAAAGACTCATTACAATAAAAATATGTGTTGATAGATTATAAAGTAAATTAAGGAGAAAAGACTTAGTCTTACTTCAAAAAAATTTCCAAAATGGGTATGTTTAAACAACTCATTTTCAAAAACTGACTGACATCTTCAAGCGCGACATATATCGGATCTTCTCCATTTCCTTGAAACTTAAAGACATCATCTTTTTTACTAGAGGGCCTTCTGTTAAGCAAGAAACGCAAAGATCGACAATGCTCACTTGAATTTATGTCATCATGTAGTACTATAGGGGTTTTCTTCATTGGAGTCACCGAACCTTTGCTTTCAACCTTTTTTGGCATCTGAACAATTCTTTTGGGGCTCATCTCATGGTCCTTTTCCTTCTCCGATAATATAGGATCCTAATCAAAGACAGTTATAGCTATGACATATCGTAATTAAAATGATATATTAATTACTATTAACAAATGAACCTCACAAGATATACCTGCCCTAACATCACAAGGTCCTTCGGCCATTGAACAAAGCTACCTGCTGCATTTCCTACCGTCTCATGTTCCTCACATGTCACAGGAAGCGGAGTAAGTTGATATTCAGGTACAATGTCATCAACTGATACTCTGACATTATGAGACGCAATCGGATTATTATGAATCATATTATCCCCTTGACTAATTGATGGAAAAACTGTCCCCCTTGCCACAACAACTTTTCCTTTCTCCACATGTATCACACAAAGACGACAAAGTGTTGGATTCTGCATCATAAATTAAAAACATTCATATATTTGTTATATGTAAAGATAATATATACTTGTTGGGACAGAACAGTATCAATTGCCCACATGGTTTTTCTCTGTTTTGTAACATCTAAACAGAGAAATAAATAGAGCAGAAATATTCAAAATTTATATTACTTTTTCTCTGTTCAAAGATAACTTATTTCTGAATAGCACACTGCCCAAAGACAACTTATTATTTTTTTTAGGCTGATGAGTATCTTGATTACTTTTTTATGCAGTCGCTATGGCGTCTTTATTTTACTGCTAGAGTCTTTCTTACTATGAGGAATTTACTTTTTCTGTTTTCTGCAGACAGCAAGGAATAACTACAGCACTATAGAAATCTTTCCTGAAAGTTTTCAGGATATCCTTTTGGACAAGGTATGCACCATCTCTTTCATGTATTAATGAGACGTTGTAGTTAATAATATACATATCAGATAGAAATGTCAACAAAAGAGAATTCATATCTTGTACATCTTTTTGATGTCTGATCTTCATTCTTTTGCAGATTGGTTTCAGGTTAGTGGAAGACATCAGCTGCCACTTGTCTGGTAGCAAATCTGGATTTAAAAGACCAATTTTGGCATTCTGGAAATAAACCTAAGTCATCTATGTTCTGTTAAATGCTCTGGTCCTGTCGGGTATTTTCTGTAGTATTGTGGATGTAAAGTTATTGTTTTACTATACATCAAAGCTAATCAGAGCTTCAAATTTCTTGATGCAATTCTGGCCTCCCTTGATTATTGAATGCATAAGCTCTCAAAATTACTACACACGTCCTGTCTCCTATTGATGGCTGGATAGCAAAACACTGAGTAAGCTAAACAAATAGTAGATGTTTAGCCGGACCTGTTAGCTATTTGAATCCCCTAGTTCTCCTTAATCTCTATCCAGACTTATCGAAACCCCACATTCATTTTCAGATATGCAATGATTCTTGATTCTTATACATACACAAAAATGCAGTAGCCCTTAAACATAAGCATAATGTTACAAAATAATACCATATTGTCCATATTTCAATCTATACTCACATATTTTTTTTTTTTTTTGCTAATTTATACTCACATAATTAAATACATTCAGGACCAAATGAGCATAAAGAATGATCACACACAACATACATACATATATAAACACACAAATAATGTATAAATACAGATTCTTGATGAATGTGAAGTCAAGCAAGAATTGGGTAAGAACAGAATGGTAAAAAGATTAAATCTTGATAATTAACAGACAGCCCATGTAACAAAACAGCAAAAACAAAGAAAATAAAGGATGATGGGTGTACCTTAGATTTCAGAAATGAGACATGGCCATTACAGTTGGATCATCCAAATCATTTTTAGAAATTAATGTTAAGCTCCTCGTTTCTTGTTGAGTTCTTTGTTTTCTGGTTCTAAGAATTATACTTAGCTATTTAATTGGTCAACCTCAACAAAATTTGGATGTGTTTTCTTACTTTCATGTTATACTAAGTGAGGCACTTTTGAGTTAAGTTAATATTTAAAGTGCCTTTCTCCTCACTTAGCAATATTTAAAGCTCATTAACTTTTTTTTTTTGAACACTAAAGCTCATTAACTTTATATAGTTCAAACGGTAAGTTAATTGCTACATGCTAGTGTTAAACCACAGCTGCTAGAAGGGCCTGTTTATTTATTCCTATTCTAAATTAAACTGAATTAAGTTCAGCTTTCTCTATAACACAAATGATCCAGATCTCTAAATATCTAAACCAATATACAGATATTCTGTTATAACTGTAAGATTGCTATATTACTGGTAGCCAACTAGCCAATTCTGGGAAGTCTCCATCAACACAATATAACTGTCCTTATATTTTTTCATCTATTATTGGAAGAGGACAATGTTAGAAGATAAAAATGCAGGGACCTCTGTTATTTGTGGTTCTGATGTTAAAATTATTCATAAGTACCTTGAGATTTGAAAAATGATCTTCCCGCTGCACTGACTGGCAACTACTTCGAACAGTTTCATTTCTAGGTGTACCAATATCATTCAAAAAATTATTTTCAGAGAGTGAGACACCCATCTGCTTCAAATGATTGAAGATACCTTCAAGTTTTGAATTCATCATTTGATTCATCCTTTCTTCACACTCTTTCTGAACTTTCGTGGTGATTTGTTGTGTAATTGTAGCCAAGTCATCCACCGAAACAACCCCAATGTGTTTGTTTTTTCCCGATCCAAATACATCTTTAATTTTTGCCAATCCACCAACCCCTCTAACACGACCTCCGTGCTCCTTAGTGCCAAGTGCACGCGACAATATGTCATCGTGGCCTTGTGGAGTCCATGACCCATCAGAAACTTGACTCTCCAACTCTCCCTGTTCATAAATATTCATTAGAAAGTAAATATTAATAGCCTACATAAGTATGTGTAATTTAACTCGTAATAATTAAGTATTTACCATTTTTTGTAACACCTCCTTTGTCTTTTTATTTGGGAAGTAGTAACCTCCACCCTCCTGATGTTTTGTACGTGCTCTAATTCAATCATAACTACGTCCGCTACGCTTACTCGATAGAATTGACGGATTAACGGATTCAGAATCATTCAAAGAAGCAATGGGATCATCAGCACACCACTTACTCCTTCGTCCCACATATCCACCAGGCCCCAAATAATGTACATGTTCGTTATGTGCCTGACTTTCTTTCGCTTTTTCACTTTTTTCCTATTTAATAAAGAAAAAAAAATAGTAGTTAGCAATAAACTCTTAATCAGTTGATAATAGAACTTACATAACATGGCTAGTTAATTTTTTACCTTAAACTCCACAGTTTCACATCTCTGTTTGAATATTTCCCACATCTCCTCGGTGATGAAATGATATTTTTCACTTGCATCCTTCCCTTTGCGCAGAAAATTCTTAGTCAACTTACCTTTGAAATCCCTCCATTGCTTTCCTGCTCTTTCTAACACGTTTTTTTTATGCGAATCATCTAGCTTCCAACGATTCTAAAGATAATCACCAAATAAATCTTAAAAAATTTAAAATACAAGTTATAATTCTGTAAACAACTTCATGAAAACAGAGCTGCATACAAGTATGTGCAGTATAAAAACAGAGCTGCATACGAAGTTATCGGTTTTTGTGTTTGTTTAGCTAAGGGTGCAGCTGAGATACTCAAGTTAAACATGGCACTAATATTACTACCAGTTTGTCGGAACACCATCACTTGGCTAAGGAACAAAACCAAACTGGGCATGGCTGTTCCATTTGACGACAAGTTACAATTCTGTAAACAACTTCATGACAGGGAACAATTCTTTCTTATAAATAATCAAGTTATTATTCAAATTAAACAAATCCTTTAACACGTGTAGCAAAAAATTACCGAAAATGAAAATTAAGAATATACTGATCCTGGAAATCTATACTTTAGGATGCTTATCTACTCCGGTCCCTTGTAGTCTGTATAACTCTTACACAAACTTTAATAATTTTTTAAGACAACCACCTATGTTAAAACGTGTCCATGGTATACTTGACTGATTCATGTAAATATAAGTTACAGAATTAAAAATTAATAGCAGGACGCCTCCTACTGTGAGACAAGAGTCTCATCCTGAGATGAGACTTAATACATTATTCTGCAGATAAAAGATAAAGCACAGAAATCAAGGTTTTCTCTCATACCAATCTATTAAATTAGTATATAATTAGTATATATTATTCTGTGATATATATGAATCCCATGAGTGGATTTTATGTGATACATAAAATCATCCCATGAGTGGATGATACACAAAGCTTCATTTTATGTGATACATAAAATGGGGATTGTTCCACAAACTGAATCCATGTTACATGATCTTGAATCTTAATGAAAAACTCAAGGAATGAATCCCTGAACTCGATGTTGAGAAGCTTTTGCCGCTGCATTTAGTCCGCTAGATTCTTCACGGTACGCTACTTTAAGGATCATGAAAAAACTCAGGCTGTGGTAACTGCCATTAGACCACTAAATATATCTCAGGCTGTAGAGTGTCATTAACAAGGATGTTCTCATTATAAGCTTTGTGTTTCAGATGGTCGTATGGCTGCTTTCTGGTGCTTCAGATTGCTATAATGTAATACAGGTACAGAAAACCCTGGATATATAGAAACAGGATCCTGAATGGAGAGATGCCACTCATGTAGAAACAGGATCCTGAATGCTTACCAAAAATGAAGGCAATACTAATATGTATTGAGTAATGCTGCTCAAAATCTTTTTCACCTATGATTCCTCTTGGTCTAATATACATCAATATAGTGTTTTTTACAGTGACCATTAAGTGGCTCACGAATTCTTAATAGATTGAGTGGTACATGAAAACGGTTAGTACTAATGCAAATCATCCTAAATACAAAGATATTGCTTCTCATCTATATTAAGTATAATAAATGAGCAGGATGGGCAAATAAGTTCACAACTAAATAAAAATATGCAGAAAATTATGGTACCTTAATATCATCCCAGATTGCATCTTTCAATCCTTCACTAACTACATCCCAGCTCTCGATATTAATATCAACTTGAAATCGAACTACTGATCCTACATAAGTTCTGAAATCTTTAACCATGACCCCAATTGGATCACCTAGATCATCGAAAGAAATGGTACACTCCAAATTCTGATTTATAAGCCTTTTTTTTTAATTTTTTGCACATCGTTGGACCCCTGGTTCTTTTCTTAGATACTTCCTTAGAACTTTCCTCTCCATTATCTTGATCCATGGCAAACACCTAAACAAAAAATAAGTACGAATGTAAGATAAGAATGTGAAGATATAGATAGAATGTTTAAGAATGCAATTTATTCTGAATCTCTTTTAATTCTCATAGAACATGATCTAGTCACTGTGTTTTTAAGCTATGTCCTTAGGGTTTTGCCGGGGAGTGAGTACAAGAAATATGCAGAAATAAGCATAGCAGAAATAATAATTTTTCACAGTGCAGAGTAGAAGAAAAATAGTGCAGAACAGATAGATCATCATTAGGCGGAGGGAACAAGTTACTGAGCAATCCATGAACGATCACATCAATGAACGAACACATCAATGAACGAGAGAAAATAATCCAAATTATATTGTCATACTTCGATAGTTTCAAAATATGATCTAGAATTTGCAGCAAATATCAAATAACAAAAAAAGGCCTACTAATAGAAATTCATATAGTGACCACTATTTAATATACCAAACTTAAGGTTTTTTTTTTGGAGGGGGGGGTATGCACCACAAGTATGTTATTTTTGTTAGCTGTTTCAACATCACATCCAAATAACAGATTAGACATCTAAACTCCCGAACTCCACATCATAAGCCAAGGACCTACTGCTGCCGCCATTATTTTTCTTAAATTACCATCTGATGACCAAATTTACTTGCACGGTTCATATTCCCCTAATTTTAGTTGGTTGCAACTGGATATCTATGAGAATACCATAATCAAAAAGACTTGTATGAAAGACATTCACATTTTCAGGATTCAGTTGGTTGTGAGTAGCACTAAATTTCAAGGATAGGAAATAAGATCTAGGAAATTCCTGCAATAAACGTCTCAAATATTCACAGGACCTAGAACAGGTTTCCTGTTTACAACTGTTTAAAATTAGTTAAATTATACTACTAGTACTAAAAAATATAAATGCCTTCATAGTTATAAACAATAATCCTATTACAATCACCAGTGGCGTTACATGTATGATCATACCTGTTTTTTACTATATGAATTCACTTTATAGCTACGTGGATTACCTTTATTGGCAGGAACTTGCTATAACTCACGTTTGATGATCAATCCATTGCCCTTCATCATGATCATTACGTGCATAATTTTCATCTACATTGTCTTCCCTAACACTGGTAGGCAGACCAATTGAGAAAGGGGGATTTTCATCAAACTGATTATACTCTTCCTCGTCTTCAACATTATCAATTCCAATAATGCGTCGCTTGCTTTGAAGAACAATGGACCACCTAGAATCAGCGGGATCTCAAATATAGAAAACTTGTTTAACTTGCGTAGTGAATATAAATGGGTCATCCTCAAAACCAAACCGACTAAAGTCTACCAAAGTGAAACCTGACTCATCCACCCGAACACCACGCTTCATATCGAACCATTTACATTTAAAGAGAGCAACTTTGAATTCTTTGTAGTCAAGCTCCCAAATTTCTTCAATCACCCCATAGTATGACTTTTTTATATCTCGTGATGTGATGGAATTGCCTCTTTCAAATTCTGTTGAAGAAGCCTCCACAGATACTCCGCTATTCTGCACAGTGCTTTTGTCATCTTGACACTGTGTATAGAAAGAATACCCATTAACATCATATCCTTGGTAAGATATCACTGGCATGTCAGGGCCATATGCTAACCATTTTAGCGTACTGGAAATGGTGGACTGACTATCTGAATATTGAGACATCACTCGATTTTTAAACCATTTAACAAACGATTGATTGTGTTCATTTGTTACCCACTTGCCACTCTTAGAAGGATGCATTTGTCGAATCTCTTTTATGTGCTCTTGCAAGTAAGGATTAACCTCTGTCATGTGTTGCAATACAAAGAGATGTGCTCTTTCAAGCATTCCAACACTAGGAGAGATCAATTTACGTCCCAATGTACCCTGACCTTCAAGTCTTCCTTCATGACGAGATATTGGAATTCCAATTGGATTGGCAGATGTTAAATACTCGTTGCAAAATTCAATGGTCTCCTCAACCGAATACCCTTCAACTATGCTAGCTTCAGGCAAGCGTCGATTTCTCACATATGCTTTTAAGATACACAAGAATCGCTCGAAAGGATACATTTGCCGCACATATAAAGGACCACAAATTTTAATCTCTCTCACAAGATGAACCACTAAATGCACCATAATATCAAAGAATGGGTGTAGGAAATACATTTCAAATTCACAAAGTGTAACAATAATATCAGCTTGTAATTTATCCAATGTCATGGGATCAATGACCTTACTGCATATAGCATTAAAGAAGAAACATAATTTCGTGATAACCAATCTCACCTCCTTCGGCAATATGCCTCGAATTGCAACCGGAAGTAAATGTTGCATTAAAACGTGACAGTCATGTGACTTCATACCTACCAGCTTCAAATCTTTCATTGAGACGATGTTTTTTGGGTTTGAGGAATATCCAGATGGAACTTTCACACTAGATAAACACTCACAAAAGCTGATTTTCTCTTTTCTAGACAGGGTATAACAAGCCGGAGGCAGATATGCACGTTTACTGGATTGTTGCGGTGCTAATTCCATTCGTACACCCATCTCTTGCATGTCTAATCTGGCTTTCATCCCATCCTTTGTCTTACCAGGTATATTCAACAATGTCCCAACAATGCTTTCACAAACATTTTTTTCAATATGCATAAAATCAAGACAGTGTCTAACTTGCAAGTGTTCCCAGTATGGAAGATCCCAAAATACAGATTTCTTCTTCCAAATACTATTCGGACTTGGCTTTTTATACAACTTTCCAAGTACCACATTAATATCTTTAACTCTTTCAAAAACCTCCTTCCCAGTTAAAGGCAAACGAGCCACTCGAGTCTCAATAGTCCCATCGAAAGAGCTTTTCCTCTTACGATATGGGTAAGCACGGGGAAGAAATGTACGATGACCCATATACACATTTTTTTTGCAATTCTTTAAACGAATGTCAATCGTAGAATCTTCACAAATTGGACATGCTTTAGCTCCTTTTATAGTGTACCCTGAAAGGTTTCCATAGCCAGGAAAATCACTTATGGTGCAAAAAATCATGGCACGTAAAGTGAAATCTGTTTGGCTGTATGCATCGTGTATCCTCTCACCTTGATTCCACAATAACAATAGATCTTCAATAAGTGGTTGAAGATAAACATCTATGTTATTGCCGGGTTCTTTAGGACCGGGGATGAGCAACGTTAACATGATATACTTGCGCTTCATGCATAACCAAGGAGGCAAGTTGTAAATTGTTAGAAGAACCAGCCAAGTGCTATGTTGAGAGTTAGAGTGCGATATGGATTCATGCCATCTGCACAAAGTCCAAGTCGTAGATTTCTGACTTCTGCACCAAATTCTGGGAACTTTTCGTCAATGGTTCTCCACTGTGGAGAATCACCGGGGTGTCTGAGCATCCCATCTGATTTTCTCCCTTCCACATGCCACCTCATAAGCTTTGCATCATTGACATTTGCAAAGAGGCGTTTGAATCGTTCCACTATGGGTAAATACCGTAACACCTTGACAGGAGGCCTCTTCTTGTCATCAGTAGAAGAATTATTTCCCTCCCGCTTGTACCTAGAGGCTCCGCACTTGGGACATGTGTGTAGATGTTCATGCTCATTACGAAATAGAACACAATCATTGGGACATGCATGTATTTTCTTTACGCTCATACCCATAGGACCCAATATCTTCTTCGCCCCATAGGTGGAAGTGGGAAGCTTGTTATTCGGATGAAGTATGTCTGCTAGAAGTTTTAGCATTTCCGTGAAACTCTTGTCACTCCACCCGTTCTTTACTTTAAGTTTACATAACATCAAGGTTGTTGATAACCTAGTAAACTGATTATTGCACCCTGGATAAAGAAGTTTTTTGGAATCGTCAACCAAGTTCTCAAGAAACTTTGGTTGGTGCATTAAAATATCTTCAACATCTTCAATCATCTCATCAAGCCTATCATTTTCTGCATCATCTTCTTCATTCGTAGGCATAGTATCTCCATTATTTCCATAATTCCCATCAGATGTCTTTGTATTTTCAGAATGTATACCTTCGCCATGCCAAATCCACTTAGTGTAATCAGCCATGAAACCACGACGAAACAGATGGTCACGCACTGTCGTATCACTAGGATACTTTTTTAAATTATAACAATCACGACATGGACATGTGATTCTTTCTTCTTTTCCCTCTTCCCTTCTTTTCTTATCTATATTTTTCTTCGCACATTCAATGAACTCGTCAACTCCATCAACATACTCTTGTGTTGCACGTGATATTTTGTACATCCATGTATAACGATCCATGTTATATTTCTACAAAATATATGAAAGAAAAGTTCTATAATGGTTAAGGCGATATACAATAGCTTATAATCATAATTTTTTTTTAATTTTTTAATGTTTTATAACTCCTACTTGCAACTGCTCTATTTGAAAGATTCAAATATTTGTAAGTTAAAACTAAACAAGTACTTGTGAGTTGTGTCAAACGTCAATACATGTTCTCAAATGGATGTGTATAAGGGGCAATCATAATTGCAAAAGCCATGAGAAATATCCTGATCTGTATAGCTGGTTAGTTCAAGAAATCACAAGCAAGAAGCACCTTGGTGTCACCATGGTTCCTATTGTTAGAAAGTACCTGGCTGGTAGCATGGTACTGACATTTTCTAGACTTGATGACAATATTTTAATTTTATATGTCATCATTAAAATTTAGAGTTTAGAGTAACAAACAAAGATTCTAAGAAACAAGAACCAGGTAACAGAACATTTAAAAGAAAGAAATGATATCAAACAGCCAAGATGAAAACAGAGAAGTATAGTTTGTAATGAGCAGAGTGAGAGTAGCATACCTGAGACTCATGAACTTCTTAGCATTCGAACTTGTGTACACACTAAGATTTATAGCTCAGCATATGGACTAATACTGTCTTCACTCTTCAGAGCCAGGCAAGGGCCGATGTAAAATATTACTATAATCCTTGATTTTCTAAATTTTCAGCCCTATCAACATTCTATATTTTCAGCCAGTGACAGGGTTATAGTTTTTTCTCTTTTTGCGTATCAACTGATTTATTTCTCTAATTTTTTTATTATAAGACATTCACGATTTCGCAGGCTTAGCACAAACAAGTTGACAAACTAAAGTTCATATTGTAGTACAGTATCACTTTCTCAACATTTTCATTGTTTTGCAATTTGCCCTGGCAGAACTACCTTGTTCCTTTACACTCTTAAACTTTCTTCTGTCGAGTACTATTTTCTTATTATCTTGTTCAGCTCAAAAGACCTTAATTTATGATGGATCTGCTCTTAATGCTTTTAAAGTTCACATCACTCTTTCTAACCCTAGTAACATACATATATGGCAACCACCCAAATCAATTCAAGTGTGCGTGTTCAAGAGAGATAGAGAGATATCGATGCAACAGGAGAGAGGGATGAAAAAGGTCCAGCAAAGGGCGACAGAACTGAGGTGAATGAAACGTAAATATAAACACCCCGACCAGGGGTTGGAAATGTATTGTTTTTATTTTGGAACTAACCCCCTCCAACCCCCGGTAAACCCCCAAAACCCAACCCCTGTCTTAATTTTCAAATACATGAAAAAAAAATATAGATAATTTAGCAAGACTGATTCAGAATTCGTATCTAGTAATCTAAACACTCTTTACTAAATTCTGTTTCTTTTATTCAACACTTTTTTAATGCACATACACCATATGCAATGAATACTTATTGTATGAGCAAATGGCGAGCTGTAGATTTTCGGTACTGAACTGGATTATGGTTTAGTGTTTTGGGATGCTATTTTCATGAGTAGAAGAGACGTTCAGACTGCAAAAGGAGACGGAGACTCACTCACAAGCATTAATTGATATACTGTTAATGGAACAGAAAGAGACTTCTTTATGTATACACTTGTTTCTAATCAAGCAGGTGTAGTAACAGCATTGCTGAAGGCAAAGCACACACATTACGGTGAATGCAACTTAATTACATAGTACAACATAACAACTAAATTAGAATGAGCACTTTTTAAACTAATAATAGAATGAGTATTGGTAGAGTCGATTACTTAGTACAACAACTAAAAAAAACAATGGTGGACAACGGACCGTCTATTTCGCATAAAGCATCAGAAAAACACGTACTCGCATACATAATATACCTAGTTTGACTATACAATTACACATACAAACACAAAATGACATAGAAACTGAAACTGTCGAAAAAAGAGAAATGGGGGCTAATTAAATCGAATGTTAGATACATACAAAAGAAAAGATTACATGAGCACAACATAACAATAATCAAGCATCATACAGAGAAACAATGTAAAAAAGAAAAGAGGTGCATACTATACATAAACACACACAAAAACAAATAAATTAGAACTGACCCAATTCAAGATTTGTAGTTTAAATGGGGGGTGAGAACCAACAGCTTCAGTTCTTCTTCAGTTTTGATAACACGAAGTTAGAGATTTTGGGTTGTAAGATTTTTAGGGCTTTGCATCTTTGTTGAGTTTTAATTGAGAGATGAGGAACAGTAACCCAATTAATAATCAAACGTCAAATATCAAATATAATCTATTTAAAAACACATACAGACATACCCAATTGCAATCACAATGAAATTTCATAATCAAAGAAGCCAAACACACATACTATAGACAAGTTACATTCCCTGCTTGCTACCAGTAGAGATACTTCGAGATCGTCATTAAAGGTTAGTGATTTAAGATACTTCGAGAAGGCTAGTGATTTAAGAACACTATCCAACAAAGAAAAAAACAAAACATACAAAAATATAGAGATTATAACACGGCCATACATACATACATACCAGCAATATCATGAATGGTAAATTGATACAGAGAACCCAGATAAAGGCAAACAATTACCTCATATAATCAAACCAATAGATACCCAGAAAGTAAGAATAAAGCTTCGATTTGGGAGTTGTATCAATAAGCTGCGCGAGAGTAGCATCTAACAAGTGAGGAATTGGGGAAAGAGGGGGGAAGAGGAAGGGCGGGACATCTGTTTTCTAGACCCGGTAATAAAAAGCTATAACCTGAAATATTATAACCTGAAATATTAAGAATTAAAATTAATATTATTATAAAATGATTTATATTTATTAATTGATATTATATAAAATTTCAAATTATTTAAAATTTACATAGATAAAAGTGTAATTTTTTTAGTAATATAATTTACATAATGAAGCATTATCCGGATATAATTTTATCATGAATTATGGCTCAAGATATACTGCATAGTAATGAATGCATATTAGTTATTTGTGTAATAAAAATATTTAAATTTATTTTTTTATTAAATATTGTTTGATTTGTATAAATCTTATTGGAATATTATTATGGGTTTTTTCATAAATACCCAAGTCCGGATTATTTTTTTTGCAAAAACACTTTGAAAGAAAAAATTTGTGAAAATACCAACTTATTTGCAAAAATACGATCTATAAACCAAATCAACCAAACACAATTCTTTGCAATCACATGCAACCTTCTGCGCAACCATATATGTAACCAGATGCAATTGGTTGCTTAACCAGATGCAATTGGCTGTATTTTACTGATTTGGTTCCAGATCGTATTTTACTTATATCATTTTTTGATTAAAAATTGCATTATATACAAAATCAATTTCTATGTAATTTTGTGTAACCACTAATTTTTCCGTAATCTTTTAATCTGTAAGGTTGAATTTTCGTAAAAACTATTGAAAATATGAATTTGAAACCGCATAAGTAAAGAATTTATCTACCGTGCGTGTCAAGTAGATTCTCTTTATCCTTTACAATAAAAAATTGTAAAAAAAGGATCAAAATTTTAAATTTACGAAAAAAAATTGTTAAAAAAGGGCAAAAATGTATTTTTAAAAAAGTACACTTAGAAAAATGGTATTCTTGAAAAAATTTCTAATATAATATAAATAACAAATTATTTATATAAAAATATTATTTATATATATATTTTTTAAATTATAAATTTGAATTTTTTATTACCTCACAAGATGGTTTACCATAACGGTGCCTAAACAGAGCATCACCGCACATTTTGGTTATTTATCTATGCAGATAGTCTATTACACATGATTGTTTTATATTTATAACAAAATTGAGGATTGCTTTCAACAAATTTGATTATTGCAGTGGAAGTGTTGTTGGCCCGTACCCCATTTGTCCCGGGATCGAGACCTTGGTCTGATAGTTTGTGTAGGGTGTACTGCTTATGGATAAGTACCTATGGAAGAGAAGAAACTGTGACTTTCTATGTCGTGTTTAGAATGTGATCAACTCTCTCATTTCTCATTCTTCTATTATAGTTCTTCAGGGGATGATGAGTTTTACTCATTTTTACAAATTTGATTATAGGCGTCGAATTCGAATTTCATGAGTTTAGAATTTAATAGACTGCATAAAGTAACATATAATTTATGTAAAAATATTATTTGTATATATAATTTAGTTTTTTTTAAATTATAATACTTTAAGTGTCGGTCCAATGTAAGGCGTTGCATAAAATACAAACAAACAGCGTCGGTTGTAAGAAGACCGACACTAAAGGGAGCTTTAGGCGTCGGTTGTATAATTGCCGACACTAAAAAGTACAACCTAATGCATCGGTTGTTTAATGACCGACGCTTTAAGTACTTTTAGGCGTCGGTTGACTAAATGCCGACACTAATAAGCACAACCTTATGCGTCGGTTTTCTAATGACCGACACTTTAAATGTTTTTAGGCGTCGGCATTCAGAAGACCGACGCATATAAAGGTTATAAGTGTCGGTTAATTCAGTCAACCGACGCTTAAGGTCCTGCAGAAATGACAATAAGCGTCGGTTAAGCTAGCAACCGACGCCTAAAGTATGTATAAGCCACGGCTCTCTATACAACCGACGCTAAAAGTGCGACGCTGTAGGACCTTTCTGTACTAGTGAGATTATGATTCTTTACGAATATTTGGATGTCCAGCATATTATCATGTGAAAGAATCTAAACTGAATCCTAGGGCAAAGAAATCTATTTTCTTGGGTTATACCGGAGGAGTTAAAGGATTCCGACTTTGGTGTGCTGAATCAAAGAAGATTGTTTTAAGCCGAGATGTCACTTTTGACGAGTCTGTTATGCTAAAACAGGCAAGTTCGGAAATTGAAAATGAAAATCCTAATACTACTTCCAAAGTAGTGCTTGAGGCACCAGAAAATTTGCAAAATAATATGCCTATTTTTTATAATGGTGAAGATGAAAATGATGATGAAGATGATTGATAAGTGGATTTTATATCCACTTGGAGCGTTCCATATCGGCTTAAATTGATTGACTTGGACTCAAGTTTGTTGTATTTTTGATGTGTTTTGTGTAGTTGTGCAGGGTTGTAGCTATTGGTTAGTGTTGGTGTTTCTAACCGTTATTAGAGTGGAATTAAGCACTAGAATGAAGATTGGACATTTGTGTTATGCTACCAAGGAGTTGCATGCATCATGGTATTGGAGATGTTAGCTAATGCAAAAGAAACGGAGGAGAAAAGAGCAAATTTGTGTAAAATTCGGATTTTCCGGAAAGTTGCGCAGTGTTTTGGCCATATCTGGAGTTCTAGAAGTCCGTTTTCAGTGATCTTATAGCTCACGCGAAGCTTTAGAGATTTTCTACAACATGGGACAGATAGCAGGTTCAGGGGACGTGCTGGTCAAAATCGCGCACGTATTCTTTGAGAACCAGGCTGGAAGATTACTGTTTTGTCCTTTTTCTAATTCTAATTGAATTTTAGGTAGTTTCTTGCACCTAAATTGAATTCTAATTGTATGTTAGGGTGTTTCCTTGTTGGGTAAGATATTTAGAGTCTATTTAAACACATCCTACCATGTAATTTGTATCAGATTTTTATTATTGTAACGTAGAACTGCAAGAGAGAAAAGTGGAGAAGGATTCAAGCTCGGTGACAAGCAAAGATCTAGATCTATTTCATCTTTTGTATACTTTGGATTATAGATTTGTTCTCTCAACTCTTGTTTTTATTAATATTATTGCTTCTTTCTTTCATATCTTGTTTAATATCATGTTTTCATCTAATCCCATGGTAACGAACGGTTCAACTATGAACTAATCGTTGTCATGGGATCCTAGCGGATTTATCTATGTAGCTTAGTAGTTTGCATGCTTTAAAGATTTATGTGTGGTGAATTCTTGATATCCTTGTATGGTTGTGCTTCATGAATTTAGATACATAGCTAACATCTAATATGTTAATCTCTTGCTAAACGAGAGTGGATCTTGAGATTTAGAACTTACCATGCTAGCATAAGATAGGTTGATGTTTTAACATCATGATTTGTGGCGTAAATAGAGATATTATGCTACCCTATGTGATCTAAGTGGATAACTTGTGCTTAAACCTTTATGTTTTCAAATTCTATAGAGATATAGGGTCTAAACATAATTGGTGTCTATCCATCTTCTACCTCTTTTGTGGATGCATGCGTAGTTTGGTATTAGTATACCGAAAGGTAACTTTTACTTGTTCCGTGTTATTCGATCAGATATCAAAACCATTACATGTATTGATTAAAGGCATCGACTCTAAATGAAGTAGATAATGAAGTTAGGATTCCATGTTTATTCTCATATAAGTAATTTGATTTTAGATCTCGTTAGTTAATTAATTTTTAATTTCTTAATTAGCAACTTAGTTTAATTTAGTTAATTAAACCTCAATTTGTGATTTGTCTTAGCAGTGAATTAAAATCATACATTGTTGAATAGGTGCATTAACTGAAAAGAACTTAACCAGATCTCATTGGAACGAACTTTAATTGTATTACTTATGACCACGTATACTTGCGTGATATTGTGTTAACAATGATATCTCAGCTGAGGAGGAGATTTCTTCACCATCACCTGTGATTCCACCTGAAAGCATTGCCACTACTCGAGCTAGAAGGGAGATAAGAAAACCTGCCAAGTACACGGATATGGTAGCATTTGCACTCCCAATAATTGACGATGGTGTTCCATGTACTTATAGAGAAGCTGTCCAAAGTGAGGATAGTGCAAAGTGGAAAGCTCATGAAGGGTATTCTCTCTCGTAAGTTGAAGCTCGAGGAATTGGAGACCGTTGCTTTGACGGAAGAGTGTAGTGCAGTTCTGCAGCAAAAATTGCCACCTAAACTTAAAGATCCGGGAAGTTTCACCATCCCGTGTACTATTGGCAATCTTTCTTTCAGCAAGTGCTTATGTGATTTGGGGGCTAGCATCAATCTCATGCCCTTGTTGGTTTACATGGAACTTGGTCTAACGGAACCAAAGCCAACTAACATCTCTTTGCAGTTGGCTGATCGATCTATCACATATCCAAAGGGCATAGTGGAGGACGTTTTGGTGAAAGTTGATAAGCTTATCTTTCCAGCTGATTTTGTTATCTTGGATTTCGAGGAGGATAAGAAGATTCCCATAATCTTGGGAAGACCGTTCTTAGCTACTGGTAGAACTTTGATCGATGTGCAGAAACGGGAGCTCACCATGAGGGTGCAAGACCAGAATGTCACTTTTAACGTGTTCAATGCAATGAAATTTCCAACAGATGAAGAAGAATGCTTGAAGGTGGATTTGGTTGATTCTGCAGTTAATAAGGAGATTGAGCAGTTGTTAAAGTCTGATTCTTTGGAGAGGGTTCTAGTTGGTGACTCTGATTTTGAAGAGGAAGACATAGCCGAACAGCTACAACAATTAAATTCAGCTCCTTGGAGAAGGAGAGTTAACATGCCTTTTGAATCTCATGGGTTAGCAAAATTGAAAAATTCTACGGAGCGTCTTAACCCTTCTATTGAGGAAGCTCCTACACTTGAGCTCAAACCATTGCCCGAACACTTGAGGTATGCATTTCTTGGTGATGCATCTACGTTACCTGTTATTATTGCTTCTAACTTGTCAGGTAGTGAAGAAGAAAAGCTCTTGCAAATTCTGAGGGAGTTCAAGTCGGCAATTGGTTGGACCATAGCAGATATAAAGGGAATCAGTCCTTCTTATTGCATGCACAAAATTCTGCTAGAGGAAGGAGCTAAACCTACTGTTGAACATCAGCAAAGACTTAATCCTATCATGAAAGAGGTGGTGAAGAAGGAAATTCTAAAGTGGCTAGATGCAGGTATTATCTATCCTATCTCAGACAGTTCTTGGGTGAGTCCAGTTCAATGTGTGCCAAAGAAAGGTGGCATGAATGTTGATGCTAATGAGAAGAACGAGCTCATCCCTACTCGGAAAGTCATGGGATGAAGAGTTTGCATGGATTATCGAAAGCTCAACAAAGCCACAAGAAAAGACCACTTTCCTCTTCCATTCGTTGATCAGATGTTAGACAGATTGGCTGGTCACGAGTATTATTGTTTGCTTGATGGTTATTCCGGATATAATCAGATTTGCATCGCTCCGGAAGATCAAGAGAAGACTACTTTCACATGTCCTTTTGGCACTTTTGCTTTTCGACGAGTTTTTTTTGGGTTATGTGGTGCTCCTACCACTTTTCAAAGGTGCATGATGGCTATTTTCTCAGACATGATAGGCACTAATGTAGAGGTTTTCATGGATGACTTCTCTGTTTTTGGTACTTCTTGTGACGAGTGTTTGCATAACCTTGGTTTGGTATTGAAAAGGTGTGTGGAAACTAATTTGGTGCTTAATTGGGAGAAGTGTCACTTCATGGTGCGTGAAGGAATTATTCTTGGGCACAAGGTATCTAGTAGAGGACTTGAGGTGGATAGGGCTAAGGTAGAAACAATTGAAAATCTTTCTCCACCTATTTCAGTTAAAGGAATTCACAGTTTTCTTGGTCATGCGGGTTTCTATCGGCGATTCATCAAAGACTTCTCAAAAATTTCTAAACCTTTGTGCAATCTTTTGGAGAAAGATGTTCCTTTCAAGTTTGATGATGATTGCTTAGCAGCTTTTGAGCTGTTAAAGAAGAAGTTGACAACCACACCTGTCATTACCGCACCTAATTGGGAGGAACCATTCGAACTTATGTGTGATGCTAGTGACTATGCTGTTGGAGCTGTGCTTGGGCAAAGGAAGGAGAAAGTTTTTCATGTGATTTACTCTGCTAGTAAAACCCTTAATGATGCACAGCTGAACTACACTACTACGGAGAAGGAGTTTCTAGCAGTTGTCTATGCTTTTGAGAAATTCAGATCTTATTTGCTTGGTACTAAGGTGATTGTGTACACGGATCATGCTGCTATTCGATATCTCATGTCGAAGAAGGATTCAAAGCCTAGATTTATTCGTTGGGTGCTTCTATTGCAAGAATTTGATTTGTAGATCAAAGATAGGAAAGGCACAGAAAATCAAGTAGCGGATCATCTCTCACGTTTGGAGGACGACGGTAAGGATTCACTTGGCAAATCTCTTATTAATGAATCTTTTCCAGATGAGCAGCTTTTTGGAGTGCAAGGTGAAGAGCCATGGTTTGCAGATTATGTGAACTATTTAGTTAGCAATGTTATTCCTCCAGAATTTTCTTACGCTCAAAAGAAGAAGTTTCTGTATGATGTGAAGTGGTACCGTTGGGACGAGCCATTCTTGTTCAAGCTTGGTGTGGATCAGATTTTGAGGAGGTGCATTCCGTATAGTGAAACAGAAAGTATTTTGCATGATTGTCATTCTACCGCATATGGAGGCCACTATGGTGGTGATAAAACAGCTCAGAAAGTACTTCAAGCGGTATTCTATTGGCCAACTCTGTTTAAAAATTCTCATAGGTTCGTGATGAGTTGTGATCGATGTCAAAGGGTTGGTAATATTTCTAGGAGGAAGGAGATGCCTCTTAGTACGATTCTTCAAGTTGAGATTTTTGATGTGTAGGGAATTGATTTCATGGGTCTGTTTGTTTCGTCTTGCAACAATCAGTACATTCTCTTAGCAGTGGATTACGTGTCTAAATGGGTCGAGGTGAAGGCTTTACCGACCAATGATGCTATGGTGGTGCTGAATTTTCTTCACAAGCAGATTTTCACGCGTTTTGGAACTCCACGAGCTATAACCAGATCTCAGTGGAATGAACTTTAATTGTATTACTTGTGACCACGTATACTTGCGTGATAGTGAATCCGTCAAGGAAGGATTGGTCTTTGAAGTTAGACGAAGCGGTGTGGGCATATAGAACTGCTTATAAGACACCCCTAGGTATGTCTCCTTATCAGTTGGTATTTGGTAAGGCTTGTCATTTACCGACAGAGTTAGAGCACAAGGCCTATTGGGCGTTGAAGAAGTTAAACTTAGATATTTCAGCTGCGGGTGAGAAACGTCTACTTCAGTTAAATGAGCTTGAGGAATTTCGTGAGCAGGCTTACGAGAATGCTAAGATGTACAAGGAGAAAGTGAAGAGGTGGCATGATAGGAAGTTGGTGCATAAGTCGGTTGTGTCAGGCCAACAGGTTTTTCTTTACAATTCTCGCATTAAACATTTTCCGGGTAAGCTCAAGTCAAAGTGGTCGGGTCCGTTTATAGTCAAAACGGTGTTTCCACATGGAGCAGTGGAGATATATAGGGGTTCTTTCGATGATGCTTTCAAGGTGAATGGACAGAGACTCAAGCCGTATTATGGAGGAATGGTGAACCGCGAGAAGGTTGCCGCAATTTTATCTTGTTCGTGATTTTTCGGAAGAATGTCAAGCTAATGACATTAAACGAGCGCTTCTTGGGAGGCAACCCAACTGATGTAGTACTTGTTGTATACCTTTGTTCTTTCAAAAAAAAAAATGAGTGTTGTGAAAAAAAAAATTGAGTGTTGTGAAAAAAAAACTGATTTCACGCAGGCTGCGCCTGTGACACGCAGGTTGCGCCTTCGTTTCTGTATGTCGCGCAGGCTGTGCCTGCGTGACACATTACTGAGTAACGCGCAAGTTGTGCCTGGCGCGCGCAGCCTGCCCCAATTGCAGTGTATGCTCGATTTTTCAGCTGTTTACATAAAAAAAAAAAATAAAAATTCTTTCAACCCCAATTTCTTATCTTCTCTTACACTATAATCCTTAAGCCCAATCCTAAACCTATATCAATTCCAAATCATCCATCTCCTCTTCAAATTCTTAAACCCATATCAATTATAATTCAAATTTTATTCTTCTCTTTTATATCTCCATTCAAATTTCCTACCTTATACACCTATACTTACACAAATATATACACCCAATCCCTAAATTAAAATCTCTAAACCTCCATTCAAATTTCAAGAAGCAAGAAGGATTCAAGTTTGGGGGATTTTCATTGCAAGTTACACCTCTACAATTCGTATTGGGTAAATTTCTTCTTTAATTCTAATTACTGATAAATGGATTTCATATCCATTTAGAGCATTCCAAATCGGCTTAAATTGATTGTTTTGGCCTCAAGTTTGGCGTAGTTTTGATGTGTTTTGCTTAATTGTGCAAGGTTGAAGAAATGTCAATTAAGGGTGTAGTTTCCGTTGTTTTGGAGTTGATTTATGATAAGGAATGAAGAATGGAGGCTAATGTCAGCTATCAGGATGTATACAAGTCAAGAAGGATTAAAGACGGAAGCTCATGCAAAAGGAAAGAGAATAAAAGGCTAAAAAACGAAGAAATAGTGCAGAAAAAATCTATCAGATTGCAGCCAGGCAGTCTGCACCAGATTTCGAGCAGTCTGCGCGAGATTTCGTGATTTTATGCAGTTTGGAGCCGTGCAGACTGCCCTAAATTCGTGCAGGGTGCACCAGAAGTCGCTGAAAAATTACAGTTTTGCCCTTTTTACGATTTTGGCCATATCTTGAGTTCTACAAGTCCGTTTTGGATGATCTTACAGTCCACGTGAAGCCATCAAGATTCTCTATCATTCCAAAGTGGTCCAGATGTCAAAACACGAACGGAACGGCCCAAAAATACTTAAGAAAAGGCAGCTACAAATTTTCCTACAAAACAGAATCAGTTTAGGAAACGTAATTCTATTATAATTCTATTTTGGTATTTCTTGATGGACAAGACTTCTAGAGCCTATATAAACACATCCTACCGATGTAAATCAATATATCTTGTACATAATATAGCTTAAAATTGCAAGGGAGAAAAGGAGAGCAAGATTCAACGCTCGTGACAAGCAAGGGATCTAGATCTACTTCATCTTTTGTATCATAGATTTGTTTTCTCAACTCTTTGTTTTATTAATATTATTACTTTCTTTCATATCTTGTCTTCTATCATGGTTTCATTAGATCCCATGATGACGCGCGGTTCGATTATGAACTAATCGTTGTCATGGGATTCTAACGGATTTATTTATGGAGCTTAGTATTTTGATGCTTTAAAGATCTGTGTGTGATGTATATCTAATATCCTTGTATGGTTATGTTTAATTGATAGATGCGTCACGAACATCTAATTTGTTAATCTCTTGTGAAGTGAAAGTGGATCTTGAGATTTAGAACTTGCCATGCTAGCATAGGTTCATGATTGTTTATCAACATGATTCGTAGTATGAGATGAAAATACTTATATTGCCCTGTGTGGTCTTTATGGATAACTTATTCTTCAACCGTTATGTTTTCAAATTCTATAGACATATAGGGTCTAAGCATAATTGGTGTCTATTCATCTTCTATCTCTTTTGTGGATGTATGTTTAGTTTGGTATACGTATGCTGACAGGTAGCGTGTACTTGTTTCGTGTTATCCCATCAGATATCATAACCATTGCATATAGTGATTAAAGGCGTCAGATCTAAGCGAAGTATTTAATGAAGTTTGGATTCCATGGTTCATATTGCGTAAGTAATTTGATTTTAATTATCATTATTTAGTTAATTCTTAGTTGATAATTTGCATCTTAGTTAGTTTAGTTAATTAAAACTCAAATTTATTATTTGTCTTAGCAGTGAGTAATAACCATACATTGTTGCATAGGTACAATAACTGAATTAAAACCATAACCAGATCTCTGTGGGAACGAACTCGACTTATTCATATATTACTTGTGACCACGTACGCTTGCGTGATTTAGTGTAAACAAGTTTTTGGCGCCGCTGTCGGGTATCATCAATGTTTTATTTTTGGTTTATGTGCTTGTCAATAGTGGTCGTTAGAGTTCACTCACTCAGATTTTTTCTTACCTATCCTTTTTAGTTCGGTGTGTTCAGGTACTTGAGTGTTTGAAGATGGCATGCGAGGAGTTGCCATGGTGGGCATATTCGAGGACATCCATGCCTCAGCAATGTGAGCGGTGTTTGGGCGTGATCCCTCACAATATTGTTACTATGAAGGAGTTGATCCATATGTCACTTATGAGGAACAACCATACTTTCAATACCATCCTCAGCAGTACCAGCAAGATGTTCCAGATATGTCATATTTCTTTGGAAGTGAAGAGTTTCAACATCAGCAACCTACTCCTACTTTTCAGTCAGATGAGGTTGTTACTATGGAGGAGCTTAGGATGCTTGTAAAGAGTAATGACGAGTCTCTCAAATCTTTGGAGATTCTAGTTGCTCAAGCTGTGAAATCATTGGAACAAGAAAAACATCAATTCATACTAGAGGCAATTCAAGAAAATAACTGTGACTTGGAGCAAGGTACTGCATGCATAATTGAGGAAGACAAATTCCAAGGTGAGGTGAGCGTTCAAAAGCCATGTGAGGAATTTGATCATGCTAGTATGGTGGATGATTTGGAAAAGGCACTAGGTGAGACAGACACTGATGAGCTGCACAAATTTCAAGAATTGGTATGTGCATACCAAGAGGACACTGATGAGCTACGCAAATTTCAAGAATTGGTATGTGCATTCCAAGAGGCTATTGATCATGGGACAGATGCAGGTCTTCTACTTGTCTCAAAGTGTGAAGATGGAGGTAGCGCATTAGAGCCAATGGAGGAAGTTCTTTTTGAGGAACCAAAGGCTTCAGCAACTTACATTTATCCTCCTCCATTATATTCAAGCGAAGGCTGCGAATGTGTGTTGTTCTACAAATTGACAGATTTTGGGTCAACAGATGAAGGCATTGGAACGGGATATAGTTGTTATACGAATAGGCCAAGCGAGGAGAAGGAGCAGAAAGTGTGCCGCCTTGATGACGATGAAGTCTCACGAAGAGAGGACCAAGCAAACTATTATCATCCTTAATGGAGGCTTGGAAGTAACGTCAAGCTAATGACGTTAAAGAAGCGCATCTTGGGAGGCAACCCAAGCATTGTTGTATACTGGTATGTTTTCTACTCACTAGTATAAAACTAGCCTTTTACGTCGCCTCTTTTACGTCGCACATAAAGGAAGGCGACGTATATAATGCTTTATACGTCGCATTTTTAAAAGAGCGACGTATATAATCCTTTTAAGTCGACTTTTTACGTCGATTCAGGAAAAAGCCGTCGTATATTGTCAACATATACGTCGCCTCCCTTTTGACCGACGTAAAAAAAGGATATTTTACGTCGGATTATCCTAAAGCCGACGTATATGGTATTACTTTATACGACGGATTTTTTATTAACCAACGTATAAAGCTAAAAACTTAGTATTTTGAGAGTCATTTTCAGAAAACCCATTTTTTCTCAAATCTCTCTCCTCCCCTTTTCTTCAAGACGCTAGCCGCAACTCCGGAAAAATCAAGATCTGCTCAAATTTCTTGGTCTTTTCTATGTTTTCTTGATTACCCATCAATTATTAAAGTTAGATCTTCATGTTCTACAAATTTTCTTGAGTCTTTTCACCTTGTTAACTTGGTTTTTAGACACTCTTCACTTGCATCTATATGTTTGACTAGATGAGGGCGTAATGTGAAGCAGGTGGCAATGATTCAGAGAGGAGCAACCTTGTTCGTGATTTTAATGATTTGTCTGGAGAAGGAAATATTGAGAGAATGCTCTCCGTCGAAATGGGGCTTAGGGAATTAGCTTCTTTGAAGGTTTGTGTCTTTTTGCCTTTTATTTTTGTCAATATCTTTAGAATACCTTTTAGAATTTATTTTATCTGCAATATGAATAATGAACATGTGATTTCTCTATGTAGTTGGAGATGGATATTGACTCTTATCTATACACTTTTGATTTGAAAGTTTATACTTTCTGAAATTCTGCTTTTACGTTGATGTAATTATTTGTGCTTAAAAAGCTTCAATTGCTTGTACTTATTTGATAATTTGGTATAATTATGGATTTTTTTTATAATTTTTAGTGAGTTGATTTTAGAGAGTAATTTAGACTCAAAATTTGATTTTACATTAATTTTAATTTGAACTTTCCTTACAAGAAGGAGTGTGTCTGTGTTTTAATATGTTGTGTGAGAAAGATGTCACATAGAGAAGTGGAGTTTTTGAATATCACTATAAATTACCAATTATAATAGTTGATATATTCATTTGCATCACCAAAATGTATATTCGTTAAACTCTTTACAGTTTTACTACTGATTGTTGTGTTATTCATGAAATTTGGTAGGTTGAGGATGCTGTTGTGCTGGCACTGGCTCAACACCGACGTCCAAATTTGATTAGGCAGTCTTCTGGTATGGCCATTAGCCCATTGTCATTATTTTTGTTTGTATTCATTTGTCACCTCTGTTAAAGCCTATTGTAGTAATTTCATTCCCGGAAACTATGGCAGCAAAGTTTATAATTGATAGAATAAAATTACTGAAAAGAAAGGATATATATATATATATATATATATATATATATATATATATATATATATATATATATATATATATATGGATTTGGATATTAGTGAATAGAATAAAATTCCTTCCAAACCATTATTGTTTTGCTTCTCAAGTTCACCCGCTTCATTATCATATCTAGGCAGTGTAATCTATCAATATAGATTCTTTTGGTCTCCAGTAGTGTCTTTAAAATTCTCTTATGTCCTTGAAACTTGTATGAAGTCTAGTGGCATCTTTGCACAACCACTCTTTGACCCAAGTCTCTTAGTTTAACTAACCATGCATAGGCTTGTATACTTTGTTAATGAACTTTCTCATTTTTTTTCTTGTGCTGTTTTCTACCTGCTCTTCTGTATACTCTATTTTCTCTACATTTAACGAAGGGACACATATGTGAGGGTCAATTAAGTAGTGAGCTCAACTATTTTTTGTCTACCAAAGCCATTGAATTTGCAGATAATTAGTGTAACAATATTGATCCAAACTTTTATGAGCTCCCTGTGTGCTATTTATGATTCAGTTTTTAAAAAAAGATTTATGACGTAAATCCACATGAACATCATTTTGTTCCATTTGCCTCTGATAATATAAACTGCTGTATTACCTATTTTTGTACATTGTAGTCATGTTTAACTTTTACCATGTTCATTCGATGTCACAAATTTTAGATAATTATGTTTTGGTTATTCACTGTTCTATTAAAATAGAGTCTATTTTAAGTTGAATCAGTTTTATTAACTTTTCTTTCTTTTGTTTGTGATTGCAGAGTTGAGCAAAGAAGAAACAGAAGATGTTCTATTTAAAGAGGTTTGTTTTACTTTCTATGCAAAAATTTTATTTAAAATATACGCAGAATTATATATACATACGTTTCTTGGGGTCAAAAGCATGATGAACACTGGGGGCCTGGGGCCCAAGTACAGAACACTCACTGGCAGCCTAGCATGCGTATGTCTTGACCAAATTATATATCTATGATTCCAACTCATAGCAAAGGTTTGCCTTCTAATTCCCTACTATAGATTCTCTTCGTAATTAGTATAAATTTTCATTGTTTACAGGAAACTGACCATCCTAATTATTTGTAGGTTGATTCAATGAAGAAGAAATTGCCCTGACTGAAGTATGATATGAAGAAGGCCGAGTACATAGAAGCTAAAAAGAAGGAGAAAGATGCTAAGAAAATGTTTGACAGCTTGCTAAAGTTATGAATGAACTACAAGGACCAATAGAGTAGGCTTTTTAAAGCAAGTTTAGTGCTAATTCTAAATTGGAGAAATTTATGTAATTAAACATGGAGATGTATTTTCAAGTATGTAATTATTATTTTAATTTAATTAGTCACCTTGTTGAGAAATTTTGGTTGCAAGTTTTATTATTATTTTTGGTTTGTAATAACAGGAATTTTGATGTATATATAAATATAAACAGGAGAAAAATTGTCATTTTTCAGTAGACATATATGTCGCACTTTTTAATCTTATACGTCGCCCTTTTTGATCTTATTTATCGCCTCTCTCTGACATTATACGTCGGCTTTTTGATTTTATACGTCGCACTTTTTGATCTTATACGTCGCCCTTTTTATAACATTATATGTCGCCCTTTTTGGTCTTATACGTCGCCTTTTTAGCCGACGTATATGAATCTTTATACGTCGCCTTTTTAATCGACGTAAAAGATGGTGACTTTATACGACACCTTTGTATATGTCGCCAAAAGGGCGACGTAAAAGACCAAAAAAGACGACGTAATAGGCCAGTTTTGTACTAGTGACTTTCCCTCGTATTTACTTCCATTCAATGAGGACATTGAATATTTTAAGTTTGGGGGTGGTTTTGGGGATTAGTAGTTGTTGTTGTATTATGTGTTCATGTAGGATTTCATGCTTTGCATATTAGTAGTAGTAAATTATGCATTTATGTTCGTGTTATCTACGTTTGTTTCATATAGGACATTCTGTTTTTATATTCGTATATCATGTGAGTTCATAGTAGTTTGCATTTGCACCCCTGCTTGATAGAAATTTTGTGTTGTTGACGCTTTTGATTGAGAAGTGATATGCTTTGTTCTTGTACACACACATATACTAGTAAGTTGAAGCTAGTAGACTTATTGAATGTTGTGAATAATTAGAAGGACATGAATATGTGCAAGTTGATTTAGTTTGCATTCTTTGAATACAAGTAGGTGCATTAGAGAGATTTTGCTTGGGATTGAGTATGTTTTTCCCGCCAAGTGAGCTTTTGATCCATATTGCATTTGTTGCAATTTTATTCGTTTGCTTGAGTGTCCACGGATTGTTTGCATTGCTAGCAGTTGTTTGAGGTCTTTCTTGAAACGCATGACATTATTTGACGATTAAAATGATAAAGGCATTTAGGAATAACCGCATATTTTCTCATATTACCACACCATGTTTACATGATCAATTAGTTAACCCGTTGAGCTTAATCCTATTTTTTTTTCGGTGACATACCTCATTACTTGCCAAGACCTTGTTCTTGTATTGGCCTTACATTAATTTGAACCCACATTGTCAAAGGCTAGTAGGGTGCTTAAGGGAGTAATAAGGTGTGCAAAGAGGGGTTTATTGTTGGTCATAATTTTGGGGGAAATATTGAAATTTGGGTTTGGTTGTTGCTTGATAGTCTGCATGTGTAACAAAATCGTGGGATCATTGTTATTGTCTATATTATTGTTGCTTTAGCTCTCGAAAAGAAGAAAAAAAGAAAAAAAAAAGAAAAAGAAAAAGAAAAAAAAGAGAGAAAAAAAGGTTATATTATGAGAGCATATTTGTGTTATTGTGATCCTACTTTAGTCGACTAGTCGAGTGTTTTTTTTGGAAGAAAAATAGTAAAAGTATGTGGGGGGAAAATAGGTGGTTGTGTATGATTTATTATAAGTTCCTACTAGCTTTTGACACTTCACCTGTTTTGGCTTATCTGACATACCTTGTCCCTAGCTCTGTTACAACCCAAATAAAGACCTTTTGATTATCGTCATTGATGTATGTTGTGTTAAGAGTTAGATTGATACCAAATTTCAAGCATGCTTATGATTTTTTTGGAATTGAGTGATACACTTACCCTTGTTCTTGAGTGAATATTCTTTTGTGAGTGAATATTCTTTTGTGCGTATGAGATCCCGAGTTTTGTCTCAAAGATGTACTCTTGTAGGCTTAGCATGTTTACTAACTTATTCTTAGACTTGACATGGACTTGTGAGAACTTATGCATGTTCATTGAGTAGACTATGTGAATACTTACACTTTCGACACCAAGACATTGCGTATTTACTTTGATTCTTAAGTTGATATGGCATGAGAGGATTGGAAGGTATGGTAGGATATTAGTACTAGATTAATTGCATTTTCATATTAGTTGCATTCATGCATTGCATTGGATTTTGTGGGTACATTCGCTATAGGCCCTCACGAGACCTTACTCGTCTATTAGGGCTGCCTAGGGGTTTAAAGGGCTTGTTGAATATGCCAAATGCAACCGTGACCACCTACGGAAGTGGTACTAGTTAGTTAGTTAGTGTTAATTGTTTATGCTTGAGGACAAGCATCGGTTTAAGTTTGGGGGTTTGATAAATGTATTTCATATCCATTTAAAGCATTCCAAATCGGCTTAAATTGATTGCTTTGGCCTCAAGTTTGTCGTAGTTTTGATGTGTTTTGCTTAATTGTGCAGGGTTGAAGAAATGTCGATTAAGGGTGTAGTTTCCATCATTTTGAAAGTGGTCCAAATGTCAAAACACGAATGAAACGGCCCAGAAATACTGAAGAAAAGGCATCTACAAATTTTCCTTCAAAACAGAATCAGTTTAGGAAACGTAATTCTATTATAATTCTATGTTGGTATTTCTTGTTGGACAAGACTTCTAGAGCCTATATAAACACATCCTACCCATGTAAATCAATATATCTTGTACATAATATAGTTTAGAATTGCAAGGGAGAAAAGGGGAGCAAGATTCAACGCTCGTGACAAGCAACAGATCTAGATCTACTTCATCTTTTGTATCATAGATTTGTTTTCTCAACTCTTTGTTTTATTAATATTATTACTTTCTTTCATATCTTGTCTTTTATCATGGTTTCATTAGATCCCATGATGACGAGCGGTTCGATTATGAACTAATCGTTATCATGGGATTCTAACGGATTTATTTATGGAGCTTAGTATTTTGATGCTGTAAAGATCTGTGTGTGATGTATATCTGATATCCTTGTATGGTTATGCTTAATTGATAGATGCGTCGCGAACATCTAATTTGTTAATCTCATGTGAAGTGAAAGTGGATCTTGAGATTTAGAACTTGCCATGCTAGCATAGGTTCATGATTGTTTATCAACATGATTCGTAGTATGAGATGAAAATACTTATATTGCCCTGTGTGATCTTTATGGATAACTTATTCTTCAACCGTTATTTTTTCAAATTCTATAGACATATAGGGTCTAAGCATAATTGGTGTATATTCATCTTCTATCTCTTTTGTGAATGTATGTTTAGTTTGGTATACGTATGCTGACAGGTAGCGTGTACTTGTTTCGTGTTATCCGATCAGATATCATAACCATTGCATATAGTGATTAAAGGCGTCAGATCTAAGCGAAGTATTTAATGAAGTTAGGATTCCATGGTTCATATTGCGTAAGTAATTTGATTTTAATTATCGTTAGTTAGTTAATTCTTAGTTGATAATTTGCATCTTAGTTAGTTTAGTTAATTAAAACTCAAATTTGTTATTTGTCTTAGGAGTGAGTAATAACCATACATTTTTTCATAGGTACAATAACTGAATTAAAACCATAAACAGATCTCTGTGGGAATGAACTCGACTTATTCATATATTACTTGTGACCACGTACGCTTGCGTGATTTAGTGCAAACAATTACGAATTTGTGTTCTTGTAAATTTGGGGATTTTGTGATTTTTGTGTGTAATTGCTTGGTTCATTGTTATTGGTGGATTTTGGTGATATTGTTGAGTTGAGAATTGATTGTGATGGCTCCTAAGTGAATGAGAGGTGGTTCTAGTAGGGTGGAGAGATTTTCTTCTCCGGAGGCGGAGGTTGTGTATAATCGATTGTTGTCAAGGCCGGTGGCGAAGGAAAGTGGGTTTTTGCCAACTCGTCATTATAGGTTGGTTGAGGTGATTAGTGAGTTACGATGGGGACAGATTTGTAAGGCACCTGCTCCGGTTCCGGTGAATGTAGTTAGGGAGTTTTATGCGAATGCTAAAGATGAGCAGAATGGTGTGTGTATGGTTCGTGGTAAACGGGTGGATTACAGGTCAGATGCTATTCGTTCGATTTTGGGACAACCACCTAAGCTTGTGGGGGATGAAATTTGGGCACTAAAGACTAGTGATGATGTGGATATGGAGGCGATTGTTCTTGAACTATGTGTTCCTGGTACAAGTTGGAAGTATAAATTGGGAACTAATGAGCCACTTACTTTTCCTTCTTCTGCTATGAATAAGTTTGCACGAGCGTGGTATCTATTTCTTTGTGCTAATATTATGCCTACTTCTCATACGGGTGAGGTCACAGCTGACAGAGTGATTATTCTTTAGGGTATTCTAAAGGGAAAATACATTGATGTCGCCCATATTGTTCATCAAAATATTCGCAGGTGTTTAAAGTCTAGTGCTCCATGCTTCTATCATAGTTGGGTTGTGTATTGTTAGTGGTGTTACATAGGGTGCGGATGAGGAGTTGCAGTCACCTTTGGCTTCCATTGTTGACGTGTCTATTGATCGGATGCCGGAATGGCAAGGCGGAATCCCATATCCTAGGGGGCTCGGGTATGATGTTAGTGGTGCGGGTACTAGTGGTCAGGGAGCGGGCGCTCCGCCACGGGTTTCGAGAGTACCAAGAGTTTTGGATGCTCACTTTAGACGTTTGTATACGCGTATGGATGCTATACATGCTAGTAACCGGGAGTATGCTGAGGATATGGCTACAGCTTTGAGAGATGCGGGTATTCAGGCCCGGTGGCCCGTCTATGGAGCTCGTACACCGTATCTACCGCCAGATACTGATTCATCCGAGGATGAGGACGGGTAGGTATGTTTTCTGCTATCCCTCGTATTTACTTCCATTCAGTGCGGACATTGAATATTTTAAGTTTGGGGGTGGTTTGAGGGATTAGTAGTTGTTGTATTATGTGTTCATGTAGGATGTCATGCTTTGCATATTAGTAGTAGTAAATTATGCATATATGTTCGTGTTATCTACGTTTGTTTCATATAGGACATTCTATTTTTTGTTTCGTATACCATGTGAGTTCATATTAGTTGCATTTCATGGCATGCTATACATTCATATTAGTTCGTTATTTGGCTTCTCAGATTAATCAAAGATTTAGGCATTGTTCAGGAAACTGCGAAGGTTTTCTATGATAACCAGAGTGCCATCTGTTCGGCAAAGAACCAGGTACATCATGGTCGCACTAAGCACATCGATGTTCGTTATCATTTTGTTCGTGAAATTATCGAGGATGGTAATGTACTACTTCAGAAGGTATGCACCGCAAATAATCCTGCAGACATGCTTACAAAAGTAGTTTCTGGGATCAAGTTTCAACATTGTTCAAGCTTAATCAACATCTCTCAAACTTAGAGCGCCTAGGGTGGTTTTTTTTAATTTTTTTATCAGCCCTATTTAGGGAAGTTTCGCCAAGGTGGAGATTGTTGGTTATGGCTCATCTTCTGGAAGAAGACATGGTAGGCAGCTCACATGTTCTTAGCCATTGGTAGGTAGCCTACAATCTGCAGAATTCTTTCTTGTTCAACAATGTAGGCTAGTCAATATAGTAGGCTATTATTGATGTAAGCCATGAGGTAGTGTTGAGTTTTGTAAGCCTATATAAGTCCCCTATCTGTATTGTAATAGACATCATCTGAAATCAGAAGTACAACACAAAATCTGAGTTGTTCTTAGTAAATAATATTGGAGGTGTTCTTGGTGGAATCTAGATTTGTTATATAATTTCTGCTCTCTACTCTTCTGGGCACTACATTAATTTCCTCGAAGCCTAAGTTATTACCCTCCCCCTCTGCATTAACACACAACCTAATCCTTCTTTTGAGGCATTGTTATAAATCACATAATCCTCAGAACCATCAGGTAAACCTAATATTGGAGCAATGGTAAGTTTCCTCTTTAATTCTTGAAAGCTCTTTTCACAGTTCTCGTCCCACACAAACCTGATAGTTTTCCTAATCAAGTGTGTTATCAAAGATATTGATCTATATAGAATCGAGCCTTGGGATCTTATAGGTATTTTTATGATATTTATGAATCATCTCTAGTAATCTTACTAAGATTTTTATATATGTTTTTATTGGAACTTACAAGTTAAGTATATGCATGCGTAATGAATGATGATGAACCTATAAAGAAATGTCGAATCGGATATGAAGAGCAAAATGAGTGGTACTTCTTTAGTCACAAAGATAAGAAGTATCCAACTGGGACGAGGACGAATCGAGCAATAATAGCAGGGTTTTGGAAGGCTACAGGGAGAGACAAGGTTGTGTATGAGAAATTTAAACTCATAGGTATAAGAGAAACTCTGGTGTTTTACAAAGGCCGGGCACCAAATGGATAGAAATTTGATTGGATCATACATGAGTACAGGCTTGAGTCTGACCCTGATGCTCCTCCACAGGTAATTAATTGTCATCGATCCTTATATTGATATCGAAAGCTTCTTCCGTCAAGTCCATATGATCAATTATATCCCGTAAATACTTCAATCCAATTCATTTGAAAAGAAATCCAATATATATCTATCTAATTACTTTTATAACATACAAGTTAGCTAACACTACAATAGAACTCGGCTAAATTTGACCAACATGAAACGGTCGAATTTAACTATTTTCGACTATATATGGTCGAAAATAGCTATTTTCGACCGAAAGTCATCCGGTCGATTATAATAAAGTTGAAAATAAACAGAACGATCGAAAATAGAACCAATTTATTTTGCATCCCTCACATATGGCTAAAAATTACTTTTCCAAAATATGTACTTAAGTTTTGAGCGAGGAACACAAAGAAATTTGCATGCACACATGTGCATTACTACAAGAAAAACCAATAAATGTACACCACCTTGTGCTGTATGTAGGGATTTGGATCCAGAAGGGAGATTTTCAATTTTCCTTGGTAATATTTAATGGAGTACTGCGTACACTTATAGTATACCGAGTACTTGGCAATAATAAAAGGTAAACCTAAAAGTATAATATTCAAGTATACAACAACTTGACTACAACTTTATTCCCCTTAAAGATTTAAACCTTCTGAAATGCGCCCTCTTGTCCTTTCCTGATTATGCTAACTCGATCTTTAGAGGGGAAGTGCAAACATTATCCATTAATTCTTCCACAATATTTATCATCAAACACCTTATAACTTACATACATATCATTTTTTCTTTAAATTGTTCATCCTTTTTTCATCTCTTCATAGACCTGTGAACGATACCGTGTATAATATAGAATACAAGCCTTATTAAACTCATGAACTGTAATGTTTTTGCAGCAACAAAGCCAAACAAAGAACACACAATTAAGGAGCAAGGGTGTCGATGAGTTTCTATGACGAGCCTAATGGTGCCAGATCAGTTGTTGATTCACTTGATTATATGACAAGGCAGCCCTCAAGCTTCCTAAGCCGGCAGAGAATATTATATGTAAGCAAGAATGACTGGAAGCAGAAAATTTGACCTTTACACAATCCGATCATTTCGTGCAGCTTCCACAACTACATAGCCCATCTTTGCCATGCATCAACAAAGAGGCCAATAACAAGCTCAATCTCAACCTCGATACCAGCTTCCAAAAATTTTATGGAAGAGCGGACAAAACGTTCCAAAAATGATGATACTTATATAGTGTCTACTGACTGGAGAGATCTTGATAAGTTTATTGCTTCTCAGCTGAGCCAGGAGAAGAAATATGAAGGAGTAGATAATGGAAACATTGGAATGTCAAGCTTTGGGGGACATGTGAGTAACTCAGAGATGGCATTCCAATTACTATCACATATGTGAGTTTAGTGATGATGTTAATAAGTTAAATGAGTATTTCAACTCTGATTGATATGGGAATCATATCTCACATATGATCACTAAAATATAGATATTTGTATATATGAGACATATGCTCACTGAAATATAGATATTTGTATATATGAGCCGATATATAGATGGCATTTGAGGAGCATATATATATTCTCTAATCATAAAGTTTTAATCAGTGAGAAGTACTTTCTAATTTGTCTTGTAATTAAACTCTTCTTAACTTGTGCGTGCTTTCTCATGCTCTAGAGCTTCATGATTTTAAAAAAGTATACTTATAATTATGATAAGAGAATTGATAAATAATATCCATAATATCAATTTTACATAAATATCCATAATTTTACTATTTATATATACTCCATTATTTTGTAAATATTTATGTAAATTACATATGAATATTAAACTTAAATATCATATTTGAAATTTATTTATCATTTCCTTGTAATAATACATTGATTTAAGTTTATTTTTTTTTAAATCTTCAAATACAGATGAATACACTTTTTCTTAAATCATATACTATATTCAAGTCTTATTATCAAATTAATTTATTACATTAATTTTGATGCTGAAATTTGATATTTAGAATTCATATTTTTAAAATTTTAAAATTTTGACAGGAAAACAAAAGCAAATGCAATGTTAGAGAAGCAACAAAATAAAAGAAAAGAAAGAAAAGAGTGTTAGAGAATTTTGACAATAGTACCGGTTGCAAACTCAAAATAAGTAAAAAAGTAAAAGAAAAGAAATAAATAAATAAATAAATAAGAAAAATAAAATTTTATTCTCTCACTAAATTATAGGTAATGAGTTTATAGTGTTTATCCATGTACACCAAAACTCTAAGACAGTTTCCACTGTTTGAACATCGATTTTAGATGACATGTTTACAAATTGTAAGTCTTACTGAGAGTGGGGTGTACCACACGATTAATCTCTATTTGAGTTTAAATCCAACCATTCTGGAAAATGGTCCGATTTGATCCTGATAAATGGACGTTGGGTTTTTGTTAAATTTGTAGTGATTAACTACAACAATCATTACCAAATAACATGAATTAAGTGATTGATTGAATTAAAATTAAATTTTGTTATGAATCATTTTATAGTTATTACATATAAAATTCTAAAAATTTCTAAAAATTATGTAAATAATAAGAAATCTAGCATAAGAGATAATTTCATATTTACAAATTTGAGATAGGGTTTAATATTAATTAGAGAGTATAGATGAGTTTTTTTATAAATAATAATTATTGATAGTTTTATTAAACTATTATTTATAGCACAGATAATAAATTCCAAACAATGACTTGTCAATAAATTATTTTTAAGTACTTCACTAATTAGTCCATTTACAAGCGTTTGTAGTTTCTACATTCTTAGGGAAGAACTTTTTTGCAGAATAAATCAACTTATTTTAAGATAAAGTAAGAGATTCCTAATTTTTTCCTAAAAAAATAATTTATTTTTACAACTTATAGAATCTCAAACATACATGAAGTACTTGTATAACAAAAAATTATCAAAATATAAAATTTTTAACCGAAAATAAGTTCATAAGAACTTAAAAAAAGTTGAACCAAACAGGCTCTAAGAGCATCTCCAAGAGGCTCTCTACTCAAGCTCTTAACTCAAAAAATGAGGAGAGAGGATGAAAATGTTGCTCCAAGAGACTATTAATGACTCTTAAAAACACTAAGAGCCTCTTATCTCTCCTCATTTCTAAGAGCCACTAGTAGCTCTTAACTTGTATTTTAATAATAAAATATACATGTCCACCAATGCTTAGCTTACACAACTTTTGGTTATAATGGGGTTAATTAATGAATAAATTATAAATAAAGAGTTAATATAAAAACGATTGTTGGAGTTTAATAACTTGCTAAGAACCATTTATTTATATTACTTTGAAGAGTGAATGTAGGAGTCTCTTGATAAGTTCTTATAACTTATAAGTCGGCAGAACAAAATCAAGAATTATTCATTCAAGTTCCAAGTTACTCGATTGAAAAGTGACGTTTTAGTACACATACTTTGTGAGGACAAACTAGTGCATGTCAAACAAAGGAAAAAAAGTCGACAAAAAGGTACAGCTAGAGGTGTATATATTTCTGTGCAAATGTTACAAGTAGGACATGGAAGGAGCAGCCAAACAGGAGCAATTCAATCAAATCATTTGGTGTTTTCAACTAGATAATCATTAAACTCTTTAATTAAGCTATGAACGGTTGGGTGGCGCAACATCCATTAACTTCATGGTTGTGAGCAAGTTCACACTGATTTTGTTTTTGGATTCCATCCAAAAGATTTTATATTAATAGAATTGTATGGCTGTTTAAATTTAAGATAGTTCTTTTTTATCTTAATGATGTGGGATTTTTGGGCTCCTTCCAAAAGATTTCATAGTAAGGGAGTTGTATGGCTGCTTAAATTTAAGATAAATCTTCTTTATTTTTAACGATGTGGGACTTGAGTTGACACCCACTTTACAATCTCTCCTCAATCCAAGAACCACCAATCTTATAACCTTTATGTCACCCATATTCATATGTAGCTCATCATCTTGCGGGACACGCCGCCCGACCAACTCAGGAAGACTTTCAACACAAGTCATCCAAGATCTTAAATCGTAGTTCCGAAGAGCCTTTCATACCACACAACTTGCAGCCCGCAACTCCAGGATCAACTTTTTGTACCACTTGTTGAGCCGCACAACACCCATTAGCTATACATTAGTATGATATTGTCCGCTCTGAAATGTGGCCAAGCTCGCATGAATTTGTTTTTGTACTCCTCCCAAAAGGAGTACTCATATTAATGGAATTATATATCGGTTTATATTTAAAATATTCTTCTTTATCTTAATAATATACTTAAATTTACTTGGATTGACAACTACTCTACATGTACAATAATTATCTTAAACAATAATAGTAGGCAAAAAACACCCCTACTTAATTCATTTCTTACACTTATTTATACTAGCTTATAACCCGTGCAACGCACGGCCTCTTTTTTATTATCTTTAATTATATTTTTTAATATATATATGTTATTAGTTTACGCATCAAATTGTTGTTTAAAATTTAATATTTATAATATTTTATACGTTCAATTTATTATTTATGTTCTGTCTTGAATTATTGAAATTTGATTTGGACGATTTTACAACCAACGTGAAATTAACAAAATAGTTTTTAATTTAGTGATAGATTAATAATTATTTTCCAATTAAAATTACCCAAAAACGAAAGAGGGAAAAAATTGACGATTTTTTACGTTGAAAATTCTATTCAATTTTGGAAATCTACTTATATTCGTTTTAATTATCAAAATACCATTTTTATATATGTAAAAGTTAATTCTACTAACAACCAAATACAGTTTTAATAATAAGTGTAAGAGTAATTTTGTCCAAAACTTTGGTCCTTATCACGACAAATAAATAAGAACCATTAAATCTTGAAATGTTCCACAGACAAAATAAATAAGAATCGTTGGATCTTAAAATAAATAGATGTAAACTGTTGGTTCTAGCATAATTTTTTTATATTAATATATAAACTAAAAATTGTATTTATATTGAATTACGAAAAAATGTATTTATATTGTGTTTCCATTTGAATAATAATTGTTATATCATTAGTACATAAAATTTAATTTTATGAGTTTCATGTGGCTGTAAAATCATCGAAATCTAATTTCTAGATTTTAGGATAGAGCCCAAATAGTAAATATGAATTTTTTAATATTAACAAATAAATAAAATTTAATTCTAATACAACCTTTATAATTATATCTTTTTTAGATTATAATTTTTATTAAATTCAATTTTAACGCAAACTTCTTAAATTATATTCTTTTTAGATTATAATTTTTTTTTTGATATGATATAATCTTGATCATCTATTTTTAAAATATTAAATTTGGTGATTGAGTTTATTTTAACAGTATATGAACCAAAATTATGGATAAAATTCAATTATACTTATTATATAAATATAATAAATTTGTAGATTTGTTTGACTAAAAATTTATAGTATCTTGTACTCCCTCCGTCCTGCCCATTTGTTATCATTTCAAAATAGAGTGTCTGACACGCATTTTAAGGATAGTTCCATAACTTATTTTTGAAATTTTCTTTTTTTGTATAAAAATAGAACAATCCTATTTTTATACAAAAAATGAAAATTTTAAAAATAAGTTATAGAATTATCCTTAAAATCCGCCTACCAAAAAATGACAAAAAAAAGTGTAAACAAATGGATGGGAAGGAGGGAGTAACTAATTAGTAATCACTACTTCTAAATTGAATCGACATGGAACGTTCCATAATATTGATACAAAGCTCACACACTTGTATTAACATTATTAATATAAACATCATTCTTGATGAGCTAATTTCTATCTTTCTCAATCATGACTCGTGACTCATCGTACTCTATATTTAGGTGTTGAAGTTACATCCTGGAATACAAATTAGAAAATCTGACACATAAAACTAATAGTACACACAAATTTATATAAAATTTATGTATCTGTAATCATGTAAAAGTATAAATTCTTATTAGTATTTGTTATCGACTACTCTTATATAATGTACGATAGTACATACATAATATTTTTCTTAATTTATTAATATAAAATATATAATTAGTAATCGAATTGAATTCTACACTTTTAAAGTGCTTTGAAAATAAAGTATTACAATTAATATGTCATCGATGAGAATCGAACCCTTGACCTATGGTAGTACTCCTTTATTATCCCTCTTACTCTTATTATATAATAGGATATAATTTAATATAATTATGTATAAGGATATAATCAGTGTTCTAAAAAGCGGATTAAGCGGTCACTTAAGCGGACGCTTAGGCGGAATCGGACCATATGTTAAGTGCATATTTATTACCTATTTTGGAGCAAAAGGAATATTTCAAGACAAGTGGAAAGTGGAGATCATCCCAACACCTTACATAAGTGTATGGCCAATATCAACTCTTCAAAACTTAAAGGGGAAGGAAACAAATAGATGGCTAGGATTTCACCACCACACACCACAAATGTATGGTGGGGATTTACCCAACACCCCCTTAACCCTAATTCCTATCCTATAAATACCCCCTCACCCCCCCTTGTATTGAGTAACTTAGATTTTAGGGTAGTTTTATTTTCTTGTATTTTCTTTAGTTTCAAATCTTGTAAACACTCCTATTATAATTAATGCAATTTTTATTTTATTTACTTCTTGTCTTGCTCTCTCGTTGATTTGCCATAGCTTTCGTTATTTTCGTAAATCCATGTAGTGGACAAAGTAGGAAAATCCTAACCACTATGGGTTGAAAGTAACGAAACATTAATTTCTTGTTCTTAGTTTTTTAATTCGTAATTTTTGCCCCTTTAAAGTTCAATTTTATTGTGGGCCATTTAATTTCAAATCATCGTTTTAGTAGTATAACTTTAAATTTCGTAATTAATTTTCTTTATTTCCGTAGTTAGTAAAAAAAATTATTCATTTTATAAAAATTTTACTACGTGTTTTTAGTCTTTATTCTAAAAATTCAAACCTAAATCTTTCCCCTATTTTTATTTCCCATTACCCAGAAGCGAACCCACCTCCATTTTCTTCATCTTAGATTTAAAAACAAAAATCCCATGTTGTTCTTTTTCTTTTATTCGAACAGTACTCTCCTCCTTTTCCCCTCTTCTTCCAACAAATCACACAACCCAGTTTCATTTTCTTAATTTCTTTTCAATTCCCCCCCAATTCACTCTCTTCCTTTTGCTTTTTCTTTCGTTGCGATTACCATATTTCTTTTTTCGTTCGATTCCTTCTTCACACTCCAACCCCTCTCTCTACTCCTCTCTTTTCACTGCAAAACCACATTCGCCTGTTCGATTTCAATCGGAATGTTTCGTGATTTCTTTTTGTTTGCCTACTGTTTTTTATGTCTGAGTTTTTCTTGTTTGTTTATTGTTCGGCTGTGTAATTAGAGTTGCTGTTGTTTTTTTACGTCCAGTGTTCGTTTATTGTTTTGTTGATGTTCGGATGAGTTTGTTTGTCGCTATTTTGTTCAAGGTTTTGTGCAGAGTTTTCTGTTTAGCTCTATTTTGTGTCATTGGTTAAGTCTCAATTTTCATTCGGTTACATAATTGCAGCCGATTATTGTTGTTTCCAGCTCTATGCCGAGTTTCTTATGTATTAGCTGTTTGCGTTGCTGTTAGAATAGTGTAAGAAGCTGAGTTCCCGTTGTCAAGTCCAGTTTGCGTTATGTGCTGCTTGGTTCGAGTTCCTGAGTTTTTTTTTTACTGAATTCGTTGAGTTGCTGCGGTTATATAAATAAGTTATATAAACTAACTTTTTCATTCCTTGGTTTTAACTTAGTTCCTGTTGGGTTACTTTCGTTGATTTTTAAATTTGTGATGTTACTTGCTGAGTGTTGATTTGCATAATTCGCTATTTTTTTAGTTGTTTAATGAATTATGTTGTAGATTTTCGTTGATGGGTTTGTTGTTGTTTACTGATTTTGGCTAGTTCTGTTTACAAAAATCTCATGTCCAAATTTTTTTTAAAAAATTTCTTGTAAATAAATTTTCTTTAAAAAAGGTTTGTTTAATTCAAATAAAAAAGGGGAATGTTTTAAAAAAAATTAGTTTTAATTTAGAATTATAGAATAATTTAGTTTTTAATTAGTTAAATTGATTTTCATTTAGTGATTAATAAGGGTAAAATCAAAATCTAATTTCTCAAATATCAAACTTGTTCTAATTCGAATAAATTAAAAATTAAGGATCGTGAAAATATTAGTCTCTATGGAACGAAACATAAATTTTACAACGAAACGAATTGTGCGCTTGCGATTCGAATGTTTATATTTCTAGCACAACAAGTTTTTGGCGCCGCTGCCGGGGACTAATTATTTTTCACGCCTTAATTTTTAATTTTTCGAGTTAGTTTTATTTCTTGTCTTATTTTTATTTCGTTCTTTTTAGGAAATTATGAGATTTCGGAACTCTTCTCAAGAAGCGTGGAAAATTGGAATTTATGGAAAGCTTGCTTCGGTAACCGTATCTCACTCTTTTCGCCATTTTTATTTTTAGAAAAACACAAAAAAATTAAAAAATGAAAAAAATCACAAAAAGAGTTCCTTTCGTATTTTAGTCTTGTTAATTGATTGCTAGTTGCTTGATGCACCCTTACATGCTATGATAATCTTATGATCCATTAGCTTTTGTTTGAGAAGTGATTTGCTAAAGTTCTTGTTCACACACTTACACTAGCAAAGAAACTAGTAGACTTATTTGAATTGTGCATGAAATTACAAGGGCATGATTAGGTGTAAGATGATTTGGTCTTCATGCTTTGAGTACAAGTAGGTGCATTGGAGATACCTTTACTTGAGATTGATTATGTTTTACTACACCAAGTGAGATTTTGAGCTTATATGCACATCTTTTGCATTTATATTCTTTTGCTTGAGTGTCCACTTGTCATTTGCATTGCTAGCATTTGTTTAAATTCTCTCTTGGAACGCATGACATTGATTGACGATAAAATGATAAAGGCATTTAGGAATAACCTATATTTCCAAAAATATCCACACCATGCTAATGTGACACACCACATTACTCGCCTAAGACCTTTTTCTTGTTTAGCCTTACGTATTCTTGATCTCATTTTGTCAAGGGCTAGTAGGAACTTGAGGGAGCAATAAGGTGTGTGAAATAGGGTTTACTATTGTTCATAACTTTCGAGGAAATATTTGTTGTTACCTTGCTAGTCCATGTTCAAGTTAAATCTAAGTGAGGATTATTGTTACATTTATCTTAGCTCTCAAAAAAAAAATAATAATAATAAATAATAATAATAATAATAATAATAATAAATAATAAAGAAAAAATAATAATAAAGAAAAAGAAAAAAATTAAAATAAAAAAAATGTAGAAATGAATATATATATATATACATGAGAGCATACTTATGTTTTTTGTAATCCTCCTTCATTGCGACTATTCAAGGCTTTTTGTTGAAAATGAAAATAAATTGCGTGGGGAGGAAGTTTGGTGTTGTGCATGATATTCATGGTGACTACACTACGCCATAAACGCACATACGCAACCCATTTTACAAAGCGTTGCACAGAAAGCGTTTCGTTAGATAGAAATTTTGGGTCTTTTGGAACTGAGCTGAACTGGTGTTGCGTTAGATATAATTTAGTGTTGCGTATTACCCACAGTGTTTCACATCATGCAACACTAACTGCTGGTGTTGCATTAGATAATTTTTTATTTTAATAAATGATGACGTGGCAGAAGTGGAACCCACATGTGCTGACGTGGCATTTACTGACGTGGCAATTGTGGGGCCCACAATTGCGGACGTGGCAGAAGTGGGACCCACCTGTGCTGATGTGGCATAAGTGTTGCATTAGATAACAGTAGTGTTGCATTTGCTGTTTGAAGTGTTGCATTAGATATATTTTTTTTTATTTAAATTCTGACGTGGCAGGTGTGGGACCCACCACTGCTGACGTGGCAGTGTGGGACCCATAAGGGTGACATGGCAGGAGGCCCACCAATGCTGACGTGGCAAGTGTGGGGCCCACAATTGCTAACGTGGTAGAAGTGGGCCACACCTGTGCTGACGTGGCATTTGATGACGTGGCATAAGTGTTGCATTAGATAACGGTAGTGTTACATTTTCTATTTGAAGTGTTGCATTAGATATATTTTTTTATTTAAATTCTGACGTGGCAGGTGTGGGACCCACCACTGCTGACGTGGCAGTGTGGGACCCATAATGGTGACATGGCAGGAGGCCCACCAATGCTGACGTGGCAAGTGTGGGGCCCACAATTGCTAATGTGGCAGAAGTGGGCCCCACCTGTGCTGACGTGGCATTTGATGACGTGGCATAAGTGTTGCATTAGATAACGGTAGTGTTGCATTTTCTATTTGAAGTGTTGCATTAGATATATATTTTTTATTTAAATTCTGACGTGGCAGGTGCGGGACCCACCACTACTGACGTGGGAGTGTGGGGCCCACAATGGTGACGTGGCAGGAGGCCCACCAATGCTGACGTGGCAATTGTGGGGAACACAATTGCTGAGGTTGAAGGAGTGGGACCCACCTCTGCTGACGTGTCATATGATGACGTGGCATAAGTGTTGCATTAGATAACAGTAGTGTTGCATTTGCTGTATGAAGTGTTGCATTAGATATTTTTTAAACTAGTCTTGTCGCGAATGATGAATCTATTTTTTTAAATTATTTTTTCGACGTTCCAATCACACGGATGTCAAGATATAACGATTTTAGTGGTATGGTAAATTTTCAAAAAAATTTCTATATGTATTTGGTTTGGTTTTATTACGGTCAAACCGGTCAAAGTAGACTTCCTTTTAACTAGTCTTGTCCCGAATGATGAATCTATTTTTTTAAATTATTTTTTCGACGTTCCAATCACACTGGTGTCAAGATATAACGATTTTAGTGATGTGGTAATTTTTTAAAAATTTTCCTATAATTATTTGGTTTGGTTTTATAACAGTCAAACCGGTCAAAGTCGACCTTCCTTTTAACTAGTCTTGACCCGAATGAAGAATCTATTTTTTTAAATTATTTTTTCGACGTTCCAATTACACGGGTGTCAAGATATAACGATTTTAGTGATGTGGTAATTTTTTTAAAATTTTCCTAAATTTATTTGGTTTTGTTTTACAACGGTCAAACCGGTCAAAGTCGACCTTCCTTTTAACTAGTCTTGTCCCGAATGATGAATCTATTTTTTTAAATTATTTTTTCGACGTTCCAATCAAACGGGTGTCAAGATATAACGATTTTAGTGATGTGGTAATTTTTTTAAAATTTTCCTAAATTTATTTGGTTTTGTTTTATAACGGTCAAACCGGTCAAAGTCGACCTTCCTTTTAACGAGTCTTGTCACGAATGACGAATCTATTTTTTTAAATTATTTTTTCGACGTTCCAATCACACGGGTGTCAAGATATAACGATTTTAGTGATGTGGTAATTTTTTAAAAATTTTCCTATATTTATTTGGTTTGGTTTTATAACGGTCAAACCGGTCAAAGTCGACCTTCCTTTTAACTAGTCTTGTCCCGAATGATGAATCTATTTTTTTAAATTATTTTTTCGATGTTCCAATTGTACGGATGTCAAGATATAATGATTTTAGTGATGCGGTAATTTTTTAAAAAAATTCCTAGATGTATTTGGTTTGGTTTTATAACGGTCAAACCGGTCAAAGTCGACCTTCCTTTTAACTAGTCTTGTCCTGAATGATGAATCTATTTTTTTAAAATATTTTTTTGACGTTCCAAACGTACGGATGTGAAGATCTAACGATTTTAGTGATGTGGTAATGTTTTAAAAAATTTCCTAGATGTATTTGTTTTGGTTTTATAACGGTCAAACTGGTCAAAGTAAACTTTCCTTTTAACTAGTCTTGTCCCGAATGATGAATCTTTTTTTTAATTAATTTTTCGATGTTCCAAACGTACGAATGTGAAGATCTAACAATTTTAGTGATGTGGTAATTTTTAAAAAAATTTGCTAGATGTATTTTGTTTGGTTTTATAACGATCAAACCGGTCAAAGTGGACTTTTCTTTTAACTAGTCTTGTCTCGAATGATGAATCTATTTTTTAAATTATTTTTTCGACGTTCCAAATGTATGGATGTGAAGATCTAACGATTTTAGTGATGTGGTAATTTTTAAAAAAATTTTGCTAGATGTAATTGGTTTGATTTTATAACGGTCAAAGTAGACTTTCATTTTAACTAGTATTGTCTCGAATGATGATTCTATTTTTTTAAATATTTTTTTCGATTTTAAAATTTGACAAATAATATATTTTACATTTAAACTAATTTCACATATATTTTGTGTAATATTTATCATAATCTTATTTTTTCTAAAGTTTTAAATTTTCAAAAATTAAAAATATTTAAATAAAATATAAAATTGTAATAAAAGAACATACACGTATACAACATAGAACAGAGTGAAATTTTGGGCGGAAAGTTTTCCCTCTTAACAAAATTTTCAGACACTACTTTCCCCCTTCACAAAATTTTCGGACCCTACTTTTCCCAGAAACACTTCTCTCTCTCGACATACTCTCTCTCTCCTCTCTATCTCTCAAAACTCGCTCCACAAACTCTCTCCACCTAATAATTGAATACACACTTCTTAATAACAAATGATGACTTCAAGATTTGGGATGGCACAGTTCTCTCCACGGCGTAACCCTAGATCTCGCAGGTCGTTTGAAACCCTAGATTTTTGTAATTCGGTTCTTTCTTGTGCTTTCTGTATTTCTTGTGGTTTTTGATATGTATTTGCAGCTGTATGTATAATTGTTGTTGTAGATTGAGGTTTTTGTGTTAATTATGGATAAAGTTTGGATCTTTAAGCTTTATATGTGAATCTTGATTGTGAATTATGGGATTTGTGTTTGTTAATTTGATCTTGAATTTTGATTTATTTTTTTGAGCCTTTTTCGGATCTGGTCTTTGGGTCCTTGACTTTTAGCCCAGTAAGTATCTGTTGTCTGTTTTAACTTCCAAATGATGACTCTGGTGGGCTTTTGACTGATTTAATTTAAATGTAACTGTTCTTAATTTGATTTGATAGTGTCATCATACACCACAGTACCATCGGAGAAAGTAGTGATGGGAATGTATGGAAGAACTTGGCAATTGGTGATGAGTCAACAGTTTTGACATACTCTTACTCTGGGAAAAATTGGATTGGGTATGATAATGTGGAATCCGTTGTAAACAAGGTGAAGTATGCTAAAGACCAGGGTCTTGGAGGTTATTTTTTCTGAGCACTTGGTGATGACAAGAACTGGACTCTTGCTGTTGCTGGTGAATTTCTTTACAATTTCTGATTATTATGGACATGTCTTCTTTATATCAGTGCACACAAGAGACAAGATTTAGAACTAACAATCTGCTGTTTGTTAAGTTCTTGTGGTTAAAACTACTTGTGAGTCAGTGAATCATTGCTTTAGATGATAGAGTCTTGTAGTGCGGCCATATATCTGACTTCTTTTCTCCTTTTTTCATAGGCACTGGTTTAGCTGCTGTATTTATCAATATATCTGTCGAGAATTTTGCTGGATGGAAATATTCATTGACATTTTCAATAATACAGAAGTCATATATCGCTGGGTTTATTGTTTATGTACTGATCAACTTGGCATTAGTCTATTCGTCTGTGTATATAATTACGCAGTTTGCACCAGCAGCTGCAGGGTCCGGTATTCCTGAACTCAAGGGTTATCTAAATGGTAACATTTATACACTTATTTTTTGTCGACTTTTTTGTATTAAACTTCTATTAATGTGACTTGTGTGAAAACTTTTCTGTAACTTGAGAGTATCTAATACATTCGGATTGGCAGGAATTGACACTCACAGAATTCTTCTTTTCAGAACCTTAATTGGGAAGGTCTGATGGTTTTTTGGTTATAAATAAAATTTTGAGCTTTATGCAATGTAAGGTTTTCTGAATAGCATAAGAGTGTTTAATATATACTTTCTTATTCCTTTCTTGTCCCCTGTGATAATGCAGTTACAAGTCTTGAGGTTCTCTGTCCGAAACAGGTCTTTTTTCCAACTTTCTTATTCTTTTCTTGTACACTTCTTATTTATTATTAGTTTTAAATTGCATTCTTTAAGTTGCATTCTTTGAAATTTTAAGTTGCGGTACTTATTAATGCCGTCCAGAGCTTTAAAATTTGAAGATACATATGTTTTGAATCTGACTGGGTTCCCAGTTGTGTTGAAATCAGTTTCAAAACGTGTCAATTGTCTATAGCTTAAAAATGAATTTATATTCATTAGGGTTATATCCTGGAGCTTATTAATGATACATTATTTGGCATATCAAAAAATCATTGCGTTGTGATCTTATAATTGTCTGTGATCTTATAATCCATTAGCAGATCTGATGTTTTCTACTAACTCCATTTTTATCTATTTTTACTGAATAAAATGGCAACACGAGCAGCTTTTCAAGTAAATCAATCTAAAGATGCTTGACTAGTCTGATTTGCTTTGTTTCACATTTTTCTTTGAATTTTCAATCTGGTGGTATAAATAAGTATCATTTCACTTACATATCTCTTTTTATTACTCTTGCCTGCAAGAGAGACAGAGAGAGATGTATGTATACACACATATTTGTGTCTATAATTGGTAGGAGCAGATTACTGTAGTGTGCATCTGTAATGTTTATAATGCAACTTCACTTTCACTTACAAGCTTATTTTGCTATACATTTCAGGTAAATGTACGTGAAGCGACAATGAAGATCTTTGGAGCTTTGTACGACCATCTCGAGTGACAATGAAGATGGTTCTCCAATGATGGGTGGCACCCGCTCTTAATTTAATCAGGACTGCAAATTGGTCAAGGAACCTGAATTACAAGTCCAAGGAACTCCAGAGCCTGCCTTTATCTCACAGAAAGCATGCGATCAAATTTAATTTTTAGATTTGATAGGCTTCGTTTGGACAGGATGTTTATGTATAAACAAAGCAATCATTTCAATTTTTTTGTAAAAAAAGTGTTGCATTTGACTATATATGATGTTGCATTATGGTATATTTAGTGTTGCTAAAAATACTTTTGATGTTGCTTAAAAACAAATTAGTGTTGCATTAGGCTCAACTAGTGTTGCATTAGATAGTGGATCCCACTGTTGAAGTGGCATGAGGGCCCCACAGTTGACGTGGCATAAGGGGGGTTATTGTTGATGTGGCACCTTGGTGGGGTCCATTGTTGATGTGGCATGGCCACCCCAGTTTTGACGTGGCACACTGTGGGCCCCACTGATGACATGTTACCTTGCTGACGTGGCACCTTGCTTACATGTCAGCATGCTGACGTGTCACCTTGCTTATATGTCAGCATGCTGACATGGCTGAAAAATCTTATGCAACACCGTTAAGTGTTGCCTTTACTTGATTTTGGTGTTGCATAAGGCCTCTTATGCAACGCTTTTGTGGTGTTGCAATAGCTTGGAAAAAGCGTTGCATTAGGGGTCTTACGCAGCGCCGGTATTAGTAACGCCCCTCTGGTGTTGCGTAAGACGTTACGCAACGCTTTTCAGGTCTTTTGCAACTTAATTTGGGGGTTGCGTATGTGCGTTTATGGCGTAGTGCTATTAGCTTTTGACACTTCAACTTGCTTTAGCCTTTCTTGACATACCTTGTCCCTAGCCCCATTACAACCCTAATAAAGACCTTTTGATTGTCATTATTAATGTATGTTGTGATTTAAGTTGGAATGATACTAAGTGTCAAACATGCATTTGATTTTGTTGGAATTGAGTGATACACTTACCCTTGTTCTTGAGTGAATATTCTTTTGTGAGTGAAAGGTGAGGTATTTCTTATTTGTTTTTTGCATAAGAGATCTCAAGTTTTGACTCTGAGGTGTGCCCTTATAGACTTAGCATGGTTTCCAATAATTTTTGCACTTGACATGAACTTGTAATCACTCTTGCATGGTTCTTTAAGTAGACTATGTGAATCCTTGCACTTTCTACACCAAGACTTTGCAACTTCATTTTGATTCTTAAGTTGTTGTATCATGAGACATGTATGTGTGGTGTGCATTGCCACGTGATCTTTTATACAAACTAGATGTATTTTGTGGGTACATTCACTATAGGCCCTCACGAGACCTCACTCGTCCACTAGGGCTGCCTAGGAGTTTAAAGGGCTTGTTGCATATGCCAAATGCAACCGTCACACCTACGAAAAGGAGTATAGGACTTTTTATCTAGATTTTATTTTTCTTTTTGTTTTACTCGAGGACGAGCAAAAGATAGGTATGGGGGCATTTGATAAGTGCATATTTTTGCATATTTTTATTACCTATTTATTGCTTGAACTCGTATTTTAATAAATTATTTTGTTGCATTTCAGGTAATTCGTAAATAAATAAAGAAATGACAAAATAAAGAAATAAAGAGCAAGGAAGGGAAAAAGAGGAAGAAAAAGGACCAAAAATGAAAGAAGAAAAAGAATTAGGAGCTTGGAGCAAAAGGAATATTTCAAGACAAGTGGAAGGTGGAGATCATCCCAACACCTTACATAAGTGTATGGCCAAGATCAACTCTTCAAAACTTAAAGGGGAAGGAAACAAATAGATGGCTAGGATTTCACCACCACACACCACAAATGTATGGTGGGGATTTACCCAACACCCCCCTTAACCCTAATTCCTATCCTATAAATACCCCCTCACCCCCCCTTGTATTGAGTAACTTAGATTTTAGGGTAGTTTTATTTTCTTGTATTTTCTTTAGTTTCAAATCTTGTAAAAACTCCTATTATAATTAATGCAATTTTTATTTTCTTTACTTCTTGTCTTGCTCTCTCGTTTATTTGCCATAGCTTTCGTTATTTTCGTAAATCCATGTAGTGGACAAAGTAGCGAAATGCTAACCACTATGGATTGAAAGTAACGAAACTTTAATTTCTTGTTCTTAATTTTTTAATTCGTAATTTTTGCCCCTTCAAAGTTCAATTTTATTGTGGGCCATTTAATTTCAAATCATCGTTTTAGTAGTATAACTTTAAATTTCGTAATTAATTTTCTTTATTTCCGTAGTTAATAAAAAAAAATATTCGTTTTATAAAAATTTTACTACGTGTTTTTAGTCTTTATTCTAAAAATTCGAAGCTAAATCTTTCCCTTGTTTTTATTTCCCATTACCTAGAAGCAAACCCACCTCCATTTTCTTCATCTTAGATTTAAAAACAAAAATCCCATGTTGTTCTTTTTCTTTTATTCGAACAGTACTCTCCTCCTTTTCCCCTATTTTTCCAACAAATCACACAACCCAGTTTCATTTTCTTAATTTCTTTTCAATTCCCCCCCCCCCAATTCACTCTCTTCCTTTTGCTTTTTCTTTCGTTGCGATTACTCCATTTCTTTTGTTCGTTCGATTCCTTCTTCACACTCCAACCCCTCTCTCTACTCCTCTCTTTTCACTGCAAAACCACATTCACCTGTTCGATTTCAATCGGAATGTTTCGTGATTTCTTTTTGTTTGCCTACTATTTTTTATGTCTGAGTTTTTCTGGTTTGTTTATTGTTCGGCTGTGTAATTAGAGTTGCTGTTGTTTTTCTAAGTCCAGTGTTCGTTTAGTTTTTTGTTGATGTTCGGATGAGTCTATTTTTCGCTATTTTCTTCAAGGTTTTGTGCAGAGTTTTCTGTTTAGCTCTATTTTGTGTCATTGGTTAAGTCTGAATTTTCGTTCGGTTACATAATTGCTGCCGATTATTGTTGTTTCGAGTTCTATGCCGAGTTTCTTGTGTATTAGCTATTTGCGTTGCTGTTAGAATAGTGTAAGAAGCTGAGTTCCCGTTGTCAAGTCCAGTTTGCGTTATGTGCTGCTTGGTTCGAGTTCCTGAGTTTTTTTTTTTTTACTGAATTCGTTGAGTTGCTGCGGTTATATAAATAAGTTATATAAACTAACTTTTTCATTCCTTGGTTTTAACTTAGTTCCTGTTGGGTTACTTTCGTTGAGTTTTAAATTTGTGATGTTACTTGCTGAGTGTTGATTTGCATAATTCGCTGTTTTTTTTAGTTGTTTAATGAATTATGTTGTTGATTTTCGTTGATGGGTTTGTTGCTGTTTACTGATTTTGCCTAGTTCTGTTTACAAAAATCTCATGTCCAATTTTTTTTAAAAATTTCTTGTAAATAAATTTTCTTTAAAAAAGGTTTGTTTAATTCAAATAAAAAAGGGGAATGTTTTAAAAAAAAAAATAGTTTTAATTTAGAATTTTAGAATAATTTAGTTTTTAATTAGTTAAATAGATTTTCATTTAGTGATTAATTAGGGTAAAATCAAAATCTAATTTCTCAAAAATCAAACTTGTTCTAATTCGATTAAATTTAAAATTAAGGATCGTGAAAATATTAGTCTCTGCGGAACGAATCATAAATTTTACAACGAAACGAATTGTGCGCTTGCAATTCGAATGTTTATATTTCTAGCACAACACCATAAAGCGTTTCGATTTTGTACAAATCGGATATTTAAGCGTTTTTGAAGATTAAGCGGCCTATTAAGCGGATTAGGTGGCTATTAAGCGGTTTAAGCGGTCATTAAGCGGATTAAGCGGTCAAAGAAATGTTGACCTGCTAATTTTTTAATTTTGAATATATTAATAGTTATTATAATATGTATTTTTTTAATTTTGAATATATTAATATTTATTATAATATGACTATAACTATATTAAAATAAAAAATATTTCATTTTTATGAGAAACATTCTATGTTTAGATTTTTATTACTTAATTATTATATAATTTAATTCACATATAGTAATATTATATTTAAATATTTAAAAATATATATTATTAATCCGCTTAATAACACGATTAAAATTCCGTTTAAGCGTCCGCTTAAGCGCTAGAAGGTCCTCCCACCGCTTACCGCTTTTTAGAACACCGGATATAATAAGGATATAATTATATATAAGTATATAAAAAGTATAGATAGTACTGGATAGTTTTTAAAAACTTAAATAGTAAATTTGATTTTTTTAATACTAATAAAAAAATGAATAAAATTCAATTTTAATACAACCTTTTTTAATTTATATCCTTTTCAGATTATAATTTTCTTTTTAAAATTCAATTATAATACAATCCTTTTTAGATTATAATTTTTTTAAAAATTCAATTCTAATGTATCCTTTTCTAATTATAACCTTTTTAGATTATAATTTTCGTTTCAATATGATATAATCTTGATCGTCTATTTTTAAAAATATTAAATTCGACGATTGAGATTATTTTGGTAACCAAAATTATGAATAAGATCTTTTTTATGATTATTATATTCCTGGTTAATTTGGAATGTGATTTTTCCGAGTAGGTTGTTTATTGGTGCCAATTTTGTTGACAATTTGGTTTTATTTGTGATTCTTATAAAGTGACTTCTGTAAGCTCATGTTTGTGTGAGCAAAATCGAATCGAGTTCTAGGTTTTTTTGAGAAGTGCATGAATTTTTATTTTATTTTTTTTGACGTGGAATATGGCCAAGAAGACTGACTTAATACAAACCTGCTTAAAGGATAGATCGCTCTTTCCATATCTATTATAATTTAAATATCTGTAACTTAAATAACACCATAATAATCAAATTAAAACCAAGGAAGTGGAATGCTAACTTGGTTCTATGAGAATGCTAACTTTGGTTCTATTTCTATCAAAAAATGGTTAGGTTTAAGCTTTCAATGCGTACACCAAACACCGAAGATTATTGGCAAATCCTCCCGTATTACTAATTCACAAAGGCTAACCAACCATAACTCCACTGCAAGTTGACGCTGTAAATTCTAACGAAAGTAGAAAGCTTAATCTGTTCATATTTTAATTGAATTCTACACTATCATTAAGCGTGTATCGCTTACCATGTGTATCGCTTAACATAAATATTATATTTAATATGTTATAGATGAGAATTGAATACTTGACCAACAATAGTACTTTTTTATTATCTCTCTTACTCCTATTATATAATAGGATATAATATACAAATCAAAAGTTTAAACTTAGTGCACTTATTAATTAACCTTTGCATTAGTGATTTTAAATTTAATTTATAAAATATATGTTGTTGTTAGGAGTCGAACCCTTAAACTATGGTAGTACTCGTTTATTATCCCTCTTACTCTTATTATATAATAGGATATAATATAATGTATATTTATTTCATATAGTTACTTACAAAAATATTCGGACCTCGAAATTGTTATCCACCTCTTCTTAAATTATGTTTATACGATGACTTTCAAAAGTATGATTTTTAATCCGATTTTAACATAATCTCAAATTTTTATAGCCATATTTGTAATGTAGTATGCAAGAGTTTCCGGTGAAGTCATAATGAATATCTAGTTGAAAACATCATATGATTTGCATATGTTTTCTATTAAAAATGAAAAGTCTTGCATATCCCTATTCCTATATTCCTCAAGTTGCAGAAGATATTTCAACTTTCTAGGAAAATATGGATCATATATATCTATGCATAGTAGAACTTTTGTAGTACTACACTACAACAAAAACGGGCTATTGTGACCGAGTTAATACAAAGAATCTTTCACAATTGCCTTCAATTACGACAAACATAATCAATCGAAAATGCCCTTGTCGAAAGTTCTTATTCTGTCACATTTTCTTATTCTGTCGCTAGTTATAAGTGGGTCCAATTTTTGAATTAAATAATTAAAAAGGAAAAACCAAGAATTTTTACGACCAACATTTCAGTCGCAAATTTTTCTAGCATATATGACAGATAAGTTGTCACAAGATATCATACAATCCCCATAAATTATGACAAAATCTGTCACAAAGTGACTAATTTTTCAGAAATTGTAACAAAAATGTCGCAACTGTTTTTATCATTCCGGAACTCAAAAGGCTCAAGGTTAAGGCTTCATTAAAACACACAATTTTAATCGTAAATAAACAATCAAAGTAAACAATCCTTATTGAACATAGAACCAAGGATATATATGAAACGAGATCCAAAAATGTCATATATTTACAATAGAAATTCATCTCAAATTTACAATACATAAAACAAATTAAAACTTTAATTTAACTAGTGCAATCCTCCTCATGTATACACCAGCATCGGCATTGACCAAAGCTATAGCACATCCTTTGGTGCAGTTGCTCTTTTGTCTACTCTGGTACAAGTTTCTTTTGACCATGAGATTAGGTATGAACTCTGTAGATCATTGATAAGAAAGCATTGATTTTGTTAGCTAAAGAAAATAATCAGGAGCATGGCATACGGACAAAGCCACATCCCTACAACGCATTTTCATCTGGTGCAATGTACCTTGGAGACAAACTCCCTCATGTAACAAAACAGTCAATGTTCATGGAAAAATAAACCCCATACATGAGAATAAAGATGAAAATGTGTTGGTCCCGGAGTATTGCAGAAGGGGGGGTTGAATGCAATACTGATAAAATTCAATCTTTAAAACAATGATAATAAAGATTACAAGTTATCAGTAGATGTATGCAAGCAATAAGTGAAACAAGATTTCTCACAAAATAAATGTTTTATTTATCTTGTGTGAAGTGTTGCTACAACCTAGAGAAAATGTTCACCAGCTTCGTTGTCTCTTGAGATTACAAGACTGCTTCGTGTGCGTACATGTGTATAGAAAGGAATCTGAGATGTGTATCTAAGTAGACTAAGATACTCTGTTGTCTCTATCGCATGGGGTGTTGAGCTGCTGTCGTTTTCAAGTGGCAGCTCATTACAATTGGCACACCCATGTGACTTTCCTAAATTGCTATACAGACAGGATAAACCTTACAAGTAAAGCAACCTAGATTCTTTCTATTTCTAGCTAATACAATTCTAGTAGATGTGGATATTACATACACCTCGATTTGACCAGCCTTGTCTTCTGAATCTATTAAGCTTCTGTCGTAGTATTTGCAGGTCTGCTACAAACGATAGAGTGTTGTAGCAAATCTGTTTCTTGAACATGTAACCTGTCACGGGCTTTGACTGAGAAAAATACCCAAATCAAATAATTCAATGTGACAGTAACCTTAACCGCCGAGTCTGCTGTCAAAGGAATATTCAGTAGCTGACAGTACGAGCTCCCACCAATGTTACTGTCGGAACTCCAAACTTGCTGTCAAGTGTGAGAATGTTACTGTCCCATGCTTTAGCCAATGTTGCTGTCACATGTAGCTTTATCGTGACTTTGCAACATTTGTCTTCTTGTAACCTTACTATCAAGAATATGACAAAAACTTTTATTCTTGCTGTCTTCTGGATGTATTCCTTGAGGCTTGAACAAATGTATGAACTTCTCCCAAATCATACAGTTATTACATGACAGTAATTATTCGATTACAAAGATATACTCTGGCTGTGACAGTATGTTCAACTTAGTAAAAACTAAGTACAGGGAAATATAGTTAAGTTGTCTCTATGCTATCACCCATAAATCCCAACAAAATGTATTACTCAAAAATATACCCATCTTGAAATCATTAATTATAAATGCGAACGATAAATTTTTTGTCATGCTACTGATAAGTGGATTTATATCCACTTGGATCGCTTCATATCGGCTTAAATTGATTGTCTTGGACTCAAGTTTATTGTAATTTTGATGTGTTTTTCTTAGTTGTGCAGAATTACGAGAATGTTAACTAAGGTGGATGCCTCTATAATTTTTGGGGAATTAATTGATTAAAATTCGAATTTCTGAGATGGGTTGCGCAGTCTACACTGTTGTGGCCATATCTTGAGTTCTAGAAGTCCGTTTGAGGCCCGTAAGCAGTCCACACGAAGATAACGAGATTTTCTATCATTCTAAGGTAGTCGAGAGGTCCAATTACGTTGGGAACGTTCCAGAATATGAAGAAAAGTCAGCCACGAATTTTCCTTAAAAACAGAATCAATTTAGGAAATGTATCTTGCAGAAATTCCATTATAATTCTGTTTTTGTATTTTCTTGCTGGGCAAGACTTGGAGTGCTTATATAAACACATCCAACCCCTTGTAAATTAGACAATTAGAATTAGGAGTTAGACAATTATCATATCTTGTACAGAATATAGCTTAGATCTGCAAGGGAGAAAAGGAGAGAAGGATTCAACGCTCGTGACAAGCAACGGATCTAGATCTACTTCATCTTTTGTATTATATATTTGTTTTCTCAACTCTTGTTTTATTAATATTATTACTTTCTTTCATATCTTTTCTTCTATCATGGTTTCAATAGAACCCATGATGACGAGCGGTTCAATTATGAACTAATCGTTGTCATGGGATTCTAACAGATTTATCTATGTAGCTTAGTAGTTTGATTGCTTTAAAGATTTATGTGTGGTGAATTCTGGATATCCTCGTATGGTTGTGTTTCATGTGTTTAGATGAGTCATGAACATCTAATTTGTTAATCTCTTGCTAAACGAGAGTGGATCTTGAGATTTAGAACTTGCCATGCTAGCATAGGATAGGTTGATGTTTTAACATCATGATTTGTGGCGTACATAGAGATATGATGCTACCCTATGTGATCTATGTGGATAACTTGTGCTTCAACCTTTATGTTTTCAAATTCTATAGAGATATAGGGTCTAAACATAATTGGTATCTACCCATCTTCTATCTCTTTTGTGGATGCATGCGTAGTTTGGAATTAGTATACCGAGAGGTAGCTTTTACTTGTTTCGTGTTATCGGATCAGATATCAAAACCATCGTATGTATTGATTAAAGGCATCGACTCTAAGCGAAGTATTTAATGAAGTTAGGATTCCATGTTTTCTCACATATAAGTAGTTAGTATTTTTAGTTGGTTAATTTGTATCTTATTTAATTATAGTTAGTAAAAATTTAATCTTGTTATTTGTCTTAGCAGTGAATAATAATCATACATTGTTGCATAGGTGCATCTACTGAATTGAAACCTAAGATCTCTGTGGGAACGAACTTGACTTATATCTGTATTACTTGTGACCACGTACGCTTGCGTGATTTTGTGTTAACAAGTTTTTGGCGCCGCTGCCGGGGTCATCGGTGTTTTATTTTTGGTTTATGTGCTTGTCAATAGTGATCGTTAGATTTCACTGACTCAGATTGTTTCTCTCACCTATCTCGTTTAGTTCTGGGTGTTTCAGATGGCAGGTGAGGAGTTGCCATGGTGGGCATATTCGAGGACATCCATGCCTTATCAATGTGAGCGGTGTTTGGACATTCATGATCCCTCACAATATTGTTACTACGAAGGAGTTGATCCATATGTCAGTTATGAGGAACAACCATATTTTCCATACCATCCTCAACAGTACCAGCAAGATGTTCCAGACATGTCATATTTCTTTGGAAGTGAAGAGTTTCAACATCAGCAACCTACTCCTACTTTGCAGTCAGATGAGGTTGATGATTTGAAGGAGCTTAGGAAGGAGATTATGATGCTTGCAGAGAGGCATGAGAAGTCTCTCAAATCTATGGAGACACTAGTTGCTCAAGTTTTGAGTGTCTTGGAACAAGAGAAACAGCAATCCATACGAGAAGCAATTACAGAAAATAACGATGACTTGGAACAAGGTACTGCATGCATAATTGAAGAAGACAAATTCCAAGAAGAGGTGAGTGTTCACAAGCCATGTGAGGAATTTGATCAAGCTAGTGAGGTGGAAGATTTGGAAAGGGCACAATTTGAGAAAGACACTGATGGAGGCTTGGAAGTAACGTCAAGCTATTGACATTAAAGAAGCGCTTCGTGGGAGGCAACCCACGCATTAGTGTACGAAAAAAAAAAGAGTGTTGAGAAAAAAACAAAAAACAAAAAGAGTGTTGAAAAAAAAATGAGTGTTGTGCAAAAAAAAAAATTTGTTGTATTCAAAAAAAAAAAAAAATCTGCCAGTCGCGCAGGTTGCGCATGCGTGACGCAGGCTGCGCCTGTGTTACTAGATGTCGCGCAGGCTGCGCCAGCGTGACGCAAGTTGCGCCTGCGTGACAGCCTGTGTAGTGCCAGTTTTTTTCAGCTGCTGTATAAAAAAAAAAAAAATTTCTTTTTCGTTTTTTTTTTCAACCCCAATTCTTTTCTACTCTTTTTCTTTCATCCCTAAACCTATTCCTAATTCTATTTCAATTCCAAAACCTCCATCTCCTATTCAAATCTCTAATCCTATATCTATTCTAATTCTTTTTCTCTAAATTATTAAATCTTTTTTCTATCTTACCTCAAAATTTCTCCCTTACACATTCAAATTTTATTCACCCAATCCCTCCATTATATATACACACCCATATATACAAATCCAATTCCTCTTCTATTTATTTAAATTCAATTCTAAAGAGGAATTAATTACAAGTTTACCTCTTTGATTCGTAATTGGTTTATCTTTTCTCTAATCTTATTTTTATTACGAATTTGTGTTCTTGTAATTGGGGGTTTTGTAGTGTTCTTGTTATTTGGGAAGTGGCCAGTCTATGGAGCTCGTACGCATTATCCTCCACCAGATTCATCCGAGGAGGGTGATAACTCAGCTGGTTAGGTGTGTTTTCTACTATTCCTCGTAATTACTTCCATTCAATGCGGACATTGAATATTTTAAGTTTGGGGGTGGTTTGAGGGTTTAGTAGTTGTTGTATTATGTGTTCATGTAGGATTTCATGTTTTGCATATTATAAGTAGTAATTCATGCATATATGTTCGTATTAATTACGTTTGTTTCATATAAGACATTCTGTTTTTATTTTTCGTATACCATGTGAGTTCATAGTAGTTGCATTTGCATAGCATGCATATTTCATGATCCCTTAAGACGAGCTAATTCTGATTGGTAGGTAGGTGTCTAATTGAGTGTGGTAATGATGAATAGAGGGTTGACTTATAGTTTTTATGAAATTTACTTATGTGTTTCGGAAACAAAACTTTTACACAGTCTCATTGGGTGCTTTTGGGCTAGGTTAGGGTCATGCTTGTTTGGATGTTTTGAGATTTAATCACTTGATTATATTTATAATTTTCGTTATTCCCTTGATGGCGTAGGATCACTAAAGTCTAAGTTTGGGGGAAAACAAAGATTTCTTGTTAATTGTAAATAATTGTCAATATGGCTAGGCGTCAAATGGCTAGTAGCCGGCTCATATTTATATGAGTAGTCTAGGGTTGGAATTGAGAATTCTCATTCCAGATTGCATAGAAAAGAAAAAAAAAGCATAAAAAAAGAGAAAAAAAAGCAAAAAAGAAAAGAAAAGAAAAAGTCAAAAGTGTCAATTGTTTATATGCAAAATTAACTAGGGTGAGCTCTTTAATACTCGAGCTATTAAGTTCGCGGGGACTTTGTGCCTAGTGACCTAAGGCTTATAGTCTGGGATCCACTAACCCAACGCTCGCTACATGGGTATTATTGTATAAGCCTTTTGGGGTCTCATCCATTGCACGGTTAAATAAGCATGCTTGTACATATGTGTCGTAGTAGTTAGTAATAAAGCATGAATTTCTGTCTAACTCAAATGATGATAGAGGTGTTTCTAGGTTATGAAGTGTCTACAGTCTATTCTATTTATAAACCTGTGATTGTCTTGACGAAGAGCATGTATGATCATTGACCTAGTTTTGGAAGTATTTCTGATGAGCATTGCACACACGCACGTTTCTGTTCATGTATTGTTAGTATACGGGAACTTGGTCGAGCTCTATTTGGATTTAGTTGCAATCTCTAAGATATTTGCTTGCTAGTTGGTTTTGGTTAGTTTGAAGGGGATCGTTGCATTTTCATATTAGTTGCATTCATGCATTGCATTGCATTAGGTTAAATGGATTTTGTGGGTACATTCGCTATAGGCCCTCACGAGACCTTACTCGTCCACTGGGGCTGCCTAGGGGTTTAAAGGGCTTGTTGCATATGCCAAATGCAACCGTGATCACCTAAGGAAGTGGTACTAGTTAGTTAGTTGTAATTGTTTATGCTTGAGGACAAGAATCGGTTTAAGTTTGGGGGTGTGATAAGTGGATTTATATCCACTTGGATCGCTTCATATCGGCTTAAATTGATTGTCTTGAACTCAAGTTTATTGTAATTTTGATGTGTTTTGCTTAGTTGTGCAGAATTACGAGAATGTTGACTAAGGTGGATGCTTCTATAATTTTTGGGGAATTAATTGATTAAAATTCGAATTTCTGAGAAGGGTTGCGCAGTCTACACTCACTACACCAAATATGGTTTATTGCAAGCCCAAAGTATATTTGTGTTGCATAAAGTGTTACAATAGGCAAGAAACTTGTTCATTTATTGCAATACTATTAAAAAATGTTACATAAAGTAGGAAAGTGTTGCAAGGGAAGTAATCAATTTGACATTTTTAAACAATTGCAACACCTTCAAAAAAGCGTTACAATACAATTTACACTTTAATGAAATTTAGCAAAATATCAAGGCGGGCTTTTGATTTTTCATTGGGCGGGCTTGTGAAAAGTTGGCTCCAAAACTTTTTTTTTTTTTTGCCAGAAAATGATACGATTTTATTAAAACCGCAAGTCATCCAAAATTACATGATTAAAATCGGAGTGGACATCTCCCACTCTCCAAATACGATCAGCTCCTGAACAATGATTTCTCGCTAAGAAGTGAGCAACCTTGTTCGCGGATCGTTTAACAAATCTAAAACATACGTTTTTGTTGCTTAAGTTCGCTAGTAAGTCTCGGCATTCTTGAACAACCCTTCCCAGATATGATAAACATGATGTTGAGCTACGAATAGCCTGGACTACCTGCAAACAATAAAACTCCACGATTGCACCATTACAGTTGTTGTTTTTAACCCAGCTTAAGGCTTCTCTGATGCCAAAAGCTTCTGCTAAATCTGGTCCCGGTTGTCCACTGAAATTTCTTGAACGTGCTTCAACTAGTCTGCCTTCGTGATCACGCACAATGAAGGCGTAGCTAAAGCTGTTGGTGTCCTCGAAGAGAGCAGCGTCTGCGTTGATCTTAACTCTATTAATCGTAGGGGTATGCCAGCGTTCGTCGCCATCGTTTTGATTCATGAAGGCCATGAAGTGATCGAAGGTTCTGTCTTGAACGCTATTCCACTGGTTAACAATAGATTTTGCTGATTCCACTATCTCCGAAATCTCCAAACTACGTTGGTTCCACACAAGTTCGTTGCGATGTTTCCAAATCATCCAACAAGTCATTACGGTGATGAGAATATTATCCTTCTTTTATTGATCGAAAACCAGCTGTAACCACTCGTAGAAGGAGTGAAAATCTCCACGAACTGGTTGTGAGTGGATTCTAGACCAACATGAAACTGCGTAAGGGCAGGAAATCAAGGTATGAAGGATAGTTTCTGGAAGAGCATTGCACGTAGGACACAGGACATTAACTGGGACTCTTTTCGCACGGAGGAGGTCTTTAGTTGGAAGGCTGTTTGTAGTAGCACGCCAAAGGAAGTTTTTTACTTTAGGCGGGATCTTTAAATTCCAAAGTTTTCTCCAGAATCCTGAGTTTGGGTTTGCACCCTGGTTAGGCTTGAGCTCCTGCAGTAAAGAATATGCGCTTTTAACTGAATAAGCACCCATTTTCTCTTTTCTCCAGTACCAAGAATCATGAATGGAATTGTTTAGAGGGATGGACAAGATTAAACTCGCATCTCTTTCTTCGAAAATATTGTTGATAAGGATTGCATCCCAATTGTTATTGCTGTCTAGAAGGGAGGACACCAACTGATTCTCTAAACTTGGATTGTGAGTATGAATATATGGATCTTGTTCAGACGGGAGCCATGGATCATGAGCTATATTAATAGACGAACCATTACCGACTCTGCAGCCTAGGCCTTGCTTAATCAGAGACTGGGCTTCAATGATGCTACTCCAGATGTAGCTAGGGCTGTGACCAATCTTAGCATTAAGAAAAGATCCATGAGGGTAATAGCGTGCTTTGTACATTTTACTGACCAGTTTTTCAGGGTGAGACAACAGTGTCCAGCCTTGTTTGCCAATGAGGGCTATGTTAAAATCTCGAAGATGACGAAATCCCATTCCTCCAAGAGACTTTTTCTTGCTCATGTTTCCCCAGCTAAACCAGTGAATACCTCTGTCTTTTGACGAATTGGTGTGCCACCAGAATTTGCACATCATTCTCTCTAATTCTTGACATAGGGTTATGGGAAGCAAGAAGACCCCCATCGCATAATTAGGGAGAGTTTGAGCTGAGGATTTCAAGAGAATTTCTTTGCCACCCTTCGATAGCGTCTTTTTTCCCACCCTTGAATACGGTTTCGAAGCTTCTCTTTTAAAAACCCAAATAAAGATGATTTATTTCTGCCTATAATGTTTGGAAGGCCCAAGTAAAAACTCTGAGAGTTGGCTTCCTGAAAATGAAGTTTCTCACAAAGATTTGCTTTTAAGACACTGGAAGCGTTTTTACTAAACATCACTGAAGATTTTTCGATATTTATCTGCTGTCCAGAAGCATTTTCAAATAGAGTTAAAACTTGTAGAACACATTCTGCACTCTGCTCGTTTGCCTTGCAGAAAATGTAAGCATCATCTGCAAAAAGCATGTGAGAAATTGAAGGTGCTGAACGGGCAACTTTGATACCTTGAATTAGGTTTCTTCTTTCGAAGTCTTGAAGCAGTGCTGAGAGACCTTCTATGCAGATAAGGAAAAGGTAAGACGAGAGGGGGTCTCCCTGTCTAAGACCTCTCTCTGAAATGATGGAGCCAAAAATACGACCTGCATGGGCAATTTGGTATTGAACAGATGACATACATTGCATGAAAAGATGAATAACCTTGTTCTGAAATCCCATTTTTGTTAGCACAGCTTCTAGGAAACCCCATTCAACGCGGTCATAAGCTTTGGACATGTCTATTTTGAGAGCCATCCAACTGTCTTTACCACCCCTTTTTCGCTTCATATAATGCAAAACTTCAAAGCCAACCATTATGTTGTCCGTGATCAAGCGACCAGGAATGAAGGCGCTCTGAGTGTCAGAAATGATAGAGTCTATGAACTGTTTTAGTCTATTCGCAAGCACTTTGGATATGATCTTATACACAACATTGCATAACGAAATAGGACGAATATCAGTCATAAGGGTAGGTTGATGCTTTTTTGGAATGAGGGCTATATTGGTATTCCTTAATTCTGAATCAATCTCGCCTGTTTCGAAGAAACGACGCACAATTTGAACAATGTCTGGCTTGACAATCTTCCAACATTTCTGATAAAATCCCGGGCTCATCCCGTCGGGACCCGGCGATTTATCTGGATGCATATGAAATAACGCTGTCTTGACTTCTTTTTCTTCAACCTCTGCTAGAAGGATGGCATTGTGATCCTCTGAAACTTTGTGAGATAAACAGTTTGTAGTAGTTTCCCAGTTGATATGAGAAGTAGCAAATAAATGGCTAAAGTAATCTGTGACAACCTCCTCTAATCCTGAACCCCACTCTGTTCTACGACCATTATTGTCATGCAGAAAAGAGATTTGATTCATTTTTCTTCGATTTTTGGTAGAAGCATGGAAGTATTTACTGTTTTGGTCACCTTCTCGCAACCATAACTGCTTACTCCTTTGACGCCAAAAAACTTCTTGTTGAGCATAAGTTTCAGTTAGATTCTTCTTTTCTTCTAAAACTGTTTTGACTGAGTTCTCATCCCTTCTTCCTTTCAGCATTCGCAGAATCTTTTTACTTCGGAATATCCTCTTTTTGAAGCTGCCTGTGACATCTTTTCCCCAAGCTGATAAAACTTGAGAACACTGATGGAGCTTGTCATAAAATGAGCTATTTACATTATTGGACCAGACGTCTTCTGTCAATTGATAACACATAGGCTCACGAAGCCAAGCATTTTCGAACCTGAAAATTTTTATATTCTCGTTTCTGATAACTACTTGAGGTTCCAGCCATATTGGACAGTGATCAGAGGTCGACACTTCTAAGTTAGTGAGCTTTGCTTTATCGAACAACTTAAGAAAAGCAGGGGAAACAAGGGCTCGATCTAACCTTACTTCAATGTGACTATCTGTGCCAAATCCACGCTCCCAGGTGTAATGGTAGCCACACAGGTCCATATCTATTAGGTCACAATCTTGAAGCACGTCTTGAAAGCCCTGGATAAGTCTATCGGGGTAAGGCCTTCCACCCTTCTTGTCGTTCAGAGCCAAGACATTATTCATGTCCCCAATTAGACACCAGGGAAGTGAACTGTTAGCTGCAAGCCTTCTAATAAGATCCCAGGTTTCTTGTCGTTTAGACCTATCTGGTTCACCGTAGACACCAGTTAGACGATAGGAGTGACCTTCCTTGGTGGAGACATTAACGTCTATATGATTCTTATTGAGAGAGTTTAGAGTAACCTCGTCTTTGTTTCTCCACAACATAGCTACTCCGCCACTGTGACCTTGCGAAGCAACCACTACCATTCCATCAAAACGCAGCATGTTTCTAACTTTCTCTACCGTTTTGTTGTTGCATATAATTTCACACAAAAAAATGATGTTGGGTCTCTTTTGGAGAATGATCTCCTTAAGGAATTGTAAGGCCCATGGGGTCCCAAGCCCATGGCAATTCCAGCTAAGGATACTCATAATCCTAGGCGAGCACTCTCGTGAGCACCTGCCTCTTCCCCGTTTTTTGAAAGCTAGACTTCGTTTGGGCTTGTGTTTTGTAATGGGCCAATGGTAGTGTCCATTTTAACTGCAGAGTTAAAGTCCATCAACTCTTCTAAAACTAAAACCCCATCTGTTTTACGTTTCTTTGTTTCTACCGCAGTAATTTCCTTGCTTGCGTTGGTTGACGAGATTGTTGGTCTTTAAATATGAGTATTTCTTGTTCTCGAGGTATCTCCTTTTTCTCTTTTTGAAAAACTGTTCCCACTAGTGTTCCCACCATGCGTGACAATCTCTTGATTTAATAATGGAATAAAGGGTGATTCATGATTTCGAGCATCTTGACTGGACTGGGACTGGTGTTCGCCTGAATCCGTAGTTGCTCGATTTCCGTCTGTGTTATTACGTAGCCATTTTGCACCGATTGGTTTTACGTGTCTCTTGAATTGTGCCCTCAAGAAGTCGCCATAAGGTCAAACAATTTCCTTTTCTGGAGTAACAAAGAGCTGACTGCAGAATTTTTCAGAGTGACCCAGGATCCTGTAGATAAAACAGAAAGTTGGGATGTTTTCATACTTAAAAGATATCCAGAACCACTCTTTTCTCGCGTTGCTGATTTTCATTTTACGTTTCAGGGGTCTAGTGATATCAATGGTGACTCGAACACGGAGGAAATCTCTCCAAACTCCCACAAAGTTGCTAGGTGCAGAGGCCACGAAATTACCAATGTAATTTCCGATTTGCTTGAGTATTCCTTCTGTCATAAATTCTGGTTTGAGATCGTAGACTTGAACCCATAGATCCATAGAGTTGAGTGTTACATTTTGTGGGTTTTCTCCTTTTAGGCGTGACATTACCGGGGCTCTTCTATTAAATGACCATGGACATCCTTCCATGACTCTTTTTACGTCAACTTCGTGGTAAAATTGGAAAAGAAAGAGATTGGCTTCAAGATCTTTAATGTATACACCCATACCAGGTTTCCATAAGGCTGCCAAGGTTTGTTGCATTGCTAGAAAGTCAGTTTGCCCTTCTGATATAAAACGTCCTACCACGCAAAATTTTGCATTGATGCCATTGAAGACTTGTTCTTCTCCGGGACAAACCTCCCCTTCGATGGCCAGGCCACCTTCCTGTTCTTCCTCTAGAATGATGTTTTCCATGGCTTGGTTTAAAATACTGTTTGGGTCCATTTGATTGGGATACAATGAAGAAGGTGATGGATGTATTTTGCAGAGAAAAGAAAGTGATGGATGTAATCTACGACAAAACTGGAACAACTAGAGACAGTAACACCATGTCAATTGACAAGACATAATCCATGAGAGAGAGGAGAATTTTCAGAGAGATATTACATATGTTGAATTACTTACCAACTGGATGGGATTTTAAGTTGCTTAAACCGTGGCTCCAAAACTTTATTTAAACAAAATAGACTTCTATTTCACAAATACCCTAACTCACCTCCTCTCTCGCTATCTCACTCATCTCTCTGTCTCTCGCCCACCGCTCTCTCACTCATCTCTCTCCATCACCCTTCTCTCACACTCATCTCTTACACCTCTCTCAAACCCCTAATATTTATTAGACCAAAACCCTGAAATTGATTAGAGCAAATATCCAATTAAATCTTCGATTGAGGTAAAGTACCCAATTTTTTACCATTATGTTCGATTATGTAAGTATATGTATGTAAGCCTATGAAACATTCACATTATAATTTTATTTTCATTATTTTGTGTTCTATTAATGGTATTAAGTGTTAAATTAGTGGGACTTTTGTAGGATTTTTGTGTTAAATTTGTGGGAATTTGTGTTAATTACTAGAGCTTTTGTGTTATATTTTATGGTAATTCTATCTACATCAATAGAGAATTTTGTGTTAACTAGTGAGAATAGCCCGGGTTGACTGAGTTTTCCTCTTATATCTGCCTTGTTAAGTTTCTCAGTGTGATTGACTCGGAAGCAATTAAGGTTTGCTGTGTTAATACGCTATGTTCATTTGGAATGTATTCCGGAATTTTATTCGATTACAGGGACTCATTTCTGGAATAATCTTGCACTTTTTTCTGTCTTAGTGTGTTATCATTCTCTCGTATGCAAGATCTGATGATTGTAGAGGTGTAATGAAAGACAAGGCACTTCCACTCTTTTTGGGATTTATGGATAGTGACACTCATAATTTAATGGTTGAGGTAATCTTCATTCACTAGTTCGTCAGTTTCTCCATATTTAATTATGTGAATTGTTAGTGCATGTGACTAGAAATGCTTTCGAAATGTGTAGGTTGTAATTGCATTGACAAGATTAGTTTTGTCCAAATGTTAACGGATGAAGATTGCTGCGTTGGTGTTACGATCTTGCACTCTTTAAATTTCCCGAAGATTTAACTCATTTCTGAAGATGTAAGATATATCTCTACTTATAATTGCGCAGTTTTAGTTTAAGAAGTGCTTGCTTAGTTGCTTGCTTGTGACTTATAATATTTATACAAAATCGATTTCTACTCATCATTATATAGTCCCTGTGAATATGAAGGAAGGTGTAACTATTGTGATTTATCTGCCTCGGATATCTAACTTATATTTTCTGTTGTATGTGATATGTTTCCTTTTCTAGGGACTCATTTTTATGTTTATTATAGAACAGAGGACCTGATTATTTACCAGAGATCCACCAGCAGCTGAAAGCCCTCTCCTTGTAAATGCTCAAAGTAAAGTTAGGGCATACATTTAGTTACTTCTTCCATTTATGTGATATGTTTCCTTTTCTAGGGAGTCATTATATATTTACTATAGAACAGAGGACCTATTGCATGCAGTTTTCTGCATACAGCTTCCCTTTGAAGAGTTCCTTGACAAAGTATATACATGATCAGGGTCTCTAGATTTTGTGAAAAGAAACAGAAGCGAAAGAATAAATAAAAAAGAAGAATCCAAATAACAAAAAATAGTACAAAGGAACTGCTAACTTCTCTTCATAATACTCTTCTAACATCCAGGAGTAGTTCTACTGCAATTTAGAACTTATCATTGGCTCTCCACACAGTAGTAGTAATGTAGCCCGATATAAAAGTACATTGAATTTATTATTCTTTTTATATTATTGAATGGGATTAATGAAATTTATTTCCAACAAATACAGACTACAGATCTTCATTTACAGCTTTGTTTCCCCTACCAACTAAATAATATACATGCAGACCAAATGCAATAGCCACTAAAATAGCAATAACTACCCCTATCACTTTCTTCTGCACATTCATATTTGTAGAGAAGTTCTCGAAATAAGTATTGTGCTTCTGGTTATTCATCATTCCAGTTTCTGCTATTTTTGTTGTTTGCTCTACCTCAGGGATATTATCTGAGACAGTCTTACCATCATTACTATCCTCAGCAACATTCTTAAAATTATTTCCTTTTACTCCAAGCTTTTCAACGTGTTCTTCTGCTGTTTGTTTTCTTTCCACATCTGCATTTTCAGCTTGTTTGTGATCTGAAACTTGTTTGACTTTGTTTGGATCTTCATTCTCATCTACATGCTTATATGCTTCAGGCGTTTTTCTACTGGATGGATTTTCCTTACCTTGTTTCTCTGCTGTGTGATCTCCATGATTGATTGTTGGTTTTTTCTGATCTTGTTTCTCAACAGACGCTATCAGTTTTGGCTGTGTGATGTAGAGTATTAGATCTTCAAACTTGGCAGTAATTTTGCTACTGTCACAGTTTACAGGAATCGGGACTGTCTTCTGAAAGCAGTAATTTTGCTACTATCACAGTTCAGCAACAGTTGTTGGTTCAGCAGTTAATGTGCGATCAGCCGGAGACATTAAAAAATCATGTGTAAAAAAAAGTCTTCATTTGGATGTTTTTCCGTCTCACCATATATGCAGAACTCTATTTTTACTACTTATAACTTATAAGGTGAATTGTATTTTTTTTAGATATTTCTAAGGTGAATTGTATTTGTTTTAGTTAATTTCATCATCTAATTTCATCATCTTTTATGTTTTGCAGTCAGTAATACCTCTGTGGAAAGAGTTGGACTACTTCAAGAAATATCAGACCACACTAGAAGGCTATTTTGGTGAGGAAAAAGGCGATAACATTGTACAAGAAGCTCTCTACTTAATCAGTTTAGGAGAGAGCTACACATGCGATGCAAGGGTTTGGAGATTCATATATTGAAAGCTACAACAATATCATCATGGGAAAAAGTGGTTCATGGAAAATAGCTTGGTACTTTAATAGGAAAGACTAAGTTTTATTTAGATTTATGGTGTGTAAGTCGACTATATGTTTCGACTTTGGATTTATGTACTCGATGTAAGATGATTTTACGGTATAAGACGACTTTGTTTGGCTTTATTGACATATATTCTATTGGATTTGCTATCCGTGAAATTGGAAATGTGATTTTTGGTTTGATATGCTTTTGTGTTGGTTTATTGACATTTCAAATAGGATATTTCAAATTGGACTAATACAAAGTGTTGCATATAAATGTTGCTAAAAAAACCAAAAGCATTACAACAGGGAAGAAAATGTTACATGAAAATGTTGTAATAAATTGATTTTGCAACACTTTTAACTAAAATAAGTTACGAAATGGTGTTGCAATAGTCTATTGCAACATCATAAAAGTGTCACAAAACAAGACAAAAGTGTTACACTAAAGGGGATATTGCAATACTTGAAAAATGCTGCAATAAGTACATAAAACGTTGCTACAGGGGTCTATTGCAACGGCAGCAGATGCAACGCTGAATTTTGGCAAAAGCGTTGCAAAAACCTCTATTGTAACACATTTGGGGTCTAATATGACACTTTTTTGGCGTTGCAATAGCCCATATTTGGTGTAGTGACTGTTGTGGCCATATCTTGAGTTCTAAAAGTCCGTTTGAGGCCCGTAAGCAGTTCACGCGAAGATAACGAGATTTTCTATCATTCTAAGGTAGTCCAGAGGTCCAATTACGCTGGGAACGTTCCAGAAAATCTGAAGAAAAGTTAGCCACGAATTTTCCTTAAAAACAGAATCAATTTAGGAAACGTATCTTGCAGAAATTCCATTATAATTCTGTTTTTGTATTTTCTTGCTTGGCAAGACTTGAAGTGCTTATATAAACACATCCAACCCCTTGTAAATTAGACAATTAGAATTAGGAGTTAGACAATTATCATATCTTGTACAGAATATAGCTTAGATCTGCAAGGGAGAAAAGGAGAGAAGGATTCAACGTTCGTGACAAGCAACGGATCTAGTTCATCTTTTGTATTATAGATTTGTTTTCTCAACTCTTGTTTTATTAATATCATTACTTTCTTTCATATCTTGTCTTCTATCATGGTTTCAATAGATCCCATGATGACGAGCGGTTCAATTATGAACTAATCGTTGTCATGGGATTCTAACAGATTTATCTATGTAGCTTAGTAGTTTGATTGCTTTAAAGATTTATGTGTGGTGAATTCTTAATATCCTCGTATGGTTGTGTTTCATGCGTTTAGATGAGTCATGAACATCTAATTTGTTAATCTCTTGCTAAACGAGAGTGGATCTTGAGATTTAGAACTTGCCATGCTAGCATAGGATAGGTTGATGTTTTAACATCATGATTTGTGGCGTACATAGAGATATGATGCTACCCTATGTGATCTATGTGGATAACTTGTGCTTCAACCTTTATGTTTTCAAATTCTATTGAGATATAGGGTCTAAACATAATTGGTGTCTACCCATCTTCTATCTCTTTTGTGGATGCATGCGTAGTTTGGAATTAGTATACCGAGAGGTAGCTTTTACTTGTTTCGTGTTATCGGATCAGATATCAAAACCATCGTATGTATTTATTAAAGGCATCGACTCTAAGCGAAGTATTTAATGAAGTTAGGATTCCATGTTTTCTCGCATATAAGTAGTTAGTATTTTTAGTTGGTTAATTTGTATCTTAGTTAATTATAGTTAGTAAAAATTTAATCTTGTTATTTGTCTTAGCAGTGAATAATAATCATACATTGTTGCATAGGTTTATCTACTAAATTGAAACCTAAGATCTCTGTGGGAACGAACTTGACTTATATCTGTATTACTTGTGACCACGTACGCTTGCGTGATTTTGTGTTAACAGCTACAGATTACAAAAGTAGATCAGTAGATAAATAGAACAAAATACCTAAGTGCCACAGCATTATGCAAATTCTCTTATTTATGAAAGATACTATGCAATATGTTACAGTGGAAAAACAAAGCTTACTAATGCACTTGCCAATAAGACTCTTACATACACAAGAGAGTGCCAATGTTCTATACTTAATCATTCATATCTAACCACTTCATATTCCAGATGCAAATCCTAATAACATTTTAAGAGCTTATACTGATAATTTTGAACTCGTATGAATCTTAGAGTGACATACCTTAGCCATGTCCATGCTGTTTCACGGCCTTCATTTCTTATCCCTGCAGCTGTATGTACTACATCTTGTCCACAAACCTGATATGCAATATATACTCTCATTACTCATAAGTTTTGAAAGAGTTTGAGTAACAGAGAAAGATAGATGTTATAAACTCAGTGTACCAAGACAATTTCTTATACCTCATTACGCAACATGAAGTTTAGAACAAATACAACTACTGTTGTGTCTGAACAAGATGCCCCTGAAACTGAAAAGGGTGAATACATATGCTCTTCACTAGCTAGATGTTCGGTTGTTGTCCAGTCTATATCTTCAAGTTCCCACATATGAAAATCGTATTGAGTCTCAGTCATAAGTTATCGGTCAATTAAGGTAAATGACTGTTAACAATATACAAATTCTGAAAAGGAAAATTAAAAGATATAAGCTAATACACTCACCTGCAAATGCATCTAGCATTGCTGCTTCTTTTTCCGGTTCTATAACTTTATTCCCTCTATTAGTCAGGGCCTAGAGAGGGGCACGTATTACAGAAATTCAGGTCCAATAAATATCATAATATCTTAATACATTTGGATAAACAGATTTTACAGATAAGCCTTTCTGTGTTCATCTCACCTGATACAGCTAGAACTGTTTTAGAAGTGGCACATAAAACAACTGTTGGGTTAATCTACATCATTGACTTATGTTAGGTTAAGTTATATATGCTCAAATCCGGGGAAAGGAAAGGAACAAATTAAACAATCTCACACAAAAACACAAAAATAGATATGTATCTATATAATGTGTTTACATATATATATATATATAGGGTCTTGCTCAGGTGCAAACCACTACTTATGGTGAGATATGAGATCTAATCCTATCCACCCATTTAAATACATTATATTCATCTTTTACCATTCATTTAATATTTTAATATTTTATATTTGAGATTTCACTATCTTCTTTCTAATTCAACCACCCACCACCATCACCAGCAACCACCAGTGCACCACCGGCGACCACCACCACCTCCGGCGACCACCAGAAAATCACCACCGGAAACATAAAATCACCACCGTCAAAGCAAAAATCACCAATGGAAACATAAAATCACCACCGCCAAACCAAAAATCACCAACAGAAACACAAAAATCACCACCGAAAAACGAAAAATCACCACCAAAAATACAAAAATCACCAACAAATCAACACTTACAACTCGAAAATCACCATAAACGGACTGAAAATCACCGTAAATGCATGTACACACTTCAAAATCACTAATTCAACGGAAAATCAACCAAAATCCGGTGAATACAAAATCGGTTCAGAAAAATTCAACAAAAATCACCATCTAGTTCAATTTACAGAGATTTAAACTTTCATAAAACTGAAATTAACTTACAATCAATAAAATATAAACTCTGACCAACAAAAAATTTCAGGCGAGTTTAACAAATCCCAAAAAATCGATGATTTGTATGTATAGTTGAATTGATTTGTTCACTCAAACCGTAACGCTCATTTTTTGCTTTCAATTTACGATTGTTTAGTGTGTGTGTGTGTGTGTGTTATATACGAGTGTTTGGGGTCGTAAAAATGACTGGAGAAACGTCAGGAGTGAGGGGAGATAAAAAGAAAGGGAGAGAGAGATAGAGTGGTGGGGACAACGGCGACGATGATGACAGCGGCGATGGATGGGGATAACGGGGGCAAGGCGGTGGAGGCAGGTTGTTGGGGGGAGAAGGGTGTATCATGTATGCGTGTGTATGTAAGTGTGCTGGGTGTGTGGTGTGTGTATTGGGTGTGATGTGTGGCTGGGATTAAAGTTAGTTAGAAATTGTGGGGTTGAGATTAGATCTCAGTTCTCACTCTATTATAGGGTTCTCATTTGAGCAAGACCCTATATATATATATATACGCTCAAATCGAGAATAAGCAATTTACCTGATGAAACCCAAATTGAAATCGCAGACGAATTGAAGAGAAGCCATAACCAACGAATCCTGGCAACGATTTGGTTATGTAGTTGGTTATACACATAGATCTAGTTTCATATGGAAGAGCGGCACAAAGGCAGAGAGAGCGTGTGTTTGGAAATGAAGATAAGGTTAGTACAGGGTTTTAGCGAAAAAGGAACAAAAATAGCCCGGCAATTCAATTTTTCTGAAAATTTTGAATTTCCCACAATTACAATTAATGAAATTACCAAGTAACCTTTCGGCTTAACTTAAAATTTTTTTTTCAAAGAAACAGCCTAAGATTATTAGTACTAATAATTTGTAATTATTATAAAATATCGCACCAATCAATATTTACCTTATAGGATCAATATTTATTTGTATTGATTTTAAAATTTTACTTGTATCATTCTTATGGAACATAATCAAAATCAAAAATCGAGAGAGTGTTTACCAACTAATTAAATTTAATGAGGGAACCCTGATTTTTATAACCCGACCTTTTATTTTTTGCTTATTTTTTCCCAACACTAGAATGAGTACCTACAACATCCGTACGGTTGGATCGTCGAAGAAATAATTTTGAAAAATCAATCAGTAAATTTGGCACGCACCCTGTTACCAAAATCTGTACTATTACAACGTTTCTGTTAAGATGCAGCACAACCGAGCCTTTTTATTTTTTGATTATTTTTTCACAACACTAGAATGAGTACCTATTAACATCCGTAAGGTTGAATCGTCGAATAAATAATTTTAAAAAATCATTTATTGAATCTGGCATGTGCCCCGTTATAGGAATCTATACCATTATAACATTTCTGTTAAGATGCGGCACAACCGAGCCTTTTTATTTTTTTGATTTTTTCCCAACACTAGAATGAGTACCTATTGACATCCGTACGGTTGGATTGTGGAAAAAATCATTAAAAAAAATCCTTCAGTGAATCTGGCACGTGCCCCGTTAAAGGAATCTGTAGCATTACATCGTTTCTCTTAAGATGAGGCACAACCGAGCCATTTTATTTTTTGATTATTTTTTCCCAACACTATAATGAGTACCTATTAACATCTGTACGGTTGGATCGTCGAATAAATCATTTTAAAAAATTATTCAGTGAATTTGACACGCGCCCCGTTACCGGAAGCTATACCATAATTACAACGTTTCTGTTAAGATGCGGCACCGAGCCTTTTTATTTCTTTATTATATTTTCCCAACACTATAATGAGTATCCATTAACATCCGTACGGTTGGATCGTCGATGAAATTATTTAAAAAAATAATTCAGTGAATATGTCGAACATTACAACTTTTGATAGACAACTAAAACTCCGTCGCAAAATTCATACCAAAATTTGAATTTTTCATTAAAATTAAACGAAAAAACAAATTATTACTTAATGAATATAAATTTAAACAGAAAATATAAATTATTTACAAACTTTGGACAGCATAGTCTGTCGTCTAATAAATTACGACAGATTAGACATGAAGTTCGTCGTAAATTAAAAGGGCGGGAAAAATAAATACTAAAATATTGATGAGGCGCGAAATGTAATAATAAAAAAATTGCTGGACGCGAAATATATTAATATAAATTTAAACTTACGACTAAATATGTCGTCGTAAGTATGTTTGTGACAAAAACGTATAATTCCGTCATTTCTGAACTTTATGACAGAATAACAACTAACTTTCTGTCCCAATAGGTCTTTCCTCTTGTAGTGATATATAAGACACTGTATACTGTTGCCAGTTTTTAGAACTTCAGCACTGATCAGGTGGAGACGTGAAAAGAAAATTCGGAGGTATAAAAGAAATCACTCCTTTAAATAGGTGGGAAAATGTAGGTACAATTACAAGGACTAAGAAAATGGTAAGGACTTACAGAGGTCCGGATCCAGGAATTTTTTTAGGAGGACACCGAGTAAATTTTGGGAAAACATCATTATACATTTTAAATTTTTGTGGGACACTTTAGTCTATTTTTGAAAAATTTAATGATGAAAAAATGTTAGATTTTGTTTTAGGAAAAATACGAATATGTCTCTGATACCCTTTACTAGATCCTCCCTGGACATATATGTAATTGTTTGGATCATGTTTCAACTAGCAAGCTAGCTACGTACATAAAACTAATAATTACCCTTTCCATGTTTAAACACACATGATGTTTCATCATATCTACTAAGACACTACATTGTTAATTACTGTCTAATCTCTTTGCTAATTATATATTAGTGGCATAATTACGCGACGTGTTCCACCATTCCACCGTAAGTATTCAGAGTTTTATGTTCAAAGTTCTGCAAAGCCAAAAGATCAAGTGTTCATTAACGAAAACAGGATTTGTCGAGCCTATCTGGCTATCTGCCATGATTCCAAACTACGGGTCGTATAAGAGGACCAGTCACATTTCAACAAATGAGTTTAGTGAAATTAAGTTAAAACAATTACTGAGTTAAAAAAGAATATCTTTCCTCTATTGGCTATCATTTACACTCAATAGGCCACCAGATTGAATTTTCACATGCTATATTCTGGTTTGGTTGGGACACAGATAATGTCAGCTTGGCCAACCAAAAAACTTGTATTTTTTTCAAAAAAAAAAAATGCAGTGCTGAAAGACAATCACTAAAATGGTTGACTAAACTGGGCTTCTTTCTGATAGAACAATGATTTATATGATGGCACGCATGGCAACTAGCGCATCCTTAATGAACTTTTCATGCAAGATAATTAAGGTTTTATATACATGAAAATTGAAAAGGGATAAAAGCAACCTCCTTTCTGTCCAAGAGCTTGCAATTGAAAAAAAATAGACATGGATGGACACTTTCCGATATAATCTACATAAACTTTAGAAAGATGTAATAATTTGAGAACATTGTCATTCACATATTGATGCCAAGAAAAAAATGTTCAGTTTGAGCAGCCACCAATAGAATTGATCCAATTTGTCAGTGCAGGATGAATGAACCAAAGTAAAACACTGGTATCATGTCCTAACTATGATATAACTAATATTTACGGTGTTCAGAGCCGTCTTGTCGAGCTGTTATAGGGGAAGAGATGGATATGATTAATATGTTGGTGTCTGATGAAAGTAAAATAAAGTTTAAGGAATTTTATTTCAGATCATATATTTATCTTAACAAGCCTTCTTCTCCTCCTAATTAATAGAGTCTGATAACTTGTACAGGGCCTTAACTTTGATCAGCTTTCCTTTTGCAGCAGAATTTCTCAATTGCTATGCCCTAGAATCTTCCTCAAATTAGCTGCAATGCCGCCTTCTGCTTCTCTTCGATGTAATATTATTTATATTAATAAAGTTTCCAAATTAGACTAATCACAATACTAAAACATCTCTAGTTAAATATACATCCTAGCAATTTTTAAACAGGTATTAAGGAGAAAAGCAAATGTGGTATTATTAACATGAGAAAACTTCATATTTATCCAAAAGATTGTAGCCTAGTGGATCCCTTACCCTTGGTAACAAGATGTTGAGGATTCGAGTCTCAGTGGAGATGTGCATGGGTGATTCCCTGTACACATTATAGAATTTAAGAAATAAATAACACAATATCATTTGCTCCTTGCATATGTTATTAAGATTGAACAGTAAAATTCTTCAATTCTTTACCTGGAAACTAAAAGTAATTCCTCTGAGCAGCTGTGAAATAATCCAAGCAAAAAATAAATTCCTCCGACCTATAAAAAAACCGTTTCAGGTTTGCCGTAGGACAAATTATGTACGTCACTGTCCCCACATTTCCAATACTACGTCTTAGCTATATATAGTTATTGAAAATGAACAAAAAGGATGCAATTATTTAATATGAAGAATATGTCTTCAGATAAAGGAAGAACTTCTCTAGCATATGAACTAATGTTCAGCAAATCAGTCATAAAAGGAGAAGAATGTGTTAAGAGTTTAGCATGCATTTAGTGGTTTCTGCTGAGAATTCAAAATTCTGGGAGTGATAGTCATCTAACATTGTTTAGGAGCTGATTCATTATGAGAAATCTTGATTTCGACACTCCTACATGCGTACATACTCATATTTTGGACACTTTTCTCTATCATCTCTTACTCTTAGACTCTTAGTGTATGAGTGTGGAGAAATGGAGATATATTTGGATATCTACACAAACATGGGGGTATTAGCAAACCCCCTGAGTTTTATCAAATCTGCCAATCTTTGAATGTGGATAGAAACTAGAAAGGTACATTTTCCTTTTCTATTTGTGCAAAAAATTGGCAAAGTTCCAGTGATACAAAACATGACATAAATGAAGTATTAATTAAACACAGCGGAGAAATGTATCATTCAACCAGCTCCTAGTGAAGCAGGGAATACCTCTTTCTCCTCTTGCCACAAAGATACATAAATGCAATTGGTGCACAAGCTCCCAAATTAACGAGATCTCCAGACAGTCTGACTGAAATGTCCCCATGAATACAATCTTGCACTTGTTTTCGATACAAAATTGTTGTTTCCAAATTAACCCGTGATCCGTCAGAGCACTAAATCAAAATATAAATAATGATTTTTCAAGAAAAAGATATACAAGAATCAAGCATTCAGAATCTCAGAAAGGACAAACATGCTGCAGCATATATACCCACGGAAAGAATAAAACATATCACTGCTTTATTCATAGACCTTAGAAAAACATCAGTATCATGTTAACTTGGTTCCACTATTCATTGAGTTATACACCATACAAATTGAATGCCAACTGGGCCGCGAAACAAAATCTTCTGGTGTATCATCACATCTAATGTCGGCATATTAATATCTAACTCTCGAAGTAGAATATCAGAACAAGGCTAGTTTACATTCCTGTGTACAAGCGGCTTAGTAGTAACTCAAAAAATGTGCATGTCTTAAAAAATACCTCAATATCATGGAACTTTAGCAAATGAAATTAAGGGGTGGTATTGTATCAAGAGATTTAAAAAGTCATGAGTCATTCAATTCGAAAGTCTCTTCTTCTTTTTTTTTCTTTTTTTGCCACCTATTCGAAAGTCTCTTTAAAAGTACGGCATCGTATTAAAATTTAGACATTTATAAACTTTAATTTTACAAGTAGAATGTTATTCAAAAAGTCAAGGATTGTTAATGAAAATGACGTTTAATGACTTTTCTTTTCATTAATTCTTCTTTTAATAAATTCTTTTGTTAAGAAACTATCAATTCTACTTTCTATTTGTTTTTTCCTTAATTCATTGTCCTTTTCGAATTTTTTTTCTTTTTATTTGTTTTTTCTATAAATATATCACTTTTCTTTTCCTTAATTCTTCTTTTAATAAATTCTTTTGTTAAGAAACTATTAATTCTACTTTCTATTTGTTTTTTCCTTAATTCATTGTCCTTTTCGATTTTTTTTCTTTTTATTTGTTTTTTCCTTAATTTACTGTCCTTTTCGAGTTTTTTTTTTCCTTTTTCAAATTTATACTCTTGGAAATGGTTTTTTTTTTTTTTTATAAGTAGTGGGTAATGGCTGGCTGTTCAAAAGGCTCATCAAAACAAGAGTGGCACCGCAAATGGAGGGGAAAAAGCTGTGATTTCTCACTTAAGTTCCAGAAACAAATCTTCATTTAAATACAACTTGTAACACTTAGTCTTTTAAACTAGTTGCCTAAAAGCAATCAAACACAGCCATGGCAGGCCAATAACAATTCACAAAAAGATGCAAACCAAAAAGAACAATCAAGAAACTAATTAATAAAACAAAACCAGGAAATTAACAACATTCATTCTTAAAAGTTCAAAACATATATATATTGATTCCATTAATTACAGAATATAAAACATCCTACAACCTTCTATTAATTACCAACATATATATGTATATACTACTCTAACCGGCCCCCATCCCTCTACACCTACTCAAGCCCCAGTTTTCTTGGCTTTCTTCACCGGAGACTTGATAGACTTAGGCTGCTTTGCTTTCTGTTTCGCCAGCGCCTTGGCCTTAGCCGCTTTCTTCACAGGAGTTGCAGCTATCTTCTTCTTCTTAACCGCCTCTTCTGCTTTCTTCGGCTTAGAAGCAACAGCAGCAGCACCTTCGACAATATTCTTTGCCTTCTCGCCTTTCTTCTTAGGCTTAGCAGCACCATCGACGATTTGTTTTGCCTTCTTCGGAGCTGCCTTTTTGTCCTTCTTAACAGCTTCCGATAATTTATACGAGGCCTTCACTTTGATCAGCTTTCCTTTTTCTGCAGACTTCTTCAATTGTTGACCTAAAATCTTCTTAAAATTAGCAGGTAACGCGACCTTTTGCTTCTCTTCGATGTATTTGCCGATCGCGTAAGGGCTCGATCCGCCTTTCTCTTTCAAAGTTAAGAGAGCATCCTTTATCATCTGTGATTCAACATTTTAAACCAGAATTCAATTAGTAATCATGAAATAACAAATTGACATGTGTAATTTCAATTCAATTGTGATTTATAACTTTATTTTACACCAAATCAACGCAATCATACGAATAATTACAGAAAAAGGACTCAAAATCGCTAAAAACAAAAGCAAATCTTACGTGAATACATAAACATGTGAGTTATACGTGTGTGTTTATGCACGAATCAAAACATACAAACATGTATGATACATACAGAGAGAGAGAGAGATGAAACCTCAAAATAAGGTGGATGAGAAGCATTTTTGGCAGAGTTCGGCTTGCTCGTCGCAGCTTTTTTCTCCTTCTTCTGATTGATTTTGGAAACAGGTTCAGTGGTGGTCATCACGAGGCTACCAAAAACTGAAAGAAAATGACACAACTGATATGCCTTAAAAGGCTCGATATGATATGAAATGATTTGATCCACTGTGATATTTCGCTTGGTATTTATAGTACTCAAGGAATATTTACACGGATTCTGATTGGTCAATTCGAGGTCACACGGATCGCTAACTTTGGTGGTGAAAATTGTGAGGTGACACGTGGATGATGGTTTGATCGTTGATAGGATTTTTGAAACGCGATGTTTATCCTCGGCCCACAGGTTTGCATGGTTTTGTGTGTGCGTTTTCTTGGTGATTTAGTGAGTGTTTTTAATTTGGATTTTGATGTGGTCGTTTTGGGTTTGGAGTTTAGCGCCTAGTGAATTACAATGTGGGTTCAAGAAAGACAAAATGTTGGGTTACAATTGTGTTCTTAGAGCAACTTCAAAAGACTACTTATACGAGCTCCTAAACAAAAATTTAAGGAATTTATTATATATATAATACCACAACATGTCACATTTTAATCCATTTTAAAAGTTTTTAATTGAACCTAGATCTTTTCATTCACTTGACCACCACCTTACCACTAAGCTAATCAATTACATATGTTGTAAGTCATAAATATGTTATGTATGTCCGGTGATGAATGAAGAATATTTGGTAATTTCATTTCTATGATATTTTAATCATTTCTTCATTTTACATTAACATATTTATATTTTATTATGTTATAGTTTAGTATTAGTGATATATGATATGTATAACTTAGATATTTCGAAATCATTAGATTTAATAGAATAATATTAATAATTAGTATTTGCAATACATAGATAATTATAATAAATTTATTAAATATTAATTTATTTTATTAAATTTTAATGCTCTTCTTAGAAAATGTATTTTTTTACAATATTTCCAAACTACCGTCCTAACTAATAGACGCATCACTTTCTCCCGAATCTTTTTGGGAGATTCGAATACTTAATCGATACATGTGATGTGAATTGCAATTTGGGAGAGTCGATTACTAAACCGATGCATGTTAATTATGACCTATACGTTTATAACTCGTATATGGTCAAACTTTTTATATCAAATTGTAGGTATATGTAACGCCCCCAAATCCGGGGTCAGTAGATTTGGGCGTCACGCTAACAAACTCAATAATTCTAACAAAAATTGGCCATGATGTATTCGTAAATACAACATAAACCTGCTGAATACTAAACTAAAAAAAATCTGAAATCAAAATAAAACTGAAATAAAAATAAAAACTCAATCAAAAGCTCTTTGACCCCAACTCCCAACTAAGGATCTTAGGTTACAGTTCTAGAAACAAGAAAACCCATAACCAACTTAAATGCAACTCTATATACAAAATTTTATACAGACTTAAATCACTGGTATAACTTCGAATAGAAGTATACCAGGCCAACTAATCAAATACATACTATAACTACTAAAACTATATATACATACAACAAATCAAACTTTAAATCTAAATACCCTGATCCACGTCAGCTTCATAACAGCATCCTGCTTCTTCTTTCCACTTTCTGAACTGCGCAGGCTAAGCCTCACCAACTAGCTTACTGAAAAGTTAGATTTTAAAAACAACAAGTGTGAGCCAAAGAATGCTCAGCAAGTTATATATAGAACTGAACTGGATGAAATAAGAATGCAATATTTGCAATTCAAGAAATAGGAACAATAAATATGAGCGAAAGAATGCTCACCACTTTATAATCACTAGTATAATTGAAATCTGGATTCTTAACTTTAACATAAGATTAATATCATTCAAAACGTTTATAATTCGAAATCAGAATTTAATAACTGAGAAGGTTTGTAATACTAGATTCAATACTTTTAATACTTGCAAAATACTTTAACTATCGCTTTACAAAATCTCCAAGAAATTCTCAGTTACTCAAATTTCATTCATGTCACTAAGCGTTTGCATACCTAGTTGCCTAACCGGCCTGACAATCATGAGTTTGAATAAATAAGAAGACCTCAATTCATTCTCGGTTCTCACTATCACTGCGCAACAAATGCCACAGCGACCATAATAACCGTGAATTAGTTTTCACCATTCAAAACACTAATATGAATAACTTTCCGTTTTTATACTAACAGTATTTATTAACCCAAATCATAACTTTTAACTCAAATCATAACTTTTAACTCAAATCATAACTTTATATCCAACATACTTGGAAATGAAAATGTACTTTAACTTAAACATTCTATCATAAGAATATATTTGCATAAAAACAACATTTAATAGAATTGGAGTTTTCATCATACTCTGGACATTACGGGTGATCAGCCACGTAAAGTCCAGCTAAAAACAATACTCTGGGATCCCTCATTAGGCACTTATTGACATTGGCCTTTACTACTCTGACCACGAAGCTGGTCCACATTTTTATAAAATTCTTCCAATTCCATTAAACTACTTTACTATCAATTAATCTCAGGGAAACCATATACATTAAGAACATTATACTAAAATAAGGAATAAGAATGCAATACCAGCAAAAACTTTAACAAAACATTACTGACAATATTTAAGAAAGAATAATACTGGCAATAAAACTGAAATTCTACTTTCCACATGATATATGAATAAAATATATCCTTATCAATAATTTGAAGGAGAGAATACTAGTAATACGGATTTGAAGGGAATACTTATATTGAATAGAAACATATTTATCTCACTTGAACGATAAGCGAGGGTTAGTACACTTGCCTCGATTCCAATGCGTCGATTCACTACTTACTATACTTCGGTCTTTACTCGATCACGCATTCATTTCCTTCAATCGTCTCGCCAACACGCTCGCCGGGTCCATATCGAATCCCTAATTATACTCGAAATAATAGTAAAGTACTATTTAGTACATAAACAACCCAATTGATAACTAATTACTTATAACTCGCAAAGAAATACATACATAAATATATATATATATATATATATATATATATATATATATATATATATATATATATATATCCACACCTCATTAATCATCATATATGTACTTAAACACTCATACACATTCATGCCTTTAAATCTTTAAATCAAATAATTTAAATAACTTTAAATACAGGGGATTTTTAGAAAACTTCGGCATGAAGTATTCGTTTATCGGACTATGGGCACAGCCCCTCAAATACAATTCAACCCTGTTTTTGCAAAAATAAAGCTGTCTCAACTTGCAGTAACATAAAAGTAAACAAGTAAGAAAAGTACCCGCCCAGACATGCGGTACCTAGCACATAAGGAAAAGTATCCGCCCAGACATGCGGCACCTAGAACATAAGGAAAGTATCCGCCCAGACATGCGGCACCTAGCACATAAGGAAAAGTATCCGCCCAGACATGCGGCACCTCAACATTTAAGGAAAGTAAACTAAGTTTATCCACATTTAAGCCAACACCACGTAGTTGACAAATATGACTTTGAACAATTACTATGACTCGACTTATACCATTTAGCGCATAGACATTTACAGTTTAGCCAACTCTTATAACTATACCTTATATGACAATAACAATTAGCATTTAGCAAATAACAATTACAATCGAAAATTAACAATTACCAATTAGCAATTAACAATTAACATATCACCATTTGCAATTTGAATTGGAAACTAATAATTAGCAATTAGCACTTAACATCTAACAATCACTAACCTGCCCATTTAATCTGTAAGAACCCCAAATTTTGGATATAATTAAAACTTTTTATTAAGTAATGATAAAATGAGAAACAATGATTCCGACAGCAAGGTCACCAACTCTAATGAATGGTGGTTTCAAAGAACAATGATTGTAATGAATGGACATTGCTTTGGACAATGATCCTGATGCATTGGTATATTGTCAGAATAGAGTAATTCGATGGTTGAGGACCTAGATAAGAATAATCTACCATCCAGAAAGGAGCTAATTGATCCTTGAAGGGAAATGAGTACGTGCATAGTATTTCCCGTACGTGCATAGTATTTCCCGTACGTGCATAGTGTTTCCTGTATGTGCATAGTAATTTGGTGGACGAATAGTGATTTTGTAAGTTGGAAAACTTTTCACTCCACCCTATGTACGGGACGTGATATGGATGTTTCGAAGTCATATTAGTAATACGCGGAGGAAATAAGTGAATGCAGAGACGATCGGAATTCAGAAATTCCAAATTCTTTTCGGTATAATATTTGACCGGACAGTGGATTAAATATTATTATAATCCAAGAATTGAGATATTAACTTTGAGGATTTGATATTTTGGGATGTTATTATATTGATTTAAGAATGAAGGTAGGAAACCACTGAGGAGTGGTTATGGCTACAATGTAATAATTGATATTTGGAAAGAATGAATGGAATTCGACTTTATTATTTCTATGTCTTGAAGAATGCTAAAGGGTAACAACATAGGTAAGAATAATCTATCTTCTAAGGGAATAAGATATGGCAATCTCAAGCAGGAGAATATTCTCATGTCATCCAGATCGGTAACGATTAATCCAGTAGTTCCGTAAAAAGGTTAAGGAACGATCGAAAGAGAATACGGACAATTATACAACCCTAAGGGAACAAGTAAAGAATACAGAATGAATAGCGTTGTGGTGGGAGTATATAATAATATGAGACGACACTATATAGAAGTATTCGGAACGGATTTCCGAGTTCGTATTAGTGATCCAGGGGGAAAATAAGTGTATGTAAAAGCTGTCGGATTCTGAAAAACCGCACTTTTATTTTCTCCGAGAGTTCCCTGGACACTGATAGCCTTAAGTATTTAACGAATGGATTTAAGGAATATAAATTGGAAAGTTAGAATGAAAGATGGAGAATGAAAGTATTAATATTAAAAAGGATTCCCGGTAAACCCTAATTAGAAATCCGTGAAATATTCTCACGAACGATCAATCGAAACGGGCAATAACCGGACACAGAAACAAGCCGGGAATCAAGATGCATGCATGTGCTAGTAGAAAATATCTAGCAACCAAGTGGTGACTCAAGTAACTAGCACACTTAGAGATTGGAACTAATACTTAGCATGAATTCCATCCAAAGATCAACCAAGTGTTAACTTCTTTAACACACCTCTTGACACATGCCCCAAATGACATCATGCATTGCATCACACCTTTATTAAAGTAGCTTTAGGATGAGATATTATCCAACTTACATCACTTTATGCATTATTGAAATTCAACCAAGCAAAACAACTCCATTCTCTCCATTCTTCAAAACTGCCAAGCAAGAACACTCCTCAAAGAAAAATTCATATCTCCACTTCTACCCATTCATAGATCACCAAATTTTAACCATAGCTTCCTCAATATATGTAGAGTATTCGTTCAAAATTTCATAATTTTTGAAGATCGTTTGGATAGGTAATAAATTCAAGAAAATCACCCTGTTTTTCCCCTCAAGAAACAAGACTTCGAATTTTTGGAATTTTTAGATTTCCAAACCAAGCTTCCACTCCTTGTTTGATCATCAAATTTTTATGGTGAGTCCTATATTTCATAAAAGCAATCTCCTAAAAATTTCAAGTCCAAACTCCTTTGTTTCCATTTTCAAAAAAATCATGAAAGAGGAGGATGAATAGTGTTTCATGAACTAATCTTTGATTTTTCTTGTTTTCATGGTTGATCTTAGCTACCCTGAGGCTATCCAAGGACTATAACAAGCTTTGTAAGGCTAGTACATACTCTCAAGAAGGTAGAACACTCTTGAAACCCTAGATCAACTTTAAGTTTATGGATGTTTTTGATGAGCTAAGCTTGGTTATGATGTTAGCATGATTATAAGCATAATTATTAAGTGATTTAGTTGAGCAAGAAAGCATGTTAATTATTGTGGTAAACTGGTATGATCTGGACTTGATGATGTTCATGATCATGTGATAAGTTGTGTGGATGCCCGGTGTGGCTTGGTTGGATTGTTATAATTTTTGGAACGTTCGATATATAGCCGTCGTAATGCCGAAATTTCGTTAACCTTAAGAAAAACAACTTGGACAGTAGATGTAACTCACTGCCTAGCTTTGCAATCTGCCATGATAGGATAGGTAATGTTCTAAGCTTCGTTTTGATATAAAGATCACGTGAAACGGACTTACGGTTTAGGATTTACAACCAAATTACTAAAAATAGTTTGAATCCGTAAACGAAAGTTCGTAACTGTAATTGAACCCTCGTAAACTATGTAACGTCATGGCAAATCTTGGTAAATAAATACTAGAGGTAAAAAGGAAGGTGTGAAAGAAAACCGTATGTCAAAAGGATCATTTTTCGATTTATTAAAAATGTTCGAGTCGAGGTTAAACGCGAACGAACCCCTAAAAGACGACTCTTTTATAACTTCGGTAAAACACTTAGAAAACGGGCGATAAAACTCGGAGTATAGTATTGGTTCGTAACGATCGACCTTAGAACTCATATGACTTAAGTATGTCCCAAGTATAAGTACAATGACATGTCGTATTAACGAACGAATGTCGGGTCGGATCAGTGATAAAAGTAATCCACAAAAAGGGGTATAACGAGATAACTCGAGAACGTGTTTCGAGTTAAGTATAACTTAACTTTTAATATGTTAAGTGATTAATCCCGAATGCCTTGGTTATTTATAGATCACCAAGCTGAACTGGGACCCGCTACCACTACCCCTTACCGTACTCGACTACCAGGCAAGTTTCAATTCCCTTCTTTTAGGCTGTTGTTGTGATTGAATAAATATATATATATGATTGCTGATATACATATGCCATTGCATGCATGCCTACTTTCAAGTTGAATTGATATACTTGTTCCCTGAATGTTATTGTTGGCTTATAAGCTAGATAGTTATACATCAGTTATAAGCCGGTTATTGTAAGACCCTCAGAGAAGGGCGCATATATCTTATTCATCGAATATAGACCGGGAGTCAATATTTCTTGATATATCGAGATTTCCTCGGAGGAAAATATTTAAGTAAATATTTTCTATTATTTGGGCGACGAATATTATTTGAATATTCGTTCGAGACTAATTATTTTATCGATCCTTGCTTCAAATAATTATTTGAACGTAACTATTCAACGAATAATATTTCTCAGTATTCATTCAGAGTCGAATTGATTATCGACTATTATTTCGAATATTCTTCTAAAGATGAGACTATTAAATGAATATTATTTGGATATTCTTTTAGAATATTATTTTATTAAATAAATATTACTTTTGAATATTCATTTAAGATATTAAATACTTGATGAATATTATTTTAATATTCATCTAAAGCTTGATTTAATTACCGAATATTATCTCGAATATTCCTTAAGGCTTGGATTACTAAATGAATATTACTTGATATTCATTTAGGATATTATTCATTAAATGAATATTACTTTTGAATATTCATTTAAATTCCTAATTAATTATGAATATTACATTAAATATTCTTTTCAGGTCTTATTAATTAATGAATATTGTTTTGAATATTCATTTAAATATTTATTTATTCAATAAATATCCTCCTGATATTTCTTCAGGGATTATTTTGAGAAATACTCTGATTAAAGATATTCTTTCATATTCCCAAATATTCTTTAAATATTTTAACTCAATAAATATTCTCTGGATATTTATTCCATACTTAGAATAACGTCGATAAGGTTTATCTTCTTCGATTATTACAGAAAATATCTCGGAGTCATATTATTATTAATCTTATATCAAGAAAGGTTCTCAGACATCATTTTTCTTTGAGTCTACCCCCTTAATAATAAGGGAACCTTACTTGGAAAATGTTATTTATCTTGTCGACTTCCCGGTCATAAAGTATTCCCTTCACCCGCAACTCGGGTGCTGTTGACTTATTAAGTCGTTGCTTACCTTCTCATCTTTCGAGGGGTAAGATTACTGGAACAAGTTGATATCCGTTACCAAGTAATAGCTTGGGAGTTATTGGTAAATTTTCCTTTCCAACTAGATACGACTACTTTGTGGAGTCTTATCAACAAGTATTATACTTGGGGAAAGGGGGACGAACGTTACATTCAGAATCATGAATTCTATTTGAACTAGGAGTCGTGTAAGAGGCCGAGTAGCGCCGGTCCATCCCCTTTGGCCCAACCGTTGGCCGGGGAGAGCTAGTAAGGCGGTATACAAGTAAAGCCGTCAGTTCTTCCTTCTACCGGTAGTAAATCTAAATTGAGCTGTACGATCTCGACTGATCATCAAGATTGGAACAGCGGGCGCGGTGAATACTCCATCATTGGTTTATCATCCAAATTTATTTATTTCCTGCAACATGATTACTGTTGGCAGAGTTGGAAAAGGGTCATAACTGGAATTGCAACCTTTTCTTGCAAGTTCCTCTTCTTAATAACAATAAAAATATCTCGCTTACTTTGATGTAGCAGATATTTCTACAAACAAATACTTTAAGTTACCTTGTAACTTAATCGTTCATATTATACTGGCATCATTTCCGTAAATGCATGGCATATGGTTTGAAAGATACTTTTGAACTGTTATACATTATCGTTCAGTTTTATATTATTGTTGGTGGGCTATTGCTCACCCTTGCTTTATTATTATATCACAACAACAGCTAGACCAGATGACTCGCACAAGGCGCACTCGACGCGGGCGAGGACGATGAGACTACCAGAGCTGAAGAAGAAGCTATTGGTAGGGTATATTTATTCTTTCAGTACCAAGAATATGGTCTAGTATGACTTATGTAAATGGATGGCAAAGAGTATGTATTTATATTGAAATTCTTTTGGATTGTAAGAACTCATAATGTGATTAATAAAAATTTGATTGTTACTCTGATTTCATCTCTGGGACTATAACGGGTGTGTTTTATATTGTTGTGTTGGGTTATAGAGACGTAATTTATTTTATGTTAAGGAAAGTTCAATTATTGTAGTGAAGTGGATCAGAGCGTACGTTATAAACCCCAGAGATGAGGTGACGTTAAAACAATAAATTCAATAAGATAATAAGAACTCTTGCCAAGTTCATAGTCGGACTACTTAATGTAGTGATGACATATAAAACCCTTATGGGAACTCGTAAGTATAATGATAGTAACTTAGCTCGATATCGTATCGACGAGTAAGGCGACTGACCTTGAGGCATACGAGCAACAGCGCGATGATGCTTTATATGCTGAAGATCAGCGGGTAATTCGATGGAGTACCCTACTGGAGACCCGGAAGAGGTTCCAGCAGATAAGGAAAATCCTGTTAGGATAAGGAGCTTACCCATGGGTAATGAGGGTCGCAGCCAGAATGACTGTGATGATTAAGATATGGTTCTCCGAAAAGTGAGTATAAAGAACCGAGATATTATTAAGAGATCTGAAGATGCATGTTGAATTCATAGCCGGACTACCAGATGTAGTACCAGCAAGAAAGAAGGATTGGAAGAATTACTTGAGATCTTATACGGAAAAAAAGATGAGAATCCTTAGAGATTTTCATCTTAACAAAGAAAGAGCTAGAGGGATGTATGATTATCAAAGACATCGATTTAGGGCGAGGAACAGAGTCCCTGGGAATAGTTGAGAAGGAGGCAGTAAGTGCCATATCATTTGATAAATGAATTAGTATGAATATGGTCAGTAATAATTCGCCATGAGAAGGCAGGTGTCGTAGGTTGTAAATTATGGAACCAAATTGAGGTTAATAAGGGGGTTTTATTAAGGAAAATGTTCATTTTATGAATGAATCATTTAGAAAGTAAAGACATTGGGAAGTGATAGCATGGTTGGGTAAAGTTATATAAGGAAGTAGTAAGCAAGACAATGATCTCAGAACCTATCGGAAGATAAGACCAGTGAGTCAAGATGAACTCGTAATGAGACTACTGCCAGAGACTGAGTATAGAGTTAATTCAACTCAGTTAAATGATGAACCAGAAACGTTAGATGCATGTGATTCAGAGGAATATTAAATTTCTTCTTCTCTTTGAATGGATTATAGTAGTTACCTTAAGTTTACTCCGACACGGAATTATAATAGATCAAGTAATACGATCAGCAGTTAAAGAGAAAAATGTGAGAAAATCTTCCTGGAGCTAAAAGGTGAAATTGGTAATGACCAAGAGCTGGCATTGCTTAATGGAAAAAGGAGACTTTGTGCTTCCAATGACGCTTCGCATAAAGGGTTAGGTAGACCGACATTTGGTAGTATTGAATATCAGGACGTTGTGACAGGTTTCAGTTTGAAACTATTGATTCCCTTCTAAGGGATGGATATAATTGATTCCTCTCCAGTGGGTAAACTTCCAATCCGATGATGATTATTTCGTTAACTATGACTGCTTATGATTCCACATGCTTGGAGGTTCATAGAACTATTCTTCAGGTTTCGAAACTGGTCTCCTTAATGTTACCAGTAGGTGGGTAGATTGATCAAAATTTCCCTGAGTCTGGAAAGGAATTCGGTGAATTTTGGCAAACCTTGTCTTTCTGATTATCAGAGAATGTCATGGAAGAGAGTAAAAATTGGAGCAAACCCTGTGATTTGGGTAAGGATGCTGTAAAATGGGTTAGTAAACGGACCCTGAGCATTACAATCGACGGTAGTGATAAAATGATGAAGTGAGATTGGACGAAAATAGGAAATGTAAGTAAGAAACCAGCCGGACTGAGAAATTCCAGGATTGACTTAAATGAAAAGGCTGTTATGCCAGGAATGGTAAGCTTGTGTGGCACGCAGGATTGATAAGAATAGTTGAAAAGATAAAAGTGGAGGAAAGGTGACCGGAGACGGTGCCGAGTAGTCGATTAAGACTTATATGGAGTAAAGTTTTGGAAATGTAGAAAGGTATCAAAGAAGAAGGCACTATGCCGGCAATTGCTAGAAAAGTAATGCTATTAGCCAACCCCTAAAATCATATATTTTTATGTGTGGCCAGTTGAGGCCAAGTCACAATGGACTATAAAGTGACTAGACCAGCAATGAAAAGACAAAGCAGGGTTGCTTCTAAGAAAGCACCGACTGCAAGGGCTTCTGATATAAAGGAAACATTAATGAGATCGTGTGAATCTTCTGCCGAACAACCCATGTTTTGATTGGGAATTCACTAGACCTTTTTGGGATGGGGTCACCCGTACTAAAGTGACTCATGTGTATATGGTTGTCCAAGATTTCGAGTAAAATGGCAGTATAGTGACTTGAGATGTATGATGTTAGGGTATCATGAATACCATGAATATATTGTGACGGAGGAAAGTAAACAATGAAGGTATATGAAGAGGGTATAGAAAAGGGTCAGAAATTGAACATTATGCTGTAGGAATTTTGTCTGAGGCAAGTACCTTTGCGAAGAACGATAAGCACTAAGAGATTCACGTTGAACTCGACCAATATCTTCCAGAACATCCTTGCTACCATTAACAAGTTCGGTAAGAGAAGAGATTGGCATACGTTGCCTTTTTGGAAGGCCAAATAGGCTGACAACTGTCTGAAAGAAGAGGGTGGCATTAAACCACCGATCGATTATCAAATGAGAATGATTGAAAAAAAAAAGACCTTTATTAAGGATACATGATCTGATTGCCAATTATAAGATGCAAGAATTCCTTGGCAGTTGAATTAAGGATAGGATATCCATAAATTGAGACAAACCCTGGGGAATGCACAAGGGGTGGCATTAACCCTAATAACGACATTATGACTTCAGATGATATGAGCTGGACTTGCTAAGGCAACAATGACCGGTAAGGATTATTAAAAAGAGTTCTGGAAAGAACATAAATAGAATTATTAGAGTATTGATCAATGACATTTTGATATACCCGGTACCCAGAAAATACCGTAGGAATGATAAGGATGGCCTACGAAACCTTACAAGGAAAAAGGGTAATATTCCGAACTTCAAAAATGGAAGTTTGGTAAGGAATGTATGACATCGTAACAATAATGCCAGATGAGGCATGTATGAAACCCTGAGGAAGTATGGGTTGAACCTATAAAGGTTGAGATTATCCTAAGATAAAGAAAGAACTAAGAAAAGAAGTATCCTAAGTAGGATTGGGAATAAACGTGATAAAGTTCCCACGGGTAGGTGGAAGCAATGACTTATGGAAATGACTGATAGTTATATTTTCTCCTTCAGCAGAGCTTAAGGGAGAATGCTTTAACCCAACAGTGATGGGAATGAGGTAGAAAAACTTGAGCTGGAATGTACCCAGAAAACATGGGTTACAAGAAAACATTATCATCAAGAAAGGCCAATGAGGTGGCCGACAATCTAAGTATAAAGGAATAATTACAAATGTTCATACCTAAGAAACAGGATGATATTTGGTAGGACCTTGAAGGTCATATCGGAATGGAGGAATTTACATTCCTTCTGATGACTGTGCAAGAATTAACAGTAATAATAGTTTAAGTAAAGATTCGATTCCTGATGGAGTCTTAAGCATATTACGTACCTTAGAAGGCCCCGTTTTGAGGCAAACCAGGACCATGGTACAAAATTAATGAAGTAAACCGTTAAGTTTCCAGTCTTTTATGGAAGATGCATAAGTGATAGTTTCATCAACCGGACCTAGCTGCGATGCTTGAAACTCTCCTGCAATTCTATCTGCTTCACGTTATATCTACATCAAGTTCAGGAACTGTTCCTTATGGATAAGGAATAATGATTACTTTGTCTCCCTAAGGGATTTGAAACCCGTAGGGTTAGCTATTAACGCACTACGTAAACAACAAGCGATGGTGATTCTTCTAAGAAAGGAGATGACAACGTAAAGATAAAGAAAGTGCTGCTATTGATAAGCTAAATGACATGTTGATGAATGACAAGCAAGTTTGTGTTAGTGTACTTCTGCACAAACAAGATAAAGAATATGAGGTTGATAATTCGTGATGCTAAACGTATTCCCGTAGAAAGAATTAATGAGACTTGGAGGGAAGGGCGGTTGAGCCCAAGACTTATTGGGCCACTTGAGAGTTTAAAGTGTTCGGACGGCGGTATTCGAGCCAGCCTTACCCCCAAAATTATGGCACGGTCATAACGGGTTTTCATGTGGCCAGGCTACGCCAGTAAAATGCAGATGTTTAACAGATGATAGGAGTACGAGCATGTAGATATGCGACCTGGTCTGACTTACGAAAGACAACCTGTGGAAAACCACGGATAGAAAAGAACAAGTAATGAGAAACAAGGTTGGCAGAAGTAGATTATATGAATCAGCTAATAAGAAGGATGTGATTGATAAAGAAAAGGCTGGGGAAGCAACTATGGAATGAGAAGCAAGGAATGTTATGAATGGGTTTTCTAATGAATTCTCAGGATGACAACCTGATAGTGTCAATATTATAGTTATGAAAAAGCTAGTAACATGATATGGGATGTCAGTAATAATGATGTCAAGTGAGAAATCTAAGATTTAACCTGAAAGGTTGAAGGATTTCCCGAATGTGAGTATCGCTAAGATTGAACAAGAGTATTTGTCCATAGAATAATGTACAAAGCAGCAAGATATGTTGACATGTGAGATTGCGATCAAATAGTATTGGATATAATTATGATTAATTTCTTCTTTGATAAACCTCTATAGTTCAGAGGTAAATTCTGAGTATGATATTCTACAATCATGAAAGCTTTCTATAATCCATTAGAACTCTTTTCTCTTCTTCTCTCTTATTCATCTTCTTTATGAATTGAGAAGAACAACCCTTTTAGGAGGGGAGGTACTGCTACGTGACTATCTGTCTATGTGATAGAAGTCTAAGTGGAATGCAATGACTTGTTTAATTGCTTGTCAAGTACTAAAGGCTGGCCCCCTTCTATACTAACTATGCAATATGACAAATGTTCAATTGATCATAGTGATCTCTCAATAAATCTTTCCACTTCTCTATATTGATCGAGATTACGAAGATTAAAGCGATCAGGAAATGCACAGTACGAGCGAGGTTACCTCCGAATCGTAGGGTGATAGTGATACCAATGTTACTGCAGGTATCAATAAGGATAAGACTGAGTAAGAGTATAACCCGGATAGTGAGTTGTACGAAAAGTAGCAACGTTGATGGAAAAAGGATAAAGTATGAATTGTAGCACTAGAAGATGTGCTGAGGAAGGGTAGAACGACTAAGAATTGACCGGGAAGCTAAAGAGTGAACGACAGGCAAACGACTCTTTGCTTCCTACCTGATTCCGGGACGGAATCCTTTTAAGGAGGGGAGACTGTAAGAACCCCAAATTTTGGATATAATTAAAACTTTTTATTAAGTAATGATAAAATGAGAAACAATGATTCCGACAGCAAGGTCACCAACTCTAATGAATGGTGGTTTCAAAGAACAATGATTGTAATGAATGGACATTGCTTTGGACAATGATCCTGATGCATTGGTATATTGTCAGAATAGAGTAATTCGATGGTTGAGGACCTAGATAAGAATAATCTACCATCCAGAAAGGAGCTAATTGATCCTTGAAGGGAAATGAGTACGTGCATAGTATTTCCCGTACGTGCATAGTATTTCCCGTACGTGCATAGTGTTTCCTGTATGTGCATAGTAATTTGGTGGACGAATAGTGATTTTGTAAGTTGGAAAACTTTTCACTCCACCCTATGTACGGGACGTGATATGGATGTTTCGAAGTCATATTAGTAATACGCGGAGGAAATAAGTGAATGCAGAGACGATCGGAATTCAGAAATTCCAAATTCTTTTCGGTATAATATTTGACCGGACAGTGGATTAAATATTATTATAATCCAAGAATTGAGATATTAACTTTGAGGATTTGATATTTTGGGATGTTATTATATTGATTTAAAAATGAAGGTAGGAAACCACTGAGGAGTGGTTATGGCTACAATGTAATAATTGATATTTGGAAAGAATGAATGGAATTCGACTTTATTATTTCTATGTCTTGAAGAATGCTAAAGGGTAACAACATAGGTAAGAATAATCTATCTTCTAAGGGAATAAGATATGGCAATCTCAAGCAGGAGAATATTCTCATGTCATCCAGATCGGTAACGATTAATCCAGTAGTTCCGTAAAAAGGTTAAGGAACGATCGAAAGAGAATACGGACAATTATACAACCCTAAGGGAACAAGTAAAGAATACAGAATGAATAGCGTTGTGGTGGGAGTATATAATAATATGAGACGACACTATATAGAAGTATTCGGAACGGATTTCCGAGTTCGTATTAGTGATCCAGGGGGAAAATAAGTGTATGTAAAAGCTGTCGGATTCTGAAAAACCGCACTTTTATTTTCTCCGAGAGTTCCCTGGACACTGATAGCCTTAAGTATTTAACGAATGGATTTAAGGAATATAAATTGGAAAGTTAGAATGAAAGATGGAGAATGAAAGTATTAATATTAAAAAGGATTCCCGGTAAACCCTAATTAGAAATCCGTGAAATATTCTCACGAACGATCAATCGAAACGGGCAATAACCGGACACAGAAACAAGCCGGGAATCAAGATGCATGCATGTGCTAGTAGAAAATATCTAGCAACCAAGTGGTGACTCAAGTAACTAGCACACTTAGAGATTGGAACTAATACTTAGCATGAATTCCATCCAAAGATCAACCAAGTGTTAACTTCTTTAACACACCTCTTGACACATGCCCCAAATGACATCATGCATTGCATCACACCTTTATTAAAGTAGCTTTAGGATGAGATATTATCCAACTTACATCACTTTATGCATTATTGAAATTCAACCAAGCAAAACAACTCCATTCTCTCCATTCTTCAAAACTGCCAAGCAAGAACACTCCTCAAAGAAAAATTCATATCTCCACTTCTACCCATTCATAGATCACCAAATTTTAACCATAGCTTCCTCAATATATGTAGAGTATTCGTTCAAAATTTCATAATTTTGAAGATCGTTTGGATAGGTAAATAAATTCAAGAAAATCACCCTGTTTTTCCCCTCAAGAAACAAGACTTCGAATTTTTGGAATTTTTAGATTTCCAAACCAAGCTTCCACTCCTTGTTTGATCATCAAATTTTTATGGTGAGTCCTATATTTCATAAAAGCAATCTCCTAAAAATTTCAAGTCCAAACTCCTTTGTTTCCATTTTCAAAAAAATCATGAAAGAGGAGGATGAATAGTGTTTCATGAACTAATCTTTGATTTTTCTTGTTTTCATGGTTGATCTTAGCTACCCTGAGGCTATCCAAGGACTATAACAAGCTTTGTAAGGCTAGTACATACTCTCAAGAAGGTAGAACACTCTTGAAACCCTAGATCAACTTTAAGTTTATGGATGTTTTTGATGAGCTAAGCTTGGTTATGATGTTAGCATGATTATAAGCATAATTATTAAGTGATTTAGTTGAGCAAGAAAGCATGTTAATTATTGTGGTAAACTGGTATGATCTGGACTTGATGATGTTCATGATCATGTGATAAGTTGTGTGGATGCCCGGTGTGGCTTGGTTGGATTGTTATAATTTTTGGAACGTTCGATATATAGCCGTCGTAATGCCGAAATTTCGTTAACCTTAAGAAAAACAACTTGGACAGTAGATGTAACTCACTGCCTAGCTTTGAAATCTGCCATGATAGGATAGGTAATGTTCTAAGCTTCGTTTTGATATAAAGATCACGTGAAACGGACTTACGGTTTAGGATTTACAACCAAATTACTAAAAGTAGTTTGAATCCGTAAACGAAAGTTCGTAACTGTAATTGAACCCTCTTAAACTATGTAACGTCATGGCAAATCTTGGTAAATAAATACTAGAGGTAAAAAGGAAGGTGTGAAAGAAAACCGTATGTCAAAAGGATCATTTTTCGATTTATTAAAAATGTTCGAGTCGAGGTTAAACGCGAACGAACCCCTAAAAGACGACTCTTTTATAACTTCGGTAAAACACTTAGAAAACGGGCGATAAAACTCGGAGTATAGTATTGGTTCGTAACGATCGACCTTAGAACTCATATGACTTAAGTATGTCCCAAGTATAAGTACAATGACATGTCGTATTAACGAACGAATGTCGGGTCGGATCAGTGATAAAAGTAATCCACAAAAAGGGGTATAACGAGATAACTCGAGAACGTGTTTCGAGTTAAGTATAACTTAACTTTTAATATGTTAAGTGATTAATCCCGAATGCCTTGGTTATTTATAGATCACCAAGCTGAACCGGGACCCGCTACCACTACCCCTTACCGTACTCGACTACCAGGCAAGTTTCAATTCCCTTCTTTTAGGCTGTTGTTGTGATTGAATAAATATATATATATGATTGCTGATATACATATGCCATTGCATGCATGCCTACTTTCAAGTTGAATTGATATACTTGTTCCCTGAATGTTATTGTTGGCTTATAAGCTAGATAGTTATACATCAGTTATAAGCCGGTTATTGTAAGACCCTCAGAGAAGGGCGCATATATCTTATTCATCGAATATAGACCGGGAGTCAATATTTCTTGATATATCGAGATTTCCTCGGAGGAAAATATTTAAGTAAATATTTTCTATTATTTGGGCGACGAATATTATTTGAATATTCGTTCGAGACTAATTATTTTATCGATCCTTGCTTCAAATAATTATTTGAACGTAACTATTCAACGAATAATATTTCTCAATATTCATTCAGAGTCGAATTGATTATCGACTATTATTTCGAATATTCTTCTAAAGATGAGACTATTAAATGAATATTATTTGGATATTCTTTTAGAATATTATTTTATTAAATAAATATTACTTTTGAATATTCATTTAAGATATTAAATACTTGATGAATATTATTTTAATATTCATCTGAAGCTTGATTTAATTACCGAATATTATCTCGAATATTCCTTAAGGCTTGGATTACTAAATGAATATTACTTGATATTCATTTAGGATATTATTCATTAAATGAATATTACTTTTGAATATTCATTTAAATTCCTAATTAATTATGAATATTACCTTAAATATTCTTTTCAGGTCTTATTAATTAATGAATATTGTTTTGAATATTCATTTAAATATTTATTTATTCAATAAATATCCTCCTGATATTTCTTCAGGGATTATTTTGAGAAATACTCTGATTAAAGATATTCTTTCATATTCCCAAATATTCTTTAAATATTTTAACTCAATAAATATTCTCTGGATATTTATTTCATACTTAGAATAACGTCGATAAGGTTTATCTTCTTCGATTATTATAGAAAATATCTCGGAGTCATATTATTATTAATCTTATATCAAGAAAGGTTCTCAGACATCATTTTTCTTTGAGTCTACCCCCTTAATAATAAGGGAACCTTACTTGGAAAATGTTATTTATCTTGTCGACTTCCCGGTCATAAAGTATTCCCTTCACCCGCAACTCGGGTGCTGTTGACTTATTAAGTCGTTGCTTACCTTCTCATCTTTCGAGGGGTAAGATTACTGGAACAAGTTGATATCCGTTACCAAGTAATAGCTTGGGAGTTATTGGTAAATTTTCCTTTCCAACTAGATACGACTACTTTGTGGAGTCTTATCAACAAGTATTATACTTGGGGAAAGGGGGACGAACGTTACATTCAGAATCATGAATTCTATTTGAACTAGGAGTCGTGTAAGAGGCCGAGTAGCGCCGGTCCATCCCCTTTGGCCCAACCGTTGGCCGGGGAGAGCTAGTAAGGCGGTATACAAGTAAAGCCGTCAGTTCTTCCTTCTACCGGTAGTAAATCTAAATTGAGCTGTACGATCTCGACTGATCATCAAGATTGGAACAGCGGGCGCGGTGAATACTCCATCATTGGTTCATCATCCAAATTTATTTATTTCCTGCAACATGATTACTGTTGGCAGAGTTGGAAAAGGGTCATAACTGGAATTGCAACATTTTCTTGCAAGTTCCTCTTCTTAATAACAATAAAAATATCTCGCTTACTTTGATGTAGCAGATATTTCTACAAACAAATACTTTAAGTTACCTTGTAACTTAATCGTTCATATTATACTGGCATCATTTCCGTAAATGCATGGCATATGGTTTGAAAGATACTTTTGAACTGTTATACATTATCGTTCAGTTTTATATTATTGTTGGTGGGCTATTGCTCACCCTTGCTTTATTATTATATCACAACAACAGCTAGACCAGATGACTCGCACAAGGCGCACTCGACGCGGGCGAGGACGATGAGACTACCAGAGCTGAAGAAGAAGCTATTGGTAGGGTATATTTATTCTTTCAGTACCAAGAATATGGTCTAGTATGACTTATGTAAATGGATGGCAAAGAGTATGTATTTATATTGAAATTCTTTTGGATTGTAAGAACTCATAATGTGATTAATAAAAATTTGATTGTTACTCTGATTTCATCTCTGGGACTATAACGGGTGTGTTTTATATTGTTGTGTTGGGTTATAGAGACGTAATTTATTTTATGTTAAGGAAAGTTCAATTATTGTGGACAGAATTGGAAACCGTAACCACCGGATCCCGGACCCCGGATCTGGGGGTGTTACATAATCGGGTCTACAATTAATCTCAAAAATTATAATTACAAACATACCTTCCGAATTAAATTTCGGAATTCAATCTAACCACACAAAAATTACCACATTAATCTCACAATTTAGAAATTAATTAAATTACAACAATAATATAATTAAATTAAATACAAAAAGATATACCATTTCGGTTCGATCCGCCGGAAAATCAATCCACCGGAAAAAAATCAATCTCGAAACACCTCCTCTCTCTCTCTCTCTCTCTCTCTCTCTCTGCCTTCTAAATGTACCAAAGCCCGTAACCACCACCCACACATCGCTTAATACATACAAACGCCACCGCTGTTACACAACTGCAGCAACAATACCTCATTAACACAAATCAATTAACTCATATTATCAAGGAATTCAAAGAATCCCCTTTTGATCTTCACTGTTCATGCGGCAATACACACCACGCAGCACAACCAGACCCAACAACATCACAGCCACAATAACAAGCCAAAACTAAACTCAAAACAGAAACACACCTCACAATATACACACACCCGTATATATACAGATACATACATGGACCACTGCACACACACATCAATCGTACGCACACACACACACACTGCTAGATGAAGAAGGGAGAAAGAGGGAGAGATTAATCGAGAGAGATTGAGCAAAAGAACGAGGGAGAGATGTCGAGATTTTGAGAGAAGATTCGAGAGATTTCTTTGGGGAAATAGAGCCGATAGATGTAACTGAGAAATGAGAAACGGAGGTCCGCGTGTTTCTTGAGTGCTTAATGGGCTTGGCCCAAAACTTATGTTCTATCACTACAAATCGAATTAAAATAGAATATTACGAAAATTAAACTTTTCATTTTTAAAATAAAGAATATAAAATTACGAACACCCACATATTTTTAAAATATTTTTCGGATAAAAAATGAATTAAATATGAATTTTCAAAGTTTTGATCCTTTAAATACAATAAAACTTTTAAATCATTTTAAAATACTCAACCACCCAAATTAATCCACCCAACAATTTTAAAAACTCAATAAATATATAAAGATAATTTTACAAAAGATTTCATGATTTTTAAGCCCTCCGATAATTAAATAAAGATTTTTTTTTGAAGATCAATAATACTTGATTTAAATATTTTTAAATCACTAAAAATACTGGGGCACACATCACTCAATATATACTCATATAAACTCAATACTAAATATCGTTGAATTCCACAACGATATCCTCAAATCCAATTCCATCCTTTAAATACTAATCAACATAATTAAATAATAATAAAATAATAATAAAATAATAATAATAATAATAAATCCTAAAATAATCTCGTATCTTACAGTATATATCCTAGACAATTAATCGGACATGTAGTAATTACAGTATATGGGGACTGATGTAACTAGCAAATATGAAATGATAAATTATGATAGGGCAACATGTCACATTTTAATCTATCAAATTTTACCATTATGTTTCTCAATTTGTTATGATTTATCATAGCATCCTCTGAAATTAAAATCTACAATATATTAAAATTGCATCATATAAGTGAGTACGGAACCTTTAACATCTATAACAATAACCTTATTTTTATGAATTCATATTTTATAAATCCATAAAATGAATTGTTGAAGCTTGAATAGTACTTTGTAGTAGTATTAAATCATAAGTCACATTCATATAATCCCATAATATATATGTATGCAAATTTAATAGTTCAATAGATTATGAGATGATCATCCTAATAAACTTATGAAAATCGTTGAAAATACATTCGTTAATTATATTTCTAACTCTAATCACAAGAAAGGCATAAACAGTCTAAAAACAACAATCAAAAGATAGAGACACAAAATATCGGTCTCTTTAGGTTCATATTTCAAAAAATTTATGCATACCTAAAAGGATATTAATCGTCACAATATAATCATCGAACATTAACATCAACGAACAATGAGAAAAATAAAAATTTTTATCGTAAACTAGAGGAATCCTGTGCCTTGCACGGGTATTGAAGCTAGTATGATCTAATTTTGCACTCCAACAATCTCCTAAGAGCAAGTTCAATAGTGCCCCAGTGTGTTCCTAATAAATATTATAAAATAATAACTCCTAGTGATTTAGGACATGTTTTTGTATTTGAACTCCAACAATAATCCTTATACTCATTCCTTATTATTATAATAATAATAAATTTGGAAAGAGAAGGACAAAAAGTGTAATGAAGAAAGAGAAAAGAAGTTAAAAGAAGAAGGAGAAATGAATTTTATATTGATAAAAAAGATATAAGGGATGGCTAGTGATCCCTTAAAGATAAGGTATAGGATGGATGTCCTAGTGATTTAAGGAATCACTAGGACACTGTTGGAGTGTCATTTTACACCTTATTCCTTATATTTAAAGTTAGGACATGATATAATGGAGCTATTTGAGTCAACTTTTAACTCGTATTATATTCCTTGCACATATTTGTATTTTATCCTTTTATATTATATTTAAATAATATAGATTTCTTTTTTTTTTAGTCAAATTTGTTTTAAATAAATTTACTTTAAGTAAAATTAGCCAAACAGATACACATAACTTAAATTAAAATTATAACATTTCACTTTAAGTGGGTAAGTTGCACTTTAAGTTATAAGCAACATTTTTTAAGTTAACTCAAACGGACTCTAACAAATGTAATTATATGTATGCACTGAAAATATATATAATTATCTCAATAAAATTAAAAGAATGATGAATATGTTTTAACTTACAACATAAATTCTAGTGATTTTTGCACTAAATAAATCAATTCTAGTTACTTGATGGTTTTATTACTGTTCTTGTCATGGGTTCTGTCCTGGAAGTTGTTGTTTGGGCTGGGCCCAATCAACAAATTTTTGTTATTACAACATCTTTAATGGTGTTGATTAAAATGGTTGGTAAACGATTGAAAATATTGATTATGTAAAATTCGTTGAATAGTAATATGGGACCCCAGCCAAGATCACTTCCCGTATAAGTAATTGGAATAGAGATACTCTTGCACTTACCTGCACTATCTCTTGTACGATTCCGTTATGTTTGTAAATTATGGAACTCGGTTATTTCCGATCCCGACTTCGTAAAATCTCATCTCAAGTGCACCTCACGAAATCCTAATGATGAAATTCTCGTAATGCTTAAGCGCTTATCTCGGGCTCCGAAGGATGAATATATCTCTCATATAGTAAGTATACTCTCTTCCTTCGATTTCAAGAAAACAATATTAAGTGATCCCGGGACTCTTTGTTGGGTTTAATCAAAACATATTTATTATTTGGTTGTTTTAATAAGTCAGCTGTGTTGAATAGGTCGTGGGTGTTAGAGCATCAGTAGGAGAGTAGTGGAGAAATAATAGGAGTGGTTCCTATTTCATAGCAGCCATTTCTCGTTAGTTAGCTATAGGTTTTATAAGTACTTGTTTTGATCATCGTATAAGTTAAGTCTTTTGTATTTCACTTTCATTGATATATATAAAACGAGTTCTACTCATATCTGTTTGTTCTTAGAAACTCAAATTACTCTACAATCTGCTATAAGAGCAACTATCAGGTGATAGTCCAAACACATACCCAGCAGAATGTCGACGGAGTCTAGCAAGAATAAGGAATAAGAATAAGGAGGGATTGTTTTGTCTGAGCTACCCAATGCTAACGAAGGTCAACTACACATCATGGGATTTGAAAATGAAGGTGTTTATGCAAGCTCATGGTGTATGGGAGGCCATCGAACCCAAGGATGCTAAACAGTTGTTGAAGAAAAAACAGACAAATGGGCACTGACAGTTATTTATCAAGGAATACCCAAAGATTTGTTGTTGTCAATAGCAGAGAAGAAAACAGCTAAGGAGGCATCGGGGGCTATCAAAACGATGTGTTTGGGTGCTTGATATGGGCTAAAAGTAAGCCCTAAAGACACATTTAATGTGGCATTAATTAGGCCAACAATGGTCCAAACGTGGGCCCACCAGATGGGCCCAAAACCCCAATTATAATATTAATTTTGTAATTAATATTGGGGGAAATAAACAGCTCAGCAATAAGAGTTGGATAAGGATATTATTTCCACCAGACTTAGCCACCAAGGCATCCAATTCAATATGGAAACTGATTCCTACAAGGAATAGATCTAGAACCTTCCTCAAAGACTTGTCTACCAAGTCTCTGACTCCTACCATAATTCTAAGGCTCCTGCAGCCTATTTAAAGGGTCTAACCCCTCATCTCAGAACTACGTTTTGGACATAGCTCCATACGTTACCCACCACGTTTTGGCTTAATCCTCGAATAAGGACATACAAGCCACTGCGTCCTAGATGAGCTCTCGCCGCCATAGCCTCGAGGGCCCCATCACCCAGAACTATGTTGGCTTGATTCTCAATAACGAGATACGTAGGCACTCTGTGAGGACCGATCAGTCTCGTAACACAGAAATAGCCATTAAAGCACGAAGCTCACGAATCCTAGCATTAATTACAATTCGTAACTTACTTTTTATTCCACAACATTTGGCGCCGTCTGTGGGAAGACAACATCAACCATGGTTCAAACACGAAGAACAACATCGACTGAGGCCATACCCCTTAGCTCTGCTCCACCTGCCATCTCTGATCCGCTCATCACCGCTGAAGAAGGACAATTACCCCCACCAACAGGGACGGTCATTCAACCTCTAACCTCTCAACCCTCAGGGACGATTCCCCATGTTGAGGGAACTTTACCTGTGACTATCCCTCAAAGCCGAGAAACTAACCCTCTTCAGATGATGGTTTCTCCTCTTGATAGCGCTGGTCGTACGCTACCTCCGGGGGTACAGATCCACACCACGGATCTCCCTTTGAATACCAACCCGATGTATGGGCTGCCTAATTATCCCCCTCAACACAGAGAACCTGGACCGAGCGGTCATGCCTTACAGATCCGAGATCGAGAGTACGATGATTACTCTGGTCCCTATACTGATGATTCAACATCTGCGGATGATGATGATGATCGTGATGAAGCCCCGAGGAGGCGACGTGCTAGTAGAGAACCTCGAAGGAGGTCCCAAAGAATCTATGATGGACCCCCACAAACGGCTGAGGAAAGGATTAAGGCTCATGAGGCTGAGATCCAAAGGCTGAAGGATGATATTGCTAGAGAGCAAGCAAGGCGAAGCCTGATTCAACCTCCTCCAGTTACAGGGAGGATTCCCATTATAAATCTGGAGAGGCCCTCAAGGAGACAACGAAGGGCCGAAGCCCCAACTGAAAAATCGACAAGGGTGGAGACCCCCAAAAGTAACCCTAGGGATCTGATGCCCCTTGGGGATCTTGATGATCCCACACCCCCGTTTACTGAGGAGGTAATGAATGCTCGTATATCCAAGAAGTTCAAGATGCCAACTATTAAGGCTTATGATGGAACGGGTGATCCCGCAAATCACGTTAGGACGTTTTCAAACGCACTGCTGTTGCAACCTGCAAGTGACGCCTTGAAGTGTAGGGCATTCCCTCAAACCCTGTCGGGTATGGCTCAAAGATGGTACAGCCGCTTACCTGCAAACTCGATTGGCTCTTTCAAGGACTTAAGCGCTGCCTTTGTGAGTCAATTCATCAGCGAAAGAGTTCATGAGAAAAGTTCTGCATCCCTCATGTATGTGGTACAGGGGAAGAATGAGAATCTGAGAGATTATCTCAAGAGGTTCACCAAGGAGACGTTGAACATCACCGACTTAGAGAACAAGGTGGCCATGGTAGCCCTGGAACATGGCACTACTGACCTGTACTTTAAAAGGTCGTTGGCAAAGCATCCACCTGAGAATATGGCTGAACTCCAACGGAGGGCTGATAAGTATATCAGGGGTAAATAATGGCAAGGGTAACAATGATACAAAGAAGCGAAAGTAAGACCATGAGTATGATGACCACGAGAATGATGCTAGGGACAAGTATCCCCGAACTAGCGAGGACTCCGACTATGCCCCTAAGAAGAACCAAGGACGGAGGTTCACTGAGTATGCAAGGTTGAATACTTATAGAAGTCGAATCTTGTTTGACATTGAAAAGGATAAGGATTTCCGATGGCCGAAGCCACTCAGGGGTGATCCCTCGAAGAGAAACAAGAATCAGTATTGCAGATTCCACAGAGATGTGGGGCATGACACTGATGATTGCAAGCAACTCAAAGATGAGATCGAGTTTTTAATCCGTAGAGGGAAATTGAGCCACTTCACTAAGGGTGAAGATCGTGTTAATCAAATTAGAGATTATAATAGAAGGGATGACGTTCACGATCGCAACCCACAACCCCGAGGCTAGTAATCAACATGATCTCAGGAGGCCCGACTGCGGCCGGCACAACAAGGAATTCTCGGAAGGCTTATGCCAGAGAAGTGATACACATCGTGGGAGAGGCCCCGAAGCAGGCTAGGACTGAAATCGCAATTGGTTTTGACAATTCTGATCTTGAAGGGGTGAAGTTCCCCCATGACGACCTGTTGGTCATAACTCTTGTAATTGGAAACTCAGAAGTGAAGCGAGTCTTGATAGATAATGGAGCTTCCGTTGACGTTCTATTTCATGATGCATTTGTGAAGATGGGTTACAATGATTCTCAGTTGACCCCCAATAACATGCCTATATATGGATTTAATGGAGTAGGATCTAAAGTTGAAGGGACTGTTCAATTGCCCATGACTATTGGACAGGAGCCCAAGAAGGCCACTCAGATGTTGAACTTCCTGGTAATCAAGGCGGTTTCAACGTACAACGCTATCCTCGGAAGGACTGGACTTCATGCATTCAAGGCTGTTGCCTCAACTTATCATATGAAGATTAAGTTTCCAACCAGGAATGGTGTTGGAGAACAAAAGGGTGATCAGAAGATGGCAAAAAGTTGTTACGTATCCGCGTTAAGGGCTGATGGAATCGGGGGGTAGGTACTTCCGATCGAAGACATGGATGTCCATGGTGATGATGAACACCGAGGAAAGCCATCAGAGGACTTAATACCTATTCCTCTGGAGCTAGGTGACCCTGAGAAGGTGACTTATATAAGAGCCTCTTTGAAGGAACCCCTGAAGGGCAAGTTGATAGCATTCTTGCAAGAAAATAGCGATGTGTTTGTTGGGACAGCAGCTGATATGCCAGGGATTGATCCCCAACTCATAACTCACAGATTGAATGTCGATCCTAATCGGAAGATAATACAGCAGAAGAAGAGAAATTTTGCTCCTGAAAAGTAGGAGGCCATTAAAAAAGAAGTTGACAAGCTCTTAGAGGCTGGGTTTATTGAAGAAATTCAGTTTCCCGAATGGTTGGCTAACCCTCTGATGGTCAAGAAAGCCAACGGTAAGTGGAGGATGTGTATAGACTTCACCGACTTGAATGACGCATGCCCTAAGGATTGCTTCCCTTTACCAAGGATAGACATGTTAATAGATGCCACAACAGGACATGAGATGCTGAGCTTCATGGATGGTTTCAGCGGCTACAATCAGATTAAGATGCACAAGGATGACGTCCCTAAGGTATCTTTCATAACTAACTTCGGTGTTTTCTGCTATCTTGTTATGGCTTTCGATCTAAAAAATGCAGGAGCTACTTACCAACGACTGGTGAATAAGATATTCGCCCATCGGATTGGAAAAACCATGGAGGTCTATGTTGATGACATGCTAGTCAAGAGCCTGTTCAAGGCAGACCACATTAAGCACCTCAGAGAGGCATTCGAAGTGCTAAGGCACCATAAGATGATGTTGAATCCAGCCAAGTGTGCCTTTGGCGTTGGATCAGGCAAATTTTTGGGTCAGATGGTTTCAAAGAGAGGCATAGAGGCCAACCCTGACAAGATCAAGGCGATATTAGACATGGAGCCACCACGCTCTATAAAAGATGTGCAGAAGTTGACAGGCCGGGTAGCGGCTTTAGGAAGATTCATCTCCAAGTCTGGTGACAAATGTTTGCCTTTCTTTCAAGCATTGAAGAAGGTGAAAAATTTTGAATAGACTAATAAAAGCCAAGAGGCCTTTGAACAGTTGAAGAAGTACATGGCCGAAGCCCCGTTGTTGGCCACGCCAAGTCCCGGAGAGACACTTTATCTGTATCTAGCAATGTCTGAACAAGCATTGAGTGCCATCCTCGTTAAGGAAGAGAACAAGGTTTAGAGGCCCATCTACTATGTAAGCAAGGTGCTCCACGGAGCCGAGTTAAATTACTCTCCCATTAAGAAGTTCGCCTTGGCATTGATAACAGCCTCGAGTAAGTTACGCCCGTACTTCCAGGCACATAAGATTGAAGTCCTAACGGACCAACAGTTGAGAAACATATTGCATAGCCCGAAGGCTAGTGGAAGGCTAATCAAGTGGGCGATTGAACTTGGAGAATTTGACATCACGTATAAGCCTCGAACAGCCATAAAGGCTCAAGCATTGGCTGACTTCGTGGTTGAATGTACCATTCGCAACCAAGAAGTCGGGGGGCAGGAGATAGTAACCACCCCTGGAAGAGAGGATAAAGATGAGGAGCTTGTACCTGATCAGAAGAAATATTGGGTGCTCTGTTTTGATGGAGCATCAAAAACAAAGTCTAGTGGTAAAGGTTTAGTTTTGCAAAGCCTCGATGGGTTCACAGCTGAGTATGCCTTGAAGTTGGATTTTTCGATAATCAACAACGAAGCTGAGTATAAAGCCTTGATAGCCGGATTGAGCTTGGCCAGAATCATGAGAGTCAAGAACCTCAAAGTTTGTGGATATTCAAGACTAGTAGTCTCGCAAGTGAATGATGAATTTGAAGCTAAGGATGAAACTATGGCCAAGGACTTGAGAGTCGTGAAGGCCGTTATGACTCAGTTTGATGAGTGTTGTGTAGAGCACATTCCTAGGGACGAGAACGTTAAGGCCGATGCCCTCTCAAAGTTTGCTTCTTCTGAAATAGAGAATTATGTGAAGACTTTTTACCTCCAGGTCCTGAAGACCCCACCATCAATTCGAAATTGGTAGCACCAGTTGATGTAAGCTGAAGGATAGACCCTCTTAAAGCTCATCTTGAGACTGGTAGGCTCCCTGATAATGCCTTAAAGGCACAGGAGCTGTTAGTAAGAATAAAGGTCCTTTGTCACTCCATACTCAAAATCTTGAATCTCAAATCCTGACACAAAATTTCAGCCTTGATGGCTAAAAAGGCTGTCTACCCCCAATCGAGTTCGACATTTGAGTTTAAGGACTTGAATCAAGAGCCTTCAATCGAATTCAAACCAAAGCAAGGTCCTGTAAGCATAAGAAGAAGGTTGGAAACCTAGAATCAAGATAAAGGGTTAACAACCAGCCAAAGCACACCAGACTTGAAGTCAAGTGCTGAGTGGCAAGAGAACTTCTTGAACGATCAACCGAGAAGCAAGACCTCCATCATATGTAGCAAGGGGGCAAGAGCTAAGGGACTCCATCATTTTTACATGAGAGTTAAGGGTTGATGATAACCAATAACCATGAATGAATTCAAGGTTTAAAACCAAGGATTCAACAAGCGAGTTAAGACCCAGAAGGTCATGAAAGTTATGAAAGCCAATTTGAAGTGAAGGATGTATGTTTGGTCATCAACTTTAAATAACGACATGCGATGATCGATCACTGACGTTGAGGCCCAAATATAGGCGTTCATATACTGACGATGAGGTTCAAGGACCAAGCAATGGCCGACCGAGCTCTTGTTCCATTCAATTGAAGTTGATGTTCGAAATGTGATGTTCAATGTGATGAACCGAGAGCCACAACTTTCAAAGTTGAGGCCACAAATTTCTAAGACCACGGATGGTTTTAGATCCTAGGTCCGAGGTCCATAACTTTCTAAGACCACGGATGGTTTTAGATTCTAGACCCGAGCTCCATAACTCTCTAAGACCACGGATGGTTTTAGGTCCGGGCACCTTAGCCAACCACGAAGTGGCCGACCACCATACCTGGAATGCAGAGCATCAGAAGAGAGAATCCTGCCACTACAACCGAAGGGTTAAGAGAGGTTCTTTTGGCAAGGCGAACTGGTTCTAAGGAAGATAGAAGCTTCTGGAGTGGGTCAGAAGGGAAAGCTAGCCCCTAATTGGGAAGGGCCGTATCGAGTCAAGAAGACGCTAGGACGAAGATCCTACAAGTTGGAGACCTTGGATGAGAACGAGGCCATCCATCGTTTATAGATGAAAAAAGGACAGAAATTATCCGCGTTATACAGAAAGAATCGTTATAATTCATACAAGCCGGAGAAGAAACAGCTGATATATTTGCTGAAGTCACGAAACGGACGACCTTCGAAAGGATGATTGCGCCTAAGAAGTTAAGTAACGAGTTTAGCCTTAAGCATAAGATTAGCAGTGCTAATCGTGAATTAAGGAGTAATATCGTTAGGAGTCACGAATTACCAAAATGACGATTAGAGATCAAGATCGAGCTTCTGAATCCTTAGGATCGAGATCGAGGTTCTGGATCCTTGAAAGTCACGGGTGACCAAGATACTAAATTAGAGATCAAGATCGAGCTTCTGAATCCTTAGGATCGAGATTGAGGTTCTGGATCCTTGAAAGTCACGAGAGACCAAGATACTAAATTAGAGATCAAGATCGAGCTTCTGGATCCCTTGGATCGAGATCGAGGTTCTTGATCCTCAAGTTCCATGAATAGGTTTTCAGGTCCGGGTTTCTTCACCAACCACGAAGTGGCCGACCACGAAACTCCAAGGAGCCGTAGCCGACCACGAAGCAGCCGACCATGACACCTGAAGGAGCTAATTACGTTTAAGGAAGATAAAACACTATCAATTAGTCTTTGTTAATAAAGAGACTGATTATGCTCTGAAAGGAGGTATACAACATCCAAATGTCAAGGACGTGATTCAAGAACGAGACTCCAGGCATTGCGACAAGCTCCGAGAGGCACGACAAAGCAACCATGGAGCACCTGACAGGCAACCAGAAGCACCCGGCAGGCAACCAGGATCTCCTGGCAGCCGACCAGGTGCCATGAAGAAGCTCTGGCCGACCAGGATCTCCTGGCAGCCGACCAGGTGCCATGGAGAAGGTCTGGCCGACCGGGATCACCTGGCAGCCGACCTCCTGGCACCTCCCGTCGGTTGGTCGGATCGTTTGATGGTTCTGTTGAAGGTTTCTCACTTTCCGTGACAAACATCGACCTTCGAATTAGCACCATATAGTGCCGTTTTATGCCATTTAACGTCGTTTACACAAACTTTGAAATGTCGTTTAAGCATCGTGTGACATCATTAAAGTCAACCTGGATCTCCCGTCAATCTGCCGGCGATCAAGAAGCACATGTCAGGTGATCAAGAAGCACATGTCAGGCGATCAAGAAGCACATGTCAGGCGATCAAGAAGCACATGTCAGGCGATCAAGAAGCACCTGACAGGCAACCAGGATCTCCTGGCAGCCGACCAGGATCCCCTTGCAGCCGACCAGGATCTCCTGGCAGCCGACCAGGATCTCTTGGCAGCCGACCAGGAGCACCTGGCAGCTGTCCAGGACCCTTGTCGGCTGACTCGCTGCCCGGAAGAGGTTACAATTGTCCCGAATCTCCTCCGTTTAGTGCCGTTTAGCGCCGTTTAGTGCCGTTTAGCACCGTTTAGTGCCGTTTAGCACCGTTTATCACCGTTTAGCATCGTTTAACATCGTTTAAACGTAGTTTAAGGCTGTTTAGCACCGATTAGTGTCGTTTAGTGCCGTTTAGCACCGTTTAGTGCCGTTTAGCACCGTTTATCGTTGTTTAGCGTCGTTTAACATCGTTTAAAAGTCGTTTAAGGCTGTTTAGCACCGATTAGTGTCGTTTAGTGCCGTTTAGCACCGTTTAGTGCCTTTTAGCACCGTTTATCACCGTTTAGCGTCGTTTAACATCGTTTAAAAGTCGTTTAAGGCTGTTTAGCACCGATTATTGTCGTTTAGTGCCGTTTAGCACCGTTTAGTGCCGTTTAGCACCGTTTATCGCTGTTTAGCGTTGTTTAACAATGTTTAAACATTATTTAAGGATGTTTAGCGCTGTCTAGTGCCGTTTAGCGCCGTTTAGTGCCGTTTTATGCCGTTTAACGTCGTTTAAACACTGTTTAAGCATCGTTAAGGCTGATTAGTGCCGATTAGCATCGAATTAACATTGTCGTGAACGCGTCGGTCGCTCCACGCTTTACATAAAGACAATACTCGTGAAACACTAGTGTACAAAGATGAACCCTAACCCAAGTCTCGAAAAAGGCCGCTAAAACTTCAAGGAAAACCTGATCAGTTTTCCTAGAAGTTGGGGGGCAAATGATATGGGCTAAAAGTAAGCCCTAAAGACACATTTAATGTGGCATTAATTAGGCCAACAATGGTCCAAATGTGGGCCCACCAGATGGGCCCAAAACCCCAATTATAATATTAATTTCGTAATTAATATTGGGGAAACAAACAGCTCAGCAATAAAAGTTGGATAAGGATATTATTTCCACCAGACTTAGCCACCAAGGCATCCAATTCAATATGGAAACTAATTCCTACAAGGAATAGATCTAGAACCTTCCTCAAAGACTTGTCTACCAAGTCTCTGACTCCTACCATAATTCTAAGGCTCTTGCAGCCTATTTAAAGGGTCTAACCCCTTATCTCAGAACTACGTTTTGGACATAGCTCCATACGTTACCCACCACGTTTTGGCTTAATCCTCGAATAAGGACATACAAGCCACTGCGTCCTAGATGAGCTCTCGCCGCCATAGCCTCGAGGGCACCATCACCCAGAACTACGTTGGCTTGATTCTCAATAACGAGATACGTAGGCACTCTGTGAGGACCGATCAGTCTCGTAACACGGAAACAGCCATTAAAGCACGAAGCTCACGAACCCTAGCATTAATTACAATTCGTAACTTACTTTTATTCCACAACATTTGGCGCCGTCTGTGGGAAGACAACATCAACCACGGTTCAAACACGAAGAACAACATCAAGCAAGTGGAGGAGACATATGTGGTAAAGAAACTGCTAAGAGCAGTTCCCTATAAGTTTCTGCAAATTGCCTTAGCCATTGAGCAATTTGGAAATCTTGAGGAGATGTTTGTAGAAGAAGTAATAGGTTCACTAAAGGCCCACGAGGAAAGGTTACACGGATAGACTGAGGTGAATGAGGGAAAACTTCTACTGACAGAGGAAGAATGGAAAAATATGGAGAATACTGAGGGATAACTCCTGTTTACTAGAGAAAAGTGGTTAAAGAAGGCTGGCAATCGTGGTAGAGACACAAGTCATGGAAGACGCGACAAGTGTAAGGTAGGTGATTCAACTGCAGTGCAAATGGGCATTACGCAACCGAATGTCGATAACCGCGACGAGAAAAGGAACAGAAATCTGAAGCAAATCCGATACAAATACCCGACGATGAACCTGTATTGTTATTCTTAGAGAATGAAGTTGAGAAGAAAAGAGTGATGCTACTGAACGAAGAGAAGATAATACCAATAGTAAGCTCAACTCAAGATTGCAGAAAAGAGAATGATGTCTAGTACCTAGATAATGGAGCTAGCAATCACATGACTGGAATACACTCAAAGTTCAGAGACTTGGACGAAATGGTTGGAGGGAAAGTGAAGTTTGGTGATGGGTCCTTGGTCAAAAGTAAAGGAAAGGGCTCTATTGTCTTCAAATGTAAGAATGGTGAAGAGAGAACTTTAAATGATGTGTATTTCATTCCCACTCTTTGTAACAATATAATAAGTTTGGGACAATTATCTAAGGAGCGGAATAAAGTTATTCTCGAAGGTGAGTTCCTGTGGGTGTATGAGAATGGAGGAAGGTTGTTGATGAAGGTTTAGAAATCAACAAACCGTTTGTATAAAATTCTCATCAAGCAAGAAGTTGGGACGTGCTTGTTGACAAAAATAGAGGAGACAACTCAGTTATGGCACTCAAGGCCGGGACATGTGAACTTTCAGGCGATGCATCTTATGTCAGAAAATGATATGGCACATGGGTTACCAGTATTCGTTCAACCTAAAGGAGTGTGTGATGGTTGTTTGGTGTCAAAATAGGCACGGAGGCCTTTTCCTTCCCACACGGACTTTGTAGCAAAGAACGCACTTGAGCTAATACATGGAGATATATGTAACATCCCTGTCCTGGCATGCATATTTATTTTAATAAACAGAATTTTTTATTACTAATACGACTCATAGAACTTAAGATTCGTTAACGTATTATTAAAGTACGTTAAAAATGAGTGTATGTAAACGCGATCAGAAATCAGAAAATCCAAACTTTATTTCTATGGAATATTTAACCGAGCAGTGAAGAGCATATCAATGGGATCAAGACGAGTGAGATATTTAAATTGAAGATTTTATATTTTATTATTTTATTAAAGGTGATTTAAGGATTTAGAACGAAAACCCTTGAGTTAGTGCAACGAACGTTCTAGAAATTGCAAGAACTTTACAACGAGATTAAGCGATAAAGCGAATGAATTATGGATTATGGATAGAACACAAGACAAGATTAAATACCATGCATGATCATCAAGTGCAATATATCAAGTGAATTGGTGGAAAAGAAATCAAAAAAAAAAACAAGGAGCAAGTGATGTGTTCTTGCTAGGATGAGCCAACAATACAACTTCTTATGAACCACAAATCTTTGACAAGTGTATTAAGGGGTTAAAAAAACATTTTAGACATCTGATCCCAATCTAGCAAACACCACAAAATCATTTATTCACCAACTAGTCAAGAGAAAAAGAAAGAACAAACCCATTTCCCTATTTTAGAACATTCTGTCCAGTTTCTGCCCAGCAGAAAGAAGAGGCCAAAATCCCTAGCTAGGAAGCTTCAAATTTAATGATCTTGGATTCCAGAAATCACTTGAAGAGTAAAAGGTACTGTAAAAATTTCAACTCCAAACATGGAGTGTAAGGTATTCAAAAGTTCTTCCAAAGTTGATGATGAATAGTAATGAATAGTAACTTGACTTGTTTTTCTTGTTTTGTTCTTAAGGATCAAGCTTTGTAAGGACTATATAAGGCTTGTTTAATGATTGTAAGCACTTATTAGTGTTGCTAGAGCATCAAGGAAGGTATAAACCCTAACCTTACCTTTTACTTTTATGAGTTTTGTGGTTAGTTTTGAGAATGGGTTCATGAATGGTTCATGTTAAGGAATTTAGTGGTTGTTTGGTTTTGTAATGATATGTAAAATGTTGAGTGGTGGTTTTGAACCTTACCACTGGCCTTAGAGGTCTTTGATGAATGTTAGTTGATGTTAAGGATGAATGGTTTGCCTTGTATGGCTTGTTTGAGGAGTAACAAAAATAGAAATGCTTGATTTAGAGCTGTCGTAATGCCCAAATTTTTAGTACCACCTTAGCAATTGAAACCCGAGACCATGAGTTTGTTTTTAAAATAACCACTGCCTATGGTTGTGTAGATATTGTTGTCTAGTTTATTTTGCCGCAAGAATCATGTCAAAAGAGTTTACGGTTTAGGAGATATGACCATTTTAGTGAATCGAGGAATAGAACTACAGAAATGTACCAACTTTGAGGCTATGATTGCGACCCTTAATAGTGGTTATAGAATGTGAAATTTTGAGGATAAATACTAAGGTCAGTTAGAAAGGTAAGTGCGGAGGTTTCGAGTCCAAATGATTTTTTTCCGATTTTATAAAAATGCGTAAACCGAGGTTGCGCAAGTGAAAAAGCCCTTTTAGGAGATTATACTATTCATCGCAAACCCTCTGCCCTGTTTTGTAAAATACGAAAAATAGGTCTTCTGACCAGAGTCAAATCTTTAGTTAGCTACCTTCTGAACATTTTCTAGATAGTGTATGCGGAAATGGTGCGTCATTTGACTTAATGGTTATCGAGTTATGAACGTTTTAGTAAAAGTGGTGCAAATAGTAAAAATCCGCAGTTGACCCAACTTCAAAAATACATTTCACCTATCTAGACCCGTGTTTTCGAACCGGAACTTTTATGAAAAATATTACAAATACCAAAGATGATTTTAGAAGTGGTTTCGTATTTAATTATGTTTCCAGTGAGTTATTAAAAGTGTTAGAGTGCAAGTCGCGGAATAGTAATTCTCATGAAAGTCAACTCTAAAAGTACTACTTTGACCATCCGTTTTGGCTAAGTTAAAAGAGGAATTTTGAGTCGACTAAAACATGAAAACACTTCAAGAAAAAGTTCAATAGACATCACACATTAGACATCGGTTACCAATGCCACTGATGTTAAAAGATGTAATAACATTACCCCACTTTAATCTGATGTCTTTGTTGTTTTAAGACATCGCTTATTTTACAACCGTTGTCTAAAATTCAACTAAAAAAATTCTACGCGCGCTCAATTCTATTTGTTTCCCCCCTTAGTCAAAATTTCCCCCCTTTGTACCAAATATTCTCCCCCTTTTATTTTTCCCCTGTTTTCAGACAAACAAAAACAACTCACCTCAAAAACTCAAAACACAAATCTAAAACACAAAATTCTCACTAAGAACCCTAAATCGAAAACACAAAAACTCTTACCATAAATCGATTTGTTCGATAAACACATTTCACAAAAATAAACCCACACACTCTTACAATCAAAACCCTAAATCAAACAAGAACAACACATCAAGCACAACTCACGAAGAACCCTAGCTCGATTTGTGCCTCAATACTTAATTCATGAAGAATAGCTCGAAGTCCTAACTCACCTTGAACAACTCGATTTGCTATTCTCTTTGCTCGATTTGCTCTTCAGTAAGTAAGTAGTATCTACTTAATTCATGTAATTGCTCCATTTATTCAATTTTTAAGCTTTAATTAGGTTAATTATAAGTGGGTTTGTTTTATATACCTTGTTTGGGTTTGTGTCTATATTATTTGTTTTAATTAAGTTAATTTTAAATGGGTTTGTAGTAAAAATATAATAGACTATATATAGGTCATAGAAAATAAGTTACAAAGGATTGAAAAGCCAAAGGTTGGTGAACTAAATGATTTACATTAATAATAGAAAGGTAGAAAGTCATCCAACTATTCATATTTCATAACACTCCCCCTTGGATGACTCGTACAAACATCATGCCTCGTTAAAACCTTACTAGGAAAAACCCTGTGGGAAAAACCCTAGTTAAGGAAAAAGAGTACATGTGTTGTACATATATTAAAGTGAAGTGTCTCCCCCTCATTTAAGCATGACTATAGAAATCACCATAAATCTCGAAGTTTACGCATTCCAATCTTGTGTACCAACTTCTCGAAGGGAGATGTAGGAAGTGCCTTTGTGAATAAATCAGCCGGATTATCACATGAGCGGATCTGACGGACATCAATTTCTCCCCTTTGCTGTAGCTCATGGGTGAAGAAGAATTTTGGATCAATGTGCTTTGTCCTGTCTCCTTTGATGTAGCCTTCTCTTGTTTGGGTAATACATGCTTCATTATCTTCGAATAAAACAGTAGGACTTCCTTTATTGACTGAAAGACCACATGATTCTCGGATGTTGTGGACCAGGGACCTGAGCCATACACATTCCCGACTTGTTTCATGAAGTGCCAATAGTTCAGCATGGTTCGAAGAGGTTGCTGCAAGAGTCTGCTTTGTTGATCGCCAAGATATTGCAGTATCACCATATGTGAATATGTAACCTGTTTGTGATCTTCCTTTGTGGGGATCAGACCGGTATCCAGCATCTGCATAACCAACTAATTCCATTTTCGAGTCTCTAGAATAATATAAACCCATATCCATTGTTCCTCGAAGATATCTAAATATTTGTTTCACTCCAGTCCAATGCCTTCGAGTTGGAGCAGAACTATGTCTTGCCAATAGGTTAACAGAAAATGCAATGTCAGGACGTGTACAATTGGCAAGGTACATTAGTGCTCCAATGGCACTAAGATATGGTACTTCTGGACCAAGAATCTCTTCTCCCTTTTCTCTTGGGCGAAATGGATCCTTATGCTTTTCTAGTGAACGTACCACCATAGGTGTACTAACAGGATATGCTTTGTCCATTATAAAACGTTTAAGGATTTTTCCGATATAAGTTGACTGATGGACAAAGATTCCTTTGGATAAATGTTCAACTTGAAAACCAAGATAAAGTTTTGTTCTACCCAAGTCTTTCATTTCAAATTCTCTTTTCAAATATTCAGTCGTCTCATGAAGTTCATTTGGGGTCCCAATGATGTTTAAATCATCAACATAAACTGCAATGATTGTAAACCCCATTTTTGTCCTTTTAATAAAAACACATGGACAAATAACATTATTGATATATCCATCTTTCAACAGATACTCACTGAGACGATTATACCACATACGACCCGATTGTTTCAACCCGTATAATGATCTTTGCAATTTGATCGAGTAAATCTCTCGGGGTCTTGAACCACATCCTTCGGGCATTTTTAAACCATCGGGAATTTTCATATAAATGTCATTATCAAGTGATCCATATAAATAGGCAGTTACAACATCCATCAAATTCATTTGGAGCCCTTCTAGAATTGATAAACTTAGTAAGAATCTGAATGTTGTTGCATCCATGACCGGTGAATAAGTCTCTTCATAATCAATTCCCGGTCTTTGTGAGAAACCTTGTGCAACAAGTCGTGCTTTGTATCTCACAACCTCATTTTTCTCATTTCTTTTACGCACAAATACCCATCTATATCCAACGGGTTTCACACCTGCAGGTGTTTGGACAATAGGTCCAAAAACTTGACGTTTTTCAAGTGATTTTAATTCTGCCTCAATAGCATCTTTCCACTTTGGCCAATCATTTCTTCTTTTACATTCATAGATTGATCTAGGTTCATGATCCTCGATTTCTTCAGAAATGTCAAGAGCAGCTGCATATGCAAATATTTCATCCATGACAATTTCTTTTCTGTTCCACCTTTTCCCTGAAATGATATAATTTATTGAGATCTCTTCGTTGTCAACGATTTCAGGTGTTTGATCACTTTTTGAAGACGTCTCTTCATCGATCAATTCTACTTCTTTTACACCGATGTCATTTGATATGCCAGCTTCTTTGTTTAGTTTCCTTGTCTTTCTTGGATTTTTATCCTTGGATCCAACAGGTCTACCACGCTTCTGGCGTGCTTTAGACTCATTTGCTAGCATGATTTTATTTTCTTCATCAGGAAGTTTAATTTTACAAGGAACATTAACAGCTGGTATATGTGACTTTGTCAATGTCTTGACATCAGTGAATTTTTCAGGCAGTCTATTTGCCACTTCTTGTAGGTGGATTATCTTTTGAACTTCAAGTTCACTTTGATTTGTTCGAGGATCATAATGAGACATAGGGACTGCATTCCACAAAATTTCTTGTCTTTCTTTATCAGAGTTTGTCTTATCTCCCCCTAATGCAGGAAAAATTGTCTCATCAAATTGGCAGTCGGCAAACCTTGCCTTAAATAAATCACCAGTCATGGGCTCCAAATATTTAATGATTGAGGGAGAATCAAATCCAACATATACCCCTAATCTTCTATGGGGTCCCATTTTTGTTCGTTGGGGAGGAGATATCGGAACATAAACTGCACAACCAAAAACTCTTAAATGTGAGATATTTGGTTCTTTACCATTTACAAGTTGTATAGGGGAATATTGATGATAAGAAGTTGGTCTTAACCGAACTAAAGAAGCTGCGTGTAATATCGCATGTCCCCATGCAGAACTTGGTAAATTTGTTTTCATGAGTAAAGGTCTAGCAATCAGTTGTAGCCTCTTAATGAAAGATTCTGCTAGACCATTTTGAGTGTGCACATGAGCAACAGAATGTTCCACTTCAATCCCAATCGACATACAATAATCATTGAAACATTGGGATGAAAATTCCCCCGCATTGTCCAATCTAATTTTCTTTATATTATGATCAGGGAATTGTGCTCTCAACCGAATTATTTGAGCAAGTAGTCGTGCAAATGCAATGTTTCGAGTGGACAATAAACTGACATGTGACCATCGTGTTGAAGCATCAATAAGTACCATAAAGTACTGAAATGGTCCACTTGATGGGGTGATAGGTCCACATATATCTCCCTGAATACGTTCCAAAAAATTTGGACATTCAATTGCAACTTTTACTGGAGATGGTTTTGTTATTAATTTTCCTTGATAACAAGTAACACATGAAAAATCTTTAGACAAAGGAATAATTTTATTCTTGAGGGGATGTCCATTTGAATTTTCTATAATCCTTCGCATCATTGTTGAACCCGGATGACCTAAACGATCATGCCATATGATAAAATTAGTCGGGTCTTTTAATTTTTGGTTTATCATCATATTTGACTCAACTGGATTTATAAAAGTATAATACAATCCAGATTTATATGAGGGGAGTTTTTCCATGAATCTCTTCATCCCTGAAACAATTGATGTGATATATAAAAATTCTTCATCATTTTCATTTATTGTCTCAATGTGATATCCATTTTTACGTATATCTTTGAAACTCAAAAGATTTCTTTGTGATCTGGTGGAAAACATTGCATCATCGATGCTAAACTGTGTACCATTAGGTAATATTATATTTGCTCTTCCGGAGCCCTCAATAAGATCTGATGCACCAGATATAGTGTTAACATTAGCTTTAGCTAGAGTTAGATGCGAAAAGTATTTTTGATTTTTCAATATTGTGTGTGTTGTTGCACTATCCGCTAAGCACAATGATTCATCATTATTTATAACGCATGAAGAGAGACTGCCAGCCATATTTCTTCAGAAAAATAAATAACACCTTAATTAGAAATATAACTAACATTTCTTTGATGATAAGATAATTAAGCAACATATAAAGTTCAAACATAAAACCTTATGGTTCAAACATAAATATTCATAGTTCAAGCATAAATCTTAACAAAAAGACAAGAACATTATTTAATTAATATTGGCATCATCACCACCAAATTTGACCACTTCCATATTGCCATCTTCAAAGTAGTCTGCCACTTCCATATGAGTAGAGTTGATTGGATTAATTTGATCTCTCCCTCCAAGGTGTGCTTCAAGGTGGGCAATGCCCAAAGGATCACTTTGTTCAGTAAAATTAGTCTCCACACCCTTCAAAGAAGCTTGATAAAGATCAACAAGGTGCTTGGAGGTACGACAGGTACGACTCCAATGACCTTTCATTCCACAGCGATGACAAGTGCTTTCAACCCTTTTATCCATCATACTTCCCTTGGGCTTCTCCTCACTTTTTCCACTTCTGGTGGTGAGGTTTCTTAAAATTTGAGAATTTTTGGTGATCATGGCCTCGACCACGTCCAAAACCATGCCCACGTCCACGGGCTCGCCCACGTCCAAATCCACGTCCATGCCCACGCCCACGTCCAAATTGCTTATTTTGTCCATATTCATTACTAGTCACAACATTCGCTTCAGGGAATGGTGTTGAACCAGTTGGACGTGCTTGATGATTTTTCAGCAAGAGTTCATTGTTTTGCTCGGCAAGGAGCAAAACTGATATAAGTTCAGAATATTTTGTGTATCCCCTTTCGCGATATTGCTGCTGCAGGAGCATATTATTGGCATGGAAAGTGGAGTAGGTTTTTTCCAACATATCATTATCAGAGATTTTTTCACCACATAATTTCAACTGTGAAGTAATCTTAAACATTGCAGAATTATACTCGCTTACACTTTTAAAATCTTGTAAGCGCAAGTGTAACCAATCATAGCGAGCCTTACGAAGTATGATAGTTTTCTGGTGGTCATATCTTTCTTTCAAACTGTTCCAAAGGGTTAAGGGATCTTTTACAATTAAGTATTCAGTTTTTAATCCCTCATCAAGGTGGTGGCGGAGAAATATCATAGCCTTCGCCTTGTCTTGTTCTGAGGACTTATTCCCTTCTTTTATGGTGTCACCAAGACCCATAGCGCTAAGATGAATTTCAGCATCTAATATCCATGTTAAATAATTCTTTCCAGTAACATCAAGTGCATTGAACTCGAGTTTCGTAAGATTTGACATTGTATAATACTATAAAACACAATGAAATTTTGTTATTGTTTGTAAGACAAATATATAGGTGCACTTACTATATTCCAATATTTATTATTTTACTTATAAGCACATAAAAGACAAGTAGCTATGCACAAAATCATGATACAGAAAAAAAAAATTCATTTAGGATTCGTAAGTTCCGGAAACTATTTAATATAGTTTCCGGATTTGTTAATGAAAAGAATGTTCAAATAATACAGTCTCCTGATGTTTCCCTTTCTTTAACATGAGACCACGTTAGGGAACAACACAAATGGCATAATTGGGTTCCAGTCTTTGTAAGTCACAACAATAAACAACTTGTATTTAGAATAAGATACATGTTGTACTAATAAATCATAATTTTAATAACTCAATTTTGCAAATGATTTAATAAAAAGTTCATGATATATTTATAGCTTGAATATTTACACTACATATTTTCTTGGCCAGATTTGACAAGAAATAAGACATTAACATGGTAATACCAAACAAGGACATGAAATAATAAAATATTGTTATTAATATGAAACATTGTTATTTGCCTAATTTCCTCTGTATAAAATTATTATGGCTAATACAGATAATGGAAACTTATTTTAATATAAAGAAATGTAGGATTGAAAGGTTAAAAGACAAGCCCAGGATAAAACTATTTATAACTGCAACACTTAGCATGGAATTTCAGAAATGTTAAAGCAAGATGCTAGGTCAGAACATCAGACTACGTGAAAAAGCATACTTATAAAATAATCAAATTTACATACATGCAGAACAAGTAGGCACATGTGTTAATGTATATACAGTGGGAGGCAAAAATTAATTTAAGTTTATTGTGAAAAGGTTTTACAGATTGTACCTCGATTACTAGACAGCTTGAAATGTAGAAAATTTTATAACCTTCCTCCTTCCTTCTCCTTTAAATTATCGTGCTGATAACGTAGTAAAAATATAATAGACTATATATATATAATATAGAGAGAATAGAGATAAGAGATCATCTTTTTTCATTCATGTATCCAACAACCTTGCACAAGCCCTATATATAGGTCATAGAAAATAAGTTACAAAGGATTGAAAAGCCAAAGGTTGGTGAACTAAATGATTTACATTAATAATAGAAAGGTAGAAAGTCATCCAACTATTCATATTTCATAACGGTTTGTATATATATTTGTGAACTGGTTTGGTTTGTATCAGTATTAATCACTTTAATTAGGTTAATTTTAAATTGGTTTGTATATGTGTTTGTCAACATATTTGGTTTATATCTACTGCTGTTTTGTATCTTTGTTTCGTTAATTGATTTATTTTGTTTGTATCTCTGTTTAATTTGTAAAAATGAATTGTCCTTTTGTAGATTGATGTTCACTAGGATAGTCCAAGAGGAACAAATTTTTGACGGGCTCGAGCCACTCAACAGGTATGCTTTGTGGAGCCTTATAAAATTGAAAGGATGAGGTTTGCTTGATTGACATTCATATATATGAAGTTTAATGTATGCTTCAGGTATAATTTTATATTCAATCTGATGAAGTTCATGTGTGCATTGTGACATGTGGAGGCTTGTGTGACACTGTGACATGTAAAAGACACACATGAAAATCGAAGGGATATTTTCATATTTATACCTATATCCTCTAACCCACCCCCCCTCTGTGTCTTAACAGGTAATTGGTCTGTATCACCCTGGAAAATCGTTTCTGCTTAATCAGCTTCTGTCACTTTCCTGTAATGAAGGTGCACCCTTTTATTGTGTCATAGTTTCTTGTAAAATTAAGTATTCACTCTTAGTTATATCTCATGATCCGGAAGCAGGTACGTATCTTTAATTTCTGACTCATTTTTGCTTCTTGTATTAATATAAGTGTCTTGCAATCAGTGTGCCTCCACTGAGTTATTGACCTTAGTGGTTTTTCTCTTGCATCCTTCTCAATCTTGCAAGTACATATTCTAAATAAGGCCATTAAAATTTAAAGGTAGTGCATATTTTTCTTCCTTCTTAACCATATATCTCTGATTCTCTGGTGATACTAATAAACTAGAACATTTGATTAATATATAACAGAGGGTTCTTGTCTTGTAATAGGGTTGTTTCAGACGCAATGTCACAGTTGTGACAATATATGCATCTCTGGGGCAGGAAGCTCTATGTCACTCACTAAATGAGGTATCTCTTGTTATTGCTTTGTTATTCAGCATGCTGGCTTCAACTTAAATTACATTTCATGATCATATGTTGATGTGTTGGCATTAAATATTGAGTCAGAAATGATGTTCATAAGAAGATTGATGAAGCAGAAATCAAGAAATATTTAAAAGGATTTTATTGCTTTAAAATTTGTTTGGCCTGTGTAAAATACCATTATGCTTGGAAGTTTATAAAATGTGAACACTATGAAGAGATATGAGGTGTGAGGATAGGCTTTGCTTCTACGACTGGCTGTCCGGCCGTTGCAAATGTTGAGCATCGTTTGGTTCTTTTTGGGATATTAAGCTGATTATTCTTTTGCGTTATTAAATTTGCAGTGGTACTTCTCTTTGTTCAGGTTATCTTCATCCGGATATTGTTCTTAACAAGGAGCGACTTTTAAAAACTAGTAAGAAGACCTACTATTCAGAGCTACAAAACTACCACTACGAGTATGTTAACTAAAGCTCCGTCTCTTTTCTCTTGCTCGACATTGTGTTCTGACCAATTTATTACTTATAGGTATTTAACCATGTTTTTTGTTTTGTTACAGCATGATCAGGGATCTACAAACTTTGAAAGAGAGTTGGTCACAAAAGGATCTTGAAAATGATAGTGAGCATATTTATGGAAATGGATGACTCTATTACGTTGCAATAACCTTGGAAATATATGTTATAGAAGGATGTGCACATAACTATGCAATTTGGCTAAAATTATTGACTAACAAATTGTGGTTTATAGTCTAGCTAGAATTAGTTGATTTATTATAATATTTGGTATTTAATATGAAGTGGTTCAAAGAGTTAAATGTTAGGTGGTTAAAAGAGTCTATGTTTGCTTTGTCGCTCTCGTTTTTATAGCCTATGGAATATTAAACTAATTTTTAAATTTTGGTCAGGTCGGGGAAGCATGCTGGACAAACTCTGGCTGCTCATGCTAATAAATCTTCAATTCATAATTTGGACGATAACCTCACATCTGAATCATGTTCTTCAGCTACTGATGATAAAGCATGTACTAATGATGAATTGAATTTTAGATCACTGCATGAGAACTCCCAGAGGAGGTAATTAGATTCTTCCTCTTGAGCCTTATGGTTGCTCGTAGGTATATCTGCAATACTGTTACCATTTTGTTTCAATCTATCATCCGGGTTGATGTATGATAGAGTCAAACTTATCGTTTATTATGATGGATTCATCTATAAGCTCATTCTCTTCATTTTACAAAAAATAATTTCTTCATATTATGAATTATAGCTCTCTTCCTGTACTCTTTTTTTTTCTTATATTAATTTTTATGCAGAAGTCCCTGTTATGATTTTGGTGGATTCATACATTTTTAACAGTCCCTCGTTTTAGAAAAAACTGCTCATATTGAATTAAGAAAACCCAATTTTACATGCACATTTAACATTGATCCATAAAAGTTATCTGTTGAGTATTGAATATACCAAAGAGAATACAAAGGGGGTGAATGGATTCTCGACTTTTCTTTTGAATCTGCTTAGTCGTGTATGTGTTTTTGTACTCAAACAAATATGAGTGCGGAAATATAAGACACAACAACACAATACTCACTTTAATCTAATGTTTTATTAGATCAAAATGTTGCTACAACCTGAGAACACAATTTCGTATTCTCAGCTTCTTTCTCAGAGAGATATTACTTGTAAAACTATTGATCACTATGTTTGATACTTGCTAAAGAAGTAGGGTTGTTCACTTATATCATGTGAACAACTTGCTTACAACAAGTAAGGTAGCAAAACAAATTTGCTTTCTAATGTGTCTATCCTATTTGAGTAAACATGCAAACTGCTACAGATTTGACTTCTTAGAACTCTGTTCAGATCCACTTCTTTAGCTATTTTTCTTTTGTACTATCTCTCCAAGCTTCTTTGTAGGCTTTCCAACGTGCTTTACAGTATGTGGTCCATAAAGCGTCTTGGCTTGTTGCAGGTTTCTGACTTGTACAATTCTTCAGTATTTTGTCTCCAAGATTGTAGTCGAGAAGTAACTCTGTTGGTGATTCGAGAACTAGAATTGGCTTAATCGATAACTCTGAGTTCTCGAATACTGTTGAGATGACATATCGAATCACTTCTCGAATAAGTCTTTTCTCCAGGAATCCTTGAGATATCGAATAGAGCATTTTACTTATCGAATCCCTGAGATCTCGAATAGCTTCTTTAGTCCTTGAGATATCAAATGTAGCTTTGACTTGTTGACTCTTAGAGAACTCGAATGATGCTTTGACTTGTTGACTTCTTGAGTTCTCGAATAGAGTATTAGACATGTCGAATCTCTGAGTTGTCGAATGAGGCTTTGACTAGTTGACTTCCAGAGATATCGAACAATGTCCTTGTAGATATCGAATCCTTGACTTGTTGAATGTCAGACTTCTCGAATAGATCAAAACACTTCTCGAATTGGTACTTAGGCAAATCTTCATTCTCCAAATTCCAACTGTGTTTATTTTGACAGTCTTGGTCTTCAAGCTTGAGGCATGATCCTTGGAACTTCTTTCAAGCATTATTCTCTGACTTTAATTACAGTTACACAAGTAGAATTTGATGCCTGTTATAAGTACTACAATAAGTAGAAACTCTACAACTAGAGGTTCCCACAGTTAAGAGGTTATGTAGGTAATGCAAAGCATTACAGACAATTAGGCTTGTTATTAGATGTATACAGGCATGCCTCTGTGACTAACAATCTCCCCCAAATTGTGAGTAAGACCCTCAGTCACAATTTCATGTCTGATAACAAGCCTAACATACATAAAGATAAAAATTGAAAAGTACAGGTATGTAATTTGATTGAAAATACAAAGAGGCATCCTTACAAGTTATGAAGAATTACTAGCCATATCCTTTTGGATTCATCTTGAGCTTTGGATTGCAGATTCTCATTTTTCTTCTTTTCTTCAGCTTCTTTAGCTTTCTTCTTTGCATTTTCTTCCATAGCAAGAACAATATCTTTTACAGCGTTGAGTTCCTCAATTAGAGGAGAGCCTGATAGATCTTTGAGAACTTCATTCAACTATTTCTCAGAGTAGGAATTGATGTAGTCCATTTTAATCTTCACAGTTTTTCCATATTTCTTGTATTCAATAATGTAAGGATTATACTTGACTCTACACAGACCCATGGCTCTTAGCTTATCAGCCTTAGCTCCATAACAACAAACTCCTCCTCTCTTTTCTTTAACAGCTCCTCACTTTTCTTTTTCTGTTCTGCCTGGTGATCTCTCTTCATCTTGGCAAAGTCAATCAACTCCAACTTCCATACTCTTTCCACTCTATCTTTAGAATCCAACATAGCAATAATCCTTTCTATATCATCTAGCTTGCCCCAATGCTGACATGTCCCTTGCCTGAATTTCTTCTGTCTTCCATCAGTATATTTAATTTCAAGGAAATCATCAACAATGGCAACATGATAGATTCTTTGAGCTTATAGGAAATGTAGTTGGTCTTTGTTAGGATTTATGGGTGATAGCGTAGAGACAACTTAACTAGTACTTAGTTTATTTGTATAGGCTAAGTAGAACATACTGTCACAGCCAGAGTATGTTCTTGTAATCAAATAATTGCTGAAAATGTAATAAGTATGTATCTTGGAAGAAGTTCATTGATATGTTCAAGCCTCAAGAGAATACATCAGTTCCATAGCAACAATAAAGTTACTGTCAATACATTGATGGTAACGTTACAAGAAGACTGCATGTTGCAAGGTCACGACAGCAAGTCTCATTTGACAGCAACATGGCTGAAGCATGGGACAACAACATTCTCACACTTGACAGCAAGTCTGAAGTTCTGAGAGCAACATTGGCCGGAGCTCATACTGTCAACTACTGAATATTCCTATGACAGCAAACTTGGCAGCAAAGGTTACTGTCTCACTGAATTATTTGATTTGGAGATTTTATCTCAGTCAAACCCCCGTGACAGTTTAGATGTTCGAGAAACAGATTTGCTTCAATTCGTCAAAGATTGTAGCAGACTTGCAAGACTACGACAGAAGCTTGAGAGATCATAAGACGAGGATCGACAATTCAAGAGTATGACAAGTCTGCATCTACTAGAATTGTTATAGATAATTTTAGAAAGAACCCAGAATGCCTTATGCTTAATGATAACTCTGTTTGTATAGCATTTTAGGAAAGGTCACATGGGTGGGCAACTTGTGAGGAGCTGCCACTTGAAAACAACAGCAGCTCCGTGACCCATGTGACTGAGATGTTAGAGAAAGATTAGTCTATATAGAGACACATCTCTCATTCTTTCAGTAGTGTTTATTTTCAAGAAGTCGAAGCTTGAGAAAACCATTTTTCTCGAGGTTGTAGCAACACATTACAAAATAAATAAAATATTTATTTTGTGAGAATATCTTGAATTACTACTTGGGTTTGCAATTCTTGTATAGATAGTTTACAATCTTTATCGTTGTTGTTGAGCTAAAGATTTGAAATTATCTATATTGCATTCAACCCCCCCTTCTGCAATATACTCTGGGACCAACAACTTGTATCAGAGCAACAGATTAATATACAAATCTGAAGATCATGACGAGTGTTCAGAAGTCAAGTGGTATCAAGATTCCAGTCTTTGATAAAGAGAACTACAATTTCTGGAAAAGAAAGATCTTGTTTTTTATCAAAGCTCCCCTTCCACTATACATGGGAATCCTTGAGAACGGCCCCTTCATTCTTCAAAAGGAAGTAGCTGCTGCTACAGTAAATGACGAAGTCATTCCAGCCCATTGGGTTGCCAAGAGGCCTTCAGAATACACAGAGACCGAAAAGGAGAAAGTAGCCATGGATGGCTACTTACAACTTATCTTGCTCGACTCTCTCACTTTAGACAAAGCCATGTGTGGTAATGTCATGGGATGTTCATATGCAAAAGAGATGTGGAGTAAGATAGAGCTGCTGTGTGAAGGAAGTGAAGAGGTCCGAGAAAATCAAAGGCAAATCCTTGTATCACAATATGAAGCCTTCATGGCCAAGCCAAGCGAAGAACTCACACACATGTTTGAAAGGTTCAGTAAGCTAATAGCTGAATTACAAATTCATGGGAAGTTCTATGATAAAAAGGAGATCAACATCAAATTTCTACTCACTCTCCCTGAGCATCTTGAGCACAAAGTCACAGCCATAAGAGAAGGAAGAAACTTGAACGATGTCTCTCTAGAAACTCTTTATGGTGTGCTCAAATCATACGAACTCGAACTCTTTCAAAAGAGAGCTATTCAAACTGGAACCAAAGGAAAGTTGGCAAACATGTCAGGAGCCCTTGTAGCTCATGAACCACAAGTAGCTTGTCCAAGTGAATCCTCACAAAGTTCACAACCAACACAAGTACCACCATTGAAGATTGAAGAGAAGTTGGATGACGAGGAGAAGGTGGTTTTGCAGCTCAAAGATGTTGAAGATGAAGACTTCTACACAGTTGAAGAGATTGAAAGCATGGATAATCAAACCATGGATTATATGGCTAAGAGATTCAAGAACATCAAGTTCAGAAGGGACAAGTCATACAAGCCACAGGGTCAAACATCTAAGTTCAACAAGGGGAGTTTTTCAAAAGCTGCTGGTGGTGCCACGAGAGGTGGATACAAGACCGGGATGGTGGATAAGTCAAAGTTCAGGTGTTACAACTACAATGAGCTAGGTCATTTTGCTACTGAATGCAGAAGACCAAAACAGAATCAAGGAAAAGGATCTGGAATTAAAGCCTACGTGGCTGAAGGAAAATGCTGGGATAATTCTGAAGATGAGGAAGAAGAAGTGTTTGTAAACTTGGCCCTCATGGCTAAATCTGATGATGAAGCTTCTAGTTCCTCAACTTAGGTACCATCTCTAGTCTTACTTGATATGTCTAAAACTGAATACAAGCATACCATTGAAGATTTAAGTACTGAGATGTTTAACATTCATGTTAGTTTATCTGCTGCTCACGAAGAAATTGCTAAGTTAACTCAACAGAATGAAACTCTCAAATTTGAAAATGAAATGTTATTGTTTAGAACCAGTCCCCTAGATTCGTTAGCTCAAGAGAATACAAGATTGAAAAATGATATTGTCTGTGCTAAGGAATTAGAAGAATTTCTTAGGAATCAAATTGCAGAAAATGAGTTTAAACTCAAAGCATTTAGAAACTCTTCTAAGTTAGTCCAGGAATATCATGATAATCACACTGAGAATCAAAAGATAGGTATAGGCTTCGAGTATGGTAGGAGGCATGGAAAGGCAATTGCTCTTGATGATAGTGATGCTGTCAAACCTCATATTCTTAAAAGAGTTTACAAACCGATTTTTAAAAATCTTCAAGCTGATTTTGATAAAACCTCCCTGTTCATCAAACAAGAGCTTCTTGATGAGGATAAGTGCGTTGACAGCACACTAGATGAAGGGAAAGATACTGTTAAGTCTCCCGTGATAGAAACTTTGCCAAGCAATCAGACAGAATGTTCTAAAGTAGATGTCACAAAGGATATGACAGAAACTTCAAAAGATACTGTCAAGAGAGAACCCAAGACAACAACTTTCAAGCCTGCTGTCAAGACAGAGGGAAAGAAAGGTACCGTCAAAGGTAGCTCGATAGCAACTTTAGAACATACTGTCAAGGCAAATCCTACAAGCCTAAGAATAGGAATGGCAAGTTAGGAACTGACAAGAAGAATGGCTATGCTCATGTTAGACGCTCCTAGGAAGCTTTGGAATAATTGTGGCTCATCTCAACATTTGACATTTGTTTGTAAGAAACCCAACAAGGACAAGGTTAATGTGACCATTGTTAGTGGTAACTTACATAGAACCCCCATCATGCAAAGAGAAGTGGACGCCTGTAATAATATTGACTGTATGCCATGCAATATTGTTGTGATAAGTACTTCTTTCAATTTGCTTATTCTGTCTACTGAAAGATGTTCCTATATGCAAATTGCTGAGACTTCTACGCCTGCCTATGTTGGTAAAAAGGCAACATCCACCAAGAGAAAGACCAAGTCTAACTCTAATCCTAAGTGGACTATGAAAGAAGTCAAACATGAGGATTCTAGTGTTGATTCAAATGTGAAACATAATGATATGAATAATGATGTTGTAACTGCAGGACCCAACAGAGTTTGGGTACCAGATACAAATTAAAATCATCTATTTTACAGGGCAAAAAGCAGAAGCAAGTCATGTGGATCATCGATAGTGGATGTTCCAGACACATGACAGGTGATATAGTCCTGCTATCACATTTTGTGGAGAAAGCCGGCCCAATCATAACTTTTGGAGACAACAGCAAAGGTTACACTGTGGAATATGGCTGTTTGGAAATTGGAAATGTTGTCATTGAAGACATTGCTCTTGTAGATGGATTGAAGCATAACCTACTCAGTGTCAGCCAGTTCAGTGATAGGGGATTCAAGGTTGACTTTGATATGATGGTTTGCAATATCTATCACAAGAAGGATGGAAGCCTCTCCTTGAAAGCAGTCAGGAAAGGAAGCTTGTTTGTTGCAAACTTAAATTCTGTGAAGAAAGACAAGGCTTACTATTTTTACAGTAAAGCATCAGTTGGTGAAAGCATGCTTTGGCACAAGATGCTCTCCCATCTCAATTTTAAGAATATGAATATTCTGATGAAGAAGGATTTGGTGAGAGGACTACCTCAACAGGAATTCTGTCAAGAAGGATTGTGCGAGGATTGTCAAATGGGTAAATTGAAAAGATCAGTGCACAAGTCAAAGCAAGTGAATACCAACACTAAGCCACTCAAATTAATTCATATGGATTTGTTTGGTCCAGTAAATGTTCAATCTCTTGCAAGAAAGAGATATGCCATGTTAATGGTGGATGATTACTCGAGGTACACTTGGGTAAAGTTCTTAGAGACAAAGGACGAAGCTGCTCAAGAAATCATTGATCACATAAGAGTTCTTGATAGAACCCCGAATGCAAAAATTCAATATCTGAAAAGTGACATGGTATTGAGTTCAGAAATGCCACATTGGGAAACTTCTGTAAGGAAGAAGGCATTGTCCAATAATTCTCCACTGCCAGGACACCGCAACAAAATGGAGTTGTAGAAAGGAAGAATAGAACTCTCATTGAAGCTGCGAGAAAAATGTTGAATGATTCTAAATTTACCAACATATTTCTGGGTAGAAGCTATTAATATAGCTTGCTACACACAGAATAGAACCTTGATCAACAAGACTCATGGAAACCCTCCTTACTATCTGTTAACAGGAAAGAAACAAACTGTCAAATATTTTCATGTATTTGGGAGAAAGTGTTTCATGATGATTGACAACCATAAAAGGAAAGGAAAGTTTGATGCTAAAGCTTATGAAGGCATTTTCATGGGATATGGATTGGAAAGGACTACGTACAGAGTCTATGTCATTGATCACAAAGTCATTGAAGAAAGTGTAAATGTCACATTTGATGAAACCAGATTCCCTGGATTACAAGAGGATTGTCAAATGGAGCCTCTTAGATTTGAAAATCAAGGTTACTTGGAGGAAGAAGAAGTTGTTGCTGATGAACCTACTTGCACTCAGATCATTGAGTTTGAAAGAGATGCTGTCAACACCAATGATGTTACTCAAACTCCAGCTCAGTCTCAAACAATAACTCCCAATCATCAGAATGAGAATGAGTCTGGAGATGTTGAAGAACATGAAGGAGAAACCATCAATGGTGGAGAATCAACTCTTCAAAGAGGAACTGATCAAACAGATCAAGAAAGAAGCTTGCCTAGAACCACTAAGTGGAACAGAGATCACACCACTGGTATAAGGATAAGGAGAAGTGTTTCTGCTGACATCATGTTCTCTTGCTTTCTATCTCAAACTGAGCCAAAGTCAATTGATGAAACATTGTTGGATTCAGATTGGGTGATAGCCATGCAAGAAGAGCTCAACCAATTTGAGAGAAACAATGTATTGAAGATAGTCCCTAGACCTAAAGGGAAATCAGTTGTTGACACAAAGTGGGTCTTCAGAAACAAACTGGATGAAGGTGGAAATGTGACAAGGAACAAAGCAAGAATAGTGGCCAAAGGATACAGTCAACATGAAGGAATAGACTATGATGAAACATTTGCACCTGTTACCAGAGTTGAAGCCATAAGAATTTTCCTAGCTTATGCTGCACACTGTAACTTCAAAGCGTTCCAAATGGATGTCAAAAGTGCTTTTCTCAATGGAGAGCTAGAGGAGGAAGTGTATGTTGAACAGCCACCTGGATTTGAAGATGCTGAATTGTATGACTTTGTCTACAAACTGTTCAAATCACTTTATGGATTGAAGCAAGCCCCTATAGCTTGGTTTGATACTCTCTCTACCTTTCTGCTGGAGAATCAATTTGTAAGAGGTGTTGTGGATAAGACACTGTTCTATAAGCATCATGGCAAAGATATCATTCTGGTGTAGATCTATGTTGATGACATAATCTTTGGTTCTACAAATGAGAAGCTGTATGAAAAGTTTTCATCTCTTATGAGGAACAAATATGTGATGAGTATGATGGGAGAACTTTCATTTTTCTTAGGTTTACAAATTCATCAAAAGGATGATGGCATCTTCATTTGCCAAGAAAAATATGTCAAGGAACTTTTCAAAAAGTTCAACTTGGAAGATGCATCACTTGCCAAGACACCTATCTCTACTGTAACCAAACTGGATTTCGATCCTAAAGGAAAGAAAGTGGATTCAAGTACCTACAGGGACATGGTGGGATCATTACTGTATCTAACTGCTAGTAGACCGGATATTATGTTTGCTACATGTCTCTGTGCAAGGTTTCAAGCTGATCCAAAAGAGTCACACTTGGTAGCAATCAAGAGGATCTTTAGATATCTCAAAGGTACTCCAAATTTAGGCCTTTGGTATCCTAATAAGTGGATTTTATATCCACTTGGAACGTTCCATATCGGATTAAATTGATTGTCTTGGACTCAAGTTTGTTGTAGTTTTGATATGTTTTGTTTAGTTGTGCAGGTTCATGAAATATCGATTAGGGTTGATGTTTTCGTCAATTTTGGAGTTGAATTCGAGCATAGGAATGAGCAATGAAGTCTTTTCATAGGCTACCGTGAAGGTTCATTAGTTAAAGGAATGAAGAACGGGAAGTGGTAAAAGAATCGGAAGAGAAAACGGATGAGAAATAAACAAATTGTGGAAAATTCGGATTTCCGGGTAGGTTGCGCAGTCTTCACTGTTTTGGCCATATCTGGAGTTCTACAAGTCTGTTTGAGGCCCATAAGTAGTCCACGCGAAGCTTGGAGAATTTTCTATCAATCTAAAGCAAAATAAAAATCTGGACAGAAAGTGAGTGTGCAGACCGCGCCTTAACAGCGCAGACTGCGCCCTAAATCGCAGAAAAAGTGCCAGCACAGCAAAAGAGTGGGTAAACTGCGCCTTAGGTGCGCAGACTGTGCCCTTGGACAAAATGCTACTACGCAGGCTGCGCCCTAGGTGTGCATGGTGCACCCCTGTGCGGCCAGAATTGCTGAAATTTGACTATTTTGCCCTAATTTGAGTTGTAATCGTATTTTAGGCAGGTTCTTGCACCAAAATCGAATTCTAATAGTATTGTAGGGTATTTTCTTGCTGTACAAGACTTCTAGGGCCTATATAAACACATCGAATCATTGTAATTTTTATCATCATAGTTACATATCATAGCATAGAATTGCAAGGGAGAAAAGGGGAGAAAGATCAAACGCTCGTGACAGGCAACGGATCTCGATCTACTTCATCTTTTGTGTTCTTTTCTTAGGCGTTATTCTGGATTCTAGATTTTTTTTCTCAACTCTTTGTTTTAATAATATTCTTATTTTCATTCATATTTTGTTTTATACCATGTTTTCATCAAATCCCATGGTGACGAACGGTTCAATTATGAACTAATCGTTGTCATGGGATTCTAACGGATTTATCTATGTAGCTTAATAGTGTGAATGCTTTAAAGATCTGTGTGTGATGAATTCTTGATATCCTTGTATGGTCAATCCTAATGCTTTTAGATGCGTAGCTAACATGTAAATTGAATTGTTAATCTCTTGTGAAGTGAAAGTGGATCTTGAGATTTAGAACTTACCATGCTAGCATAGGTTCATAATTGGTTATCAATATGATTCGTAGTATAAGATGAAAATACTTATATTGCCCTATGTGATCAATATGAGTAACTTGTTCTTCAACCTTTATGTTTTCAAATTCTATAGACATATAGGGTCTAAGCATAATTGGTGTCTATTCATCTTCTATCTCTTTTGTGGATGTATGAGTAGTTTGGTATACGTATGCTAACAGGTAGCGTGTACTTGTTTCGTGTTATTCGATCAGTTATCAAAACCATCACATGCATTGACTAAAGGCGTCAACTCTAAGTGAAGTAGATAATGAAGTTAGAGTCCCATGTTTATTCTCATATAAGTAATTCAATTTTAAATCTCAGTAGTTAATTAATTCTTAGTTTAATAATTTGAATCTTAGTTTAATTTAGATAATTAAAAACCATATTTGTTTATTGTCTTAGCAGTGAATTAAAGCCATACATTGTTTAATAGGTGCATTAATTGAATAGAACCATAACCAGATCTCTGTGGAACGAACTTGATTTTATCTATATTACTTGTGATCGCGTACGCTTGCGTGTAATAGTGCGAACAAGTTTTTGGTGCCGCTACCGGGGACTCGGTGTTTTGTTTTTATTAGTTTATGTACTTGTCATTAGTGGTCGTTAGAGTTCGCTGACTTGGATTGGTTACTCACACAGCTTGTTTGTTGGTGTGATTTTCAGGTACTTGAGCGTGTATGCGAACACGTTCGCAAACTCGTAGGGATAATTTGGAAGACATTGATTTAGTTGCAGATAATAAAGGAGAGGAAGAACTTGAAACAACAGTTAAGATGGGTGATCGAATAGCAGCCGCAGAGGAGACTAAGGCTTTGAAGGTTTATTCTCAGCCAAAGATCATGGACATCCAATCTAGCATTGTCAAGCCAGCTATCGCAGCTAACAATTTCGAAATCAAGCCGGGAACTATTCAGATGATTCAAAATTCAGTCCAGTTTGGGGGTGCTCCTACGGAAGATCCTAATATGCATATCAGGGATTTCATCGAGATCTATGACGCTTTCAAGTTTAATGGAGTGTCTGAAGATGCCGTAAAGCTGGGGCTTTTCCCATTCTCTCTCAGGGACAAAGCTAAGGGCTGGTTGCATTCTCTACCAGCAGGTTCTATCACTACTTGGGATGATCTTGCTCAGAATTTTCTTGTCAAGTTCTTTCCAATGGCTAAAACTGCAGAAATCAGGAATGCTCTTACTCAGTTTACACAGCAGTCTGGTGAAACTTTGTGTGAAGCTTGGGAACGATATAAGGAGATGCTGCGAAAGTGCCCTCATCATGGTATGCCTGACTGGATGGTGATTAATTCTTTCCACAATGGGTTGGGAGCACAGACTAGACCCATGCTTGATGCAGCTTCTGGCGGAGCTCTATGGGCGAAGAGTTATAATGAGGCGTATGAGTTGATTGAGATGATGGCTGCGAATGAATATCAGAATCCAACCCAGAGACTATCTCAAGGCAAGGTAGCAGGTATTTTTGAAGTGAATACAGCTTCAGCTATTGCAGCTCAGTTGTAGGCTTTGACTATGAAGGTGGATTCTCTTGCAAATTATGGAGTTCAGCAGGTTGCTAGTGTTTGTGAGCTATGTGCGGGTGCACATGAGACAAATCAGTGTGTTATCTCTTCTGAATCAGCACAGTTCGTGAGTAATTTCCAGAGACCTGTTGCACCAGTTCCAGCCACTTATCATCCTAATAATCGGAATCATCCCAATTTCAGCTGGAGTAATACTCAAGGTCCTCAACAACAACAGCCCTATCAGCAGCAGTTTCAGGGACAGCAAGCGAAACAGAAGTATGCTTCAAGGCAACCATATCAGCCTCCAGGATTTTCGTAGCAACAGCCCCAGGCTAATGCGGGGCAATCTTCTAATGAAAAATCAGAAATGGATGAGTTGAGGATGATGGTTAAACGCCAGGCAGTTGCTCTCAAGACATTGGAGAACCAAATGGGACAACTTGCAAGTGCTTTACTTGTTAGGCAACAAGGAACTCTTCCTAGTGATACTGAAGCAAATCCAGGCAAGAGGGAAAGTAGAGAGTAGGTCAAGGCAGTAACCTTGAGATCAGGAAAGGTTACAACAGATCCAAAATCAGCAGCTGAGGAAGATGAAGAAGTGCAGAATCAGCAAGTAGAAAATTCTGCAGTACCCGAAATTGAAAAATCTGACTTGGTGGCTGATCAGCCAGTTGGTGAAGTGGTAAAGAGCAAGGAACCTGTTGTTAAAGCTTCTCCGGAGCAGTCTACAAAAATACTCAGATCTATCCTCCTCCATATCCTAGAAGACTCCAGAAGCAGAATTTGGAGAAGAAGTTTGCTAAGTTTTTAGAGGTGTTCAAGAAGTTGCAGATTAACATTCCTTTTGCGGAAGCTCTTGAACAGATGCCGAGCTATGCCAAGTTCATGAAGGGTATTCTTTCTCGTAAGTTGAAGCTCGAGGAATTAGAGACCGTTGCTCTAATGGAAGAGTGCAGTGCTGTGCTGCAACAGAAATTGCCTCCAAAACTAAAGGATCCTGGTAGCTTTACTATTCCATGCACTATTGGTAATTTGTCTTTTGAGAAGTGCTTATGTGACTTGTGAGCTAGCATCAATCTCATTCCCTTGTCAGTTTACATGCAACTTGGTCTGCCGAATCCGAAGCCAACCAACATCTTTTTGTAGTTGGCTGATCGATCAGTTACATATCCTAGAGGCGTAGTGGAGGATGTTTTGGTGAAAGTTGATAAACTTATTTTTCCTGTGGATTTTGTTATCTTGGATTTCGAGGAGGATAAGAAGATTCCCATAATATTGGGAAGATCATTCTTGGCTACGGGAAGAACCTTCATCGATGTGCAGAAAGGGGAACTCACCATGAGGGTGCAAGACCAGAATGTCACTTTTAATATGTTCCATGCAATGAAATTTCCCACGGATGAAGAAAAATGCTTGAAGGTAGATCTGGTTGATTCTGCGGATACTTCGGAGATTGATCAATTGCTTAAGTCAGTTTCGTTGGAGAAAGTGTTAGTCGGGAATTCTGATTTTGAAGATGAGGAAGTAGCCGAGCAACTTCAGTAGCTAAATTCAGCTCATTGGAAAAGGAGATTTGACTTGCCTTTTGAATCTCTTGGGTTAGCAGAACTTAAAAACTCGGAAGGGCGTCTTAAACCATCTATTGAAGAAGCTCCTACACTTGAACTCAAACCACTTCCGGAGCATTTGAGGTATGCTTTTCTTGGTGATGCATCTACATTACCTGTTATTATTGCTTCTAACTTGTCAGCTAGTGCAGAAGAAAAGCTCATGCGAATTCTGAGGGAGTTCAAGTCAGCAATTGGTTGGACCATAGCAGATATTAAGGGAATCAACCCTTCTTATTGCATGCACAAAATTCTGCTAGAGGAAGGAGCTAAGCCTACTGTTGAACATCAGCGAAGACTTAATCCTATTATGAAAGAGGTGGTGAAGAAGGAAATTCTAAAGTGGTTAGATGCGGGTATTATCTATCCTATCTCAGACAGTTCTTGGGTGAGTCCAGTTCAATGTGTGCCTAAGAAAGGAGGCATGACAGTTGTTCCTAATGAGAAGAATGAGCTCATCCCTACTCGGACAGTCACGGGGTGGAGAGTTTGCATGGACTATCGGAAGCTCAACAAAGCCACGAGAAAAGACCACTTTCCTCTACCATTCATTGATCAGATGTTAGACAGGTTGGCGGGACACGAGTATTATTGTTTACTTGATGGTTATTTGGGCTATAATTAGATTTGCATTGCTCCGAAAGATCAAGAGAAGACCACATTCACATGTCCTTTTGGCACTTTTGCTTTTCGTCGAGTTTCTTTTGGACTTTATGGTGCTCCGGCCACTTTTCAAAGGTGCATGATGGCTATTTTCTCGGACATGATTGGCACGAATGTGGAAGTTTTTATGGATGATTTTTCAGTCTTTGGTACTTCATATGATAAGTGCTTGCATAATCTCAGCTTGGTATTGAAGCGTTATGTGGAGACCTATTTGGTGCTTAATTGGGAGAAGTGTCACTTTATGGTGCAAGAGGGGATCATTCTTGGGCACAAGGTATCTAGTAAGGGGCTTGAAGTGGAGAAGGCTAAGGTGGAGACTATTGAAAATCTTCCTCCCCCTATCTCTATTAAAGGAATTCGTAGTTTTCTTGGTCATGCGGGGTTCTATCGGCGGTTCATTCAAGACTTCTCAAAAATCTCTAAACATTTGTGTAACTTGTTGGAGAAGGATGTTCCTTTCAAATTTGATGATGAATGCCTTGCAACTTTTGAGCTCTTAAAAAGGAAGTTGACTACTACACCGGTCATTACCGCACCTAATTGGGAGGAACCTTTCGAGCTAATGTGTGATGCTAGTGACTATGCTGTTGGAGCTGTGCTTGGGCAAAGAAAGGATAAAGTTTTTCATGTGGTTTACTATGCTAGTAAAACTCTCAATGATGCACATCTTAACTACACCACTACGGAGAAGGAGTTGCTAGCAGTTGTCTATGGTTTCGAGAAATTCAGGTCTTATTTGCTTAGAACTAAGGTAATTGTGTACACGGATCATGCTGCTATTCGATATCTCATGTCGAAGAAGGATTCAAAGCCTAGATTGATTCGTTGGGTGCTGTTATTGCAAGAGTTTGATGTGGAAATCAAAGATAGGAAGGGCACGAAAAATCAAGTAGCAGATCATCTATCACGCTTGGAGGACCACGGTAAGGATTCACATAACAAATTTCTTATTAATGAATTTTTTCCAGATGAGCAGCTTTTTGGAGTGCAAGATGAAGAACCATGGTTTACAGATTTTGTGAACTATTTGGTGAGCAATGTGATTCCTCCAGATCTTTCGAGTGCTCAAAAGAAGAAGTTTCTACATGATGTGAAGTGGTACCGTTGGGATGAGCCATTTTTGTTTAGACAAGGAGCAGATCAGATGATCAGACGTTGCATTTCGTACAGTGAGACAGAGGGTGTTTTGAGAGATTGCAACTCGACCATTTATGGTGGCCATTATGGTGGAGAAAAGACAGCAGCTCGTGTGCTTCAGGCAGGTTTCTATTGGCCTACCTTGTTTAAGGATGCTCATCGGTTTGTAATGAGTTGTGATCGATGTCAAAGGGTTGGCAATATATCTAGATAGAACGAGATGCCTCTTAACATGCTTCTTGAGGTGGAGGTCTTTGATGTTTGGGGAATTGACTTCATGGACCTTTTGTTTCTTCATGAAATAATCAGTACATCTTGCTAGCTGTGGATTATGTGTCTAAATGGGTCGAGGTGAAGGCTTTGCCAACCAATGATGCAAAGGTGGTATTGAATTTCTTGCATAAGCAAATTTTCACGCGTTTCGGAACACCACGTGCTATAATAAGTGATGAGGGAACTCACTTTTGCAATCGTCAGTTTACTTCATTGATGGCAAAGTATAATGTGACGCATCGTGTTACCACTGTTTATCACCCTCAAACTAATGGTCAAGCAGAAGTTTCTAATAGAGAGATCAAGAGAATTCTGGAGAAAGTGGTGAATCTGTCTCGTAAGGATTGGTCATTGAAGTTGGATGAGCTGTGTGGGCATACAGAAATGCCTACAAGACACCTCTAGGTATCTCTCCGTTTCAGTTGGTTTGTGGGAAAGCATGTCATTTACCTGCAGAATTAGAGCACAAGGCATATTGGGCGTTGAAGAAGTTGAACTTGGATATCAAGGTTGCGGGTGAGAAACGGTTGGTTCAATTGAATGAACTTGAGGAATTTCATGAGAAAGCTTACGAAAATAACAAAATGTATAAGGAGAAAGTCAAGAGGTGTGTGGCGCCCCCAAATCCGAGGTCAAAGATTCAGGTCGTCACCTCACCATCCAAACATATCATACCTGTATGAACTTTACAACTCAACAATACATCCATCCAAACCTCAATCTTACGCACAAACAAGTTAGAGCCTCAGAAACGATAATCAAAAGTAACACTAAATATTACAATTCATCTGTACAATCCAGAATCTTACGCACTTCCACTTATACAACTATACTTGAAGACAAGTCTTACTATTACAGTTGAAAATCTATCAGACTTACTCTGTAGTATTTATCAGGAACTAAATCATCTCCGGGGTAAATCTTCTACTCCTCTTCTGCTGGTGCGGAGTTAACCGACCAAATTCTTCTCTTTCTGAAAAGTTTTTATAAAGCAAGAATGAGCTACATAATTCTCAGCAAGTTCACCATTTTGAAAAATAATAATGTGGTTTATTTCGAAAACATTCCCAACTGTATGGGTATATATATCTAAGATTTCAAAACATAATTAGACAATATATATGTTCGAGTTTGAATAAAACATTTATACTCACTAAGGAGCTTTAAGAATAACATATGAACCCTGTATAAGGTTCCCATTTCAATATATCTCAAGTTTGCAAATATATATACATATGAGTATATCATTTTCGGCAAAACACTCTACGGTTGACATACTGTACAGGGAATACATCATTGCAAACCTCTTTCCTTCCATTAGCTTAGAAGGTTTCTCATTCAAAAACATTTCATTCTTTGAAATAATTGCAAGAGTGCACTAACATGTGCCAATCTTTATAGAAAATCTTGAAGTTCCAGATACTGCACGATGTCAATATTTTTCTTATCAAAAACCACACTATCGGCAACTTGGCACTTAGGCTCGAGAAGCAGTGTTTGAGTATTTTTCCAGAGTGGAGGATGGGACTGGAAGAAAACATAAAAACCTGACAAGGATTGACGATGATCAGTCGCCACAACCAAGTCCAACAATCCGCGGGTCTTCTCTACTAGTAGAAGGATAGAAACTACATCCGTAACTACCCTCGAGTGAAAACTACATCCGTAATCACCCTCGATGAAAACTACATCCGTAATCATCCTTCGGCAACACCTGGGCTGGAATAATTAATGGACCGCCTGGCTCACGGCCGCTTACACATCCCGAGAATCGTTCTTCAACGGTTCCCACACCTGCCAGAGTCCCCTTTTTCTTTTCTTTTCAAAAATCATTTTGATAGAAAATTCGAGTAGTTGAAGTTCGACCTCAGTCGACCGATAATTCTTGAAATACGTACAAGAAGTAAAACCTGATCGGGGGTTTTCGAAAATGTTTTAGGTTCGAAAGAGTTCGAGTTTGAAAACGCTAAAGGTATCTTGGATTAGTTTTGTCTTTAAAATGATGAACAATAATTAATAAATGATATTTTGAGATTTAATATAAACAATTAATAAAATAATTATTTGGACCGCTACGACCTCTATGCTAGAGTCGTTGTCCGAAGTAAACACTTTCATTCTAAGTTCAAGGGTGTACAAACACATATGCATAACTCTCAAACTTCAACATAATCTCGTAAAGGATAAACATATAATACGTTTGGAAGCTACAAACACAACAGTGAAAATCCTTATATATAAGTTTTGAAAAGTAAACTTGCCTTGGTTAGGGTGGGGATGTCGAGCTTGCGACGTGGTACGAAAATCTATACATAATCAATATTCGTACGTTAGTACCTTAACAACACTACTTAATCGTAAGGTTTTAAAGGATGTTAGACCAACTTAACGACTCCAAATTGTGACAACTAACCCTCCCATATGACCATGTCATCACTTTATCACATTCGTTACCCATTCGACTCGAATCCATTCCTCAAACTTGAAACACAGGTGAGTACTCTTAAAACTACGTTAAACTAACCTCCTAGGTAATTTTTCACTCGTGCGCACTTCGCTTTAACATTTTTATAAAATTTAAAAATACAAATTTTACTCCAATTCTTTTTGGACAGCCTTCACAACTGTATAATGACTACCCTCAAATTTTCATAACACTAGCATAATTTTAAGGGGTCCTAACTCAGTTCACAAGTGGACAACACAGTGCAGTCCGAATTCCAGAACCACGATGCACTAATCCGGCAATAACTCAAGACCTGCACATCTCCTGGGTATGAACCTTATATTTCTAGAAGCTACATTCAATTATCTTTCCAACCATATAAATTAGGTCCTCGGGTGACAAGATTTAGGGGTTCAAAACCCTCTCACAAGACAGTACATGCTTCCAGGATTTAACACAGCACACATCTTTTCTTAAACATTCAAGAACTCACTTTATACATCGCATCTACCATCAAAACCACCAAGACTTGTCTCTATAGCATACATGGGGTTACATACTCTAAGTACAAGCCTTACAACCATCATAACAAGCACATAACTTCAAGATTTCATCATCTACAACTCAAATCACCAAGATTCACTATAAACAAGTCATGCTAAGGGTTGAGGGAGTTTATACCTTCCTTGATGTGTGTAATAGCTTTCTAAACCTTGTATAATCCTTGTATAGCCTTGGTTAAGCTTGGATGATCAAAAGAAATGAAGAAAACAAAGTTAGTAATTCGGAGTTATTAGAACCCGACTGAAAGATCATGGAAAATGTGGCCCTTACCGAGCTTTTCTGATCGAGGCTTCTAAAGGAGAGTTGTAGAGCATCTTAACAGCTTTCTAACCATATAAAGAACACGAAATTTCATTGAGTAATGAAGGCTCTAGGCCCGTTTTACTGAGAGGACGTTCTGCTGGGCAGAATGGAGAGAAAATGGAGTTTCTTGGTTTTTACTTTTTGTTCTTTATCTCCAATAATGCTTACACATGTAATATATATCTAGATATTTTGGATGCATCCCTATCCTTGCTAGGTGTCACACTCCCATTGGCTCCCTTGGATTCTTATCCACTTAAAATGCAACCAAGTCCTTCCTCCTTTTGCACCTAAGTCCTTATCTCTTGTTTCTTGCACTTAAGTCCCTTGGCTTTGTTTTCTTTCCCACCAATTGGATTCCCTTGTTGTCTCATGAATAAAATTAATATGTTACAACTTATATTTGCATATTATTGCTCTAATATGGCACAATACCTCGAACGAATATTAATTCCAATATCCCTTGTTTATTTCTCTTTATCTCAGAAAACGTTCTCCCGATTTCTCAAGCATTCTCTATTTCTCAATTCTAGGAGTGTATTCTCAATATACCCTATCCTTAAACTCTCGGTGGTTTTCGTTCTAAATCCTCGAATAAAATCCTAACATATTAAATCCTTAATTCCTCAAAATTAATATCTCATTTCTTGAATATAATAATATATAATTTACTGCCCGGTCAAATATTACACCAGAATACAAATTGGAATTTCTGAAATCCGATCATCTTTACATACACTTATTTGCTCCGTGAATCACTAATATGACTTCGAAATATCCATACCATGTCTTGTACATAGGGTGGCGTGAAAATTTTCTTGGTCCTCAAAATCACTATTCATCCATAAATTACTATTCATGCATGACAAACACTATTCACGTATATACTTATTCTTAATAAGAAAAGTTTTAATTCTTCCGAAAATCTGGGTTCTTACAGTCTGCCCTCCTTAAAAGGATTCCGTCCCGGAATCAGTTTAGGAATCACCGGGGTTACTCCTTCTTTGTTTCACTCTTTCAACTTCCAGGTGGATTCTTCCACATATCGATTTTCTCACAATTCCTTATTAGTTTGAAAACCTTGTTCCTCAGCACTTGTTCTTTTCTATCCATGATTTCCACGGGTTGCTCCACATAGGTCAAGTCTGGTTGTAGGTCCACATGGTCGTACTCTATCACATGCCAATAGTCGGTGTAGTAGGGTCGTAACATAGACATATGAAACACATTATGAATTTACTGCAAGCTTGGGGCAAGGCTAACTCGTAGGCTAACTTCCCAATACGCCTCAAAATCTCAAAAGGTCCAATAAACCTCAGACTTAGCTTCTCTTTCTTAACAAACCGCATCAATCCTTTCCAGGGGATACCTTTAGCATCACGAAGTCTCCCACCTCATACTCCTTTGATATCTCATAAAATTTGACCATTCGAAATTATGGGTTTCGTAAAAAAAAACTAATGACTTTTACATACACTCGTCTGTACCGTAAAGACGTAATATCAATTCGAAATCTTCATTTAATAATTCGTACATATCGTGATTGCAAAATTTTCTCATCCACCCATAAAATTACTATTCATCCAGGTTTCGAATATTCACGAAAATTAGGGCTATTGCAGTCTCATCTCCTTAAAAGGATTCTATCTTAAGAACCTAAGGAAAATAGTTGTGGATACAATTCCAACTTTACCCTTTCCAACTCTCAGGTTGACACTTCAACCCTTTTGTTCTCTCACCTTGGTCTCACCAACGCTTTAATGTTGTTTCTCAACGCATACTCTGCTCGACCTGTATTCCTTATCGGTTGTTCTATAAATGAAAATTTCTATCCCAATACTTATACATTCCTCTACTACCTTGTTCATAGTATCCGTGTTGAGTCCTTGTATCGTTGGCCCGTGAATACTTTGTGGTCATGTTTTATAATCTTAGACAACGTCAATATGCATGGTATTCCTCATATTCCTTGGCTTGATTAGCACGCATGTGTTGCCTCCCGTCAGCCGTTACCACTTGCTATGGATACTGTATAGTCTTCGGTATACGTCGAACCAGTTTAGCTACTATGTCCCTCGTTTATTGACTTCTTCGTAACGCAAGAAAAGCGAAACTTCTTCTTTCGCAGTACGCTTTACAAGAGACGTCCTTACGTTCGCATGGTGACGATCGTGATAACAACATTCATTTCATGGATAAGTTTTTATTCTCGACTGCCCCGTGAAACCTAAGGCACGACACTAAATATAAATTCAATCGTCTGGACAATTCTTCTTCCCTGTCCATCAGCCACAGTTCAAATTAGTACATACGCTCAATATTTTTGTTAAATATACTTGAAAGCACCTTCAATATTCGAAGTTTAACCTTAAGTCTTTATCTGACGTAATCGCTGCAAGAAGTTTTATAATGCACCACTATCTCTTCTGTATATAATTCGATAATCTTCTAAATGGAAAGTCTCTCGTAGGTAAATCACTTGGTCCAACAATTGTAAATCAACTAGGGCCATCTCTTGGCTCTGTCTTCGGCGACCTACTTAAGAAATTCATTATAATTCTGTCCACATTCAAGATTTTCTACAGGCGGAATTAATCCACTAGATCCCTATTATTCTGCTTTTGACATGTCGCGTTTGTACTTAATAGTTTGCCAATACCATTCTTCATATCCGTTTGCCAAACATTCTCTTAATTCTCTATACATCTTTGTCCTTCCCCATAATTTAGTCATTTTCCTCTAACATTATTCTTTATTGTATATACTCTATTTTCTTGGTCAATACTGATTGAATTCCAATTTCTAATAATCCCTTCTATAGGTATCGGCCACCATACTGGCCTTTCCTGGGTAATAACAAATTTCTCCATTATACTCCCTGCTCCCTTTCGTGACCTTCTCTTTCTTATGTTTAGCTCTAATATGAAGATACACTTATGGCACTTGTGGAAAAATTTCACAATTTCCTCATAAGGTTAACGTCTCAGTTTTATGCGTGAACGCTATCATGACTAATCCCCGGCTCACGGTTAGTATATCCTATCCCGTAACCTTTATGTTGTTTAGAAGTATAGGCTATCATCCCCTTTCTACTGCATCAGCACACCTCTTAGACTCTTGGAAGACGCATCATCGTGACCCTCAAAGTCCTTTTCTCATCATAAAGTATAGCTAACAACGAGGTTGTTACTAATCTCTCATATCATTCTTAAAACTTTATTTATTAACCCACAAGGGATTCTGACTCACTAGTCAATCCACATGATACTACCAAAATTTATAATGTTTATATTAATGTGAAATGCCGACTTTGGTGTAGTACAGTGGTCGATCTTCAGTTGGTGAAACCTTCTCTTCAACCTTATCTTTGAAAAACAACCACGCATTTTAACTAATCAACAATTCCTCCATTTCCGATAAGGGTATCAGTTCTCGATGGTATATGTAAGATATCATACGCTCATCCTCTTTCACAATTGGCACCAATCAGCTTGAGGCCTGCATTTTGCTGCGATTCCCAATAAACTTGATTATGTGGTAATCTCGAAGGATCATTGGGATATATGTCTCTCTCTGTGCATCAATCCATGTAAGCTAAGTAAAGCTTCACATTCTTGCCATGATATTTCTTCCTTTCTTGTCCATCTCACTTCCATGTTAGTTTCCTCTAAGGATATATCTTACATCGCAATCGATTTGCATTTCTTGGATCAGGAAAAGGCTTGGTAACTCCAGAATTCATTAATATAACATCCTGACAATGGTTGGTAGGAGCGTAATCCCAACCACCTCATCATTTCTTATAACCTTCCTCACACTAATATTAAAGGTCCTTTTGGTATGCCCCGACATGTTATTCCTACTTTAAATAATTACTCGGCATAACGCTCTGGCTGCACAATTACAACATTTGGTTTTTGATCTCATATTGGTGCAACGGTTCACAATTGTACCTCCTGTTCACCTTAGAGTAATCACTTTTGAAAGGAATGGTTTCAAAATAACAAGGTCCAATAGATAATTTCAATAAGAATTCCACATTGGATGTTCCAAGAATGTTAATGGTTCCAATACTAGGAGTCTCGATTTTTGGAGATGTAAGGATGGACAGAAAGAATACAACAAGGTTTATTCCTTCATGTCCTGATAATTTTTTAATGTGATATCATAGAGAGTGTTGCACGAGGGCAATGATTGTTGGATACAAAAGTCATAAAGACGGTCTTTATAAAATTCTTACATCTGGTGAGTACTTTTCATAAAAAAATAGAGGATCTAAAAAGTCCCATTGATAAAGGTCAACCGATCGAAAGACTCTATGACAATAAAAAAATGAAGCAGTTTATCATTCAAGTAATCTATGGTTTCAAATGAATCTTCATTATATGAATGAAAGAACATAATATTCAAGTGACATAAAGTCTGATACGAAGATGGGTAGAATTCAAGTTGAGTGGGCGACCTCACTAGATCTCAATCAAGTTATTCGTCAAAACTTTCATCATCATACTTTACCACATGCAAAATGCATTGCGGAATTGCTGAATGAATTAAATTGGGAGTTGGACCAGTGAAACAATAACTAGTCCTTTTCAAGAAACACTAGCAACTAGCTAGACAAAATTTGCTAGTTCACCTGTTTGAGACATCACCACTAGCTAGGACAATTAGCTAGGTGTTCTTCACAACATTACAATTTTGACTAGTTAGAACAATCAACTAGTCATTCATATTGACATATCGACTAGCCAGTTTCAATTGGCTAGAACGGAATTTCAACATCGTAGCCACTGAAGAAACTTTAGGCTACTCGGACAACGAATGGAAATAAGAAGTTATTAAGTTTGAAAAAGAAAACTATAAAATTTGAAGAGAATGTTCTAGGTATCGGAACAATCGATAAGCTCTCATCAAATCTTACTTACCAGTGAAACGGTCCACCCAAGGGTGCCTCCGTACACATGCTTTATCAGATCCTACAATAGAATTAAATTCAGAATACCAATATCAAAATGATATCCTTACTATGATTTCAATGTACGATGTACAATCTCATCTTGAATAGAAGAAAATAATTCATGAGGGATGTCTGGACATTAGATCATCCATGTCCTCAGTAATTTGTTTAATATTTATGAGCTCAACTGAAGAGTGCAAGTATGAAAGAAGCAATCAAATATCAATATTCGTTAAGTAATATTCATTGATTAATTAAGGAAATATTTGTTGAACATTCCTTGGATAATTGAAAGAAAGTGTAAATAGGCCTGAGCCGAACAAGATCATCATAAATTTTTGAATAGAATGTTCATGGACCAAATAAAATTACTTCAGATAAGTCCTGCTTTAGGGAAAGTATCTCACTGGTTGTTATTCCACAAGTTTGAAGTAGAAAGATAGAAGGGTTACCTGATATAAACTAATCGAGGTAACAGGGTTAGTGAACAGTTTAAAATGAAGTAGTGCACCTGCCGGTAGTTACCAAAATAAGTTAATAATCATTCGTGCATCTCATTATCACCATTATGAGGGTAACTCCATCTCTTCGTCTTCTTAATACAAGACACCAACTAGTGCGTCTCTCAATCATCATCTTAAAGTCATTTATCGAGTTGGGATTTCACAAATATATCTGTCATTTCTGTGCTTTATCTTGAAGACCAAGCTTCACATCATTCAGGGGACACCTGCTAAGTCCATAGGGTCCTACTTCATGCCTTCCGACATGAATCACAAGTGGCCAGTTTCCCCTGGGAACAGATCAAAGAGATCTCTCAGGGATCTCAGTGCAGTCCATAGGTTCAGTGGCGGGTGTGTGTATGTAAACATATACGAAAAATATTGAGGTCTACAATACATATATACGTAGTCCCTGATAACGTCTCTATCAAAAGATCCCACTCTAGACCCACTGGTCTTTTCTTTTGGTAGACTCTGAGATCACTGTATCGTTCGTTGCAACCATATTCAACTTCTTTTGAGTCCCTTTGTTAATTCTACTTGTTTGTCCTCTAAGTTAAACTACCATGCTCTAGCGTCCGAATCATGTGTGGAATTATCTAGCACGCTCGTCTTATGATAACATTCTCATATAACACATGTAAAATTCGCCATCAAGGGTAATGAAATCCTCAATAACATAGTGACCAACTTTCAGGTAAACCCGTTACTTATCGAAAATCGGATCTTATAGCCAAAGTAAAAGACTTTCATTATTCCAAGTACTAAGTACCCTTAATTATGTAGGGAAGTCTAAACTTCTTGATTCTTAAAATGCTGCCTCCTAAACTGTGGAGGACTATGGGCCACAAAATTTATGCCAGCCTAGTCATCCGATCATATTGGCAATATCGCCTCTACCTCAGCTGCTCTTGAGATTTCGCTCTGCTTCTTATATCATTACCTATGATAGGTCATGTATGACTCTCAAACCTCTATTCATCATTCTGAAGGTCTCTAAGGATTCTATCGACCCTAGTATAATACCTCCAGTAAACACTCCAGTCCATTCTACTCACCGGTACCTCTTCCGGTAGTCCAATAATAAGTTTACTATGATCTCTTATGTCATTCTCCTACTTAGACTTAACTCTCAACACTCTCATTTCTGAGTACTGTAACTTATCGCTCTGATACCATTTCTGTGGCGCCCCCAAATCCGAGATCAAAGATTCAAGTCGTCACCTCACCATCCAAACATATCATACCTATATTAACTTTACAACTCAAAAATACATCCATCCAGACCTCAATCTTACGCACAAACAAGTTAGAGCCTCAGAAACGATAATCAAAAGTAACACTAAATATTACAATTCATCTGTACAATCCAGAATCTTACACACTTCCACTTATACAACTACACTTGAAGACAAGTCTTACTATTACAGTTGAAAACCTATCAGACTTACTCTGTAGTATTTATCAGGAACTAAATCATCTCCGGGGTAAATCTTCTACTCCTCTTCTGCTGGTGCGGAGTTAACCGACCAAATTCTTCTCTTTCTGAAAAGTTTTTATAAAGCAAGAATGAGCTACATAATGCTCAGCAAGTTCACCATTTTGAAAAATAATAATGTGGTTTATTTCGAAAACATTCCCAACTGTATGGGCATATATATCTCAGATTTAAAAACATAATTGGACAATATATATGTCCGAGTTTGAATAAAACATTTATACTCACTAAGGAGCATTAAGAATAACATATGAACCCTTTATAAGGTTCCCATTTCAATATATCTCAAGTTTGAAAATATATATACATATGAGTATATCATTTTCGGCAAAACACTCTACGGTTAACATACTGTACAGGGAATACATCATTGCAAACCTCTTTCCTTCCATTAGCTTAGAAGGTTTCTCATTCAAAAACATTTCATTCTTTGAAATAATTGCAAGAGTGCACTAACATGTGCCAATCTTTATAGAAAATCTTGCAGTTCTAGATACTGCACGATGTCAATATTTTTCTTATCAAAAACCACACTATAGGCAACTTGGCACTTAGGCCCAAGAAGCAGTGTTTGAGTATTTTTCCAGAGTGGAGGATGGGACTGGAAGAAAACATAAAAACCTGACAAGGATTGACGATGATAAGTCGCCACAACCAAGTCCAACAATCCACGGGTCTTCTCTACTAGTAGAAGGATAGAAACTACATCCGTAACTACCCTCGAGTGAAAACTACATCTGTATTCACCCTCGATGAAAACTACATCCGTAATCATCCTTCGGCAACACCTGGGCCGGAATAATTGATGGACCGCCTGGCTCACGGCCGCTTACACATCCCGGGAATCGTTCGTCAACGGTTCCCACACCTGCCAGAGTCCCCTTTTTCTTTTCTTTTCAAAAATCATTTTGATAGAAAATTCGAGTAGTTGAAGTTCAACCTCAGTCGACCGATAATTCTTGAAATACGTACAAGAAGTAAAACCTGATCGGGGGTTTTCGAAAATGTTTTAGGTTCGAAAGAGTTCGAGTTTGAAAACGATAAAGGTATCTTGGATTAGTTTTGTCTTAAAAATGATGAACAATAATTAATAAATGATATTTTGAGATTTAATATAAACAATTAATAAAATAATTATTTAATTAAAATAAGCTTTTAATCTAAGATAGATATTTTTGAGTATTTTTAACAACGTAAAAATAATAAATACTTAAGTATACTATACTTCCCGAATGACTTTTCGGGTTTTCGCAATTTAATCATGATACACTAATATACCGCTCCCCGGTCAGTAGTATATTTGGACCGCTACGACCTCTATGCTAGAGTCGTTGTCCGAAGTAAACACTTTCATTCTAAGTTCAAGGGTGTACAAACACATATGCATAACTCTCAAACTTCAACATAATCTCGTAAAGCATAAGCATATAATACGGTTGGAAGCTACAAACACAACAGTGAAAATCCTTATATATAAGTTTTGAAAAGTAAACTTGCCTTGGTTAGGGTAGGGTTGTCGAGCTTGCGACGTGGAACGAAAATCTATACATAATTAATATTCGTACGTTAGTACCTTAACAACACTACTTAATCGTAAGGTTTTAAAGGATGTTAGACCAACTTAACGACTCCAAATTGTGACAACTAACCCTCCCATATGACCATGTCATCACTTTATCACATTCGTTACCCATTCGACTCGAATCCATTCCTCAAACTTGAAACACAAGTGAGTACTCTTAAAACTACGTTAAACTAACGTCCTAGGTAATTTTTCACTCGTGCGAACTTCGCTTTAACATTTTTATAAAATTTAAAAATACAAATTTTACTCCAATTCTTTTTGGAAAGCCTTCACAACTGTATAATCTGACTACCCTCAAATTTTCATAACACTAGCATAATTTTAAGGGGTCCTAACTCAGTTCACAAGTGGACAACACAGTGCAGTCCGAATTCCAGAACCACGCTGCACTAATCCGGCCATAACTCAAGACCTGCACATCTCCTGGGTATGAACCTTATATTTCTAGAAACTACATTAAATTATCTTTCCAACCATATAAATTAGGTCCTCGCGTGACAATATTTAGGGGTTCAAAACCCTCTCACAAGACAATACATGCTCCCAGGATTTAACAAAGCACACATCTTTTCTTAAACATTCACGAACTCACTTTATACATCGCATCTACCATCAAAACCACCAAGACTTGTATCTATAGCATACATGGGGTTACATACTCTAAGTACAAGCCTTACAACCATCATAAAAAGCACATAACTTCAAGATTTCATCATCTACAACTCAAATCACCAAGATTCACTATAAACAAGTCATGCTAAGGGTTGAGAGAGTTTATACCTTCCTTGATGTGTGTAATAGCTTTCTAAACCTTGTATAATCCTTGTATAGCCTTGGGTAAGCTTGGATGATCAAAAGAAATGAAGAAAACAAAGTTAGTAATTCGGAGTTATTAGAACCCGACTGAAAGATCATGGAAAACGAGGCCCTTACCGAGCTTTTCTGATCGAGGCTTCTAAAGGAGAGTTGTAGAACTCTTCTAAAGGAGAGTTCTTTTCTGATCGAAATTTCATTGAGTAATGAAGGCTCTAGGCCCGTTTTACTGAGAGGACGTTCTGCTGGGCAGAATGGAGAGAAAATGGAGTTTCTTGGTTTTTGCTTTTTGTTCTTTATCTCCAATAATGCTTACACATGTAATATATATCTAGATATTTTGGATGCATCCCTATCCTTGCTAGGTGTCGCACTCCCATTGGCTCCCTTGGATTCTTATCCACTTAAAATGCAACCAAGTCCTTCCTCCTTTTGCACCTAAGTCTTTATCTCTTGTTTCTTGCACTTAAGTCCCTTGGCTTTGTTTTCTTTCCCACCAATTGGATTCCCTTGTTGTCTCGTGAATAAAATTAATATGTTACAACTTATACTTTGCATATTATTGCTCTAATATGGCACAATACCTCGAACGAATATTAATTCCAACATCCCTTGTTTATTTCTCTTTATCTCAGAAAACGTTCTCCCGATTTCTCAAGCATTCTCTATTTCTCAATTCTAGGAGTTTATTCTCAATCCTCTTTCTTTCTCATAATATATCCTTCCTCGGACTCTTAATATACCCTATCCTTAATCCATGCTCCGTTCGCTCAATCGCTTAATCTCGTTGTAAAGTCTCAGTGGTTTTCGTTCTAAATCCTCGAATAAAATCCTAACATATTAAATCTTTAATTCCTCAAAATTAATATCTCATTTCTTGAATATAATAATATATAATTTACTGCCAGGTCAAATATTACACCAGAATACAAATTGGAATTTCTGAATTCCGATCGTCTTTACATACACTTTTGCTCTGTGAATCACTAATATGACTTCGAAATATCCATACCATGTCTTGTACATAGGGTGGCGTGAAAATTTTCTTGGTCCTCAAAATCACTATTTATCCATAAATTACTATTCATGCATGACAAACACTATTCACGTATATACTTATTCCTAATAAGAAAAGTTTTAATTCTACCAAAAATCTGGGTTCTTACAAGGTGGCATGATAAAAGGTTGGTACCAAAAGCATTCTTGCCAGGTCAACAGGTGTTGCTATTTAATTCCCGCCTCAAACTTTTTCCGGGAAAACTCAAGTTGAAATGGTCGGGTCCATTTATTGTGAAGACGGTGTTTCCACATGGAGCTGTTGAGATTTTCGAAACAACACCGGATCATGCCTTTAAGGTGAATGGACAGCGGTTTGAAGCATTACTATGGCGGGTCGTTTCAGCGTGAGAAGGTTTCCGCCGTTTTGGCATCTACTTGATTCGAAAGAAGAACGTCAAGCTAATGACGTAAAAGAAGCGCTTCTTGGGAAGCAACCAAAGTATGAAGACTACTTTTGTTGTAGATTTGTATTCAAAAAAAAAATTCCAGAATGTTACCGCGGAGACTGCGCCCTCCACTGCGCAGACTGTGTCCTCCAACAGAACCTGACTGCGCAGACTGCGCGCCCCTACCGCGCAGACTGCGCACCCCTAAAACTTCCAACCGAAAATTTTCTCTAAAATCTCATAATTTCCTATCCTAATTCAGTTTATATCCATAATCTTCTACCCTACTTCAACCCCATATCAATTCTAATCCCTAAAACATCTCCTAATCCTACAAATTCTCTAAAACCTATTCCCAACCGCATTCCAATTCCTTATATACATACACCCCTATATAAACACATCTACCCTACCCTAAAAATTCAACCTATATCACTTGATCAATTTCAAGATTCAAGGGAGGCCTAGTTCGAATTTTTTGTGGATTTCAAGCATCTACACCTCTTCGATTCGTTGGGTATTGAGCTAACCTTTTCTCGTTATTCTTACAAATTTATGTTTTTGCTACGTATTGGAATTCGAACTTTGTGGTTTTGTGTTATTGTTATTGGATTACTCTTGATTCTATGCCTCCTAAAAGACAACGGTTGACGGGTAGTTGTAGTGGTACTCGTCCATCTTCGGACGAGGATTCAAATTTGGGGGAGAGATGGAAAAGTTTGTATCTCCTGCAGCCGAAGCAAAATTTGCTAGGTTATCGAGTAAGGGTGTTCTTCGGGAGAGGTTGTTCTTGCCTACTAGGCCGGTTGAGATGATTCAGGAGAGGGGATGGGGATATTTCTGTGAGTATGGTAATGATGTTCCTCTGAATGTGGTTCGTGAAATTTATTCTAACGCAAAGGTTGAGAGGAATAACTATACAATGGTTAGGGGGATGACAGTTGATTATTCGCCTCGTGCCATTCGTACTCTCATTAGGATTCAGCCTAAGCGTAGGGGTGTTGAGGATTGGTCTCGCAAGACGAGGGATGATGTTGACTTGGATGCTTTGATAGCTGAGCTGTGTGTGCCAGGTAAAGTTTGGAAAGTGAGGCCGGGTACTACTGAGCGTACTACGTTTCCTTCTGCATCCATGACTAGGTTTGCCCGGGCATGGTTCCTTTTTATCTGTTCGAGTATCTTGCCTTCTTCACACACTGCTGATCTGACGGTCGACAGAGCTATTCTACTTTGGGGTATTCTCAGGGGTGAGTATGTTGACCTTGGTTATGTAATTAATCAGAGTATTCTTCGGTTTATAGGAGGTCCTTCGTCAGCTAGCATGCCTCATGGCTCTGTTATTGCGGGGTTATGTGATACTGTGAGAGTCAGATGGTTCGACGACGAACCTAAGCAGGCGGTTTTGGCACCGATTGATGATGCCTCCATTGGTAGGATGGCAGAGTGGCCGGGCGGCATTCCGCATCCTAGGGGTTTAGGTTATCTGGTGGGTGGTGCTGGTGGTCAGGGAGCGGGTGCTCCGCCACAGGTTCCGAGAGTTGCGAGAGTTGGTCCACAGCAGGGTATGGTGGACATGTCAGCCCTTGATACTCACTTCCAGCGCCTTAAAAGGCGTATTGATGCGATGCACGCGAGTAACAGGGAGTGTGCGGAGGATATGACAGCAGCTTTGAGCACAGCTTTTCAATCCACGGGCATTACAGTTCAGTGGCTAGTTTATGGAGCTCGTACGCAGTATCCACCACCTGATTCACCCGAGGAGGGTGACGATTCTGATGAGTAGGTATGTTTTCTAATACCCCCCGTATTTACTTCCATTCAATGCGGACATTGAATCTTTCAAGTTTGGGGGTGGTTTGGGGGATACGTAGTGTTGTATGTTGTATTATTATATCATTGTATTCATATAGGAAATCATGTTTTGCATGTTTAGTGTAATTCATTCGTAGTTGTGTTATTTTGCATGTTTGTTTCATGTAGGACATTCTGTTATTGTGTTTTTATATCATGTGAGTTCATTTTAGTTGAATTTTCATGGCATGCATTTTTTCATGATCCCTTAGGACGAGCTGATTCTGATTAGTGAGTAGATGTTTTATTGACTGTGGTATTGATGAATAGAGGGCTGATTTATAGTTCCTTGGAATTGACTTGCATGTTATGGAAACAAAATTTTTACACAAGTCTCATTAGGTTGCTTTTTGGCTAGGTTGAAATTATGCTTGTTTGTTAGTTTTAAGATTTAATCACTTCATTATATTTAGAATTTTCGTTATTCCCTTGATAAAATTGGAACACTAAAATCTAAGTTTGGGGGAAACTAGGGATTTCATGCTAGTTGTTATGTGTCAAAATGGCTAGTAGCCGGCTCATGTTTATGAGTAGTCTAGGGTTGGATGAGATGGAGCGAAACGCACTCATTCCAATTTAGTTGGAAAAAAAAAGTCATGTAAATAGAATAAATGCAAATTAACCAGGGTGATCTCTTTAATACTCGAGCAATTAAGTTCTAGGGGACTTTGTGCCTAGTGACCAAAGGCTTTTATAGTTTGGGATCCACTAACCCAACGCTTGCTACATGGGTATTATTGTATAAGCCTTTAGGGGTCTCATCCATTGCACAGTTAAATAAGCATGTGTTATTGTGTATAGTATTATGTGTCATATTTGTTAGTAATAAAGCATGAATTCTTGGCTAACTCAGATAAGGATAGAGGTGTTTCTAGGTTATGAAGTGTTTACCGTTTATTCTATTTATAAACCTATGATTGTCTTGGCGAGGAGCATGTATGATTTTTAATCTAGTTTTAGGAGTATATCTGATGAGCATCGCACACATGCACGTTTCTGTTCATATATTGTTAGTATACGGGGACTTAGTCGAGCTCTATTTAGATGTATTCATTCTTTGAGATATTTGCTTGTTGGTTGGTTTTGGTGAATCTAAAGGGGATCGTTGCATTTTCATATTAGTTGCATTCATGCATTGCATTATTTTTTTTTGTATCGTTTAGTTAGATGAATTTTGTGGGTACATTCGCTATAGGCCCTCACGAGACCTTACTCGTCCACTAGGGCTACCTAGGGATTTAAAGGGCTTGTTGCATATGCCGAATGCAACCGTGATCACCTACGGAAGTGGTACTAATTAGGTAGTGTTAGTTGTTTATGCTTGAGGACAAGCATCGGTTTAAGTTTGGGGGTGTGATAAGTGGATTTTATATCCACTTGGAACGTTCCATATCGGCTTAAACTGATTGTCTTGGACTCAAGTTTGTTGTAGTTTTGATGTGTTTTGTTTAGTTGTGCAGGTTCATGAAATATCGATTAGGGTTGATGTTTTCGTCAATTTTGGAGTTAAATTCGAGCATAGGAATGAGGAATGAAGTCTTTTCATAGGCTACCGTGAAGGTTCATGACTCAAAGGAATGAAGAACGGGAAGTGGCAAAAGAATCGGAAGAGAAAACGGATGAGAAATAAACAAATTGTGGAAAATTCGGATTTCCGGGTAGGTTGCGCAGTCTTCACGGTTTTGGCCATATCTGGAGTTCTACAAGTCCGTTTGAGGCCCGTAAGTAGTCCACGCGAAGCTTGGAGAATTTTCTATCAATTTTAAGCAAAATAAAAATCTGGACAGAAAGTGAGTGCACAAACTGCGCCCTAACAGCGCAGACTGTGTCCTAAATCGCAGAAAATGTGCCAGAACAGCAAAAGAGTGGGCAGACTGCGCCCTAGGTGCGCAGACTGCGCCCTTGGACAGAATGCTACTGCGCAGGGTGCGCCCCTGTGCGGCCAGAATTGCTGAAATTTGACTATTTTGCCCTAATTTGAGTTGTAATCGTATTTTAGGCAGGTTCTTGCACCAAAATCGAATTCTAATAGTATTGTAGGGTGTTTTCTTGATGTGAAAGACTTCTAGGGCCTATATAAACACATCGAATCATTGTAATTTTTATCATCATAGTTACATATCATAGCATAGAATTGCAAGGGAGAAAAAGGGGAGAAAGATCAAATGCTCGTGACAAGCAACGGATCTTGATCTACTTCATCTTTTGTGTTCTTTTCTTAGGTGTTATTCTTGATTCTAGATTTTTTTTCTCAACTCTTTGTTTTAATAATATTCTTATTTTCATTCATATTTTGTTTTATACCATGTTTTCATCAAATCCCATGGTGACGAACGGTTCAATTATGAACTAATCGTTGTCATGGGATTCTAACGGATTTATCTATGTAGCTTAATAGTGTGAATGCTTTAAAGATCTGTGTGTGATGAATTCTTGATATCCTTGTATGGTCAATCCTAATGCTTTTAGATGCGTAGCTAACATCTAAATTGAATTGTTAATCTCTTGTGAAGTGAAAGTGGATCTTGAGATTTAGAACTTGCCATGCTAGCATAGGTTCATAATTGGTTATCAATATGATTCGTAGTATAAGATGAAAATACTTATATTGCCCTATGTGATCAATATGAGTAACTTGTTCTTCAACCTTTATGTTTTCAAATTCTATAGACATATAGGGTCTAAGCATAATTGGTGTCTATTTATCTTCTATCTCTTTTGTGGATGTATGAGTAGTTTGGTATACGTATGCTGACAGGTAGCGTGTACTTGTTTCGTGTTATTCGATCAGTTATCAAAACCATCACATGCATTGACTAAAGGCATGAACTCTAAGTGAAGTAGATAATGAAGTTAGAGTCCCATGTTTATTCTCATATAAGTAATTCAATTTTAAATCTCAGTAGTTAATTAATTCTTAGTTTAATAATTTGCATCTTAGTTTAATTTAGATAATTAAAAACCATATTTGTTTATTGTCTTAGCAGTGAATTAAAGCCATACATTGTTGAATATGTGCTTTAACTGAATAGAACCATAACCAGATCTCTGTGGAACGAACTTGATTTTATCTATATTACTTGTGACCGCGTATACTTGCGTGATATTGTGTAAACATATCCTAAAGATTCTGGATTTGATCTGATAGGATATTCGGATTCAGACTATGCTGGATGCAAGATTGATAGAAAAAGTACAACAGGAAGCTGTCAATTTCTTGGTGGAAGATTAGTGTCATGGTTTAGCAAGAAGCAACATTATGTGTCTACCTCAACTGCAGAAGATGAATACATTGCAGCTGGAAGTTGTTGTGCTCAAATTCTTTGGATGAAAAATTAGCTAATGGATTATGGTTTAGAGTTGTCCAATATTCCTATTTATTGTGATAACACCAGTGCCATAGCCAACTTAGATAATCCAGTTCAACACTCCAGGATGAAGCACATTGATATTAGACATCATTTCATCAGAGAGCATGTTGAAAAGGGAACTGTGAAGCTAGTTTATGTTTCAACAGAAAAGCAACTTGCAGACATCTTCACGAAGCCACTAGATGAAACAACCTTCAAGAGGCTGGTAAGTGAATTAGGAATGCTAAATCTGGTATGTTAACTTACTAGTTTTTACATTTTGAAGGTGGTTAAATTGTAGCTTGTGAACTGTCATGAGAAGTTACTGTCGTATGTGCTACTTGTTTAATTGACAGCATGTTTGCTATGACTATGCTAAATTCAAATTACATGCCTGTTTTAACTTATGTAATGAGTAGTCACGTGACATTAACTTAAACCATACGCGTGCCAGTGACAACTAGTCGTGTCATTTCAAATGAGCTCGGGCATTAGTCAGTCTTTTTATTTTAAAGTTTAATACTTTATTAAAAAGAAGCATGTGGAAAGCTGTAGCGTCACTTAATGTGTTATAAATAAGACTGAGGCCAAACCCTTATTCTTCATTACACACTTAAGAAACTCTAGAGACTATGAGCAAGAGGAAGGCGTCAGATATGTCAACTTCGGAGGGCTCAAACTCCAAAGCTGAACAAGTGCCAAAGAAGCAGGAAGAGATCACTGCTGAGCACCCCCTTGATCCATTCTTCGATAAGCTTCAAGATTATCTAGACATGCTGGGGGTCTCCGAAGAGAAGGAGATCGAGAAGGTTGTGGAAGGGCTGCTGCTGGAAGCTTTTCCAAACTTAAAATAATGTTTAGTTCTTAAGAACTTTTATGTATTGTTTTAAGTTTTTTTTTTGAAAAGATTATCGCTTCGTCTTCCCATTGTTCTTGCATGTCTTATTTACCTTTATCTTCTCATCTTAGTTAACTGTTTGTGTATGCATGTGTATACTTGTGTGTGTGTGGATATATGTGGATGTGTGCCTGCTTAACAAATATGTGCTTAAATCGATTAAAATTCTAATTGGTAATTTTACTCTTAAGCAATGGGCGAAGTCGATTAAAATTCATGACACAAATTATTTCCACACAAGTTGCTGTCAATAAGTGAAGATGCTGTCACGATGTGCCTTGAAAGCAAGTTCCTTATCAGCAACGGAAAAAGTTTCTGTCATGAAATTTAAAGGAAATTGTATAAATTGCTTAACGGTGACAGCATGTTCTTGCTCCGATGTTACTGTCAAGAAAAACTTGCTGTCATCCTCCCAAATTACTAATGAATTTGTTACATCGCACAGGTTACTGCCAAGATTAGTGGACCGATTTAATTGGGATTTTATCTCCACGATTTACAGCCACTAAAAAGTAACTATCCACAACACCACGTGACTGATTAATGGGCTAAGACATTGCTCTTTCCCTTCTTCAAGTAAAACATTTCCTATTTTCATGTAAGCAACTGTCAAACACACAAACACGCAACACTCAACATAACCTCTCTCTCTCAAAAGCAAAAATCTATATCTCCCAAAACTTAAAGCAAAAATGGCACCCAAACAATCCTCTTCTCAAACAAACTTTGCTGGTATTCTCTCTGCTGGAGATGTTGGTGAAGATTTCAAAGGACTCGTATCCTTCTTAAACAAGTCTTATCTAGGTCATGCTATAACCTCTACTCCATCTTTGGACCTAGAAAGACTTGAAGAATTCTGGAAATCTGCCTTTGTTCCAGGAGGTGTAGGTAAAGACACCATAAACTACAAAATCAAAGGGGTTACCTGCATCCTCACAATAAAAAGGTATCAACGAAGCTTTGGGAACTGGACTGCAAGTTAAAGAATCATACAAGGAACTTGCAAGTGATGAAACCCTAAAGAAGTTTTTCTTGAAAATTGGGTATTCTGGTCCTGTCCTTGAAGAGGGTACATCAAATTGGTACTCAACTGGTGAAATGGACAGAAAGCATTTGAGAAAAGAATGGAGCATGATTTTTGATGTCATGGTGAAGGTTTTCTCAACCAAAACCACTGGCTGGAATGGAATTCCCTTCTACATCAAGAAGCTCACTCATTCTCTAGTCCATGGTTACAAAGTGGATGTTGGAAAGCTGCTTATGAGTCAACTCAAGTCAGCTCTGAGCAGGAAGGTACATGTCTATCCTCGCTTTCTTACAATGTGTTTAAATTCATTATGTGGTATTGATGATAATGCATCTCTAACTATGGAGTGCAATGTTTTGAAAAAAAATACACACACATTACTCAATTCACAAAATTTGAATGCACATATTCCACTCTGTTTAACCAAGCACATGGCTGATCAAGAGCCTAATCTTGATTTTGAACTACCTTCTGAGTATGTTAATTTCTCCCTTAAGAATGAAGCTGAATTAGACCCAAATTCAGTTAACCCACATTCTACACCATTCGTTCTAATCAGACCTTCTAGAAAAACAAAAGCCAAAAAAATAGCCTTGCAAGAATCCAAGAAAAGATCCTTGGAAACTGGAGTTTGTGGTAGTTCTGAGAATGTTGAGGGAGAAACTGCACCTGATGCAGCAAATAAGGATGTTAGTAAAATTGAACCCACAGCGGTTCCTCTTGAGTCTAAGAAGAAGAGAGCTAAGAGGGACAAAACCACTGTCAGCCACCCCTCAGTCTCACAAAAGGCTATGGAGGATAAAAGGGAATCAAACACATCCCTAGGTGCTTCTTCTCAACAAGAAGTATCTATTGAAACTGGCCTGTCTCCCAAGGCATCATGTAAAGAGTCTGCACAACCTCATGTACTCACTCATGAGGAGCCTACACTTGCAGAAATGCATACGGAGTTAGGGACACTGAGGGTCATGAAACTTCTACTCTTGATGTTCCACAAGTTATCTCTGTGGAACAGCCAGAAATCTCTTCTATACCATCACATTCCTTATTCTCTAATTCGTCAATTGTTTCATCTCAACAACCTAGAGAGGGGGACAGTCCCAACCCTTCAGGTTTTGATCATCCATCTTAAGTCATGGATGAGCCCCCATCAAGTGGACCACAAGAACCTATTTCTCAATGTGAAGTGGATACCACTCCCTCAAACACTGAGCTAGATCAAGATGGCAATCTGCCATAAAATGAAACAGCCAACATTTTGGTCGATCTCCAAAAAGCAACTGACCTTCAAGAAGTTGCTGTCACAGCCTCAACTACTGTCAAAGACACCGCAAAAGTTGCTGTCAACCCACCTATGGACAGTAACATTTGGGCAAAGATGCTGTCACCTCTTCATAGTTTGATCAAGATTCATTAATTATTGAAGATGCTTCTGATGATGATCATGTGCCAATCTCTACTTTCAGAATGGTAAAATCTAAACCTTCTCTTTCAATGCATGTAAGTACTGCTCATACCCATGCATCTAGGATGAGTGAGGGAGTGCAAAAGAAAAGAGAGATAAAAGAAAAGAGAGGTGAGCATAAAAATGAGAGGTAGCCAAATGAGCTGGCAAAAGGAGAGGGACTTGATCACGTCCAGAGTGAATATGAGAGTGTGAGACACCCCATAGCCTCCTTGCCTTAGTCTTTTCCTTTCTCATCAAAAAGGTTAAGGTCTGATGGTCCTTCTAAACAAGCTGAATCAAGGTTGAAATCCCTTGAGGGCAGATGTTCATCCATGGAAGATAAACTTGATGCTCTGTCCACCATGGTAGCTAATGGTTTTGCTGAGATTCAACAAAATCTATTATCGTTTTCTGCTGCCCTTAGTGCTGTCAACTTAACTAAGGGGGAGACAGTGGTAGATCAGAATAAAGTGCAAAATCAGAATACTGTAAGTCCAGTAGAGAAGGTGACACAAGGTGGAGCAATAAGCAAGGGGGAGAAAAATGCAAATGAAGATATTGAGAGCTAGTGGAATTAGTGAATCTGTTGAAGTAGATGGTGAGCCAATGTTGGTGACTAAAGAAATATTGGAGCAATTACAAAGGGCTCAAACATCAACATTGCCTCCTCTGAAAATCAATGAACCAGTTCCTGAAGTCATGGAAACTCCACTGCAAGAACATTGGAGAGAAATGGAAGAGTCCAACAGAAATCTGCAATTTGCAGTTAACTGTTTTACTACTATATGTCCAGTGGCAATCATCTGCTCTAATTTTAGTCTAGGAGCAGTTTCAATCTGCTCTTTATTTTCTGCAGTTTTCATTTTCCGCAGCTCCTCTGTATTTTCTGCAGTTTGGGTATGGTGGGATGCCCATAATTGCAAAGTCTTCCATAAACCAAGGAATGAACATTTACAATTACACTATTTATCGCAATGCCATTGCTGCTCTCAATTTGCTCCTTTTGCTATCTTCTTAGAAAGGTCTTCATTTATTTTAAATCTCTTTAGCATAAATGCATGTACATATTTCTATTTGTCTTGCTATATCTGTGCATGCAGAAAGTTCTATTTTTCTTTGTGTTTGAACTAACATGATTTTAATTACGATTAAACAGAAAAATAAGGCCAGAAATGACAGCCTCTACATTCAGGAAGATACTGCTACTAGGATTACTAGAGTACGTATAAATCAACATGCCTCCGGCTTTTAACCAGTTTCTATATGCATGTCCAATTATAGTCTCTCTGGTTTTTAATTTAATTTATTGCATGGACAGGTCCGTATTGGACCAGAACTTGTACTATACAGGGATGAAGTATAAAAGTGCAACTTTCACATCAGCTATGTGCAATATTCTTCCTACGCTTGGATCCTGAGGTACAATAATGAGGAATCCTTTACGTGTATGTCCATATTTACAAATTAAATGCACATATGGCGACAGATGAAAGGAAAAAGTGAAATGGATGTAAAAGGAAGAAATTATTAGAAATTTATTATCTGATAGTAATGAAGACTAGAAGAATATTGTAAGTAGTTTTTTACTGCCATATGGCCACTGAATATTTTTAAGAAGTTGTATTTTATAATTTAGCTAGCTGATTATGCGAAAAAAGTAAAATTGATTTATACATGTATGTTTTGATTTCAGGAAAAGGCTTTGGCTCTGGCGAAAAATGAACCGATGCCCGACGGTGGTGAAAGTGAAGACGGGGAAGGGAGCCAAAAAGGAGTTTGATATAATTGATAATTCATACTTATTATTTTGTGTATGTGTACACTTTTGGTTGGATATTTTGACTTGGAAGACTAAGTTTCATGTTAATTATGGTGTATGGGGACCATGTGTTTCGACATTAAACTTAAGTACTAGATGTAAGAGGATGTTGTGGTATAAGCCGACTTTGATTAGGCTTCTTTGACTTATGCTTTATTTTTGTATGTTTTTGGTGCATGGTATATTGAAATTTTAAACAGGATATTGAAATATGGACTAAAAAAAGTGTTACAAATAAGTGTTGCCAATAAAATTTAAAAGTATTGCAAAAGGTATCAAAATGTTGCTGATAATTGTTCCAAAAAAATATAAAGTATTGCAAAATGCATCAAAATGTTGCAATAAACTCACTTTGTAACATTTTAAGTCAATTAATGTTGCAAAAAAGTGTTGCATTAGTCTGTTGTAACACCTTAAAAATGTTGCTAAAACATGTAAAAGTATTACAACAAACTCTTATTGTAATACTTCAAAAAGTGTTGCAATAAGTTCGAAAAGTGTTGTTATAGAGGGCATAGGCAACGCCGGCAAATGCAACGCCGAGTTTTAGCAAAAGCGTTACATAAACATCTAATGTAACATTTTTGGGGCCTAATAATACACTTTTTTGGCGTTGCAATAGGTCATATTTGGTGTAGTGGTGGTTGGAGTTTTAATCCTGGAATGATAGTTAGGGCCATTGACTTAGGTAACCTCACTCTTCTTGCAGCATGCTTGAATTTAACCTTCTTCACTCCAATGCTTGGCAGAAACTTATGACCTTTTCTTGTAGACCACTGTAGTATACCATTAGCACTTTGCTTTTGGAAACATACAGATGGTTTCTTGATTTGTATCCTCTTCTCTTCTTGAGGTGGAAAAATAGTTGCATAGACCATGGGTGTAGATTTTGGTAGGTCACTACTAACTATATTCACCCTAGACTTAGAGTCTTGTGTTATGGTGAGATTACAGTTAGCAATGCCTAAGGCTTGCTGTTTTCCACTTTTCCTTTCATAGACCTTGCCTTGGTCATCATCACCTTTCTTGTCCTTTCCATCTTTCTTCTTCTTCTTATCTTCATCACCCTTATCACTCCTGTGATGACTTCTCCTCCCATCACTCTTGTCTTCATCTTCATCATCCTTATTCCTCCTGATTTTGGCCATTTCTGGAACAATGCCAGTTGCAATGAAAGTTTTAAGAATATTTAATGCTTCCAATTCTTCAATAGTTCTGACTCCCTGCTTTTTAGTTAGTTTTTCAATGATAGTAATGATGAGACTATGGTTCAGAGGATTAAGATGCTTGGGGATGACCAGTTGCTTGATCTCATCAATTCTTGTTCCAAATTGATAGATGATAGTTCTAGGATTTGTAATCACTTCAGGCAGTCTTGAGGGTTGCTCATTCCTCAGGTCATCATATAGACTTTTTTTGTTCTTATTCTCATTCCTCTTCTCAATCAAGTTGATTAGTTCATTTACCTCAGAGAATTTTAGGGCATGAAGAGTCTTGTAGGTTAGATGCCATATCTTGGATCTTACCACCATCACTATCTCTTTGTACCACACACTGTCAACTTTCTTAGGCACCACAGTGAGGTAGTCAATCTGCTCTTTCAAACTCCTCAGATAAAGTTGAGTGTCACCAGCCTATTCTCTAGAGACTTTCAGAAACTCCAAGAATGCATCATCATGGTAGACATTAGACTTTGCAACTTCTTGTAGCTTGGCCTCATTAACCACCTTTGCTTCTACAGGCTTGGCATTTATAGTTTTGGAGAATGGAGGTTTGTCAGATGGCATACTCCCTGCAACTAAAGTAGTAGTGATGGTTTGCTGTTGGCCACTTGGAGTAGTGATGTGCACAGGTGGATGTGTAGTAACTAGCAGAGTAGTTGGAGGTTCATCAACTTTGGCTTTCCCTTTTCCTTGTACATGAGTTGTAGACTTTGAAGTTCTTGGATGACCACCCTCAGAAATGATTATGCCTTTCTCCCTAGGTCTTTCCTCTTTATTCTCCCCCTTAGGTTCTGAGCTCTTTAAGGTCCTTTTCTCCCCCTTAGGCTTGTTGTCAGGCACAGTGGCTTTAGTAAGGACTTTGGGTTGGAAGAGGTGGGATTAACAGTTTCATCAGGTAGAGGGAGTCCCATATGCTTCATCATAGCAAACAACATTAGTTGTTGATGCAGAAGAACATTATCTGTGGTGGTGGCCTGAATGTTTAACTGTTCAGTGAGTGTGGCAACTGTGTCTATAAGATGAGCATTAGATTTGTTGAGAGAGCTCACTTCCTTTTCAAGAGTATCCACCTTGGTGAATAGCTCAGTGGCTTTGAATCCAGAGAGAGATAGATCCTTGAGTCTTTGTACATCATGTTTGGTCATGTCATGGATAGGAACATCAGTTACCAATTTATCACAATACTGATTGGCAAAAAGAACTCTAAAGGCTGCATTGGCCTCTGTTGTCTAGTCTGACAGTTTTTCCATCTGAGCAGCCATATTCTTGACAGCCCCTTGAACCAACAACATAGAGTTGTCCATTTTGATGCATTCAGATTTGCAGAGTTGAACATCCTTAAGAACACTATCTAGTTTAGGAAATTTGGTATCAAAGACCCTTTTGATGTCCTGCACCTCTTTAATTGTAGCTGCACACACTTCATTAACTTTTGTCTTGAGGCCCTCGCCAAGATAGTGTGCAGCTTTGAGAATACCTTTGTAGGTGTCATTCGTTGCTTCATACACATCACTAGGGGTGAGAGATTTGGCATTGGACCCTAGTGAAGTGATGTACTCCTCTCTGAGATATTGAAGACCATATGAGAGAGGGATGTCATATTTCCCTTGCAGCCAAGCATCTACATTGCCATTTCTCTCAGTAGCCTCTACAATTTTCTCCCTTTGTTCCTCTACATCTGCTTTATGACATATAAGAATGGGTTCATAGTCTTGATCAGGCATGTCTGTAGTGAGGAGGTGTTGAGCAATCTTTGTGAACTCAGGAATTTGATCCACAATTAGGTTTTGAAGAGCTTCAACCATCAATTGTTGTGGAATAGACCCTGATCCCGAAGCACTGTCATGTAGCACAGGCTTCAGCCATTGTGACATAAAGTCAGAGCTAGAGCTAGGCAAGCTAGACTCCTCAGTTACAGATGCAACTTCTGTAACCGGATGGAATGACTCTACTACTGGTGTCTCCACAGAAGTGGGATGAGTTACACCAGTAGTTGACACAGGCACAGAGTCTCTAATGAATCCTCTGTGTTTGTGATGGTGTCATTAGGATATGCCCTAGCTAGCATTCCCTCACCATCTAAATGTGGTTCCTGGGTGGTGAGCAAAGTGTCATGCACTAAGTCACTTTAGTCCATTGGTAACTCCCCCTGAGAAATAGAGGGAGTTTCAGGCTCCAAAGAAATTTGAGTGTTAGATTCTGGAAGAGTAGTGTCTTTTAGAGTAGATTTTGGCAACTCCCCCTGAGAAATAGAGGGAGTTTCAAGTGTGATGTGCTCTCCACTCTGTGTTGTGCCAGCCTTATCACTCCCTGGTGCTTACTCTTTACAAGATAGTGTATTGGGGAGGATGCTTGATTCTATAGATGCACCCTGTTGAGAGGATACATCTAGTGAACTATGTTCCCCTGATTTTACAACTTCAGCCATTTGTGTGACTGAAGAGGTGGTTTTAGATTTCTTCTTCTTCTTTTTTGGCCTTAGTAAGGGTGACTCAGGTTCCTCACTTTCTAAACCTAATTCTATAGCCAATGCTGCTTCAGTTAAGATATTCAATGGTTCAGAAACAATCTGTTTTCTTTTCTTCTCCTTTTTACTAACACCACCCTGCTGAGAGGATGATGCAGGTTGCTCTGTGTTTGGTAGAGTGTTTGTTTGAGGGGGTTGGTTAGCAGGCCCTGGGTTAGCATCTTGTTCTACTTACTTAGGCCCAGCTAACTCAGATTTAGAGGCAAATATTGGCATGTTGTGGGGGTAAGTCCTAAATAAACTCTCCATATGGGGAGTTATTTTAAGTCTTACATCCACATCATACCTAGTCTCCAAGCTACCAAAAATGAGTTCGGTCATGGATCTAGGATTGCCTATTCTAGATTTATCTATCCCAGGCAGTTCAATCAATTTATTATTTACAAAATTAAGTGCAGATTGAATAAAACGATGGAAGAAAATTTCAGTACCTCTCTTGGTTGAGTTCTTACCAAGTCTCCCATACAGCTCCTGCATTATGATTAGTCCAACATCAATCTTTTTCCCATACGCTAGGGCATAGCCTATTTGTTTAACAGGTGTACTGATTTGGTGAAAGCTGGACTTCCTTGCTGTGAAGACTTGGAGAAGAGTGGCAAAGACATAGTTCCATTCTTTTCTCAAGAACTACCTATTCAAATTTCCAAGTTTGATTTTATCTGAGTAGTTGATAAAATCAAAGAAGTCCTCCAATTCATCATTAGTGGCTAGTGGGTCATACACTCCTTGTTGTAAAATCAAAGGTGAATCTTTATGTTTTAAAGGCACAGAGCAATCATAGAAAGGCTTAGCTACACTACCAGTTAGTTTCTTGCATGCATGAGTTAAGTGATTAGTGCTAAAACAGTTTTGACAAACTTTCCTAGGGGCATTTGGCACGTAAGCATAATTATTATTCTTATTTATCCCTAGCTTGCCATTCCTGTTTTGTTTCTTATTAGCCACTTTCTTCTCAGATTCATTTTTCCCATCCGAAACAAACTTCACAAACTTCTCAGGTCTAGGTCTACCTCCTACTGGCTTCTTGGCTTTTTCCTTGACACTTTCACTCTTAGAGGATGCTGGTTGTTCACTAGACTGTGCCTCATCCTCATCATTCAACATTTGCTTAATGAGTAAGGCATCCTCATCAATTTCAAATGTTGGTTCTTTAAAAATTGGGGACTCAGTCTTTTTTAAAATATGAGGCACTTCATCCTGAACAACTATGTCATCTTCAATGTCAGCATAGCCTTTCCTATGTTTAAGAGTGCCATAGTCAAGTCCAATGGCAGCCTTGGGTTTAGCTTGGTTTTTCTCATGGTAGGACTGCAATATACTAGAGGAGTTCTTAAAGGTTTTCAGTTTGAATTCATTTTCAGCTAGTTCATCCCTAAGAGCCTTCTCAACCTGACTAGCACATAGAACCTTATTCTACAAATATTCAACTTCTTTCTTAAGGTTTTCTACTTGCATAACAGTTAGCTCAAGTTCCTCATTCTTCTTGATTAACAACTCATTCTTAGCAGACAGTTTTGTAATCTCTTCATTAGCAGCAGTCATACTAGTATGAATATTAAACATTTCAATAGATAGTTGTTCAACCACGCATTTATACTCAGAAATAGACATATCTATGGTAGTGAGAGATGGTACCTGAGAGTCAGATAGAGATTGTTCATCCTTGGAATCAACCATCAAGGCATAGTTGCAGAATTCTTGCTCCTCTCCATCACTATCAGAGTCATCCCAACACTTCCCTTCAGCTATGTTGGCCTTGCCTTGTGTTTGCTTTTCAGAAGGGCCTCATACTTAGCTTCAAGCTCTAGAAACTCCTTATCCTTCTTTTTAGGCTTCTTGCATTCACTGGTAAAATGCCCTAGGTCATTGCATCTATAACACCTTACAGATGTCCTATTCACATGGCTGGTTTTGAATTTATTCTTGTTTGCTTTCACAGGTGCCTTGCTCTTGTCGAATGAATGGTTTTGGGGTCTAGGTTTGAAGGGTTGGTTCCTCTTGAATCTGATGTTTGGAAACTTTCTGGCCATGAAAGCATATGAAGTGTTTTCCATGCCATCTAGCTCTTCAAGAGTGTAGAACTCTTCTTCTTTCTTCTCATCAACAGGTTAAGTCACTTCACCTTCATTTTCTTCATCATCTACTATCTCTTCTATCGTCAGCTGACTTGAAGCATGGTCTTGAACAGATTTGCTGACAATCAAGGCACATGATATGTTTATCATTCTGCCTTGGTTGGCTTGGATAACCCTCTTCTGAAGCAACTCAAGCTCATGAGTCTTTAAAACCCCATAGAGCACATCATATGTGACTTTGTTCAAATCTCTTTCTCTTAGAGAAATGACCCTTTGCTCTAGATAGTTTGGTGAAGACAATAGAAACTTCATGTTCAACTCCTTGGTGCTGTAAACCTTCCCATTCATCTGTAGCTCAGTCACCAGCTTGTGAAACCTTTCAAACATGTCAGTAATGCTTTCCTTGGTCTGAGCCATGAAAGCTTCATACTGTGTGAGCAGTATCTGTTTCTTGTTTTCTCTAACCTCCTCTGTTCCTTCACATAACACCTCAATATGATCCCACATCTCCTTTGCTATTTTGCAAGAGGCTATGTTAGCAAACATTGACAGGTCCATAGAATCTATGATTAATAACATGAGATGACTGTCGAGAGCAACCATCTCCTTTTCTGTCTCTATCCATTTGGATGGTTCTTTAGCCACATAGGATCTTGGAATGGTTACAGTTCCAACAACCATTTCAGGAATCTCCTGTTATGGAACAAAGGGACCATTCTTGAGTATCTCAGGATATAGAGGGTTAGCAGCTTTGATGAACAACCGCATTTTAATCTTCCAGAGGTTGTAATTCTCTTTGTCGAACTTAGGGGGCCTTCACTGTTCCTGTAGTCTTTGGTGTATTCATGATCTTTTTCTGTTTTTAAATAAACAACCTGCTCTGATACTACTTGTTGAGTATTGAATATACCAAAGAGAATACAGAGGGGGGGTGAATGGATTCTCGACTTTTTTTTTAATCTGCTTAGTCGTGTATGTGTTTTTGTACTCAAACAAATATGAGTGCGGAAATATAAGACACAACAACACAATACTCACTTTAATCTAATGTTTTATTAGATCAAAATGTTGCTACAACCTGAGAACACAATTTCGTATTCCCAGCTTCTTTCTCAGAGAGATATTACTTGTAAAACTATTGATCACATTGTTTGATACTTGCTAAAGAAGTAGGGTTGTTCAATTATATCATGTGAACAACTTGCTTACAACAAATAAGGCAGCAAAACAAATTTGCTTTCTAATGTGTCTATCCTATTTGAGTAAACTTCCAAACTGCTACATATTTGACTTCTTAGAACTCTGTTCAGATCCACTTCTTTAGCTCTTTTTCTTTTCTACTATCTCTCCAACCTTCTTTGTAGGCTTTCCAACGTGCTTTACAGTATATGGTCCATAAAACATCTTGGCTTGTTGCAGGTTTCTGACTTGTACAATTCTTCAGTATTTTGTCTCCAAGATTGTAGTCGAGAAGTAACTCTGTTGGTGATTCGAGAACTAGAATTGGCTTAATCGATAACTCTGAGTTCTCGAATATTGTTGAGCTGACATATCGAATCACTTCTCGAATAAGTCTTTTCTCCAGGAATCCTTGAGATATCGAATAGAGCATTTTACTTATCGAATCCGTGAGATATCGAATAGCTTCTTTAGTCCTTGAGATATCGAATGTAGCTTTGACTTGTTGACTCTTAGAGAACTCGAATGATGCTTTGACTTGTTGACTTCTTGAGATCTCGAATAGAGTATTAGACATGTCGAATCTCTGAGTTGTCGAATGAGGCTTTAACCATGTCATACATTTAATTTCTCAACAGAGTTCTGATAATTATACATATATGGAGGAATGTGGTTTTGCCAAGGTAGATGCACTTGAACTTTGGCTGGAGTGGAAGGTGTCTGGTCAGCCACATGCAATCCAGTTGACTTTCGGTAGTGTTGAACACCATGCAAAGATGATTCCGAGCCATACTATTCAACCGTAAGTGCCCTAACAGAGCATCTTCACCGCCAAAAAAAATCAGAACAGAGCTAGCCCTAACTATAGTGTGACCACTAGCTGCGAGCAACCTGCAGAGAAATCTTTTATTAGTAACATGGGACACAATAAGTTCAATAAAATCCTTTCTCTGTTGGCTTTAATATCATAAGATTGCTGCCATAAGATTTAGAAGCAATTATTTTTTATAAGATCAAGATCACTATTTGACGTGAGGGATTACTATTTGATTTCAATCCTCAAAAAGGCACAACCTTCAATCTAATATACTTTAGGTTTTTTCATGTGTCTGCTATTATTTATCCCTTCATTCTCACATTGGTTTGCTCAGTTAATCATTTCCTTTTAGCAGTTCATGTCTTCCACCATCATCTGTCTTATCTCATTCTGGTATCTAATAGAATCTTTACCAAGAAAGTCAAGCTGAAATATCACAGGAATAATTAACTGTTACGACTTGTAATTTGTTCTATGTCAAAACTTAGAAAAGATCAACAAAGTTCTGTACACATCATGAAAATGAATTTACTCTCATACAACACGAAGCTGAGTCTTTTGAGACTACAAAACCACAATTACGCAATAATATATAAAGATATAGATACATTCCCTGAAACTACCGTCTTTTTTATTGCGTTACAAAGCTGTATCAATTCACTAAAATTAGTAACATAGTAAACACTTTAAAATCTAAAAAAGTTGATAGAAATCATTTACCTTTAAAATGTTTGGAGGGCTTGGTTCAACATTTTCTACCTTTAATGTACAACAACCAACAGTATCAGCCTCGTCATCATCCTGCAAAACACCAACCACTGGTATAATCTTTTCATCCTTTGTAAGTTAATTTTTTTTTTCATACTCACTGACTTGTGGTAATTACATTTTGGTGATTTAGTTAGTAAGTAAATTGCAATATATACAACAATTTCTCAATGTGATTCAGGACCAAGATATCTTCTCTTAAAGTTGGTCCTCTTAAACAACCTTGCCAGATAGTGTTAGCATAACTTTCAGGGTTCCCAAGTTCATACAAAAGTGGTTGAAAGAAGAAGAAAGTGGGAAGAAGTTCATGTCTGTACAATTATTTTCAGTATACCTTCTCATTGCCTGCCCTCAGAGCTAGTTTGTCAATCAGATACGTTGCCAATGCTATTTGTCGCTTTGCAATATCTTTATTAGCAAAATCTTTAGTGTAAGTTTTTCTAATGCCTGCAATATACCCCTGTAGAAGTCAAATATATAGTTAGGTTTTCCCACCTCGAAAATGTTCTTCCTTGCAATATCTCATCTAAATTCTAACCCAAACCGCTTATTTCCGTCAGAAACTTGCAAGCAAGAAGTAATCTGAAATACCTTTAACTTCCTTGCTTTCTTATATTTTTCCTTGTCACTTTGTCCTTTTAAGGAACTGCTAGCTGCTAGAAACACGTATTTAAACTCTTTCCCATTGATTGGATCAAGCCAATAGGCTAACCAAGTAACAGTATTATCATGCCTAACTTCTTTCCAGCTGTTGAATGACAAAGTAGGAACATTACACAAAGAAAACGTATCAGTAAAACATGGCTTCTGATACGATGGGGAAAACAAATACAATAATAAACAAGACAGAACCTTTCTCCAGGAATTGGGCATTCTGGTATTGGAGCATCTTGTCCGATATTTATAGTGATGTCACTTGGATGTATACATTTTTTCAATTTTCCCATCTGAAAAGAAATAAATCAGTAACTAAATTTAAATTTGATGAAACTAAGGCATGTACCACAGAAAAAAAAAAATTAACGCAAGAAACCTTTGGATACTCTCCACGGCCTCTAAACAACCCTGGCGGTTCCACTTTAAATTTCCCAACCTGCACTCGAGCACAAGCAGTTGTATCAGGCAACAAATTTGGTTCTTATTTATCATTATGATGCTATGCTACTCCTTTCCTGAAGCAAGATATATTGAGGCGAGAAGGGGGTGATCCCTTCCTCTAAAAGTGAAACTAAAACGTGTTGACAGTACAAAATCTGTCAATAGAATTTTCAATTTCAAAACACATTTTGCACAAATTTAAAATAATATATGACACTGTACAACACAAGAAAACAACCAAGCTAGGTAACCTTTTCCTTGACACCATCAACAATTGCCCACATGTACTTCTCCTCTTGCTTCATCTTCTCTTCTTTCATTGCTTTCTTCTCCTGCATAAACAAGCCTCTATATCAATACATAAATATAATGTATTACGAAACTCTGCTACTTGTTGTCAGGGTAACCAGCAGCTACTATTTGATAATCTTTGAAAAAAATAATCTCTGCTATAATCATGTAATAGTACAACAATGAAATATTTAACTAGAAACCGAACTGCATTTCATGCTCTAGGAACGGTGGCAGCATCTCTCAACAGATGATACTACTATAGATAACAGTTAAATACATAGATATGTAGTCTAGGTAGAAAAAAAAACTTTGCTCAAGAAGAGTTATGGACAATAATAAATAGATAAATCAAAGATATATGTTACTTGTTCAGATGAAATTGAGACTTTCGAATAAAGAATGACTTTTTGCCCAATTATTGAGTAGTTTAACATTTAGAAAACAACTATTCGGGAAAATACAACTGCATCTAGACCCCCAACTGTCAACAAATCTTCTTCAGTTGTCTCCCAAGCTTTAACTATCCAGCCAGCCGAAGGAACAAATCTTTCTAAGCAGAACTGATCTTGTAATTGTACTTGAGAGAGCCTTTGCCCGAAGTAAACGCTTGCGTTGCTTGGTTGTTTTCTTAATATAGAATAGAGTGAGGAGAGCACTACACACAAGGCTATGTTGATTCCAGCAGAAGTCAACAAAGCAGACAAATTCCTCTCCTTCCACTATGTCTGAAACCTTAAGACCGTGGGAAATTACCATGAAGACTGATACTGAAGAAACAAAGTGGCACACCGGTCCAGCATCTGCAAAGGCCAACAACCAATGTCTTATAGAATATCCTACACAACCATTGATGTTTTTCAGCATAACTAATAGCAAAAAACATTGGCCTATTTATGATTCAAATATGCATAACCATAAAAAATATGAATAAATGCCAACCCGACATTAGCAGTTTGTGATCCCTCTCTTATCTATTATATCTAAAGTTTAGCAAAAAAAATAGAGGTCAAGAAAACAGCGGACATCAGGATATGTAACTAAATCTTATCTAAGTTGAAGAGACTTCAGTAATTTTGACAATGACAAGAAAACTAAACTGAGAACGATGCTAATTCTCAATATTAAAAATACATTCAATGACAAAATAACAGTTACTCTGGAAATCTAAATTGTTTACCTGATGAATGGTCATTTCTTACAAATTAATATAAGTGTAAACTCTATCTCTAGCCAAAGAGGTGATATCACTGCCAAAGAGATACATCACCATTAACATTAAAAAGGAAAATTTTAATTTCAGAATGCCAATGAAACAAACGGAGACATCTACAACATGGACCACCATCTTTACCTTCGAGAGTAAACATCCAACAGAGAGTCATTATCATCCACTACAGGAATCGAGCTAACTTGAGCTGAAAAAGAGAGGCATCACTACTCAGTATTTACTAACAAGATTACAGTGAACATACATCAGATATTAATCGAATACCAAAAAATTTGGAGGACTCCAAAGTTGTGTTCACGAAGAGAGAGAGAGATCTGGAAGGATGTGTTCACGAAGGAGATGAGTGACGGAGCAAGAACAGGCGGTACAAGCGCTAATTGAGTAGAAGGACCGCTCCAAGTAGAGTACAAAGCGTCGGAGATCGATTGGGAATTAGGGATTGGGGATCGAGAGTTTGAATTGGGGATCGATCCCCAAAAATCTTTCGATTTTACCAACCCAGCACATCGGTATGATCCTTGAACGATGAATAGAACATATTTAAGTGTAAGTGTATCTTAGAAGAGAGGCTGAAATCACTCATCTTGGCGCCGCAGAAAGAGAGAGAGAGAGAGAGAGGCGAGAGAGATTAGGGTAGATTAGAGTGTGTGAATGAGCACAGTAGACGCGGTGTTGATTACAAGTTATATCTTTAAAGGTTTATACGTCGGTTATATTAAGTGTAGCGACGCATATAATAGCATTATATACGTCGTCTTTTTCCTCGATCGACGTATATAGTAGCATTATATACGTCACCTTTTTCTCAACCGACGTATATAGTAGCATTATATACGTCGCATTTTCCTCAACTGACGTATAATATAACTTTATACGTCGGTGTTTTCTTGAACCGACGTAAAAAATGTTTAAAAATGTACATATACGTCGCCTTTAGGCGGAACCGACGTATATAAGTACTTTATACGTCGCCTTTGGCCAAAACCGACGTATATGAGGCGACGTAAAAGATCAGTTTTGTACTAGTGGATGTGTGTAGACTATACTGACTTGAACAAACATTGTCCGAAGGATCACTATCTCTTGCCGAACATTGACCAGCTGATAGATGCAACCTCAGGGCATTAAATACTCAACTTTCTGGACGCATTCTCGGGATACCACCAGATCGCCATGAATGCCGAGGACATACCAAAGATAGCGTTCATCACACCGAATGACACTTATGCATATATTAAGATGCCTTTCGGCCGAAAGAACGCTGGGGCAAAATTTCAGAAGATGATCAACAAAGTGTTCAAAGCCCATATCGGACGGAATATGGAATGTTACGTGGACGACATGATTGTAAAGTCCCTTTTCAGGGATCATGCTGATGATTTAAGGGAGTGTTTTGAAACACTCGGGAGGAACAATATGAGGATCAACCCGAACAAGTGTACATTCGGGGTAAATAGTGGAAAAGTTCTGGGATATATGGCCAGTGCCCGAGGAATTGAGGCGAACCCAGAGAAATCAAGGCAATCATTGACATTAAGGCACCGAAAATGATAAGGGACATGCAGAAGTTGACCGGGCGACTAGCAGCTCTAAGGAGGTTCATATCCAGGTCAACTGAAAAAGCCCTACCTTTCTTTGAAGTGCTTCGGGGGTCGAAGAATTTTGAGTGGGGACCAAGTTGCCAAAAGGAATTTGAAGAGGTCAAAGAGTATCTGGTAAAAACCCCACTCCTAATGAGACCAGGCCCGAACGAAACATTGCAGTTGTATTTGGCGGTGAATGACCGAACACTCGGCGCCGTTCTGGTTAAGGAACATGAAGGGAACCAACATCCAGTGTTCTACGTCTCTCACATACTGAAGGATGGAGAAACAAGGTATCCCAATGTAGAGAAATTTGCATACGGACTGATCATAGAGGCGAGGAAGCTACGCCACTACTTTCAAGGAAGAACGATACAGGTCATTACTGATCAGCCCTTAAAGAAAATTTTGCAAAGGCCTGAGGCTTCGGGTAGAGTGGTCGCCTGGTCAATTGAGTTGGGGGAATTCGATTTAGAATTTATCCCAAGTACTGCAATCAAGGCACAAGCCCTGGCCGACTTTATGGTAAAATGTTCTTTTTCCGGCCCGAAAGACCTAGCTCCCGAAGAGCAACTCATTCATTTACCAGGAAAATGGAAACTCTTTGTGAATGGGACGGTAGCAGGTTCAAAATGTGGGGCAGGTTTAATTTTAAGCAACCTGGATGGGTTCGAGATATGCCAAGCCATCAGATTTGCTTTTTCTTTAACCAACAACGAGGCCGAGTATGAGGCGCTACTGGCAGGTTTGGACTTGGCAAGAAACTTAGAGGTAAAACATTTGAGGGCATTCAGCGACTAAATGTTGGTGGTCAAACAATTTATTGGGGAGTATGGACAGAAGGACCCCCGTACGAAGGCCTATGCAGCAAAGGTACGTGAAAGTATTATGATTTTTGAGTCTTTTGAGCTAAGTCAGATAGCAAGAGAAAACAACAGTAGAACGGATGCACTGTCAAGGCTAGCTTCGGCCGAGACCCAGAATCTCTAAGGGTCAATTTACCTGACCGAAGTCAAGACCCCCTCTATTGAGAAGAAGCAATGCATGGAAATCCATCAGGGCGTCAACTGGATGACACCGATCAGGACATTCCTAGAAAAAGGTACTTTGCCGCTGGACAAGAAAGAAGCTCAGAAAGTAAAATACCGATCAACCAGCTATACCCTTATGGGAGGCCGACTATTCAGAAGAGCAGCCACTCAACCACTACTTCGATGCCTTGACCCCGAAGAACAAAGGCTTATCTTGGAAACGGTTCATGAAGGTATTTGTGAAGAACATCTAGCAGGATGATCTATGGCCTTCAAAATATTAAGGCGGGGATTCTTTTGGCCGACCTTAAGGGAAGATGCCACCGAATATGCAAAGAAGTGTAAACAATGCCAGTTGTTCAGTACTGTTCCAAAACAGCCGCCTGAAGAGATGACTTCAGTACTCAGTCCTATCCCCTTTCCCATGTGGGCCATGGACATTGTGGGCATCCTGCCAAACAGCACAAAGCAGGCCAAATTTTGTATAGTTGATATAGACTACATGACAAAGTGGGTAGAGGCTAAGCCATTTTCAGTAATTACTGAAGAAGTAGCAAAAAAGTTTATGTTGGAGCACGTCATCTTGAGGTTCGGGATCCCGATGGTGTAACACCCCCAGATCCGGGGTCCGGGATCCGGTGGTTACGGTTTCCAATTCTGTCCACAACACTTGAACTTTCCTTAACATAAAATAAATTACGTCTCTATAACCCAACACAATAATATAAAACACACCCGTTATAGTCCCAGAGATGAAATCAGAGTAACACTCAAATTTTTATTAATCACATTATGAGTTCTTACAATCCAAAAGAATTTCAATATAAATACATACTCTTTGCCATCCATTTACATAAGGCATACTAGACCATATTCTTGGTACTGAAAGAATAAATATACCCTACCAATAGCTTCTTCTTCAGCTCTGGTAGTCTCATCGTCCTCGCCCGCGTCGAGTGCGCCTTGTGCGAGTCATCTGGTCTAGCTGTTGTTGTGATATAATAATAAAGCAAGGGTGAGCAATAGCCCACCAACAATAATATATGACTGAACGATAATGTATAACAGTTCAAAAGTATCTTTCAAACCATATGCCATGCCTTTACGGAAATGATGCCAGTATAATATGAACGATGAAGTTACAAGGTAACTTAAAGTATTTGTTTGTAGAAATATCTGCTACATCAAAGTAAGCGAGATATTCTTATTGTTATTAAGAAGAGAAACTTGCAAGAAAAGGTTGCAATTCCAGTTATGACCCTTTTCCAACTCTGCCAACAGTAATCATGTTGCAGGAAATAAATAAATTTGGATGATGAACCAATGATGGAGTATTCACCGCGCCCGCTGTTCCAATCTTGATGATCAGTCGAGATCGTACAGCTCAATTTAGATTTACTACCGGTAGAAGGAAGAACTGACGGCTTTACTTGTGTACCGCCTTACTAGCTCTCCCCGGCCAACGGTTGGGCCAAAGGGGATGGACCGGCGCTACTCGGCCTCTTACACGACTCCTAGTTCAAATAGAATTCATGATTCTGAATGTAACGTTCGTCCCCCTTTCCCCAAGTATAATACTTGTTGATAAGACTCCACAAAGTAGTCGTATCTAGTTGGAAAGGAAAATTTACCAATAACTCCCAAGCTATTACTTGGTAACGGATATCAACTTGTTCCAGTGATCTTACCCCTCAAAAGATGAGAAGGTAAGCAACGACTTAATAAGTCAACAGCACCCGAGTTGCGAGTGAAGGGAATACTTTATGACCGGGAAGTCGACAAGATAAATAACATTTTCCAAGTAAGGTTCCCTTATTATTAAGGAGGTAGACTCAAAGAAGAATGATGTCTGAGAACCTTACTTGATATAGGATTAATAATAATATGACTCCGAAATATTTTTCGTAATAATCGAAGAAGATAAACCTTATTGAGGTTATTCTAAGTATGGAATAAATATTCAGAGAATATTTATTGAATTAAAAATATTTAAAGAATATTCAGGAATATGAAAGAATATCTTTAATCAGAGTATTTTTCAAATAATTCTTGAAGAAATATCGAGAGAATATTTATTGCATAATTAAATATTCAAATGAATATTCCAAATAATATTCATTAATCAATAAGACCTGAAAGGAATATTTAAAATATTTAAAATAATATTCGATGATTAAATAGAACCCTGGATGAATATTCAAAATAATATTCATAATTAATTATGAATTTAAATGAATATCAATAAAGTAATATTCATTTAATAAATAATATCCTAAATGAATATCAAGTAATATTCATTTAGTAATCCAAGCTTTAAAGGAATATTCGATATAATATTCGATAAGTAAATCAAGCTTCAGATGAATATTGAAGATAATATTCATCAAGTACTTAATACCTTAAATGAATTTTCAAAAGTAATATTTATTTAATGAAATAATATTCTAAATGAATGTCCACATAATATTCATTTAGTAGTCTCATCTTTAGAAGAGTATTCGAAATAATAATCGATAATCAATTCGACTCCGAATGAATATTGACGAATATTATTCGTCGAATGATTACGTTCAAATAATTATTTGAAGTAAGGATCGTTAAAATAATTAGTCTCGAACGAATATTCAAATAATATTCGTCGCCCAAATAATAGAAAATATTTACTTAAATATTTTCCTCCGAGGTAATCTCGATATATCAAGGAATATTGACTCCCGGTCTATTTTTGATTAATAAGATGTATACGCCCTTCTATGAGGGTCTTAGAATAATCGGCTTATAACTGATATATAACTATCTAGCTTATAAGCCAACAATAACATTCAGGGAACAAGTATATCACTTCAACTTGAAAGTAGGCATGCATGCAATGGCATATGTATATCAGCATATATATATATATTTATTCAATCACAACAACAGCCTAAAAGAAGGGAATTGGAACTTGCCTGGTAGTCGAGTACGGTAAGGGGTAGTGGTAGCAGGTCCCGGTTCAGCTTGGTGATCTATAAATAGCCAAGGCATTCGGGATTAATCACTTAACATATTAAAAGTTAAGTTATACTTAATTCGAAACACGTTCTCGAGTTATCTCGTTATACCCCTTTTTGTGGATTACTTTTATCACTGATCCGACCCGACATTCGTTCGTTAATACGACATGTCATTGCATTTATACTTGGGACATACTTAAGTCATATGAGTTCTAAGGTTGATCGTTACGAACCAATATTATACTCCGAGTTTTACCGCCCGTTTTCTAAGTGTTTTACCGAAGTTATAAAAGAGTCGTCTTTTAGGGGTTCGTTCGCGTTTAACCTTGACTCGAACATTTTTAATAAATCGAAAAATGATCTTTTTGACATACGGTTTTCTTTCACGCCTTCCTTTTTACCTCTATTATTTATTTACCAAGATTCGCCATGACGTTACATAGTTTACGAGGGTTCAATTACAGTTACGAACTTTCGTTTACGGATTCGAACTACTTTTAGTAATTTGGTCATAAATCCTAAACCGTAAGTCCGTTTCATGCGATCTTTATATCAAAACGAAGCTTGAAACATAATCTATCCTATCATGGCAGAAAATGAAGCTGTACAGTGAGTTATAGCTACTGTGATGCTCGGTGTTTAATAGTCTAACGAAAATTCGGCATTACGACGGCTATAAATCGAACGTTCTAAAATTCATAACAATCAATCCAAGCCACACCGGGCATACTATACATGGTTTTCATCTTAACCAGTCCAAGAAGGTTTCAATTAACCATCATAATCATCAAAACTCTTAAATCATCACTACTAACTACATAATCATGCTTTTATGCATATAACAACACCATAATCTTAACTAATCTAAAACCATCAAGAACATATATAAAACTCAAAGTAAGATCTTGGGTTCTTAAGAATTATACCTTCCTTGGAGAGTGAACAAGCTATAATAACCCTTATATAGTCCTTGTATGGCTTTAACAAAGCTTAAATCATCCAAAGAAACCAAGAAATCAAAGTTAGTTTCTTGAAAACACTATTCACCCTCATCTTTGAGGATTTATTTGAAAATGGAAAACATGGAGTTTGAAGCTAAGATTTCTAGGAGATCATTTTTATAAAATATAGGACTCACCATAAAAATTTGGAGATCAAACAATGGTTGGAAGGTGGATTTTGAAATCTTAAAACTCCAAAATTCGAAGTGCCTTGGTTTTGGGGGAAAAACAGTGAACTTCTCGAATTTATTTACCCATCCAAACGATCTTCAAAAATTATGAAATTAAATCCCCAACTTCACCTTGATGTGTAGAAGCTCCATGAATTTTTTCATGATTTTTAGATGAGTAGATCTAGGTGAAAAAAAATGGCAAAGACCCCTGCCCTGGAAAATGCAACTGCTGGAAAAATGGGGGAGAGGTGGTGTTTGCTTGGCTAGTTGTCAAATGATATTTGTGATATGTATAAGTGGGTATAGCTTCTAATACTCCTCTTAATACAAGTGTCAAAGGTTTATGGTGTGTTAGAAAAATTGATGATGTGAAGCCTTGTTGTTTTCTTCTTGTCCATCCACCTCATTACTTCCTTTCTCATTTCTTTTCTTCATTTCATTTCCACCAAATATTCTTATATATAACCCCAGCTGATCAAGTAGGGTTTTTTTTTATCTCGTTACGTATTTAATCCGTAATTTCTTTCGCGTTTGCTTGATCGCTTAATCTTGTTATAAAGTTCTAGCGATTTCTAGAACACTTGTTATTCTAACTCAAAGGTTTTCATTCTAAATCCTCAAATCATACTTAATAAATAAAATCCTTAAATCCTTAACATTATAATACTCTTGTCTTGATCGTATTGATAGGCTCTTTACGGTTCGGTCAAATATTGTACCGAAAAAGAATTTGGAATTTCTGAATTCCGATCGTCTCTGCATTCACTTATTTCCTCCGCGTATTACTAATATGACTTCGAAACATCCATAACACGTCCCGTACATAGGGTGGCGTGAAAAGTTTTCCAACTTACAAAGTCACTATTCATCCACCAAATTACTATGCACGTACAGGAAACACTATGCACGTACGGGAAATACTATGCACGTACGGGAAATACTATGCACGTATGGGAAATACTATGCACGTATTCATTTCTCTTCAAGGATCCATTAGCTCCTTCCTGGATGGTAGATTATTCTTATCTAGGTCCTCAACCATCGAATTACTCTATTCTGACAATATACCAATGCATCAGGATCATTGTCCAAAGCAATATCCATTCATTACAATCATTGTTCTTTGAAACCACCATTCATTAGAGCTGGTGACCTTGTTGTTGGAATCATTGTTCCTCATTTTATCATTACTTAATAAAAGTTTTAATTATATCCAAAATTTGGGGTTCTTACAGTCTCCCCTCCTTAAAAGGATTCCGTCCCGGAATCAGGTAGGAAGCAAAGAGTCGTTTGCCTGTCGTTCACTCTTTAGCTTCCCGGTCAATTCTTATTCGTTCTACCCTTCCTCAGCACATCTTCTAGTGCTACAATTCATACTTTATCCTTTTTCCATCAACGTTGCTACTTTTCGTACAACTCACTATCCGGGTTATACTTTTACTCAGTCTTATCCTTATTGATACCTGCAGTAACATTGGTATCACTATCACCCTACGATTCGGAGGTAACCTCGCTCGTACTGTGCATTTCCTGATCGCTTTAATCTTCGCAATCTAGATCAATATAGAGAAGTGGAAAGATTTGTTGAGAGATCACTATGATCAATTGAACATTTGTTATATTGCATAGTTAGTACAGAAGGGGGCCAGCCTTTAGTACTTGACAAGCAATTAAACAAGTCATAGCATTCCACTTAGACTTCTATCACATAGACAGATAGTCACGTAGCAGTACCTCCCCTCCAAAAAGGGTTGTTCTTCTCAATTCATAAAGAAGATGAATAAGAGAGAAGAAGAGAAAAGAGTTCTAAAGGATTATAGAAAGCTTCCATGATTGTAGAATATCATACTCAGAATTTACCTCTGAACTATAGAGGTTTATCAAAGAAGAAATTAATCATAATTATATCCAATACTATTTGATCACAATCTCACGTGTCAACATATCTTGCTGCTTTGCCCATTATTCTATGGACAAATACTCTTGTTCAATCTTAGCGATACTCACATTCGGGAAATCCTTCAACCTTTCAGGTTAAATCTTAGGTTTCTCACTTGGCATCATTATTACTGACATCCCATATCATGTTACTAGCTTTTTCATAACTATAGTATTGACACTATCAGGTTGTCATCCTGAGAATTCATTAGAAAACCCATTCATAACACTCCTTGCTTCTCATTCCATAGTTGCTTCCCCAGCCTTTTCTTTATCAATCACATCCTTCTTATTATCTGATTCTTATTTACTTCTGTTATTTACTTTCACCTTCACCTCTTTATTGAGACACCTTTTTGCACTTGGTACCTCCTTATCGGTATTCCGTCTCATTTACTCTATAATCATCACGTTATTTCAATTTAAACTTTCCGAAATGAATCTGGCCCGATTCCTTTAACTTAGATTCATATAATCTACTTCTGCCAACCTTGTTTCTCATTACTTGTTCTTTTCTATCCATGGTTTTCCACAGGTTGTCTTTCGTAAGTCGGACCAGGTCGTATATCTACATTCTTGTACTCCTATCATCTGTTGAACATTTGCATTTTACTGGCGTAGCCTGGCCACATGAAAACCCGTTATGACCGTGCTATAATTTTGGGGGTAAGGCTGGCTCGAATACCACCGTCCGAACATTTTAAACTCTCAGGTGGCCCAATAAGTCTCGGGCTCAACCGCCCTTCCCTCCAAATCTCATTAATTCTTTCCATGGGAATATCTTTAACATCATGAATCATCAACCTCATATTCTCTATCTTGTTTGCGCAGAAGTACACTAACATAAACTTGTTTGTCATTCATCAACATGCCATTTAGTTAATCAATGGCAGCACTGTCTTTATCTTTACATTGTCATCTACTTTCTTAGAAGAATCACCATCGCTTGTTGTTTACATAGTGCATTAATAGCTAACCCTACGGGTTTCAAATCCCTTAGGGAGACAAAGTGATCACTATTCCTTATCCATACGAAACACTTCCTGAACTTGATGTAGATATAACATGAAGTAGATAGAATTGCAGAAGAGTTTCAAGTATCGCAGCTAGGTCCGGTTGATGAAACTATCACTTATGCATCTTCCATAAAAGACTGGAAACTTAACGGTTTACTTCATCAATTTTGTACCATGGTCCTGGTTTGCCTCAAAACGGGACCTTCTAAGGTACGTAATATGCTTAAGACTCCATCAGGAATCGAATCTTTACTTAAACTATTATTACCTTCGATTCTTGCACAATCATCAAAAGGAATGTAACTTCCTCCACTCCAATATGACCTTCAAGGTCTTTCCAAATATCATTTTGTTTCTTCGGTATGAACATTTATAATTATTCCTTTATACTTAAACTGTCGGCCACCTCATTGGCCTTTCCTGATAATAATAATTTCTGGTAATCCTTGTTCCTTGGATATATTCCAATTCAAACATTTCTACCTCATTCCCATCATTTTTGGGTGAAAGCATTCTCCCTTAAGCTCTGCTGATGAAGAAAAATATATTTAACAGTCTTTCTCCATAAGTCATTGCTTCCACCTACTCGTGGGAACTTTATCACGTTTATTCCCCATCCTACTTAGGATACTTCTCTTCTTAGTTCTTTCCTTATCTTAGGATAATCTCAACCTTTATAGGTTCAATCCATACTTCCTCATGGTCTCATACATGCCTCATCTGGCATTACTGTTACTATGTCATACATTCCTTACCAAACTTCCATTTTGAAGTTCGGAATATTACCTTTTTCCTTGTAAGGTTTCATAGGTCATCCTCATCCTTCCTCCTGTATTTTCTGGGTACAGGGTATATCAAAATGTCATTGATCAATACTCTAATAATTCTATCTATGTTCTTTCCAGAACTCTTTTTTTTTTCTAATAATCCTTACCGGTCATTGTTGCCTTAGCAAGTCCAGCTCATATCATCTGAAGTCATAATGTCGTTATTAGGGTTAATGCCACCCCTTGTGCATTCCCCAGGGTTTGTCTTAATTCATTGATATCCTATCCTTAATTCAACTATCAATGAATTCTTGCATCTTATAATTGGCAATCAGATCATGTATCCTTAATAAAGGTCTCTTTTCAATCATTCTCATTTGATAATCGATCGGTGGCTTAATGCCACCCTCTTCTTTCAGATAGTTGTCAGCCTATTTGGCCTTCCAAAAAGGCAACGTATGCCTATCTCCTCTCTTACAGAACTTGGTAATCGCAGCAAGGATGTTTTGGAAAATATTGGTCGAGTTCAACGTGAATCTATTAGTACTTATCGTTCTTCTCAAATGTACTTGCCTTAGACAAAATTTCTACAGCATACTGATCCATCTCTGACCATTTCTATACTCTCTTCATAAACCTTCGTTGTTTACTTCCCTTAGTCGTAATATGTTCATGGTATTCATGATACCCTAACATCATGCATCTCAAGTCACTATACTCCCATTTTACTCAAAATCTTGGACAACCATATACACATGAGTCACTTTAGTACGGGTTACCCCATCCCAAAAAGGTCTAGTAAATTCCCCATCAAAACATGGGTTGCAAAGGGTTTAGTAGAAGACTCCTACAATCTCATTAATATTTCCTTTATATCAGAAGCCCTTGCAGTCGGTGCTTACTTAGAAGCAACCCTGCTTTGTCTTTTCATTGCTGGTCTAGTCACTTTATAGTCCGTTGTGACTTGGCCTCAACTGGCCACACTAAAATAAAAATATATGATTTTAGGGGTTGGCTAATAGCATTACTTTTCTAGCAATTGCCGGCATAGTGCCTTCTTCTTTGATACCTTTCTACCTTTCCAAAACTTTACTCCATATAAGTCTTAATCGACTACTCGGCACCGTCTCCGGTCACCTTTCCTCCACTTTTATCTTTTCAACTATTCTTATCAATCCCGCGTGCCACGCAAGCTTACCATTCCTGGCATAACATCCTTTTCACTTAAGTCAATCCCGGAGTTTCTCCGTCCGGCTAGTTTCTTACTTACATTTCCTGTTTTCGTCCAATCTCACTTCATCATATTATCACTACCGTCGATTGTAATGCTCAGGGTCCGTTTACTAACCCATTTTATAGCAACCTTACCCAAATCACAGGGTTTGCTCCAGTTTCTACTCTCTTCCATGACATTCTCTGATTATCAGAAAGACAAGGTTTGCCAAAATTCACCGAATTCCTTTCCAGACTCAGGGAAATTTTGATCAATCTACCCACCTACTGGTAACATCAAGGAGACCAGTTTCGAAACCTGAAGAATAGTTCTATGAACCTCCAAGCAGGTGGAATCATAAGCAGTCATAGTTAACGAAATAATCATCATCGGATTGGAAGTTTACCCACTGGAGAGGAATCAATTATATCCATCCCTTAGAAGGGAATCAATAATTTCAAACTGAAACCTGTCACAACGTCCTGATATTCAATACTACCAAATGTCGGTCTACCTAACCCTTTATGCGAAGCGTCATTGGAAGCACAAAGTCTTCTTTTTCCATTAATCAATGCCAGCTCTTGGTCATTACCAATTTCACCTTTTAGCTCCAGGAAGATTTTCTCACATTTTTCTCTTTAACTGCTGATCGTATTACTTGATCTATTATAATTCCGTGTCGGAGTAAACTTAAGGTAACTACTATAATCCATTCAAAGAGAAGAAGGAATTTAATATTCCTCTGAATCACATGCATCTAACGTTTCTGGTTCATCATTTAACTGAGTTGAATTAACTCTATACTCAGTCTCTGGCAGTAGTCTCATTACGAGTTCATCTTGACTCACTGGTCTTATTTTCCGGTAGGTTCTGAGATCATTGTCTTGCTTACTACTTCCTTATATAACTTTTACCCAATCATTCTATTACTTCCCAATGTCTTTACTTTCTAAATGATTCATTCATAAAATGAACATTTTCCTTAATAAAACCACCTTATTAACCTCAATTTGGTTCCATAATTTACAACCTACGACACCTGCCTTCTCATGGCGAATTATTACTGACCATATTCATACTAATTCATTTATCAAATGATATGGCACTTACTGCCTCCTTCTCAACTATTCCTAGGGACTCTGCTCCTCACCCTATATCACTGTCTTTGATAATCATACATCCCTCTAGCTCTTTCTTTGTTAAGATGAAAATCTCTAAGGATTCTCATCTATTTCCGTATAAGATCTCAAGTAATTCTTCCAATCCTTCTTTCTTGCTGGTACTACGTCTGGTAGTCCGGCTATGAATTCAACATGCATCTTCAGATCTCTTAATAATATATTAGTTCTTTATACTCACTTTTCTGAGCACCATATCTTAATCATCACAGTCATTCTGGCTGCGACCCTCATTACCCATGGGTAAGCTCCTCATCCTAACAGGATTTTCCTTATCTGCTGGAACCTCTTCCGGGTCTCCAGTAGGGTACTCCATCGAATTACCCGCTGATCTTCAGCATATAAAGCATCATCGCGCTGTTGCTCGTATGCCTCAAGGTCAGTCACCTTACTCGTCGATACGATATCGAGCTAAGTTACTATCATTATACTTACGAGTTCCCATAAGGGTTTTATATGTCATCAGTACATTAAGTAGTCCGACTATGAACTTGGCAAGAGTTCTTATTATCTTATTGAATTTATTGTTTTAACGTCACCTCATCTCTGGGGTTTATAACGTACGCTCTGATACCACTTCTGTAACACCCCCAGATCCGGGGTCCGGGATCCGGTGGTTACGGTTTCCAATTCTGTCCACAACACTTGAACTTTCCTTAACATAAAATAAATTACGTCTCTATAACCCAACACAATAATATAAAACACACCTGTTATAGTCCCAGAGATGAAATCAGAGTAACACTCAAATTTTTATTAATCACATTATGAGTTCTTACAATCCAAAAGAATTTCAATATAAATACATACTCTTTGCCATCCATTTACATAAGGCATACTAGACCATATTCTTGGTACTGAAAGAATAAATATACCCTACCAATAGCTTCTTCTTCAGCTCTGGTAGTCTCATCGTCCTCGCCCGCGTCGAGTGCGCCTTGTGCGAGTCATCTGGTCTAGCTGTTGTTGTGATATAATAATAAAGCAAGGGTGAGCAATAGCCCACCAACAATAATATATGACTGAACGATAATGTATAACAGTTCAAAAGTATCTTTCAAACCATATGCCATGCCTTTACGGAAATGATGCCAGTATAATATGAACGATGAAGTTACAAGGTAACTTAAAGTATTTGTTTGTAGAAATATCTGCTACATCAAAGTAAGCGAGATATTCTTATTGTTATTAAGAAGAGGAACTTGCAAGAAAAGGTTGCAATTCCAGTTATGACCCTTTTCCAACTCTGCCAACAGTAATCATGTTGCAGGAAATAAATAAATTTGGATGATGAACCAATGATGGAGTATTCACCGCGCCCGCTGTTCCAATCTTGATGATCAGTCGAGATCGTACAGCTCAATTTAGATTTACTACCGGTAGAAGGAAGAACTGACGGCTTTACTTGTGTACCGCCTTACTAGCTCTCCCCGGCCAACGGTTGGGCCAAAGGGGATGGACCGGCGCTACTCGGCCTCTTACACGACTCCTAGTTCAAATAGAATTCATGATTCTGAATGTAACGTTCGTCCCCCTTTACCCAAGTATAATACTTGTTGATAAGACTCCACAAAGTAGTCGTATCTAGTTGGAAAGGAAAATTTACCAATAACTCCCAAGCTATTACTTGGTAACGGATATCAACTTGTTCCAGTGATCTTACCCCTCAAAAGATGAGAAGGTAAGCAACGACTTAATAAGTCAACAGCACCCGAGTTGCGAGTGAAGGGAATACTTTATGACCGGGAAGTCGACAAGATAAATAACATTTTCCAAGTAAGGTTCCCTTATTATTAAGGAGGTAGACTCAAAGAAGAATGATGTCTGAGAACCTTCCTTGATATAGGATTAATAATAATATGACTCCGAAATATTTTTCGTAATAATCGAAGAAGATAAACCTTATTGAGGTTATTCTAAGTATGGAATAAATATTCAGAGAATATTTATTGAATTAAAAATATTTAAAGAATATTCAGGAATATGAAAGAATATCTTTAATCAGAGTATTTTTCAAATAATTCTTGAAGAAATATCGAGAGAATATTTATTGCATAATTAAATATTCAAATGAATATTCCAAATAATATTCATTAATCAATAAGACCTGAAAGGAATATTTAAAATATTTAAAATAATATTCGATGATTAAATAGAACCCTGGATGAATATTCAAAATAATATTCATAATTAATTAGGAATTTAAATGAATATCAATAAAGTAATATTCATTTAATAAATAATATCCTAAATGAATATCAAGTAATATTCATTTAGTAATCCAAGCTTTAAAGGAATATTCGATATAATATTCGATAAGTAAATCAAGCTTCAGATGAATATTGAAGATAATATTCATCAAGTACTTAATACCTTAAATGAATTTTCAAAAGTAATATTTATTTAATGAAATAATATTCTAAATGAATGTCCACATAATATTCATTTAGTAGTCTCATCTTTAGAAGAGTATTCGAAATAATAATCGATAATCAATTCGACTCCGAATGAATATTGACGAATATTATTCGTCGAATGATTACGTTCAAATAATTATTTGAAGTAAGGATCGTTAAAATAATTAGTCTCGAACGAATATTCAAATAATATTCGTCGCCCAAATAATAGAAAATATTTACTTAAATATTTTCCTCCGAGGTAATCTCGATATATCAAGGAATATTGACTCCCGGTCTATTTTTGATTAATAAGATGTATACGCCCTTCTATGAGGGTCTTACAATAATCGGCTTATAACTGATATATAACTATCTAGCTTATAAGCCAACAATAACATTCAGGGAACAAGTATATCACTTCAACTTGAAAGTAGGCATGCATGCAATGGCATATGTATATCAGCATATATATATATATTTATTCAATCACAACAACAGCCTAAAAGAAGGGAATTGGAACTTGCCTGGTAGTCGAGTACGGTAAGGGGTAGTGGTAGCGGGTCCCGGTTCAGCTTGGTGATCTATAAATAGCCAAGGCATTCGGGATTAATCACTTAACATATTAAAAGTTAAGTTATACTTAATTCGAAACACGTTCTCGAGTTATCTCGTTATACCCCTTTTTGTGGATTACTTTTATCACTGATCCGACCCGACATTCGTTCGTTAATACGACATGTCATTGCATTTATACTTGGGACATACTTAAGTCATATGAGTTCTAAGGTTGATCGTTACGAACCAATATTATACTCCGAGTTTTATCGCCCGTTTTCTAAGTGTTTTACCGAAGTTATAAAAGAGTCGTCTTTTAGGGGTTCGTTCGCGTTTAACCTCGACTCGAACATTTTTAATAAATCGAAAAATGATCTTTTTGACATACGGTTTTCTTTCACGCCTTCCTTTTTACCTCTATTATTTATTTACCAAGATTCGCCATGACGTTACATAGTTTACGAGGGTTCAATTACAGTTACGAACTTTCGTTTACGGATTCGAACTACTTTTAGTAATTTGGTCATAAATCCTAAACCGTAAGTCCGTTTCATGCGATCTTTATATCAAAACGAAGCTTGAAACATAATCTATCCTATCATGGCAGAAAATGAAGCTGTACAGTGAGTTATAGCTACTGTGATGCTCGGTGTTTAATAGTCTAACGAAAATTCGGCATTACGACGGCTATAAATCGAACGTTCTAAAATTCATAACAATCAATCCAAGCCACACCGGGCATACTATACATGGTTTTCATCTTAACCAGTCCAAGAAGGTTTCAATTAACCATCATAATCATCAAAACTCTTAAATCAGCACTACTAACTACATAATCATGCTTTTATGCATATAACAACACCATAATCTTAACTAATCTAAAACATCAAGAACATATATAAAACTCAAAGTAAGATCTTGGGTTCTTAAGAATTATACCTTCCTTGGAGAGTGTACAAGCTATAATAACCCTTATATAGTCCTTGTATGGCTTTAACAAAGCTTAAATCATCCAAAGAAACCAAGAAATCAAAGTTAGTTTCTTGAAAACACTATTCACCCTCATCTTTGAGGATTTATTTGAAAATGGAAAACATGGAGTTTGAAGCTAAGATTTCTAGGAGATCATTTTTATGAAATATAGGACTCACCATAAAAATTTGGAGATCAAACAATGGTTGGAAGGTGGATTTTGAAATCTTAAAACTCCAAAATTCGAAGTGCCTTGGTTTTGGGGGAAAAACAGTGAACTTCTCGAATTTATTTACCCATCCAAACGATCTTCAAAAATTATGAAATTAAATCCCCAACTTCACCTTGATGTGTAGAAGCTCCATGAATTTTTTCATGATTTTTAGATGAGTAGATCTAGGTGAAAAAAAATGGCAAAGACCCCTGCCCTGGAAAATGCAACTGCTGGAAAAATGGGGGAGAGGTGGTGTTTGCTTGGCTAGTTGTCAAATGATATTTGTGATATGTATAAGTGGGTATAGCTGCTAATACTCCTCTTAATACAAGTGTCAAAGGTTTATGGTGTGTTAGAAAAATTGATGATGTGAAGCCTTGTTGTTTTCTTCTTGTCCATCCACCTCATTACTTCCTTTCTCATTTCTTTTCTTCATTTCATTTCCACCAAATATTCTTATATATAACCCCAGCTGATCAAGTAGGGTTTTTTTTTATCTCGTTACGTATTTAATCCGTAATTTCTTTCGCGTTTGCTTGATCGCTTAATCTTGTTATAAAGTTCTAGCGATTTCTAGAACACTTGTTATTCTAACTCAAAGGTTTTCATTCTAAATCCTCAAATCATACTTAATAAATAAAATCCTTGAATCCTTAACATTATAATACTCTTGTCTTGATCGTATTGATAGGCTCTTTACGGTTCGGTCAAATATTGTACCGAAAAAGAATTTGGAATTTCTGAATTCCGATCGTCTCTGCATTCACTTATTTCCTTCGCGTATTACTAATATGACTTCGAAACATCCATAACACGTCCCGTACATAGGGTGACGTGAAAAGTTTTCCAACTTACAAAGTCACTATTCATCCACCAAATTACTATGCACGTACAGGAAACACTATGCACGTACGGGAAATACTATGCACGTACGGGAAATACTATGCACGTATGGGAAATACTATGCACGTATGGGAAATACTATGCACGTATTCATTTCTCTTCAAGGATCCATTAGCTCCTTCCTGGATGGTAGATTATTCTTATCTAGGTCCTCAACCATCGAATTACTCTATTCTGACAATATACCAATGCATCAGGATCATTGTCCAAAGCAATATCCATTCATTACAATCATTGTTCTTTGAAACCACCATTCATTAGAGCTGGTGACCTTGTTGTTGGAATCATTGTTCCTCATTTTATCATTACTTAATAAAAGTTTTAATTATATCCAAAATTTGGGGTTCTTACAGATGGTGTGCGTTTCAGACAATGGGACCCAATTCATTGGAAGCAAATTCAGGAAGTTCTTGGCCAAATTTGGAATTCATCAAAAGTTCAGCTCAATCGGTCACCCGCAGGGTAATGGGGCGATCGAAGCAGCAAACAAGATCATCTTCGATGGAATCAAAAAGCGATTAGGAGAAGCTAAGGGACTCTGGGTCGAAGAGTTGCCATATGTTCTTTAGGCCTACCGAACAACTCCGAGGTCATCAACCGAAGAGACACCTTTCAGGCTGGCTTTCGGTTCCGATGCACTGATGCCGGCCGAAGTTGGTCTCGAATCTTACCGCACCCAAGTTTTTAATGTGGAGACAAATAAGTTTCGACTGCGAGCAAATGTGGACTTAATAGAAGAAGAAATAGAAGGAGCACATCAAAGAAATGTCCGATATCAGCTCCAAGCAGCACAGTACTATAATTCTGGGGTTAAGAAGAGATCTTTCCAAGTAGGGGATCTGGTTCTTCGCGAATTGGTGACTTCTATGCCAACCAAGCAAGGAAAACTTATGCCTAACTAGGAAGGTCCCTACGTGGTGACCGAAGTGGTTCGGCCAGGCACATACAAATTGGCTCATTCAGATGGCAGCCCGATTAAGAACACATGGCATGACGCTTGCCTTCGTCGTTTTTACCAGTAAGCCCACTGGATACATTTTACTGCTTTTTAATTCGATACTTTGTTTCATGCAAGTTCATTTTAAATTCCCTAAGTGAGCATCAATCTGTAATCCAAAACTATGTAAGAGTTTTTGCATGATTAATGAAAGATTGTCTGCTCCATTTTTATCTACTGTTATTAGCTAAGTACATTTATAGCCAAAAGGTTAAGTACACGATATTTAGCTAAACGGACCCATGTTTGGGGCCGACCGAATAAACATGCGCCCTTTAACTTGTATTAGTTCCCAAGCGCTTTGCATAGGCTTAACGGATCCAAATTCTGGGGGCGACCAAATGAAATTTGGTTCCTAATAAACGCCTCAGTATTTAAGCTGCTTTGACATTAATTAATGCCGGGAGAAAAGATTTTACCGACTGAATGGGACCTTAATCATTTACAAAACCCCTTAAATACTGGGGGGCAGCTAGGTTACGACCTAAAATGAAATATGCTAGGCTAAAGCTGAAGATGCATTGGATTAAAAGTAATTACAGTAAAACCTCTATAAATTAATATAGTCGGGACTAGAGAATTCTATTAATTTAGAGAGGTATTAATTAATCGATAAATTAATAATTATTAATTTATAGAGAATTTTCGATATCAAACAAAATTAACCCTTAAAAATATAAATTTAAAAAGAAGCAATTAAACAATTTATGTTAATACTTAATTCAGTTAATTTAGTGTACGATAGTTACAAATTCAATGGATATTAGCGAGATTCAAAGTAAAGATTCATGTATATTTATATGATATCAAAGGCAATACAACATTTTTGGAGTCTGTTGCATGTAGAAAAGCAATCAATATATCAAAAACATTGATTAATAACTTTGTGATGCTTTACGAAACCATCACATTCGAACTCTTGGATGCAACAAAGAAGGTTAGGGATGAGTTTAATGTAGATTTAAATTTTAAGAACCTTAGAATCATATATTACAAAAGTGTAAGACATATATTTCTATGATATATAGGAATTATTAATTTATAATATTATTAGGACCAAATATTATATAGAATTTTTCAAAAAAATTATTATCTTATTATCTTATCGAAATTGATCATTTTTTGAATTGACCCAAGTTGGGACCGGAGAAAATTATTAACTTAGAGAGGTTATTAATTTATCGAGTATTAATTTGGAGAGATTTTACTGTATGCTAAGGCAAAATAAAGCCGAAGACGCATAAAAGGTAAGAGTAATTATGCTAAGGCAAAATAAAGCCGAAGATGCATAAAAAGTAAGAATAATTATGCAAAGGTAGAGTTATACTAAAGACGCATAAAAACGAAAATTATGCGAAAGGTAACTAGATACCGAAGACGCATAAAAATAAACAAGAAATTACGCAAAGGCACATCTAAAATAGCCCGAAGGTAAGGATATTAAGCCCGAAGGCAGAGTTAAACATTACAAGCCCGAAGGCGCAAATTTAAAGCCCGAAGGCATTGTTAAACAGTACAAGGCACAAAGGCCATCCAAAGAGAAGGATTCAAAATGTTAGGGAATTAATCGGAAAGAGGCTCGTCTTCGCCCAAGGAGACTACCAAGTGCTCATCAGATTTTTCCCTGCCGACTGGATCCGTCATACCCATCTCAGCGTCAATCATCTGAGTGTGATTGAAACCAAGAGAATGGGCCTTCACCATGGCATCATCGTATCCCATCTGGTAACACCTATCCTCGGTCAGATCGAGTTTCTTATGCAGCTTCCGAACATTCTTCCTTGTAGCCTTGAGTTGCTGATTTCTCTAGTGGACATGCTTCTTTAAGGTGTCCAACTCGGTCTTCAGGGCATCATTCTCGGTCTTCAGAGCATCATTCTCGGTCTTTAGAGCATTAGCTTGACCAGTGACCCTCTATAGCTCGTTTGCGGAGTTTCGAAGGCCCTGCTCGGCCTTGACCGCCCTAACTTCCAGCTGATCAACTGCCTTCAGCTTAGCCTGCATTCCCTCCACCCGTTCAGTGACTATAGCAGACCAGGAAACACCCTGAAAATAAACAAGGGGAAAAGTCAAAAGCTGAAGGCAAATAAATAAATAGCATGGAGGAAGAAAGCTTACCATGGAGAGAATAGCCAACATCTCCGTACAAGCCTCAAGGCCGTTCGCCTGGGCAAAAATCGGTTGGTCGGCTTGAAGAACAATATAACGCCTTAGAAATTTCAGAATATTTATTTACTAAAAGTTATCTATTTTATAGTAAATAAATTATGTGGTGTGTGAATTGGTTGAGGAAGTATTATAATTGTGGAATAATATTTGAAGGTTTGGTTGATGTTTTATATATGTTATGTAAGCCCGACTGTTTTTAATTTTATTTTTGGGATTTATTTTCTATTTAATTGCTTTATAATTACCTTCTGTGAATTTTATAAAATTCTCGGGATTAGCAGAAATCCTGAAATCTTTTTCATTATTGATTTTATTAGTTTATATGACTTTTAAAAATACTTGGTGAATTATTTTTGGGTTTCAAGGATTTTAAAATGATTTTACGAATTATTTTCCAATTTAGGGATTTAATCTTGTAAAATCCATATTTAATTCGTTTTTAATCCTAAAAATATTTTGAAAATATTGGGAGATAGATAATTTTATTTTCTATACCTTAAAATTCAGTTTAAGATTTTTGTCAACTATTATTCCTCCTATTTCCATTTTTATAAAGTAATTTTTTTTGCTTATTCTAAATTAGACTTTAATTAGTAGTTATACTATTTTATTTTTTCCAAATTCTCTTAAAACCCCAAATTTAGACAGATATGTTAGATCTCTCGAGATTTTTCTGGACAAACCCAATCTCTCTCTCTTGTTGGCGAGTCCTCTCTCAATCTCTCCCATCTGAGTTCGGTTTTGGAGCTAAATTAAATCGGTAAAACATCTCATCCCCTCCTTTATCTTCCTTACACCACCGTGTATACAATGGCAAGTCCAATTGGGTTCTTGAGATAAGCAAAATCCCCACTCTCAGTGTTTATTCCCCTGCGATTGTGTGTGTGTTCTTGAGTTATGGTGTGTGGCTGAGCATGGAAGCTCGATTTTCTTTTGCTATTAGTTCCTCCTCCATCGTTAATCTTTGTAGTGTGTGAAATTGTTGGTTACCATGGTCGAATCTTCCTTTCCCTGTTCTGGTTATTCGAGTGCGTGTGTTCATATGGGTGAACCGTGTGTGCTTATGTGGAGGTGCCGGTTTTCTCTGTTTTGTTACCCCTTGTAAACGGCGACTATGGCCTGTATGTTAGTGGTCGTGGTGGCCATGGTTCTGAGGTGTAATTCGTATATGTGTCATATGCAAATGTTATTGTTTTGGCTGGGTTATTGATTTTACGAGGCTGTGATGCTTCGAACCTGCCCTGTTTAAGTATTATCATAAATTGTGACCTTAATTGCATTGCGATTTTGTTGTTGCAATATTGCCTTGTGGATTTAATTCCTGATTTCTATGATTACAAACAGATGTTGTGGATGATAAATTCCGAGAAATACATTACGAAATATTTGTATAATATTTAGTGCGGATTCTCGAGTTGGAAACCCTATTACGGGTACCCTCGGGATTTTGCCCCATCGACAGTGATGTTTAATGTAAATGGAGTCGATGGAATATGGCGATGATGATTATTTTCTGAGCCAAAAATATTTAATATTTAATATTTATTATTTACCTAATAAATTGTAATTTATTACCGAGTTGGTATTAATTGCTTAAATGGTATTAAATTATGAATCGGAGAATTGAAATTGCAAATCGAAATGTGAATTGGGATTGGATAATAATTATGGTGATTGGTTGAGTCGGCTGTATCCCGACTGGCAGTTCCCCGTATAAAGGGGACGCCGTCTAAATTTTTCTAAAATATATTAAAATCATTTCTTGAAAACGAGTATGTATAATTATACAATTTATACGAGTTGTGAGTCGGGCTTCATATTTTAAAATCTATGTAGTATGTGTTAATGTGACTATATGATTAAATACTTTTGTCTGTAGCCTATATAATGGCATTATATGATTAAATAAACATAAATTAGGGGACTATTCGCAGGGGTAGACTAAGTGGAATGTTTACATTGAGTAGTGAATTTTGAGCAGGATTCTAAAATAGTGTTATATTTTGTGTAGATTCCGTGGATAAAGGGAAGGCTAAAGCTGAGGACGTAAAGACACTTCGGATTCTGTGATTTTCTAGTTAAGGCAAGTAAATTGCTTCAATTATCTTTTAAATGAGTTATAATTATAAAAACCTGATTCATATGCTTATTCGAATTACTTTTGCTTTAATTGTTCCGTTAATTTCCCGAAATTTCGAATACTTAATTGTTATGCCCCAAATTGATTCTACTGAGTTGTTGATGCTTTTAGTGAATTGATTTACATCCATATCCCTTGCAAGTATATTATTCCACCTCTTTTTCAAGTAAACCACTTCACTTATATTTCCAGCGAATTATGATTATCATAACTTGATTCTTATGTATTTGATTTATCCTTGATATAACTTTTCTAATAATTTCCAATAATTTTGAATATTCAATTGTTATACCCCCAAGTCGATTATATCGTTTTCGTTGATCCTTTTAGTAGCTTGACTTAAATCAATACCCCTTTTTCCATATCGAACTTGTCGATATTTAATTCAGAGATTACCCGACCTTATTCTACTTGGTGAGATTTGCGATGTTGACCTGGAACGAAAGTGTCCAGGGTGTTTGGTAGTTGAGGTGGTCGATTGTTTCGACACCTGATGTTTAGTTAGGATTGGACTGTTAGTTTTTTTTAAATGTGGACCGTAAGGGTCGGACCAGATTCGTGGTCAGAAATTATTAAGGCCAATGTGTGCCGTGGATCCATTAAGGACATTGCTGTGTGCGTTTGTCCGGGGTTAGTGCGTGACTGATCAGCAGCCTAACCTTATAATTGTTTTTATTTATAAAATGCATGATAGTCCAATCCCCTTCTATTTTATGATTCAGACAAAAGATGAACTTTCAGTTGAGCATATATATTGTTGATTGTTAATTCTTGACAATCTTGCAGACATTTAAGTTATTGATGTTTTAATCACATATATATATATATATATACTTGCTGAGCATTTTGGCTCACTAGCTTGCTAATTCTGTTTCCTCAGCTAAGCCTGAAGATGTCTAGAAGAAGTGGCCCGTCTGGTTGGGGTAGTCACCGAGGCAGTCAGAGGGTCGAGGTGGTTGGATGGGTAGTGAGCATATATCTTTGTTTATATTATGTCTGTATTTGTAGGCAGAATATCATATTTAATGGGTTGTATATTATTTGATTCAGTTCTGGGTTGTAATAGCTATTGGTAGTTGTTTCATACAGTGACCTGTGAGCGGTCTGGGTTGGTATGGTTTTATTTCTTTATGGTTTAGTATAACTTGTGTATGTGGACTGTTTTAGTTATACTTAGTTGTTTGAGCAGGTGGTTAGTTCGGATTATGATTACATCATGCCGAAATTTCTAAAATTTCTTCTATATTAATGTTTAATTGAGTATAATAGTTTATATTATTATTGTTGGCAAGTGAGGGTGTTACAAGTTGGTATCAGAGCCACAGGTCACAGTCACTGAAACAATTAGGTGGGGAGTCGGGGTAGAGTTATGAGAAAGGTTAGGATTGTTTCGTGAGAGATAGGATGTCTAATTATATATATATATATATATATATATATATATATATATATATATATATATATATGTATGTATATGTATACTTCAGGCACCTGTTTCTGGTTCCGATTCAGACCCGGACGAGGATCCGGAAGGAGGGGCTTCTGTACCGCAGCAGATTTCCCCAGGGGCTAGGTAGCCATTCGTAGGATCGCAGGGCTCGGTGAATGGGCCAGCATATCAATACACTCCTCAGCCTGTTCCATACCATGTGTACGAGCGAGTGGCTAGAGAGAGGGACTATCTCTTAGGGCAGATGGCAGAGTTGAGGGCTATGAGGGCTGGGGAGGAGGACCGGGCTAGAGATCGAGATAGAGCGGTAGCTGAGCTGGTGGATGTCCGGAGGCGGGTACGAGCTCTTAGACGTGTTGTCATTAGGCGGGGACGGATTAGATCCCGAGATGAGCCGGCATTCGTGACACAGCAGGTGACTCTAGGTCTGGTGACGGCAAAGCTGGAGAGCATTCTGGGATCAGCTTGGCGGGGAGAGTCGGATGACGATGATGACCAGTGATGATTAAGGTAGTATGATGATGTGGTATATAGAGGCATGTTATGGTAGTAGTAGTACGTCAGGATTTGTAGTGCGACCAGTTTTGTTGTATATATCTGTTGTACTGTGACTAGATGCTAGCAGTCTCCTCTTTTAGTATTATGTTGTACCCTTATCGAAGCGTTGTTCTTACGCTTGTATCAGATCTATCTATATATATCATTATCACTTTTGCAGAACTGTGTTAAATTTCCTTATACTGTCATTTACTTAAGCATCTTATTTACTGCTCGTTTCCTATTTACTTTCAGCACCATTTCCTTCTAGCATTGTTTTTACTTTCGATACTATGTTTGACCCTAACATTATGACTATTGTTTCTTTATGGTACCTACTGAACGTTTGTGAATACCTTGTGTAATCTTGGATTGATATCCTATTGCACCCTGTGAATCAATTGTGGATCGGAATATTGGTTGGAGACCTTTAGTTACTTTTCAGTAATATATGCATTGTTTGTTTAAGATGGATCATTTTGAGCTATTATTTTCTGAACCTGAATTTAATATAATTGTTCATTGATTTCAGAAATATGCCTCCAAGAAAGAAGAAACAAAATACCCGAACCACCAATCAGGGCGAACAAGCTAATCCACCTCCTGTTGGTCAGATGGACCCTGCCTTAGCACAAATATTACAAACTCTTGTTCAGCAGACTGCTACTCTAGCACAGCAACAGCAGCAATTACAGCAGCAGTTGTTGGCTCAGCAGCAACAACAGCAGCAGCAACAACAGCAACAGCAGCAGCAACAACAGCAGCAGCAGCAGCAGCAGCCACCTGTTCCTCCGGTGGTTACTTTTAAGTCTTTCCAGGCGGTTAAACCTCCTGAGTTTAAAGGAACAGCGGACCCGGTGGAGGCGAGATCTTGGTTAAAAGAGTTAGAAAAAGCTATTGCACTGGTGGGGGTCCCAGCAGATAAACAAACCGAATATGTAAGTTATTTCTTGAAGAATGAAGCCACTTATTGGTGGGAGTCGGTGAAGATGTTGGAAGCTACTGAGGTGATTCCTTGGGAAAGGTTTACAGAACTATTTTTGGAAAAGTATTTCCCCGACTATATGAAAGACCAGATGGAGATGAAGTTTTTGGAGTTGAAACAGGGGAAAATGTCGGTGACAGAATATGAAACCAAGTTTACTGAACTAGCTAGGTTTGCTCCGGCCTATGTGGACACGGAGAGGAAGAAGGCTAAGAGGTTTCAACAAGGATTGAAACCATGGATTCGTACCAAACTAGCAGTTTTGGAGCTGGAGACTTATGCAGCGGTGGTGCAGAAGGCCATGATAGCTGAAGGAGAAAGCGAATTATACTTCAAGGAAAAAGAAGGAAAGAAAAGAAAGGCTGGGTCAATGGGGGAACGACAAGAGCAAGGCAGTTCTCAGAATGTGCCAAATAAAAAGCCAGGATTCCAGCCAGGAAAGTATGGGAACCCTAAGAAGCCGGGATCAGGGAATGGGGGCCAAGGAAATAGAATTCAAGATGCGAGTCAGCAGAAATTGGTTAGGCCACCCTTGGCAGAATGCAAGACTTGTGGAAAAAGGCATCCTGGAGTGTGTACAAAGTTGGAGGTGACGTGTTACAAATGTAATCAAAAAGGTCATTATGCTCGGGAATGCAAGGCAGGAATTGTGTGTCACCGTTGTGGGAAGCCAGGGCATATAATGAGAGACTGTAAAGTACCTGTAGTGAAACCTCCAGTTCTGGCTAATCCAATACTGCAAGCAATTGAAGCACCCCCAACAGCAAGTGTCAGACCAGTGGCAAGGACTTTCAATATGACTCTGAATGAAGCGGTAAAGAATTCTGATGTGGTGGCAGGTACGCTCCCTGTAAATTCTGTTCAAGCTAAAGTATTAATTGATTCCGGGGCTACGAAATCCTTTATATCCAAAGAATTTGTTCAAAGGTTAAATTGTGAGGTATGCATGTTACGCGAGGCTATAGTTATAGAAATAGCTAATTCAGAACGAATTCCGGTTACTCAAGTATGTCCTCGTTGTAAGATCGATATCTCAGGGCAGTGCTTTTACGCTAATTTGATACCCTTCCAGTTAGGTGAATTTGATGTCATTCTAGGAATGGATTGGTTAACAGAGAATAATGCGCAAATTGACTGTAAGAATAAAAAGGTGATCCTTAAACCCTCCGATAATGTAGAAGTTACCTTTAGGGGTCAGAGGCAGACTAGGAGATTTTTATCGATCATTCAAACAAAGAGGCTGTTCAGGCAAGGATGCGAGGGCTATATGGCTTATGTCATGGATACCAAGCAAGAGGTACCTAAGATAGAGGAAATACCAGTGGTGAATGAGTTTCTTGATGTTTTTCCGGATGAACTTCCCGGTTTACCTCCGGATAGAGAAATAGAATTTACCATCGATTTAGCCCCAGGAACTGAACCCGTGTCAAAGGCTCCCTATCGAATGGCACCTGTAGAGATGAAGGAATTGGCAGTTCAATTGCAAGATCTTCTGGATAAAGGTATTATTAGACCTAGTGTATCGCCGTGGGGAGCTCCGGTATTATTTGTAAAGAAGAAGGATGGAAGTATGAGACTGTGTATCGATTATCGGGAACTAAATAAGTTGACCATTAAGAATAAAAACCCTTTGCCAAGAATTGATGATTTATTTGATCAATTAAAAGGAGCAACTTGTTTGTCGAAGATTGATTTGCGGTCAGGATATTTTCAATTAAAGATTAGACCGGAAGACGTTCCAAAAACAGCGTTTCGGACTAGGTATGGGCACTACGAGTTCTTAGTAATGGCCTTTGGACTAACTAATGCCCCAGCAGCGTTCATGGACCTAATGAATAGAGTCTTCAAGAAATATTTGGATAAGTTTGTGATTGTGTTTATAGATGATATTTTGATATACTCAAAGACCGAAGAAGAACATGCAGGACATTTAAGGATAGCTTTAGAAACGTTGAGGAAAGAGAAACTGTATGCAAAGTTGTCCAAATGTGAGTTTTGGTTGAAAGAAGTGAAGTTTTTAGGGCATGTCATCAGCAGTGAAGGGATTAAGTTGGATCCTGCTAAAATTGAAGCTGTGATGAATTGGGATAGACCTAAAACACCCATAGAAGTTCGAAGTTTCTTAGGATTGGCGGGATACTATCGAAGATTTGTTCAAGACTTTGCGAAGATAGCCACCCCACTAACAAAGTTGACAAGGAAGAATGAAAAGTTTGTGTGGAATGAGAAGTGTGAAGAAAGTTTTCAGGAATTGAAGAAGAGATTGGTGACTGCACCTGTATTGACACTTCCAGATGAAAAAAGAAATTTTGTGATCTACTGTGATGCATCTCACAAAGGTTTGGGATGTGTACTAATGCAGCACGGTAAGGTAATTGCTTACGCTTCGAGACAATTGAAACCTCACGAGCAGAAATATCCTACTCATGACTTAGAATTAGCCGCGATTGTTTTCGCCTTGAAGATTTGGAGACATTATTTGTATGGGGAAAAGTGTGAAATTTACACGGACCACAAGAGTTTAAAGTATATTTTCACCCAGAAGGAGTTAAATATGAGACAGAGAAGATGGTTGGAATTACTCAAGGATTATGACTGTACCATCAACTATCATCCTGGGAAGGCGAACGTGGTGGCGGACGCTTTAAGTAGGAAGGAGAAAATCAGTATGTTGACAATGCCTGAGGAATTATACAAAGAGTTTGAAAGATTGGAGATAGAAGTGTGTATGCCTGCAAGTAGTACAGATATGGTGTACACTATGACGTTTCAGCCAGAATTGTTAGAAAAGATTCGCAGATGCCAGGAGGAAGTCATGAGCGGAGACGTGAACAAGTTAACAGGTGAGGAAATATGCACACAGGTAGATGACAAGGGGATATTGAGATTTTCTTCACGTATTTGGATACCCAATGTGACAGAGTTGAAGAATGAGATTCTACAGGAAGCCCACAGCTCGAAATATTCGATTCATCCAGGAAGTACGAAAATGTATCGAGACTTGAAAAGAAACTTCTGGTGGCCGGATATGAAGAGAGATATTGCCGAATGGGTGAGTAAGTGTTTGACCTGTCAGAAAGTAAAAGCAGAACATCAAAGGCCAAGTGGGATGCTACAACCATTAGAGATTCCCGAGTGGAAATGGGAACATATTGCGATGGATTTTGTGGTTGGATTGCCAAGGACGAGAGCTAATCATGATGCTATCTGGGTAATTGTTGATCGATTAACGAAATCTGCACACTTCCTTCCAATAAATGAGAGGTTTTCGTTGGACAAATTAGTTCATTTATACATAAAAAAAATTGTGGTGCGACATGGAGTTCCTGTATCAATAGTCTCAGATCGAGACCCAAGATTTAATTCGAGATTCTGGAGAAGTTTTCAAGAATGTTTGGGCACCGAATTAAAAATGAGTACTGCATACCATCCTCAAACTGATGGCCAGAGTGAAAGGACGATTCAAACCATTGAAGACATGCTCCGAGTCTGTGCACTAGATTTTGCAGGAAGTTGGGATGAACACTTGCCGTTAGTGGAATTTTCATATAATAACAGTTTTCATGCTAGTATCGGTATGCCACCGTATGAAGCATTATATGGACGAAAGTGTCGATCTCCAGTATACTGGGAAGAAGTTGGCGAGCGAAAGATACTCGGACCTGAGTTAGTGCAGCAAACCAAGGAAGTAGTTCAACTTATTCAGAAAAGGTTAGTGACAGCTCAGAACCGACAGAAAAAGTATGCTGATTTGGCCAGAAAGAATATGGAGTTTGAGGAAGGAGAACAAGTTTTGTTGAAAGTGTCTCCGTGGAAGGGGTTGGTAAGATTTGTTAAGAAAGGAAAATTAAGTCCAAGATTTGTTGGGCCTTTCGAGGTATTGAAGAAAGTCGGGAAAGTCGCCTACGAGTTAGCTTTACCGCCTCATATGCAACATATCCATAACGTGTTCCATGTATCCATGCTTAAGAAGTACCATCTGGATTCTAAACATGTCATTGAATATGAGCCGATAGAGATTCAGCCAGATTTATCTTATGTGGAGCAGCCTATCAAAATATTAGATCGGAAGGAGAAGGTTTTGAGAAATAAGACAATTCCTATAGTGAGAGTTTTGTGGAGGAACCCCAAGGTGGAAGAATCAACTTGGGAGTTGGAAAACGATATGCTGGAGAATTATCTTCAATTATTCTCTTAGGTGAGATTCTGGGGACAGAATCCTTTTAAGGGGGGAAGGTTATAACGCCTTAGAAATTTCAGAATATTTATTTACTAAAAGTTATCTATTTTATAGTAAATAAATTATGTGGTGTGTGAATTGGTTGAGGAAGTATTATAATTGTGGAATAATATTTGAAGGTTTGGTTGATGTTTTATATATGTTATGTAAGCCCGACTGTTTTTAATTTTATTTTTGGGATTTATTTTTTATTTAATTGCGTTATAATTACCTTCTGTGAATTTTATAAAATTCTCGGGATTAGCAGAAATCCTGAAATCTTTTTCATTATTGATTTTATTAGTTTATATGACTTTTAAAAATACTTGGTGAATTATTTTTGGGTTTCAAGGATTTTAAAATGATTTTACGAATTATTTTCCAATTTAGGGATTTAATCTTGTAAAATCCATATTTAATTCGTTTTTAATCCTAAAAATATTTTGAAAATATTGGGAGATAGATAATTTTATTTTCTATACCTTAAAATTCAGTTTAAGATTTTTGTCAACTATTATTCCTCCTATTTCCATTTTTATAAAGTAATTTTTTTTGCTTATTCTAAATTAGACTTTAATTAGTAGTTATACTATTTTATTTTTTCCAAATTCTCTTAAAACCCCAAATTTAGACAGATATGTTAGATCTCTCGAGATTTTTCTGGACAAACCCAATCTCTCTCTCTTGTTGGCGAGTCCTCTCTCAATCTCTCCCATCCGAGTTCGGTTTTGGAGCTAAATTAAATCGGTAAAACATCTCATCCCCTCCTTTATCTTCCTTACACCACCGTGTATACAATGGCAAGTCCAATTGGGTTCTTGAGATAAGCAAAATCCCCACTCTCAGTGTTTATTCCCCTACGATTATGTGTGTGTTCTTGAGTTATGGTGTGTGGCTGAGCATGGAAGCTCGATTTTCTTTTGCTATTAGTTCCTCCTCCATCGTTAATCTTTGTAATGTGTGAAATTGTCGGTTACCATGGTCGAATCTTCCTTTCCCTGTTCTGGTTATTCGAGTGCGTGTGTTCATATGGGTGAACCGTGTGTGCTTATGTGGAGGTGCCGGTTTTCTCTGTTTTGTTACCCCTTGTAAACGGCGACTATGGCCTGTATGTGAGTGGTCGTGGTGGCCTTGGTTCTGAGGTGTAATTCGTATATGTGTCATATGCAAATGTTATTGTTTTGGCTGGGTTATTTATTTTACGAGGCTGTGATGCTTCGAACCTGCCCTGTTTAAGTATTATCATAAATTGTGACCTTAATTGCATTGCGATTTTGTTGTTGCAATATTGCCTTGTGGATATAATTCCTGATTTCTATGATTACAAACAGATGTTGTGGATGATAAATTCCGAGAAATACATTACGAAATATTTGTATAATATTTAGTGCGGAGTCTCGAGTTGGAAACCCTATTACGGGTACCCTCGGGATTTTGCCCCATCGACAGTGATGTTTAATGTAAATTGAGTCGATGGAATATGGCGATGATGATTATTTTCTGAGACAAAAATATTTAATATTTAATATTTATTATTTACCTAATAAATTGTAATTTATTACCGAGTTGGTATTAATTGCTTAAATGGTATTAAATTATGAATCGGAGAATTGAAATTGCAAATCGAAATGTGAATTGGGATTGGATAATAATTATGGTGATTGGTTGAGTCGGCTGTATCCCGACTGGCAGTTCCCCGTATAAAGGGGACGCCGTCTAAATTTTTCTAAAATATATTAAAATCATTTCTTGAAAACGAGTATGTATAATTATACAATTTATACGAGTTGTGAGTCGGGCTTCATATTTTAAAATCTATGTAGTATGTGTTAATGTGACTATATGATTAAATACTTTTGTCTGTAGCCTATATAATGGCATTATATGATTAAATAAACATAAATTAGGGGACTATTCGCAGGGGTAGACTAAGTGGAATGTTTACATTGAGTAGTGAATTTCGAGCAGGATTCTAAAATAGTGTTATATTTTGTGTAGATTCCGTGGATAAAGGGAAGGCTAAAGCTGAGGACGTAAAGACACTTCGGATTCTGTGATTTTCTAGTTAAGGCAAGTAAATTGCTTCAATTATCTTTTAAATGAGTTATAATTATAAAAACCTGATTCATATGCTTATTCGAATTACTTTTGCTTTAATTGTTCCGTTAATTTCCCGAAATTTCGAATACTTAATTGTTATGCCCCAAATTGATTCTACTGAGTTGTTGATGCTTTTAGTGAATTGATTTACATCCATATCCCTTGCAAGTATATTATTCCACCTCTTTTTCAAGTAAACCACTTCACTTATATTTCCAGCGAATTATGATTATCATAACTTGATTCTTATGTATTTGATTTATCCCTGATATAACTGTTCTAATAATTTCCAATAATTTTGAATATTCAATTGTTATACCCCAAGTCGATTATATCGTTTTCGTTGATCCTTTTAGTAGTTTGACTTAAATCAATAACCCTTTTTCCATATCGAACTTGTCGATATTTAATTCAGAGATTACCCGACCTTATTCTACTTGGTGAGATTTGCGATGTTGACCTGGAACGAAAGTGTCCAGGGTGTTTGGCAGTTGAGGTGGTCGATTGTTTCGACACCTGATGTTTAGTTAGGATTGGACTGTTAGTTTTTTTTAAATGTGGACCGTAAGGGTCGGACCAGATTCGTGGTCAGAAATTATTAAGGCCAATGTGTGCCGTGGATCCATTAAGGACATTGCTGTGTGCGTTTATCCGGGGTTAGTGCGTGACTGATCAGCAGCCTAACCTTATAATTGTTTTTATTTATAAAATGCATGATAGTCCAATCCCCTTCTATTTTATGATTCAGACAAAAGATGAACTTTCAGTTGAGCATATATATTGTTGATTGTTAATTCTTGACAATCTTGCAGACATTTTAGTTATTGATGTTTTAATCACATATATATATATATATACTTGCTGAGCATTTTAGCTCACTAGCTTGCTAATTCTGTTTCCTCAGCTAAGCCTGAAGATGTCTAGAAGAAGTGGCCCGTCTGGTTGGGGTAGTCACCGAGGCAGTCAGAGGGTCGAGGTGGTTGGATGGGTAGTGAGCATATATCTTTGTTTATATTATGTCTGTATTTGTAGGCAGAATATCATATTTAATGGGTTGTATATTATTTGATTCAGTTCTGGGTTGTAATAACTATTGGTAGTTGTTTCATACAGTGACCTGTGAGCGGTCTGGGTTGGTATGGTTTTATTTCTTTATGGTTTAGTATAACTTGTGTATGTGTACTGTTTTAGTTATACTTAGTTGTTTGAGCAGGTGGTTAGTTCGGATTATGATTACATCATGCCGAAATTTCTAAAATTTCTTCTATATTAATGTTTAATTGAGTATAATAGTTTATATTATTATTGTTGGCAAGTGAGGGTGTTACAAACAAGACCCCGACAAAGGTCGGGACAAAAAATCGTAGATGAAGTCGGATCTGGAACAATGATTTTGTCAGTTTCCAGAACTCCCCACTAGGGAGCGTACACCTTCAACTCAGTCTCACCTGATCGGCCACTCTTCCTTGAGTCGGTCGAAGTGATCAGATCTGTTTCCCTTGAATTAGACTCCCGGGGAGGAGAAGAATCAGGTGGGGTGGGGACCAAACTCAAATCCTTTTCACCAGAGGCCGACTTCTCTGCCCCATCGGTCACCTGAATGGAAGCATCAGCATCAGCCGTAGCAGCAGCAGCAGCTGCTGCGATCGCCTTCCTTCGTTTGCGCTCCAAGATCTCCGCATGAGAAGCCACTGCATAAAACAAGGCAAGTCAAATATTTATCACAAGAAAAGATATGCAGTACAAGAATGCAGAATTAACGAGATGAAACAAAAGGCTGTTACCACTACCCCAAAGGTCGATTAACCAGTTTTTATCCTGACTGTCAGTTAAGGGCACCCTATCCATCTTAGGTTCGTCCAGAAGACAATAATCATGTTTGTCTGCCTCTAGGAGTTCTAGATATTTAAATCTCGATGGGCCGACCTCTCACCATGTGCCGAACTTTTCCATCCTTAGACCCGAAATGAATACCCACTTGGAGTGAGTTTCTTTGTTGCTTGAGTTCGTTTGTGCCCAATCGGTCCTACCAGTCCGACGGGCAATGGAGTAGAAACCACGGCTCTTCGAGTTCCGGCGAAGCTCATAATGATGCCAGAATAGAGCCGTCCTTGGGACCATATTTAACGCTAAACATCGGGCCTGAAAGGCGTTTACGTGAAAGAAGCTGTTCGGGTCCAGTTGTCCAATGGGGATTCCCGTCTGCTTCAGTATACTCTTGAGGATATGTAGCTTGGGCAGCCAAAAGCCACATTTGAATGCAGCTTCAGATATGCCCGCAGCTCGACCTCCTCCGCAAATCGGAGGAACTTCAAGATTGTGCCAAATCCGATCCTTCTTCTTTGGAGTAAAGAAGTTCCAGGCGTGTTTCTCTACGACGTATTTGGTCGAGAAGTGCTCAATATCTTCATCGGTCAGCTTCGACCGAAGATTAGCGGCTATATACAGTTCTCGATCGCTAAAGGGCGAAGCCTCTGAGGGATCGGCGTCTCCGGTTGACCGATCCATGTCCCTGCATTAGGAAATGAAGAGACGTTAGCTTTGTACTCGGACAAAAAAGAAAGGAAATGGAAAAGAAAAAGGCCGAGTACAGCGGACTAGGATCGGTCGGGACAACCTATAACCTAGGGCGAAGCAGTTTGGATACCTAAAAGCTACAGGGAATTGGGGCTGTCCGAAGCGAATTCTAAGAGTTCGGAAATCGCGAAGGACGTCCTTACCCAAACAACTTCCAGGCAAGTCCCAGAATCTTAGAAAAGGCTAATGCAAGGGTAAAAATAATGACAGGCGTGCAAGGATAAAATGGTACATCAAAAAGAACTCAAAACGCCGCAAATATGCATACATTATGCTTGAGAATCACAGGTAACTCTATGTGTATGTATATATGGATATATGCCTATAAATATGAAGTGCAGGGTAACAACAGTGGAAAAACAAGAGCGGAGATGGTACAAGTACACAGATAATATCAAAGAAAAAGGGGTATGGAAGCACTTACTGATATGCCAATGAGTAATAAGATCGAGTTCCTGAGGATAGTCTTCTTGAAGACGAATTGCCACCGAAATTGGAGAACGGGGAATGACCAGAAGTGATGTGACGTTTCCTATTGCTACTCACGAAAGTTCTTGAGGAAAGGGTTTTTGCTCTGTGGAAGGAATAAGAGTTGAAACGTGAAAATAAAAATGAAAAGGTTTTGGAGTTTTTAAGCGCAGGGACACGGCTTTGGACAAGAAACGTTTCGAATTCAACAGACACGGTTTAAGCGCGGATCTCGAGGTTGGACAATTGTCATCATTTAAGAGGCGTGACTCCCCAAGAGCTGTCTTGTCGAACCATGCTGTCATCCTTATCCGAATAAGACCTCTGAGGAGTGTATTCCGAAGATGGGCCTAGGCTTTGGCCTTCGTCCTGAGGGTAACTCCGAAAGAAGCCCAGGGACATGTTGGAGGTCCGGCATCTTAATGGACTGGACCGAAGGCCCACCTATCACTACTAGAAAAAGTAGAATAGACATCGCCCCTTTCACATCAGTTCACGATGTCCCCGATGTAAAAACTCTCTGTGACATCGGTAAAAAAAAAAGCTGATGTCTTTGATATATTATGAAATCACATTGAAAGCAAACTGATGTCATTGGCATATAATTGAAATATGAATGACATCGGTTAGTAGCACAACTGATGTCTTTGACATATTATGACATCGGTCAAAAAACAACTGATGTCTAAAGGCATATTAAAAAAAAATTGTATACTGCGCTCACACAAATTTCCCCCGCTTACCCAAAACATTTTCCCCCGCTTACCCAAAACATTTTCCCCCTTAACCAATTTTTTAATTCCCCCCTTTTTTGAGCCCTTCTTTCTCTTTTATACAAAAACAAATTACAGTACTCTCTCTACTTTCTCTCTTAAACAAAATCCATCTCTCTCACCGCCCCTGTCTCTCTCTCGACGGCTCACCCTCTCTCTCACCTCACCTCACCTCTCTCGACGGCCTCAGCCCCCCCTCTCTCTCTCTCTCTCTCTCTCCAGCCCCACCCTCTTTCTTTCGCTCTCTCTTTCATTCTTGTAACCCTAATTTCTCAATTCTCAAATCGATTTGACCAAGTGAGTAAATTAAGTTCAATTCACTTCTCAAATTCGTTTGTTCACTCCTAAAGCGCTCGAATCGGTAAGTGATTAAACTTGCATATGTAAGTAAACTCGATTTGGATCTTTAACCTCAAGTTCGATTGATTTTTTAAGGGAATAATTTAGTTAATTTCAATTAGTTCGATTCATTTAGTAAGTAAAGATTCAATTTTGTTCGATTTATTTATAATTTTTTAGTTATTTTAATTGGTTTCTTCACTTTTTTTTATGCAGGAACATTGGTTTGAGCAGTTACATGATTTTTTTTCTATGTCTGGGTAAGATGGAGATGGGTAAGTTATAGATTAATGCGTCTCTATGCATAATGAAAAAGTTTATTTTTTGTTATTTACTTGATTTTTTGATTAAAATGACCTAAGTTTATATTGTAGTAATATATTATTTACTTGGATTTTTGAGAATATGTGATTGGAATGCAGGGCACTATCTTGAGTGGGATGGAGATCACCTAATTCATTTTCTTATGCCTATTTTGGTTGGTACATATGTTCTCTGTACATTCTCTATACTTTTTCTTATATATTTTGGTTTTGTGAGATTTGTTAGTCTTAGATATCTTAATCTATGCAACTTCTATGTTCTAGAATTTCACCTTCAATGCTTTAAACATGATCTGCAGGTGTTGTGCTTTCTGGAACAACTTCAAGTGAAATTCACCATGCCGGTGTTCTGGAAGGTGACTATTTAAATGATAAATTGGTGGTATTTGTTTACGAAAATCGTAAAGCCAGAGCTACTATGGAGGATAATTTACTGCCATTAGTTTTCAGCTTTCTTTTATGTTTGTATAGAGCACGGTAATTGACTAAAAGTATTCTGGGCTGATGATAAACAAATTTATAGATCCTGTTTAGTATTGTTACTGATGAGGATACAATTTGGTTTTTATGTTGGTGCGTTGTAGCTCTGCGTGGTGTGGCTACATTTATATTGGCGCAGACCGTAGAAGTAATGGTATGTACAACGGTGAACTTGTTCCCTAAGAGAATATTATTGGTATCTGTAGTCGAGAATTACTTGCTAGAGGTTGTGAGCTTCTCAAGCGCACACGCATAAAGGTATATAATTTGTTTTATAGTTAATCCCTTCTTGGATCATATGAAATTACACTTTCCTGATATGTATTAAACAATTAGATATATGGCAACTGTTTGGTTGAAGTAAAGTATAAAATTTAGATATATTTGACGTCTGTTCATATGTATGTTTGAATGACTGCAATATCACAATAGTTGCTGAATTAGTACTGGCATGTTAATCATATTGGACGTTGAGTTCTGTTTACGGGTCATGCAGGTGATCTTCATTGGAAAAAAGTGTCCTTCTATATCAACAAGATGGGCCAGGTTAGTTTGTTTTTCTTCATTTCTTTGTTAAATTGTGTAGATATAGTGTTAAATCTAATTGTAACTGATTAAATTTATTTCTATTTCTAATTATGCAAAAATTGCATGCTTTGCTGGAAATGGATGCTTTGCTGGAAATGGATGTACTTCAGCTTCTGTGTGGATATCACTAGTACCAAAGATAGAAATTATATTATGGTGAATTCTTCCTCAAACACTTCATCAGAGGTCTTAAATAAAACCCCTCCTATTAGTTCCCCTCTTTTTACATATGTGTACAAGTTATGTTTAAATGGTGTCATTTACTAATATTTATATAGTTAAACTTCAGGTTTATGTTATAGATGGTTTCCACAGAATTCACAAGCAGAACTCTAGGCCTTAGAACAGTTATCAATGGGAGCAGCCCTCAAAGCGGTAGAATAATTATCAGTAACAGAAGCCTTCAAGGTCGGAGAACAATCAAGCAACAGCAACCTTTTAGGCCACAGACCACAAAACAATAACATGGAGTAGTACGTGAATTATGTTTTTGTTTTGGAATAGACATTTTGACTTGAAATGTAGCTAGTTTGTCAATTTTGAGAATAGTCATTGATGTATGTACTGATTTTTTTAAATAATGTTAATCGAGTTTTTGTTATTTTGATATGAGTGTTTGAGTAATTGACACACAGTAACATCATTAACATAAAACAAACTGATGTAATTGACACACAGTAACATCATTAACATAAAACAAACTTATGTAACTGACACACAATGGTGTCACATTGATGATGCTTTTCACATCGGTTTATAACTGATGTTAATATGTATAATACACATCGGTTATGTATAACAAATGATGTCTAAAACACTATTTGACAACAGTTAGTTGCTAGTAAACGATGTACCAGATAGTATTTAACATCAGTTAGGTGCCAGTGAACGATGTGATAGATACTCTTTGACATCGGTTTGAAACCGATGTGAAAAGGGTTGGACCTTTCTCTACACCCACAAAGACATCGGTTGAAAAATTGCCAGACATCGGTTTTTAGCCGATGTCTATTGACCTGTTTGTAGTAGTGTATGGGCCGAACCGAAGGACCGACGTAGACTACTGAAGAAGGCCCAAGGTCTATTCAGCCCATTTCGCCCGCAACGGTCGCATGGTTGCACGATCCTAAGGACGTGGGACACGTCGCCCCAGTCACCCACTCTTCGGCAACTGATAGGAACAAAATGAATAAGGTTAATTCAGGTTTGAGGATTCATTCATTCACATTTACACATAAACAAAAGCTCTCTACGTTCGAAATAACTTACCAAAATCGACTAACTGATTCTCATACCGGAGGTAAATCGGGGGAGCCAAACCCTCGCATTCTTCATCATTGCAGGTCCGACCGAACCGAAATCCGGCAGAAATCACGTCGTAACAACTACCATAGGTCAAGGGTTCGACTCTTACCAACAACATAATAAAATAATATTAATTAAGTCCTATTATACAATAAAAATAAAAAATAATAACAGTAGTTTGGTACACAACATGATATCAATATTGATACGTTGAGTCCTACTCTTACTTAATCATCAATTCAAGAAGATTATTAGTCACTAAGCTCTTTAATCCAATTGCATCGCCCCCAATTATTGACCAGAAATTGATACATAGAAACCATTATATTCTTCACAAGAAAGCAATCGATGGCCATTAAATTGCACAAATTTGAATCACAAACTCAATTAAGACATCTCCCCCCATTCTTCACATGATTCATCCTCAGTATTCCCCACCCCACACAACCAAACAAGCAGGAAATAAATATAGATCAACAAATGGTTTTTCAAAAGATTTCTTGCATGCGATTTTGATCGCTGAGAAACTAAATGGGTAAAAGATACATCTATCTTTCTTACTCTCTGTTGCAAAACTATGTAATTTAAATGTCTGTTCGAATAAAGTGTCTCCTAGGAATTGTGTCTGAAAAATAAAATAAAATAATTTTTATTTTTAGTACATAAATTATATATAAGTGATAAGTGTTTTCTGTATGGATAATTACACTTATAAGTTCTGTATGGATAATTACACTTATAAGTTCGTGAAGTGTTTTCTGTATGGATAATTACACTTATAAGTTCCGTATGGATAATTACAATTACAAGTTACGAAATTCATAAAAAAAATTACAATTTTATTAAAATTGAAATAATTGTAGTTTATATATGGATTTTACATTAAAAATTCAAAATAAAAAATTACAATATATTGTGAAAAAAATGTCCATAAAATAGACATTTACGAAAAATGTTTAATTCAAAACATTTAGATATTTAAAAAATAAGTGCTCTATTGTATTCAGGTTTCGTTATAAAATAATTATATTATGCATATGAAGAACATTTGAATTCATTTAAATGATAATGAAAAAAAAAATAATAACAAGCCTAGCATATGATTAATAAAAAATGACTTAAAATGTCTTGAAAGGAAAAATGCATCATGGCCACATATTTTAGAAATTAGTTGGGAACAATTATTGTAAGTACGTTATGCTATTTGGCATAACTTAAAACAAATTTTTATGGACTTATAATTTTTGGATAAAAATTTCATATTTTGATAAAAAAAATTATGAGTGTAGTTAATGTGCCTGTTTGACATTTGATATAAGTGGAATTATAAGCCAACTTATGGTTTATAAGTTAAAATCAACTTATTTGAAGTGTTTGCTAACTTTTTGGAAATAGGTTGGAAGTTAGAAATCCTAACATTCAACTTTCAGCTTATTCTTATTTCTCGATACACGCAATATGTAATATCCTTCAAATTTTCAAAATCATATATCTTTTGATCCGTTCATTAGAAAATTGATATATATATATATATATATATATATATATATATATATATATACCAAATTTCTCTACTCATCGAGATCTATCCATTGATATCCATTAATAAATATTAAAAACAAATATTTTGAAAATAATAAAACAAGTTAACTTATAAGTTCTGATTTACCAAACACTCTACTGATTTATAAGTTCTGATTTACCAAACACTTTACTGACTTATAAGTTCTGATTTACTTATCACTTATATTACACTTATCAATTTAATCTATAAGTTACTTATTTTAAGGTAAGCCAAACGGGCCCAATAATGTATGTTTGAGATTTCATAAATCGCAAAAAAAATGTTTTTTCTTAAGAAAAAATCTTAAATCTTATCTTATATCTTGAAATAAATCAACTTTTTAGAAAAATAAGTTTCTCCAAACACCTCGAATACTTCCAACTTACGATTTAAGTTGAAAAATAGGTTTATAAAGTGAGCTGCCAAACACAACCAGTTAAGTTGTCACGAGCTTATTTCCAATATAAGTTACATATATGAAACCACAAACGGGCACAAAGTTATATTAAATTTATCCGTAAAAAACAAAAGAAAATCCGTGCATCGCACGGGCTATAAGCTAGTATATATTATATAATAAGAGTAAGAGGGATAATAAGATATAACTACCATAGGTCAAGGGTTCGATTACCATGACAACATATAAAATAAAAATTTATATAAGAGCATTTAAAACTATACTAAACAACTAATAATATTATATTCTTATATATTAAAATTCTAAAAAATTAGAAAAAATCTATTGAAACGATCTTAGTGCGCCACTTAAATTCCCGCATATCCTCCTTTATATATATAAAAGATATATTGATGATTGATTGAATATTATTAATTAATAATAAAAAAATATATTAGAAGTAAAAAAAATACATTAGAAATAGAATAGGTGTTCAAATTTATCAAGGAGAAAATTTTGAATTTATAGAGAAATTATATAATTTGAAGTTCCAGTAGAAGTAGAACATGTATAAAATTAACATATTCAAGGTAGAATACGTGCTCGAATTTATCAAGGAAAAAAATTTCAATTAATAAAAAAATAGGTAATGAAAAGTTCTATCAGCAATATAATATGTATTCAAAATTTATAAAGAAAAATAACTTTAATTTATATTTATATATAAGACATGTAGTTTAAAAGCTTTATTAGAAGTACAAATGTAAAAAGGGGACCGATTCGATACTATTGTGTGTGGCCTTTCATATTTTTATTTACCTTTTGTTGTAATGCAGTACCAACAGGACCAAAGGGCATATGAAGGGGTTCATGGATTTAAATAAGGTGACAATTGACCTTAGGTAGTTGTCTGATTTTTGCTTAAATTTTTATTTGGTTTCTTCAGCTAATTTTGGTTCATGTCAGTTAAAAAAAAAAAAGATAATTTTGGTTTTGTTCAATTCAAATTTTACATTTTAATTGATTATTACATTTTCGTATAGTATTTGTGTTGAGGTTTGTAGTTTTTGAAAATCACTTAATTGATTGTTTTCTATACTATTATATCCTTATATATAATAAGCGTAAAATGGATCTTATCCATAATTTTCGTCAATGTACTACCAAAAGAATCTCAACCATCGAATCTTATATTTTTAAAAATAGACGATCAAGATTATATCATATCAAAAGAGAAAATTATAATCTAAAATGGGTATAATTAGAAAAGGTTGCATTAGAATTGAATTTTAGAAAGAAAATTATAATCTAAAAAGGATATAATTAAAAAAGGTTGTATTAGAATTGAATTTTAAAGAAAATCATAATTTGAAAAGAATATAATTAAAATAGGTTATATTAGAATTGAATTATATTTATTTTTTCATTAGTATTAAAAAAATTTATATTTATTATTTGAGCTTTATCTTGAGATCTAAAAATCAGATTTGGATGATTTTACAATCTACGCGAAGCTCATAAAATTATCTTTAATTTAGTGATGATTTGGATGATTTTACAATCTACGCGAAACTCATAAAATTATCTTTAATTTAGTGATGATTTAATAATTATTATTCATATGGAAACATTCAGAATCTCAAGAGAAAATATAATTATGAATTTTTGCATTAATCCTATTCAATGTAGAAGACATACATTGATCTATTCAATGTAGAAAACTTAATTAGACATGATTTAAATCATTGACATACACCTTTTCGTATTTCAATATAAATACACTTTTTAGTTTATAACATATTAAAATATTAAATTTTTTTTATATTAGATCTAACAGTTTTCATTTATTTATTTTAATATCTAATAGTTCATATTTATTGTGTTGTACGGAGGACCAAACTACCGATTATCAAAGTTTTGGATAAAATCTCTCCTACACATATTATTAAAATTGTATTTGATTGTTAGTTGAACAATCTTCAAATACTAACAAAGGTATTTTGATAATCAAAACGAATTATAAGTAAAAGTCATAAATCGAATAGAATTTTCAACGTAAAAAATTGTCAATTTCTTATCTCTTTTGTTTCTGCGTAGGATTAATTGGAAAATAATTGTTAAATCATTACTAAATTAAAGATTATTTTGTTAATTTCACGTTGGCTGTTAAAATCGTTAAAATCAAATTTTAGAATTCAAGATAGAGTATAAATATTAAATCGAATATGTAAAATCTTATATTTATCAATTTTTTAACAACAATTTGATATGTCAATTAATAACATATAAAATTAAAAAAATTAATATAATTATAAATATTAAAAAAGAAATCGTGCGTTGCACGGGTTATAAGCTAGTAATAAAAAATCTAGCGTAATAGATAATTTCATATTTACAAATTTGAGATAGGGTTTAATATTAATTAGAGTGTATAGATGAGTTTTTTTATAAATAATAATTATTGATAGTTTTATTAAACTATTACTTATAGCACAGATAATTAATTCCAAACAATGTTAGAATTTTATCTTATCAATAAATTATTTTTAAATAATTTCACTAACTATTCTATTTACAAGTGTTTGTAGTTTCTACATCCTTAAGTTCTTAGTCCGCAGGACAAAATGAAGAATTATTCATTCAAGTTCCAAGTTACTTGATTGAAAACTTTACCATGACCCGTGACCTTTTAGTACACATACTCTGTGAGGACAAAGTAATGCATGTCAAATAGGGATCGGCATTCACCCCGGCCCGCCCAATCCCGATCCGTTCCCCGCACCGAACGGGACGGGGAATCGGGGATTTTTTCGGGTACGGGCCGGGGAGCGGGGATAATTTTCAAAAAAAACCGGGGAGCGGGCCGGGGCCGGGATTTTATGTCTCCCCGGCCCGATCCCCGACCCCTGCCCCGATTTTCTCCATCCAACCCGATTTTCAATCCCCGAATCGATTTCACCACATTATAATATATATAATCATATATATTAATATTCATATATATTAGCTACTGATTTGTAATGTTTAGATTTTAAAAAGAAATTTTAAGAGGTAACATATATGCTTGTGAATCTGAAGATATACTTATTATGCGATTAATGGTGATGAAAAAACGTGGTAACGTAACATCTAATCTAGCTTTAGTTGATAATTTCATAATATATCACAAGAAAAAATTATTTCAAACTCACTAGTTAGTGTTTAAAATTATTTAAGATTTTATTTTTTGTTTAAAATGAAATTCCCCGATTCCCCGCGGGGATCCCCGTTACCTGTGTGGGCCGGGGACGGGGAATAAAAAACAATCCCCGACGGGGAGCGGGCCGGGGACGGGGATTTGGTTTGAATTCGGGGATGGGGGCGGGGATAGCACTCCCCGGCCCCGAAGTGCCCGGATTCCCATCCCTAATGTCAAACAAAGGATTAAAATTTAAAAGTCGACAAAAAGGTAAAGAGGTGTATATATTTCTGTGCAAATGTTACAAGAAGGATATGGAAGGAGCAGCCAAACAGGAGCAATTCAATCCAGGGCGGACTTACACTATAATGAGTGGGTGTCCAGGAATCCACTGGGTTCTGAGAGCAATTTATTATATTCTATATATAATTGGCGTAAGAAGGTTTAGGTGGTCGTCTAGTTGTCAGGTATTAAAAGGTAATTTTATTAAAAATTAGAATTGGATCAGACTAAAGAGTTGGGTTAGAGAAAGAGTTAGGCCAGAACATGGAATTAAAAACTAAAATTATGCTATGAAATATTATGGGACAAAATATTAATTTAAAAGCTAAAATTATACTATGAAATATTAAAACATATGTTAGGCTAAACCTTAAAATAAAATTTTCAAAAAAAAATTGTTTACCAAATAAAATGTTTTAAGAAAAACATTATTTTTATAAAAATCATTAAAGATTCTAATTTTAGGTTTGAGTTTTGACACAAATATATTTCTAAAATAACAAACAAGAATAAAATAGCAAAAAAGCATAATTAAAAATGAGTCACAAATTCATTCTTTATATATAATAAACAAGTAAATAAAGCATACCATAAGAATTTCAATTCAAAAAATAACTATTTTAAAAAAAAAATTTACAATTATTTACAAAAAAAAAAGTCTTTAATAAAATATATGGTAAAACAAGATAATAAAAAGGTAATAAAAAAACATGTCATAATTGGAAATGACACCAAAATTCAGCAAAATATATTCCACAAAACAAATGCCAATTCAAAAAAAATATAATTTTAGAAAATTAAAATCAACAATAAAACTTAATATAATGCATTTAAAACAAATTTAAAACAATACAAAATAAGATAGTACAAAATTTCATTAAATTAAGTACAAATGTATTTGTGTTCACAACAGATTAAACCAATAATTTTCCCGTGTCTAAATATATTTTATATATTCTAATAAAATTGAAAACACCGCAAAAAATATAAAATATTAAAATATATGTTAGGTTAAACCTTAAAATATAATTTACAAAAACAATTGTTTACTAAATAAAATACTTTAAAAAAATTATTTTCATAAAAATCATTAAATATTCTATTTTTAGGTTTGACAACAAATATGTTGCTGAAATTTAAATTAAAAAATATGAGCATAAATCGACATATAAACAAATTCTTACTTTGAAATTAAAAAAGTGAACACAAATCAATAAATGAACATATTTCCAAACACCCAAAAAATAAATTTATATTAGTATCTAAATATAATACAAAAAACCCGTAAGATTACTCTAAACAAAAACAAATAATAAATACCACACATGTCAAAAATATAAAATTAACATGTAAATATAATCAATATTCAAACAAATAAAAACTTTTATACCACACATATTTCCAAACAAGTTTAAAAAATGTTTTTAAAAACTATAAAATGCTATAACAAAATATCTAATTTTTTTAAAATAATTATTAGATTACATAATCAAAAATATAAAAAAAGAATAGATTATTACACGAATATAGTACCCATATGTTTTAAGCATATAATTTGTGGTCTAATAAAATAAAAAAATATAAAATAATTATGATATACTAAAATATATCTTAGCCTAAACATTAAAATATAAATTATAGAAAAATCATTTACAAAAAAAATTAATTTATACTACAAACCATATGTATACTACAAATCATATAACACATATGCATTACAATCATTAAAAGTAAAAATAAACAATTCAAAATGTTATAAAATTTATTTTACAAAGAAAAAAAATTATAATCAAAATTATACTAAATTTTTTTAATAAAGTTCGGTTATAAAGCTAGTATACTAAAATTTGTCATGATACATGTTAAAATACATTTAGGAACCCACTAATTTACTAGCCTACTTAAATATTCGATACAAAAAGAAGCCCTGCTAAATATAAAAAAGGATAAAATGGTGAGTCCAATACAATACTTACCACAATGAATGGCCTAATTATTTTAACACTTTAATTAAAGAGAAAAATGACCCTGACCAGGGAACCATTTCTGAGATACATACAAAATAATTTTAAATTTTACTGGGCCCGCATGACTAATTAAAAAATTCTGAATTTACAAAAATGCCCACACCATTTTTATATATAATAAATAGGTATCTCAGGGAACTTACCTGAGATATATCTCGTGCTCCCTAATCTATTAATTAAATGAAAAAAGAAGCAAAATACGTGATTGAATGTCATGTTTGATGTAACACCCAGTTGCCCACCACATCTTTAAAATCTCTCATCTCACACTCTCACCTCAGTGTCTCCTCCTGTGAATAAAAACCCCAGCAACAAGCTAACTAGTTATCTTTCTTCCGAACTCGACCAATCTCTTTGGTCTTTGCTCGGTTGCAATTTACACACTTGCTATTTGATAATGTTACTAATATTGATATATTAGATTGTTTTCAAATGATGAAAACACGTAAGAAACAACTTTATAATGTAAAAATATTTTTTATTTGTGTTAGTATTAATTTTTTTATCATTATCATCGTTTTTAATATTTATACAAGACACCCACTCGAAAGATTTTCTAGGTCCGCCACTGATTGCAATCAAATAATTTAATGTTTTCAACTAGATATTCATTAGAGGGTGTTTCGGTGCGCTAAAAGCCAGCAGAAATTGACTTTAAGTAAAAAACGACGTGTTTGGCTACTCCTGCTAAAAGCGGACTTTTAGTAAAAAAATTCCATTAAGTCAAAAGTAGCATTTAGGTACTTTTGCTTATGACTTATGACTTTTTTTTTCGCTTTCTTTCTTTTAGGACTCATATAATGGAAATATTAAATTTTTTTAAATCAAAAGTAAAATTACCCAAACAGATTTATTCAACTTTAAGTAAAAAAATTTACTTTTAACTTATAATAATTAAAATAAAGCTCAAAAGTAACTTATTTTAAGCAATCTCAAACGGGCTCAAGCTCTTTAAGCTGTGAACAACAATGTCTTGAACAAAGATCGTAGGCAGCAAACACCCCCTGCTTGCTCTTTTTTTAAGCTGTGAACAACAATGTCTTGAACAAAGATCGTGCAAACACCCCCTGCTTAATTCCTTTCTTACACTTATTTATATATGTATATTTATTTCATATAGTTACTTACATAAATATTCTGACCTCTAAACTCTTATCCCCCTCTTCTTAAATTGTGTTTATACCATGACTTTCAAAAATACGATTTTTGATTCGATGTTAACATAATCTCAGGTTTTTATACGCATGTTTGTAATGTATAGTATGCAAGAGTTTCCGGTGAAGTCATAATAGGTCATTTCTATTAACAATGAAAGGTCTTGCATGTCCCTATTCCAGTATTCCTCAAGTTGCAGAAGATATTTTAACTTTTCAGGAAAATATGGATCATATCTATGCATAGCAGAACTTTTGTAGTACTAAGACACTGTATATTGTTGGCCAGTTTTTCAGGTGGAGATGTGAAAAGAAAATCCTGAGGTATAAAAAAATCACTCCTTTAAATGGGTGGGAAAATGTAGGTACAATTACAAAGAGTAAGAAAATGGCAAGGACTTACAGAGTTCCGGATCCAGGAATTTTTTTAGGGGGACTCCGAGTAAATTTTTGGAAAACATCATTATATTTTTTTAATTTTTGTGGGACAGTTTCGTATATTTTTGAAAAGTTTAATGATGACAAAATATTAAATTTTGTTTTAAAAGGAATACGATCTGTGTCTCTAATACCCTTTACTAGATCCTCCCTGGACATATATGTAATTGTTTGGATCATGTTTCAGCTAGCTACATTGCATAGATTGCTGGGATGAGAGCTGGGAACCTGTTTGTGGAATTGTGGGCCCTTGTCTTGTCTAGCATGCGCTGTATGGCTCCTGTTCTGCATGCTTTGTCTATTAAATCTCCATATATAGAATACTTGATCATCTTACAACATATAGATCACTAGCAGCATAACCTAATTCAAAAAAAAAAAAATTTATTTACCTCTGAAAAATGTCATGTACAATCACTACAACACAAACAGGCCTTTTTCGACTGTTCATTTTCGACTACGGCTAATTTTTTTGGTCGAAAAACGTTGGCACGGCTAAATTCGACCATATTTGGTCGAAACTGGAAGAGGTCGAATTTAGGCGGTCCAAATTACGAGTATTTTTGACCAAATTTAGTTTCTGGTCGAATTTACCCGTAGCAGAAAATAGAGGGAAAGTTCCCGCTAATTGGGGAAAAAATAGTCGACCAAATATGGTCGAATTTAGCAGTTGGGGGTAAGCGGGAAAATTGCTGCTCCGTTTTTAAATTTTATTGCGAGCGGGAAATTTGCCTCCAAACAATTTCGTTCAGCTAAACTTGGTCGAATTTAATAACTTCAACTATATTTAGTCGAATTTAATAATTTCGACCATATTTAATTGATTTTTTTTTGCAGAAAATTGAAAAAGTTTGCTATTAATTATATAATGTGAGGACACATCATACAAAAATACATATAAATACAAGGATGACCTTCTCAACATGTACAAATTTCGTTGGTACAAAGAAAAAAATGTATGATAAAAAAATGTTGAATTTTCATTTGCTTCGTTGTCCTAAAAAATTAAATAAATATCTCTTTAATTTGAAAAACAGATTAATTCGAAAATATTCGACTGTCTATGGTCGAAAATAGTTACATTCGACCAGAAACACCATGTGGTCGAAAACAGATTAATTCGACCGAATCTAATCGAACCTAGCCGTTTATCTCAGTTGGTCGAAAATAGATCATTCGACCGAATGTGGTTGAACTTAGCCGTGTAACTCATTTGGTCGAAAATAGGTTAATTCGACCGAATGTGGTCGAAATAAGCCTTGTACATTTTGAAACCCTACTGTCTCCTTTCCACCGGCCGCTTTTGAGCTTGTTTCTCATCCATAATCTGCCCCATTTCCCCCATTTCACCATCATCTTTTTGTCTTCATGTGAGCATCCCAACTCATCAAGTAAGTATAAATTTTAATTTTGATTGTTTTAAATTTGATTATTTTTTTGATTAATGTTGTTGTGATAATGTTATATGTATGAATGAATTTAAATAGTTTAAATTAGTTGGTATAAATTGTGTAATAAAATTAGAGATAATGTAAGTTGTTAAATGGTTTGTAAATTGCATCTATCATATTTGAATATATGCGCATTTTGTAGATGGCATCCGATCGTAGTTGGATTGGGCGTTATCGGTATAATGAGGCAAAATACTTAACGGAAGAATACAAAATTGGCGTGGATAATTTTATTACATTTGCTATAGAACATATGCAAGAAGAAGACAATGGCTTGATAAGATGTCCGTGTAAAGAATGTGGAAATTCGATCTATAAAAATCCTAATAGTGTGAGAGTTGATTTGTATCGACATGGTATCATGCAATGGTACACTAGATGGGATTGTCATGGGGAGGAAGATATGTCACATGTTGAAGTTGGAACGAGTTATACTTATGCTAGCTATAGAGATGATGATATGTATGATGCACATGATGATGATTTTGAGGATTGTGAGGATTTTGAGGAAGAACCGAACGAGACAGCACAAAAATTTTACAACGTAGTGAAGGCTGCTTCTGAACCAATTTATCCAAACAATGACAATTTCACTACATTGGAGTTCGTGATGGAGTTGCTTGAGTGGAAAAACAAGCACAATTGCAGTAATAATGGTTTTGATGAGTTGCTTCATATTGTTGGATTAGTATTGCCCGATGGTCATAAATTGCCTGAGAAGTACTACACTGCACAGAAGATGATCAAAGGATTGAATATGGAGTATGAAAAGATTGATGCTTGCGAGAATGATTGCATGTTATTTTACAAGGAAAATAGCTTGAAGACACATTGTGATATATGCAAAGTAGACAAATACAAAGTACAAAAAGATCCAAAAAAGTAGAAGATCCCTCGGAAGATCTTGCGCTACTTTCCTATTACCATGAGATTGCAGCGTTTATTCATGGCTGAGAAGACTGCAAAATGTATGAGATGGCATCATGATAGAGTTGTGGTTGAAGGTCAGTTAAGTCACCCAGCAGACGGAGATGAATGGAAACAATTTGATCGTAGATTTCCAAGATTTTCAAATGAGGTTCAGAATGTTAGACTAGGACTCTCTACTGATGGATTTGACCCATTTCGTGATGCACATGCTAGGGAGTATACTGTATGGCCTGTTGTGATTTTTGTGTACAATCTTCCCACATCTATGTGTACTAAGGCTCCGTACATGTTCATGATGAATTGAAAACATTGTGTCATACAGGGGTGGAAACATATGACATATTCTCACGCACAAATTTTATGATGAAGGCAGCTCTTTTGTGGATAGTTAGTGACTTTCCTGCACTTGGTATGCTTAGTGGGTGGTCTACTAAAGGTAAGTTGTCATGTCCAGTTTGCCTGGGAGAGGTGAAAGCTAAGCAACTTAAATATGGTGGTAAAAGTACTTTTTATGGCACTACTCGGTATTTTTTAGAACCGAATGATCCTCTAAGAAGGAGCACAAGGTTTGGAAGCATTGAGACACGATCAGTTTGTGCTAGACATTCAGGATCACGTGGAAAGACTATGTGTGAGCAGATACAGTTTCCCCCTCCAGGAAAGTCATCGAAGAGAAAACCGAAGGATTATGGCGTGACACATAATTGGACTCACAGCTCTCCATTTTTTGAGCTTCCATATTGGGAGACACTCAGTCTTCGTCACAACATTGACATTATGCACACTGAAAAGAATATCTTTGACAACATATTCTTCACAATTCTTGGAGATGCGAACAAGTCCAAAGATAACACAAAAGCAAGAAAGGATTGTAAAGAATTAGGTGTACACCGTGAGTTGTGGATTCAAGGTGATGACACGGAACCACATGCACCATTTGTGCTCTTGAGAGAACAAATTCATAAGTTGTTCAAGTGGATTGAGGAATTGAAACTTCCAGATGGGTATGCCTCGAACATATCTAGGTGCGTGAATTGGAAGACAAATTCCATTCGCGGGATGAAATCACATGACTGTCATGTTTTTATGCAAAAGTTGTTGCCTATTGTGTGTCGTGACTTACTCCCAAAGCATGTAGCTGATCCTATTATTGATTTGTGCAACTTCTTTCAAGATTTATGCTCGTCGAGTCTCAAATACAAAGATTTGCAGAAAATGGAGAAAGATATAGTGAGGATAATGTCAAAGCTTGAAACCGTCTTCATTCCGGGTTGGTTTAATCCGATGGAGCATTTGCCACTACATTTAGCTACCGAGGCAAAGTTGGGTGGTCCGGCTAATTGGCGTTGGATGTATTTTGTTGAGAGATACTTGCACAACTTGAAATTGAAAGTTGGAAACAAAGCTCGAGCCGAAGGTTCAATGGCACAACGCTACATTGAAGAGGAATGTGTACACTTTTGCTCAATGTTTTTTTATTCCAAAAAGGAAAGAGTGTGTGATCGGTTACGTCGAAACGAGGTACCTCGAAAGGTTCATGATGTCGGTTTGTTAGAAGTTTACACGTATCCGACACATCCTAGTCTACGGAGTAAAGATAGAATTTTGAGTAATGATGAACATGGACTAGTGATATACTATGTTCTCATTAATTCGCCGGAAGTTGGAAAGTACTTACGGTAAGATTTTTTTAACCATCTTTACTTCAATAATTATGAGTTTAGTTTACAAATTAATTTTGAGTAATGATGAACATGGACTTGTGACATATTATGTTCTTATTAATTTTTTTATTGTTCAATGTAAATATGTAGTGGATTCCAAAAGTTGGTGGAACAACATTACCCCCACCTCAATGATGCTGAAAATGAACAATATCAAAAAGAACATTTTCGAGATTGGTTTGAAAGAAGGGTATGTGTTTTCTTTTATACACACACACATGTGCTTATATTTTTTGTATATTTAACTTTATTCACATATGTTTTTCACCAACATTTTAGGTACAAGATGATGAAGAGCTCAAAAAGAAATTTTTAGACCTTATAAGAGGTCTGATGTATCAAGTGGAGTCTTATAAAGCGTGCAAATGCAATGGCTACAAATTTAGTTGTGTAAATGCTAAAGAGCTCACTTCACCAAACTCCGGTGTAGTTGTCATTGGTGAGGAATTTAATATATTCTTGATGTCCAAATTATATATTTGCTTTATTATTTGTATTCAAATTTTATACTTTTTTAATTGTAGGAACTTCTTACAAAGAAAGTTATGGAAACTATTACGGAAGATTAGAAGAAGTTTTAAAACTATTATATCACAATGGGCATCAAGTAATCATCTTTAAATGTCATTGGTTTGATCACACGAAACATGTCAAAGTCGATAAACACCGGATGACCACCGTGGATGTCAAATCAAAGTTAAATTCCGACGACGTGTTTGTTTTGGCTAGCCAAGCCCATCAAGTATACTATGCACCAAATATTTCAAATGCAAAATCATCATGGTATACGGTTCTAATAACAAAAAGTCGACAAGTTGATGAAAGCGTGTCAACCAAAAGAAATATTGGAATCAACGATGATGCTTTACAAAATGAGGTGTCAAATGCTTCATCATCACACGTCGAAAGAGTTATTATTCACAATCCCTCAAATTTTTTTGTTGACTTGAGGATGTTTGAAAATGACTATTCGGTATATCATGATGATGAAGAAGAAGGTCAAAAATCCAAAGAAGACGAAGACGAAGACAAAGATGAGAATGAAGCCGAAAATGATGAATCAAGTGATAATGATGATTTAGTATAAGTTCTAATTTTTAGTCTAATTTGTATCAAAAAATTTATTTACCGAACTATTAAATTTATTAAGTTCGAAGTTTTTTTTCAAATGTTCACAAATTAAGTTTAATAGATTGTAATTATTGTGTGGATTGTAATTACAGGAGGTTTATGCAGAAGCTGCTGGGAAGGGAAATATGGTAGATTAAATTCGACCAGAAAATGTCGACTAAATATGGTCGGATAAATTCGACCAGAAAAAGTTGAATAAATATGGTCGGCTAAATTCGACCATAATTAATCGATTTTGATAATTCGACCATAAACAGTCGATCATAGTATGACTAAATTTGACCATTTTTAATTGAATATCGTTTAATATATATATTTTTCATTTCCCCCAATTTTTCATTTCCAGCATTTTTTTCTCTCCAAAATCAGGGTTTGGCGTCGCGTTTCTTTTCTCCGTCAATGGCTGAAGAAGGCGAAAGCTCGAGGCGACAATTAGGGTTTAATTTCTTGAGGTTTTCGGAGGTCTCTCTCTCTCTGCACAAAGTTTTTTAATCTGTTTGTATGTGTAGAATTGTGTGTTTAGTATGGATTTATAATGAATTTGTTTGTATGTGTAGAATTGTGTGTTTAGTATGTGTAGAATTGTATGTGTAGAATCTGCACAAAGGATGGATTTATAATGAATCAATATATAGTTTATTTGAAGAATAATTGGTACACAGAGGATACTAATGGGCATTTGAACTCGGTTTCATCCATAATTCTATATATTTGTGGATTTGTGATCTTCTGAAGTTGGTGTATGATTGTTTTTCTATGGCTTGCACAACTCTCTCTCTGTACAAATTTTGACATCACGCTCCAAAGCTAAATGAACAAGTCACCACCAAACTTTTCTAGATATGGTATTTTCTTTTTTACAATTCTTTGGGAAAATAAATTGTGGAAGGTTACAAGCACTGTATCCAATGCGTTCTGTAGGAGAAATCCAAAGACTAGAACATGTTAGAATATAATATAAGAACTTTGTGCAGTATAGAAGGGGGGTCGAAGAATTTTTATCTGTTATATAGTAACAAAAGTAAGCACTAATTAACAAATTAATTAATTATTAAAATGTCATTTTTCAAAGAGTAAAAATGAATATCAGTACTAAGAAATTTCTGGATGCCCGAGAATCGAAAAAAGTGAGAAAGTAATTAGATGAACAGAAGAGATTAACTTGTTACTGCCTATACATCTATTTATTTTAATAATTAATTTTTGTTCATTTAAATAATTCAATATTTAAGCTAGTTCAAGTTTATATTCTTATTATAATTACAAAAACACACAAAGCGTATTTAGATAAACTTGTTCTTAGTTCAATTTACATCTTCATTCTATACAATTGACACGTCATTGATTTAGTTTACGATAATTCTCATGTATTTCTAGTTAATTTTGCTGATTTAGTTGTTTTGAGTGATTTTAATTGCTTGATTTAGTGATTTTAATTGCTTGATTTGGGTTTTTCTAGTGTTTGTTGTTGTAATTGTGATTTTGTGGACTAATTTGCTTGTGTTTTAGTTGAATTTGTGTTTGATTAGGGTTTTGTGGAATTTAAGTTTGCTGTTGGTGTTCAAATTAGGGATTACTGTGTGTGTGTAATATAGCTAAAGTAATATCATTTTTAATAGTAATATCGGGAATACGTTCTCTGCAACTAATATAGCTGTTTTAATAGTAAGCTAAAGTAATCACCTTGTTTATTAGTCGTTGAATACATAAAATAGTTTGGTAATTTTAAGGAAATTGCACTTCTAAATTATATCTTAGATTCGACTGATTGTATTCATTGTCTGATCAATCATGTTTTGATATTGTATTGTATTTTCAAGCTCTTGAGGTTTAGCAGCTAATTTTCTGAATGTTTATTCACTAATATTAAGTTTTCTGTTTTATAGGTGGCATGGGCTGGTCCGAATTCAAAGAAGGGTAAGGGAAGCGGGAAGGTTGGGACCAATGGAGGGAATGGTGAAGGATCCAATGAACATTGTAATGATGAAGAGAGCTATGTGGAAGGATCCCGTGACTTGGAAAAATTTTCGCAGAAAATAACGTATGAGAGGAAAAGTCGCAGCTGTTCTAAAGGTGATTACTCAACGAAGCCACCCGAGGATGCGAAGCCAACAGTAAATTTTCTCAAGAACGGAAAAGGGTATGTTAAAAGAATCAAGACATATTTATTTATCTTCATACAGATTTTGTTCTCCAGGCATTATATCTTAATTAGTTTATTTTGTCTTTCATTTTGTTGTTACAGAATAGAGGAGGCTGCTGCCAAACACACTTTGAGCCACATTGTTCGTATAAAATGGGATGAAAATACCCTGAATTCAAAGGGATCTAAACGGGAAGATTTTTATATCAGTTGTATCAAAACTTTTAAAGTAAGTTTTCTAGTTTTGCACTTATGTTTTTGTTTTTCAAGGTTTAAGATGCTATATGCCTTTGTGAATATTTTTAGCTGTAAACTTATTCTATATGCCTTTGTGAATATTTTTCATGTTATTACTGGACATTGTCATGTCGTACTTTGATTTCTTATGAAATTGATTGCGTACATGTTTACTTATTTATATTTTTATTGCCCAAATGCTTGTTTTACGATAACACTTTATGCAATCTGTTTTGGCAGGAATATTATAATTATCCCGAAGGTTATGGAGAGGAAAACGGGGATAGAGCTGTGAGGGATCATATTGCGAAAAATTTCAAGCATTTTCTTAATCCGGAGAAGACAAGACTGAAGAAAATTGTGAATCGGGCATTGGCATGTGGATATGATGAGAAAGACATTGACATAAAGTTACTGAAGCCTCACTACTACTCCCAGCGTGCATGGAATTCCATTTGCGAACATTGGGGATCACCGCAGTTTGAGACGAAGTCGATACAGGGCCAGAGACGTTGATGACTTGTTGATAACGGGAACAAGTATTTCAAATATTTATAAGTTCAAGGAGTAGATCAAACAGGAATTTGATATGAGTGATTTGGACAAGCTGGCATATTACATTGGAATTGAGGTCGAGCAAGGGAATGGATATATAGAGTTGAGACAGACGGTTTATGCTAAAAAGGTGCTTGAAAAGGCTGGTATGATGGACTAGAACCCAGTCAAATATCCGATGGAGCCAAGAATTCAACTACATATATAAGGATGATAATGGTAAGTTAGTTGATCCGACACAGGTCAAAAGCATAGTTAGAGGACTGAGATATCTTGTCCACACTAGACTTGATATATCTTACTCAGTTAAAGTAGTTAGTCATTTTATGGAGAAGCCTAGTGTTCTAAATCTTGGTGATGTGAAGCGAATACTTTGTTATGTGAAAGGAACTCTGAATTATGGGCTTGTATACACCAAGAGTCAGGGTGATTGTCTGCTATCAGGTTTCTCAAACAATGATCTAGCTGGTAATATTGATGACAGGAAAATTACTGGTGGCATGACCTTTTACTTGAATGATAGCTTAATTACGTGGGTTTCCCAGAAACAAAGATGTGTGGCTTTATCGTCTTGTGAGGCAGAGTTCATGGCTACCACTACAGCTGCGTGCGAAGGTATTTGGCTTTATAAAGTTCTCAGTCAAATTTTAGATGTTGAAGCAGGGCCAGTAATACTCTACACTGATAATAGGTCTGCGATTGATTTGTCTAAGAATCCAGTCTTTCATGGTAGAAGCAAACATATAGACATAAGATATCACTTCATTCGTGACTGTGTTGGGCAAGGAACGATCGTCATTAAGCATGTGGCTTCAAGTGAGCAGCGAGTTGATGTTTTGACAAAGGCTTTACATAAAGTCAATTTCGAGAAAATGAGGAAGCTACTTGGCGTCAAGAACCTTCAGAATGTTTAGATTAAGGGGGAGTATGTTGGGTTTAATCTAAACATATTTATTATTTAGTTGTTTTAATTAGTCAGCTTGAATAGGGCGTGGGTGTTAGAGTATCAGTAGGAAAGTAGTAGAGAAATAATAGAAGTGGTTCCTATTACATAGCAGCCATTTCCCGTTAGCTAGTTGTAGCTATTATAATTTGATCATTGTATTAGTTAAGTCTTTTGTATTTCACTTTCATTGATATATATATATATATATATGGATTTTGGTCCACAACCACAGCTGGTTGTAAATTATTATGCAGCCCACGAATCTGCACCGTTAAAAAATGATCTAATGGTTGAAAAAAGACACATTGAGGTGGTAGCAATGTTTCATTGAGGTGGTAGCAATGAAACATTGCTACTACATTGTTTTTTAAAATACGAAAATTCCCTTTTCCAATTTGATTAGCAGTTAAGTGATTATGAGCAGAATATTAAAACGGTGCTAAAAAATGAGAAAGATGCAAAAAATTTGATTAGAAATTAAGTTATTAGGAGCAGAATTTTTAATTTTAAATTTGAAAATTGTAAAACACGTATCAGCTTGCTCAATTCTTTTTATCACCCAAATAGAAATAATTTATTGGAGTTCATACCTGTAGAAAGAGATATGTTTTTTAAATACAAAACTACCGTTAGCATTGGGAACGAACTCCTGATCTTATGCTAAAGAGGTCATCACCTTAACCATTACGCCAACTAAAATTATTTTATCATATATATCAAATTAATCTATATATATTGAAATTTACATATGATTAAAAAATGTGTAATTAGACTAAATACACATTTTAATGAAATAATTTCAACTAATTTAGATGATAGACATCACTACATTTTAACGATAGACCTTACTACATGTCTGGATTCCGAAAGTTGTTTATTTTGAATATTTTTAAAAATTGAATAAATTATTACTTTTTTATTAAAATTGAATTAATAATTAATTTTTAAAATAATCATTTATTAAATTTTAAAAATTATTCATAATGGACGAGATAATGAATGAACCGGGACACGAATGTAAACACACAATTTTATTTTAAACATCACATAATGTTTTTAAAAGCAAAATAAATACAAAATTGTATCTTTAAAAAAAATCAAAAATCGAAACCCTAAATCCTAGCTGACCACTAAACTTACAATTTGTAATTGTGTTCAAGAATAAATTTATTGAATCTCCTCATAATTGATAATATTTATAGGTTGATTAGTGGAAGTAAGGTAAAATTGGTTGGTACGAAGCCATTACCAAGATTCGTACATCCCCGAATAGAAATTTGAGATATTTTTGAAATGATTGTTTCACATGCCTGTAGCTATATTTAGATTAAATATTTTTAATTAAATACATAGGCTAGAAAAAATATTCTTAACTTAATATTGAAGATATTTCAAATTTTAAATTAATTTATTAATTTTAAAAATTATAATTTATTAAATTTTTAAAATTGTTCATAATGAACGAGTTAATGAATGAACCGGGACGCGAATGTAAACACACAATTTTATTTTAAACATCACATAATTATTTTACAAGCAAAATAAATACAAAACTATATTATATTTTACTCAACAGTCGTTCAAGATGTTTTTAGAATGAACGTTTCACGTTTTTATTTGTGTTCAAGAATAGATTTATTGAATCTCCTCATAATTAATGATATTTATAGGTTGATTAGTGGAAGTAAGGTAAAATTCATGAACGAATATTATTAAAATCAAAACAACTAAATAAGTGTATACAAATTTTACTAAATAGAAATTCGAGACATTTTTAAAATGATGGTTTCACATTTCTCCCACTATATTTAGATTAAATATTTTTAATTAAATACATAGGCTACAAAAAAATATTCATAACTTAACATTGAAGATATTTCAAATTTAAAATTAATTTATTATGATTTCACATGCATATTTTAATAATAGATTAAAAAATAGAAAATAGAAAATGGGCATTGTACCACCGCAATGCTTCATTGCTGTGGTCATGGAAAATATCATTTTTCCCACCAGCTGTAAATGTGGTACTTGTAGTTGGTGGTTGACACAATAAATGCAAGCTGGACAAAAATCACTTTTTTCCACCGCAATGTTTCGTTGCTGCCACCGCAATGATTCATTGCTACCACCTCAATGAAACATTGAGGTGATCCTGGCCACCGCAATGTTTCATTGCTACCACCTCAATGAAACATTGAGGTGGTCATCGGTCAATTTTTTCTGCCAATTTTTTTAAACAACCTTACAAACACTTTTCCCCACTTTTTAAAATAAAGGGGACTTCCAATTTCAACCCAATGAGTATAAGAACTCCAATTTGAGTAGCATTACACATAATTTCAGCAAAATTGTGTGTGTTTATGTAAGTGTGCATGTGCATATAATTGTGTGAGAGAGTTGATAAGAAGATTAAGAATATTACCAGGAAAGCAAAAAAATAAGAGTAAATTGAACAAGAAGAACAAGAAGAGAGCTGGAATCGTCGAAATTGCCCTAGAATCATAGAAGAAGAAGGTGTGTTAGTCGGTGTTTTTAAGTTTTAGTCGTTGTTAGTGTCTTTGTGTTTTGGCCCTAATTTTAGTTTGCGTTATCTGTGCTGTGTAAAGTTGGTTTTGTAAAAAAAGGGATATAACAGTAATTTTACAAAATTATGGCTCCCGCAATGTGTCATTGCGGAAGAAGCCACTACCGCAATGTTTCATTGAGGTGGTGATTAATTTCCACCGTTAATATTTTAGATTAACGGTTATGATTTGATGGTTGGATTTTCCATCCCAACCAGGGGTGGTTGTGGAAGGGCACCCTATATATATATATATATATATATATATATATATATATATATATATAACGAGTTCTACTCATATCTGTGTGTTCTTAGAAACTCAAATTACTCTACACACTTGTCCCTTACCCTACTAAATATTTTACAAGTTTGAGTTTGATTGGTTCTGTCAATGGTTTGCTCTGTCTTTTTCTTGGGAAGGTACATAAGTTCGTAATATGGAATCCTATTTTTACACAGGCTAAGATAATTGATGCGCCAATCAAAGAGTAATGAGGCTTAAGTTTTATGGGTTCGGTTGGGATGCGTTGAACAAAGATTATACATTGGTGATGTCTTTCTTAAAGAGGAGATACTATGTTTACTCCTGCAAATCCTAATCCAATCATTGGACTTCATTAACTAATCTTTCGGTGTTTCTTCCTAATGATCGTTGTTGGGTGCCGTTTGTGATTGTCAAAGGAGAACCGTATTGGACTACTACTCGGTACAAATGTGAGGAAAAAATTAAATATATGCTGCCATTTAAGTTTGCAGTTGGGAGTAATGAGTTTAGATGTTAGCCTTGGTTTGAATGTGCTGAATGTTATGAAGATAATTTTCTTTTGGTCAATTTAAACGAGTTTATTTCGACGCTAGTGTATAAGACTTATTCTTCAGATTGTTCAGTGGATGTATATTGTTTGGATGACAGTTGTGGAGTTTGGAGGAAGATGTAGAATGTCGGACCAATAAGTTGTTATGTGAAAAGGCTTTCCCATTGTTTTACATATGGACAGATTGTGTTCAATATAGAAAAGAAAGTTATATATATGCTATGATCCTAAAATCAAGAAGGGTGTCGAATACAGTGAAGAAAGTTGTGTTCTATGATCCCAAATTAAATAAAATTAAAGGTGTTGGCAACACAAAAGGGGAGTCAATCAAGTGCTATAGTTATAAGGCTAGCCTAGTTTAACTTGAAGCAAAGTCTGGGAGGTAACAAAGAGAGTGAGGGTGATGTCTAGGATTAGCGACTCTTGCGAGCTGAAGAGTGTCAAAAGGACAACCTATACTGAACATTCAGTGAATTATAGCCCAACTAGATTGTAGAAGAGGCCGAGAAGAAATGCTCAGAAACCAACTTGGGTCAGGGACTACACATGTAGTCCAAATTGTTTTTCATGGTAGACTGAACATGTGGTACACGTTCATATCATTTATCCTAATTTAGGTACTCCCTCATCCCAATTTATCTGTCTTTGACTTTTTATGGTTAAATTGACCCAATTTTAATTGAATATTTAATATAGCATATAATTGATTAGTTATAAAAAAATTATATCATTAGGAAGTATAATCTATTTTAATATATATTTTTTAGTTTTTAAAAATAATTGATATGGACTAAAAGTAAACCTTAAAAATAAATTTAATGTGGTATTTAATAAGCCTAGATTGGTCCAAGGTTAAAGCCCTTTAGTGAGGCCCAAAACCTTATTTATGATAATAAATTCGTAATTAATAAATCACCAAGTTTCAATCTTCAAGATTGAGTCTTAAAAGGAAACTAAATCATACTAGGAGTAGCCTCCAAGGCATACACCTTCAATACTTATCTCCTTATCTCTTGGAAGGCTCCAGAATTGGGCCAACTGAATAACTTGCCCACCAAGTCTCCTATTTCAACTCTAATTCTAGGGTTTTCAACACCTATATAAGGACCTGTTCCTTCACATTCAGAACTACGTTTTGTGGCTTGATTCTTGATATTCGCAAGATACGTAGGCATCTTGTGAGGACCCGAGTTAAGTCACGAAACACTTGATCAGCCATTAAAGCTCGAAGCTCTCATAAACCTTAGCATTAAATACGCAGTAAATACACCCTATATTTCGTTCCACAACATTTGGCGCCGTCTGTGGGAAGAAGATATCAACCATGGTTACCACTCGGAGAACACCAACACTTTCTGAAACCATCACTAACACCACCGCACCCCCGATTGGGGAACAAGTGCCCCAGGGGCGAATTCTCAACCGCTGGTTACTCGGCCACAAGGAACTGAAGCGCAACCTCATGAGTCGTTACCCCTGGTGACGAATCCCACCACCCAAGGGACGAATCCCATTCAGATGGTGGTCGCCCCTCTCGGAGGGCAGTCCGCTCCACCCACCGCTCAGATCTCTACTACAGTGATCCCCGCAAGCACGAACCCGATATATGGGTTGCCTAATTATCCCCCGTATCAGGCCGGACCAAGTGGTCACGCCCTCCAGATACACGAGCCGTACAATCCACCTTACATCAGGGGTTTCGGACCCAATCAAGGCCAGCAATACTATGACTACTCAGGCCCGTATTCTGATGATTCATCCTCGGAAGAAGATAGAGATGAAGCCCCGAGAAGACATCGTCCAAGTAAGGAACCTGTTGGACGCCGAAGAACCCATGACCGACCACCCTTAACGGCTGCTGAAAAAATCAAGGCTCATAAGGCCAAGATCCAAAAATTAAAGGAGGACATAGAAAGGGAACAGCGAAGACAGAATCAGAATCGACCCCCACCAGTGACTGGAGAAGACATTCCTTTTGTTGATTTGGAAAGCACCCCAAGGAGAGAGAGAGAAGGACCGAAGTCCCTAGAGGTAGAACCACGAGGGTCGAAACCCCCAGAGGCAATCCTGAAGACTTGATGCAACTTGGAGATCCTGATGATCCAACCCCTCCATTCACTGAGGAGGTGATGAATGCGCATATATCACGGAAGTTCAAGATGCCTACCATAAAGGTTTACGATGGAACGGGAGATCCTGCTAATCATGTAAGGACGTTCTCTAACGCATTGCTGTTACAACCTGCCAGTGACGCCTTGAAGTGTAGGGCGTTTCCCCAAACATTAGCGGGCATGGCACAACGTTGGTACAGCCGTCTACCACCAAACTCCATTGCCTCCTTCAAAGAACTAAGCAATGCTTTTGTCAGCCAGTTCATAGGAGGAAGAATTCATGAGAAAGATTCCGCATCTCTCATGACTGTGATACAAGGAAAGAATGAAAATCTCAGAGACTATCTCAAGCGATTCACAAAGGAAACGCTCAACATTACAAACCTGGAAAACAAGGTAGCCATGGTGGCATTGCAGAATGGAACTTCGAATGTTTATTTCAAAATGTCATTGGCTAAGCATCCCCTGAAAATATGGTTGAGCTCCAACAAAGGGCGAGCAAGTACATCAAGGCGTAGGATAGTCTGAAGAAAGATCCAGGAACGGGGAACACCAGAAACGGTGACAACTCTAAGAAACGGAAGTCGGAACAGGAATATGATGCTAAAGATAAGTACCCACGCACGGGCAGGGATTCTGATTCAGCCCCTAAAAAGGGGAGTCCCGGGCAAAGGTTTACGGAATACGCAAGGCTGAATACTCCAAGAAGTCAAATCCTGATGGAGATAGAAAAAGACAGGGATGTGAGATGGCCGAAGCCACTAAGGACTGATCCTGAGAAAAGAAACAAGAATCATTACTGTCGGTTCCATAAGGATGTGGGTCACGATACCGACGATTGTAGACAATTGAAGGATGAAATTGAGTTCTTGATCCGCAAGGGAAAATTGAATAAATTCTGCAAAGATGGGGATCGGGGAAACCCAAGGCGGGATTATGATAGGAAAGATGAGGATCGTAATCACAATCAGCAGCCCCGGGGGCCAGTAATCAACATGATCTTCGGTGGCCCGACAGCGGCCGGGACAAGTAGAAATTCCAGAAAGGCGTATGCGCGAGAAGTGATGCACATTGTAGGGGAAGCACCAAAACGTGCAAAGACAGAAGTCTCGATTGGATTCGATGATTCGGACCTTGAAGGGGTGAAGTTTCCCCATGATGACCCCCTGGTTATCTCACCTGTGATAGGCAATTCCCAAGTAAAGAGGGTTTGATCGACAATGGAGCATCGGTGGACATCTTGTTTCATGATGCCTTCTTAAAAATGGGATACGCTGAGTCTCAGTTGACGCCGTCAAACATGCCCATATATGGGTTCAACGGAGTAGAGTCGAAGGTCGAGGGAACAATTCAGCTACCCATGACTATAGGGCAAGAGCCACGGGAGACAACTCAGATGTTAAATTTCTTGGTTATCAAAGCTACATCCACATACAATGCTATCCTAAGTAGGACGGGACTACATGCTTTCAAGGTGGTTGCCTCTACCTATCATTTAAAGGTTAAGTTCCCAACCAGAAATGGAGTAGGAGAAGAGAAAGGGGATCAAAAGATGGCAAGGAGTTGTTATGTGGCCGCACTAAGGCCGGATGGAACTGGGGGGCAGGTTCTCCCAATCGAAGATATGGATGTTCGGGAGAATGAAGAGCGCAGAGGAAAACCAGCGGAGGAATTGCTTCCCGTACCTTTGGAGCTGGGAGATTCTGAGAAGGTTACTTACATCGGGGCATCTTTGAAAGACCCCTTGAAGAGCAAATTGATCTCCTTTTTGCAAGACAATAGTGATGTCTTCGCATGGACAGCAGCTGACATGCCAGGGATAGATCCCCAATTGATAACACACAGCCTGAATGTGGATCCAAACCGGAAGACAGTGAAACAAAAGAAGAGGAATTTCGCACCTGAGAGGCAAGAAGCCATAAAACAGGAGGTTGACAAACTCCTAGAGGAAGGGTTCATTGAGGAAATCCAGTTCCCAGAATGGTTGGCCAATCCTGTAATGGTCAAGAAGGCTAATGGAAAGTGGAGGATGTGCATAGACTTCACTGATCTAAACGACGCATGCCCAAAGAACTGTTTTCCCTTGCCAAGGATCGATACGCTAATAGATGCCACAGCTGGGCATGAGATGTTAAGCTTCATGGATGGCTTTAGTGGCTATAATCAAATCAAGATGCATAAGGATGATATTCCAAAGGTATCGTTCATCACCGACTTCGGTGTGTATTGTTACTTGGTCATGGCTTTCGGACTGAAAAATGCAGGAGCTACCTATCAGAGGTTGGTAAACAAGATCTTCGCTCATCTCATTGGAAAGACTATGGAGGTTTATGTGGATGATATGCTGGTGAAAAGCCTACACAAGGCAGATCACATTGAACACCTACGCGAGGCATTTGAAGTTCTGAGGCACCATAAGATGATGTTGAATCCGGCCAAGTGTGCTTTTGGTGTTGGGTCTGGAAAATTTTTGGGTCTTATGGTCTCAAAACGGGGAATTGAGGCCAACCCCGACAAAATCAAGGCTATTTTGGATATGGAACCACCACGTTCTATAAGGGATGTACAGAAGTTAACTGGGAGGATTGCTGCGTTAGGGAGGTTCATCTCCAAATCCGGGGACAAGTGTTTGCCGTTCTTTAAAACTTTGAAGAAGGTAAAAAACTTTGAGTGGACTGAAGAAAGCCAAGAGGCCTTTGAGCAGGTGAAGAAGTATATGTCTGAGGCCCCGCTGCTGGCCAAGCCAAGTACGGGAGAAATCCTTTGTCTTTACTTGGCAATTTCATGTCAAGCTGTGAGTGCGGTGCTGGTAAAGGAGGAAAACAAGGTTCAGAAACCCGTATACTATGTGAGTAAAGTTTTACACGGAGCAGAGTTGAACTACTCCGTTATTGAGAAGTTTGCTTTAGCATTGGTAACTGCCTCTAGGAAACTAAAGCCCTATTTTCAGGCACATGAGATTGAGGTCCTTACAGGACAGCCGTTGAGAAATATTTTGCACAGCCCTAAGGCCAGTGGTAGGCTCATCAAGTGGGCAATTGAGTTGGGAGAATTCGATATTAAGTACAAGCCAAGGACGGCCATCAAAGCTCAGGCACTTGCTGACTTCGTGGTTGAATGTACCATTGACAACCAAGAAGTCGGGGGGCAGGAGATACCTCAGGAGGGCAATAAGGAAGATAAGGAACCCGTAATATAGGAGAAGGAATTCTGGATGCTCTATTTTGATGGGGCATCAAAAACGAAAACAAGTGGCGCAGGTCTTGTCTTACAAAGTCCCGATGGATTCATGATTGAATACGCCCTGAAGTTGGACTTTCCAACAACCAATAATGAGGCAGAATATGAATCTTTGATAGCTGGACTTGGCTTAGCAGGAGCCCTAAGGGTCAAAAATCTTAAAGTTTGTGGAGATTCAAGGTTGGTTGTGGCTCAAGTCAATGGAGAGTTTGAGGCGAGGGATGAAACCATGACTAAATACTTAAGGCTTGTGAAGGCAATAATAACTCAATTTGATGAGTGCTACATTGAGCACATTCCGAGGGAGGAAAACACCAAGGCTGATGCCTTATTTAGGTTTGCCTCCTCTGAGATAGAGAATTACTCTCGAAGTGTCTACTTCCAAGTTCTGAGAACCCCTACCATCGATTCAAAGTTAATCGCACCTATTGGAGTGAGGGAATGTTGGATAGATCCCATAAAAGCACATCTCGAGACTGGTTGGCTCCCGACTAATGCCATGGAGGCACGAAAATTATCTGTGAGAGCACTGAGGTATGCTCTGATTGAGGGGATACTCTACAAAAAATCTTTTGTGATTCCGTATCTAAGGTGTTTAAGGCCCGAAGAGGCCAAATCAGCTATTGAGGAGGTCCATGAGGGAATTTGCGGACAACACTTGGGGGCCAGGGCCCTAGCTCACAAGATAGTCAGGCTTGGATTCTATTGGCCTCAGATAATGGCTGATGCCAAAGAGTATGTGAAAAAGTGTGATCGGTGCCAGAAACATGCACCAGTGGTTAGACAACCACCAGAGATGTTGACATCCATTAGCTCCCCCATCCCGTTTGCTATGTGGGGGATGGACATTCTTGGGCCCTTTCCTATGGCCACTACTCAAAGGAAGTTTCTAGTTGTAGCCATTGACTACTTCACGAAGTGGATTGAGGCCAAACCTTTGGCTAAAATCACAACCAAGCAAATCATGCAATTCTTCTGGGAGAATGTCATGTGCAGATACGGAATACCACGAATCCTCGTTACGGACAATGGTTTACAATTTAACAACAAAGAGTTCAAGGACTATTGTGAAGAGAATGGGATTGAGCTTCGATTCACCTCAGTTGCCCACCCTCAAGCTAATGGTCAAGCTGAGGTTGCCAATCGAATCATCCTCGATGGGCTGAAGAAAAAAGTGGAACGATCTAGAAATACTTGGGTGGATGAGTTACTACCCATACTCTGGGCATACCGAACCACATGCAAGGTGACTATTGGAGCAACTCCATTCATGTTAGCCTACGGGGCTGAAGCTGTAGTACCCATGGAAATCATGCATGTATCTCCATATAGGAAGGGATGAGACTAGCCCTCGATCTGATCGACGAAGTAAGGGGTGAAGCCCATGCTAGGAATACAGAGCATCAGAAGAAAGCTTCCTTCTACTACAACCTAAGGGTGAAAGAAAGGTTCTTCCGTCAGGGAGACTTAGTGCTCAGAAAGATTGAAGCATCCGGGGTTGGACAAAAAGGAAAGCTGGCACCGAATTGGGAAGGCCCATATCGGGTCAAAAGCACACTGGGTCGAGGATCATACAAGTTGGAGACTGTGGAAGGAATCGATGTGCCTCGCACTTGGCACGCATCGAATCTCAAGGTCTATTATGTTTGATTATCCTATGAAGGACATAGCTTATATCTATTAGGAAAATAGAAATAAGGTCGACGAAACCATTTTGGAGTTTTTTAAACTCTGAGTAGGAAGTAAAGTATTATGTAAGGGCTAGGCCCATTTCAAGTTTTAATGCAATTTGGTTTTCTCCTCCTTTAGTTGTTGTTTTATGTCTGTTATGTGTCAAAAGCATATTTAGAATTACTAGCTAAAGTAAGCCAAAACACAAAAGGCAAAGCAACTAAATAGAAGGAAAAATCAGAAAATGCATAAATCCAATAAGCAAAGCCTGGAGGCTATAGTTTCAAGGTTGCAAATTTAAAGAAAGCAAAACTTTAAAAGACATTCCACGCAGGGCCAAGATAAATAAAATCAAGGTGCCTTAGTCTTCCCAGTACTCCTAGCAGGAGAATCTCTGTCAGTGCTGGTATGGGTGGTCGAATCCCCAGCAACTGAACCGCCAGATTTAGCACGAAGAGGGGAGCGATCAGGGTTCAAAATCCTATCAGTAGCATCCTCCCCTTCCTCCTCTTCCTCCTCTTCCTCCTCATCCTCCTCCATGGGGGTGATTCTCTGAGACTCCAGCAACTTGGTCAGCTCCAACGGGGCTTCAGGGCAAGGAATATCACCAATCTGGAACAGCCCGGGGTGCCTCTCAGAAACAGCATCTAGTTCCCCCTTCCAGCCACTAAAGTAGTTGGCTGGATAGATAAGATCATGCTTAGCCATAAGCCTCTGAAAGTCCTCGGAGTCCATATAATCATCTATGACATCCTCCTTGCCCTGGCGAAGCTCAGCAATGCTGCCATAGGCTTTCTCCAGCTCCTCCTCCTTCGCCTTCAACTTCTCTTCCAAGCCTGTAACTTGGGCCCTCGACTGGTCAAGATCCTTCTTGTGAGTCCCAGCCTGAGTTCGCCAAGAATTGGCATGATGCATGGCTGCCTGGAAATAAGTGTTGCCCTGTAAAACAACAAGTTAAAAATAGGCAAGAAGTAAAATCTAATGTAACGAGATAAAAACAAATACTTACGGTGGCAAGAGCCTGAGCACCCATTAGCTCAACCCCCTCCAAATCACGGGAAACAACAATATCGCGATAATCAGTAGGGGTGATTGAATGGTAGGACCAATCCTTGGAGTGTTTGGTGCTTCCTACAACCAAGTCTTGTTTTGTTATGCCCCAAGCAGGTCGGAAAACAAAACTCTTAGCAGAGGAGGCAGCCCCACTGACCTCTTCTACATCAATAGCATCATGAGGCCTTAAAAAAGCAGGCTCTGTGGGCTGTCCCCTAGGATCCTTTGTAGCTCTTCTCCTCTTCATACGGGGAGTTTCCCCAGCCAAATGTTCCTGGAGCTCATTAATGGCCCTCGCAGCTGAAAAGTCAAAGACAAAGTTAGTAACAAATGAAATGTAACATGCAAAATGAATGAAAAACTAGGTAAAATAATGGAGGGATTTACCCTTGTCAGTAACAGAGGAAAGACCCACAGACTTGAGGGAAAATTCCTCAAGAAGAGTGAAGAAGTGAGTTTCCCCTTTGTCGGCAGTAAGGGTGTTGAAAGCAGCTCTTTCGGCATCAGTTAGCTCGATGTCATCTGAATTCCCATCAGTTACCTTCCCAAAGGAGCTGCGAAAGAGGGTTCCCCAATCACCCCCTCCCATACAAGGTACATGAACTCCTCTTTCCATTTAGGGTTACTATCAGGAATTGAAGAGGGATCGTATATATTTGGGATCGTAGCACGAAGGCTGATATATACCCAGCCAGGGTAAGTGATTGCACTATTTTTAAATTGAAAAATCTTCCTAAAAAGAGAAACAGATAGTGGAAAGTTTTTTTTCAAACAGAGGACCATGAAGCAAAGAATGGCCCTCCAAGCATTTGGAACTAGCTGACAACGGTTTATTTGAACATCCGCCAATAAGGTGGGGATGAAATCATGAAAAGGAAAACGAAGCCCAGCCATGATAGCATCCTTGTATATGCACAAGGCATGGGGCTTCCAATGACAAGAACAATCCCCTGGTTCAGCTGGGACTAATTTTAAGGGGGAACGAACATTGAAGAGTTTGTTGAATTTTTTGATTTTCTCAACATCAAAAAATCTCGAATGATGATTATAAGAATCTAATGCAGATACAGAGGGATATTCATCTCCTCTTTGATTAATCATGTCTATCAAGGAAGTATATTTGGAACGTATAGGAGGGAAAGAGGTACCTCGCGATGATGCACTCATCTTGCTCAACCTCCTAGCTTCTCTATCATTTGCCATTGATGCTCTTAAGATGAATGCTTGAAAGATGATCTTCAAAGAAAACCCAGAAACCTCCGTGTGAGGAAGAGCTTTCGCCGGAAAAATTCTTGCCGGAAACTACTTGAAACTAGGAGCTCTAGAGAGAAATTTTAGTGAAAAGTTTGAGTGAAGTGATAAATGAGTTCACTTCTCACTCTTTTATACTCAACACAGCCGGTCATTTAGCCGGTTTGAATGTTGTGTAACAGGTTATAGCCGGTTACGGCCCACAGGCCCAAACTAAGGCCCAGAGTCTGGAAGCTTATAGAAGGATCCAGAAGGATCGAGAAATTCCTAAATAAATAAATAAAATTAAAACTAAAAAATAATTGATATAAAACTCCACGACATCGATCCACCTCGTAAGGTGAGGTCGTAGTTAACATGACAAGGCCTTCCCTGGGACCATACAGGACCACGAATCACGTCGTAGGTTAAGGTCGCAGGCAAATCGAGGAAGTCTGTGAAAGGACCTTACACGACCTCGATCCGCGTCGAAGGATGAGGTCGTAAGGCCCACGATGTGCCTCTTATAACGCCCTTGTACGACCTCGATTTAGGTTGAAAGATGTATTCGTAGGCCTCGCGAGGTACCCATTTATCTGCCCTTAGGCGACCTCGAGCCACCTCGTAAGGTGAGGTCGTAGGTTAAACGACGAGCCCAGTTAATAGACCATACACGACCTCCATCCACGTCGTAGGATGAGGTCGCAAGCAACACGAGCTGGATTCTCTGGTTTCCTTGCACGAACTCAATCCACCTCGTGGATTGAGGTTGAAGACCATGCGACCAGGCTGTTTTGGAGGCCTTACACGACCTCGATTCACCTCGTGAATTGAGGTCGAAAATGCCACGACCTGCTCCATACGTTGCCCTTACACGACCTGGAACCACCTCGTGAATTGAGGTCGGTTCTTACACGACCTGGGCAATTCTCAGGCCTTACACGACCTCGTTTCAGGTCGAAAAAAAAAAAATAATAATAATAATATTTTTTCTGAGAAAAGTTGGAGATTAAATTCCAAAAATTCCAGAAATATGGAAAAATAATTTTATGCTCGAAGCGCAATTTAATATTTTCAAATTAGTGATAATTAGTGCCGTTTAGCGCCGTTTAACGCCGTTTAGCGTCGTTTAACATCGTTTAAACGTCGTTTAAGGCTGTTTAGCACCGTTTAGTGCCATTTAGTGCCGTTTAGCGCCGTTTAACGCCGTTTAGCGTCGTTTAACATTGTTTAAACGTCGTTTAAGGCTGTTTAGCATCGTTTAGTGCCATTTAGTGCCGTTTAGCGCCGTTTAACGCCGTTTAGCGTCGTTTAACATCGTTTAAACATCGTTTAAGGCTGTTTAGCACCGTTTAGTGCCGTTTAGCGCCGTTTAACGCCGTTTAGCGTCGTTTAACATCGTTTAAACGTCGTTTAAGGCTGTTTAGCACCGTTCGATATTGTTGGCATAATCTAACATCGTTGTATACGCGTCGGTCGCTCCACGCTTTACATCAAAACGATATTAAAGATAAACCCTGACCCAAGTCTCGAATAAGGCCGTAATAACTTTAAGGAAAACCTGATCAGTTTTCCTAGAAGTTGCGGGGCAAATGATATGGGCTAAAAGTAAACCCTAAAAATACATTTAATGTGGTATTTACACTACTAGAAACAGGTCAATAGACATCGGTTAAAAACCGATGTCTGGCCTTTTTTTAACCGATGTCTTTGTGGGTGTAGAGAAAGGTCCAACCCCTTTCACATCGGTTTTAAACCGATGTCAAAGAGTATCTATCACATCGTTCGGTGCCTTTTCACATCAATTTTAAACGGATGTCAATGAGTATCTATCACATCGTTTACAGGAACCTGACTGATGTTAGATAGGATCTATAACACCGTTTACAAAAAACTAACCGATGTCTTTCATTCATATTAACATCAGTTAGTCACCGATGTTAAAAGCATCAACAATGTGGCACGTTTGTGCTTCAATTACATCAGTTTGTTTGTTGTTAATGATGTTAATGTATGTCAATTACATCAGTTTGTTTTGTAATAATGATGTTTCTACTTATTATAAACATCGGTTTCATTGAGTTTAACTTATGTGTTAGTGTTAATTATAACAGTACTAGCCAAAACAAAACAATGCAATCAAAACCATTCCAAAATGAAAATCAAAACCATTCCAAAATGAAAAACAACCAATAATGGTTCTCAAAATATTAATTACCAAGTCAAAATGTCATTCATCATTCAAATGACAATACCAAGTAATACTCGATCCTTACAAAATAACTATTTAATTAATCCACATGAACTTCCTACATTTCATCCACAATCGACCACCTTCCACATTTATATAACCCCCGCCCAGATCGACCACAAAAACTAAACTAAACTGACAAAACAAAGGTTCAGGAGGTTCACAGGTTCACATGATGAAATAAAATAAATGCATGGAGCTACCTAGTACACGAATCGTTGGATGTATCCAAGAGCCTCGAGACGCACGTCATCAAGCTCCTCCCTTGTGTATGACTTGCGACTCCTAGGTGCCCACTGTTTACATAGAAACCAAGCATACATATACCTTAGCAATATATAAAATAATATGGTTTTAAAGTACAACTCAATATGCTAAATTGGTACTTAAACAACCATATTGAGTCAACCCATAAATTAAAGCATATATACCTTTGCAATGTATTTCATTTCCTTGTCTTCGAAAATATCTTTCATATAACGCATGACAACATAACCGCATTCAGTACCACCCGGTTGTTTAGGGCATCCCTATTTTAATAATAATAAGTACCGATTAGTTGCTAAAGAAAACAAATTAACAGCAAAGAACTTACTAAAAACAAAGTGTGCAAAAGACTTACGGCAAGATTTTTAACTATGGGTTTTTTGAGGGCCCGTCCTGTTTGAGCATTATAAGATCTAACTGCTCTGTGGAAGAAAATTAGTAGCAGAGTAACCCGAGAAATCCCACTATAACCTCAATATATTGAGAATGAAAGCTACATTCTAGTTATCGAAATGTAGAAATATAATTACCGCACTAAGGATTCTTCTAGTTCTGGAAAACGTGGTGGGTGAGCCAATGGATTGAGAATGAAAATTTCAGATTCCCAAATCATGATCAAAATCCAATGATAACTGTTTTAATTATAAATAAATCAAAGTCATGAGAATTTAAAATAAATACGAACAGATCCAACTATATATTATAATAAGTCTTAATTAACTACATATAAACAATTCACTTACTTTTGGTTATGAGGCATGAGGAATATGCGAGAAGGTCCAGATTTCATCTTTTGAACAACATAAGCTTCAAAATTATCATCGAGTTTATGTGAGGCTGCTGGATGAATAAATGCATACATGTCTGTTTCTTTTTTCTTGAGAACCTCGGTATGCAAATACCTACACATATTTATAATACATTTTGCATAAAAATATCCTTACAGAAATATAGAAAATATGATAAACGATTCAGAAAAGAGGAAAGAACTTACGCCATATAGGTCGATATTATAGCCTGGCCAATCATATTAAACTCCAACAGCGCCATTACATTCTCATGCAATAAAAATATAGTTTTGTCCCTACCAAACACCTCACCATCACATTCAATCTGAATGGACTCTGAATTTTGTTTCAAAATTGTTACCGCATGCATATGCAGCAACATGAACTGTCGAGGAACATTTTTATTTGGCTTAACACTCTTCATCATCGCATACACTTTCTGAAACTCATTCAGCTCATTATTTTGCTTCCTTGCCTTACGCACTACTTCCTTTTGAATTTTCTACAAATGAACAATGGGTTAAAAACACAAAAAGTAAAGAAATGATAACAAGTAGATGCAATTCCATCAAACTACTCTTTATTAGCTATCATAAAACCGTAACAGTACTTACATTAGTGTAGATGATCAAGTCTTTAGGCCATGCTAAAAGAGAGCCAACAGCTTGGCGAACCGTCTCTATTTCACCAGGTACCGGAACTGGAACCAAGGCGTCTTCCTTGATAATTCCGTCCACTGAGACACGAGCATGTCCCGATTGCAGAGGCACTCCATGTACTGAGTTACACATGTCTCCCTCGGAGAAAACCATACCAAATGCTACCTTGTTCTCAATGTTGTCCACGGCCAACTCACATTTTTGCGGACTCTAAATTTACAAGTAAAGGTCAATTAATAAGCATTGCGAGACATCCACAAAATAAACAACATTGAGAGACATCCATGTATACAATAATTTTTACCTTATTTCCATGTGAAGAAGGGTCAACAGAACCAATAGCAACACAATCGTCATTCTCGTATTCCTTGTCCTCGTTCAGCACCAATAGTTTTGCAGATTTAGGTTTACACTTTTTTTTCTTTTCTTCAGCAAGCTGTTCTTTTTCTCCTTTTTCATCTGGACAACTTGATTTGTCAAAGAAAATCGGTGAGTGATGAGTGGATGTACCAGCCACCACCGCCCTCAGCTCAGCCTTCAGCTCGGTAATCTGCGACATAAACTCGTTCTTTGTTTTCTCAAACTCAGCTTTTGTAATTCTGGTCTTTTTTTCTTTTGGTAGATTGAAGTAGGTTGATGGAGTTACGAAGCTTCCAACTCCTCGAACCCTACCTGAATGCTAAGGAGTTTCCAGTGCTACAGAAAGCACATCTTTACTTCCAGATGGCTTGAACTCACCCTTATTCTTCTTTTCCAACAAATTATCCTAGTAAAAAAAAACTAAAATTAATAGAGAGTATAATATATATACAGAGCATGCTACGATGTCCATTAATACAGAGTATTTTACAAATAAAAAGTTAAAAGATTAAAAACTTACAATTCTTCTAAATCTCTCTGCCAGCTCTTCATCAATCTCTTCGCCCAGCGGTGGCATACGGGCAATTTTCCATATAATTGCTCGATCATGTATTTCTTCAGGCTCCACACGCCCTGATTTTACCTGTTCCAGAAACAAATAATGGAACATTACAAGACATTCAACACAAATAAAATTACAAAAAAAAAATAATAAGTCATACTTCTTCTTCTTCTAAACCAACGTATCCTTTCCTCGATGATCTGTGCGGATATTTTCGCTTCCTCACTCTCTTACTTTGTTTTTTACTAAGTACCTGCATACAAGTAATACTAATTTTTTTATTAATGTAATCATATGGAACACAGAGGTTTAGCCTAACAGTTTACATGTAAAACAGACCCCAAAATCATTACTGGTCCTCGCTGTAACAAATCCCTTCCAAGCCTCCTTACCAACAAATGCTTACTTTTTTGGAGGCTTCGTCAGCTTTTTCTTCTGTCCAATATATGGCTTTACAAACTCTGTGTTTAATTTAGTTTTGAATTGTCTCCACTTTACACCTACTGACTGTAGAATTAACCTCTTACTTTCCGGAGCCACTTTGAATGTATCCTAAAGGAGAAGCAGGTTAATACCAATTGACTACGAGGTTAAAGACATAATATGGGGGATAAAAAAACAGGATTTGTTTGTACCTCAATATCATCCCATAGCTTTGATTTTAATTCTGGGTCCACTTTCGGCCAAGATGGAACATCGATTGGCACCAAATTTCTAGCAATCATGCCTACATACGACGCCAAGGCATGCCTACTATCTCCAATTGGCCTTCCTTTTTTATCGTACCTGACTTTCAACTTCTTACCTTTAGCTTTCTTTATCACCACTTTGTGCATAGCACAAACACCTCGCACTACTCCAGACTTCTGTTTTTTTGATTCCATACTAGTAGTTGTTTCTGGAACAATAGAGTCTGCCTCTTTGGGGGGGTCTGTAGCTTGTGTAGATATTGCTGGTTCAGGTGTCAAAACTTTCACCTCCAGTTGCTTTTCATTTTCATTACTGTTGTTGCCCTTTTCCGATGGTACTTTAGATTTTTTCTATTTTTTTGCCATTTCTCCTTCAATTCTGCACATTCCTGAAATGATGAAACAAGTGGTTAATTCAGGGAACATATAATGTGATTGAAAAAACAAGTGAAAAATATGCATGACTGTAAATTTGTACCTAATTCAGGGAACAATGATGAAATCTTACTATATATGAAGCATTAAACAAGGTAATATAGCTCAACATCATTTCAAGTTAATAAGTGAGGGCTTCACATTAAACAATGTAATATGTGAGACACAAAATAATATTACTTTTCAAGTTATTACAATTACACACCAAATATGGAAAGGAACGAAACAAAATATAGAGATACTATAGATAATATCTGTCATTTTTTAATCCAAATTCCCTCAACATCATTTCTTTGATTGCCAGCACTAGGGTCCTCTTCAACAACATTGACTATGGGGATTTCAGAGCAGAATAAAGGATTTTCCAATGTCGTGTCCCCTAAATCCTCATCGTTATACAGCTCGTGATAATCTTGAGTCGTGGAGGTTAATACAACTGACCAGGCAGCATCAATAGGATCTTTGACATAGAAAACTTGCTTCACTTGGTCAACAGACACATATTTATCATTTTTATAACCTTGTCGACTGAAGTCAACAAGTGTGAAGCCAAGATCATCCACCTTGACGCCTCTGTCGCTATCTGCCCATTTACACAAGAACAATGGGGCTTTGAATGCATGATAATCCAGCTCCCATATTTCTTCAATCGTGCCATAAAATGTCATATCACTCTCCACAGGATTTAAATCCTTGGCACTAGACACTTGGACCGTCTTAGCAACTACAGCGACACCACTGTTTTGAATAGCCCTTTCATCATCTCGCTCTTTTGTGAAGTATCGGACCCCATCAATGACAAAACCTTCATAAGTCAAAACAGAGAAAGACGGTTTTCCAGCCAACCATCTTATCGTTTCTGAAACAACTTCGCCATTGCATATCATTTCACTAACTTTTTTTTCAAACCAATTAGCAAATTGCCGATTGTGCTCTCCAATCAGCCACTACACAGTCTTCTTTTTCCCTCGGTAAGTTCTTTCTAGAAAATCCTTGTGCATCCTTGCAAAATACATATATTAATTTAGAAACTAACTACATACTTGATAAAAGTAGATAAATGGTGAAAACTATAATTAATTTAACTTACATAACGTACGGATACACTTCAGGGTTGTTTAGAAGAACATGTAGATGAGCCTCGTCTCGCTCTTTTTCTTCCACCGACTTCATTACAGCTGCAGATAATGGACCAGAAAGATCACCTTTATCCATCGGAAGACCTGCAGTTTTGCAACTCTGCCGAACAAACTCTGCACAAAATTCTACAGATTCTTCCCCTAGATAACTTTCGGCTATACAACCTTCCGGATGATAACGATTATGCACATAACTTTTCAACACTTTATTGAACCGTTCAAATGGATACATCCATCTATAAAAAACTGGTCCACACAAACGCAATTCCCTAACCAAGTGGACTGTGAGATGTATCATTACATCAAAAAATGAGAGAGGGAATATCTTTTCCAACTCGCACAAGGTTAATACTATATCTGACTGCAACTTATTAAATTTTGATACATCTACAACTTTGTTGCACAACGAGTTGAAAAAGAAACACAGCCTTATAATGCTGACCCTAACATTTTTTGGGAGAATGGAACGAATTGCAACTGAGAGCAACTGTTGAAGGAGTACATGACAGTCGTGGGACTTCAACCCAAACAACTTTAAATCGGACATCGATACACAATTTTTAATGTTCGATGAATGCCCATAAGGAAGTTTCATTGAAGAGAGTGATGATAACAGTTTTCTTTTTTCTTCCGTTGAAAGAGTAAAAGATGAATGGGGCAGGTAGGTTTTTTTTCCCGACATTTTGTGGAGCCAAATCTTTTCTAATGCCCATTTCAACCATATCATTACGGGATGCCTCACTGTCTTAAGTCTTATATTTTAAATTTAGTAGTGTCCCAATCAAACTATCACAGACATTTTTCTCGATGTGCATAACATCGAGGCAGTGACAAACATGATGAAATTTCCAATATTCCAGTCTAAAAAAAATTGACTTTTTCTTCCATGCACAGTCCACCTTCTTTGACTTCTTTACTTCATTTCCAAAAGTAAACTTTATTTCCTCCTGCTGCATTAAAACCTCTTCTCCGGAAAGGGGTTGACACACTTGTCCAAACTCTTGTTCACCATTAAAAGCTTCCTTTTGCCTCCTATAAGGATGATGCCTAGGCAAATAGCGACGATGACCTTGGTAACACATTTTTCTGCTATGAGGTAAATATTTAGCGACGGTATTATCACCACACACTGGACAAGCCATATAACCCTTATTGACGCATCCAGACAAATTCCCATATGCCGGGAAGTCATTTATCGTCCACATTAATATTGCCCTTAAAGTGAAAAAAGATTTAGTACTAGCATCGTACACATTTGGTTCACCTTCTTCCCAAAGCTTCTTCAAATCATCAATTAACGGTTGTAAAAACATGTCAATGTTATTACCTGGCTCATGTGGACCAGAGACTAATATCGTCAACATCATAAACTTCCTCTTCATGCATAACCAAGGAGGAAGATTATAAGTTGACAATACTACTGGCCAACAGCTGTACCTATTGCTTAAGCTATTAGTATGTGGGTTTATACCATCTGCGGCCAGAGCTAACCGAATGTTTCTTGGCTCACTACCAAAGGTTGGCCACCTATAATCGATATTCCGCCATGAAGGAGAGTCGGCTGGATGGCGCATCTGGCCATCTTGACTTCTTTGGTTAGCATGCCAAGTCATTAGTGCAGCAGTAGAAGCAGATTTAAACATCCGCTTAAATTTAGGAATGATTGGAAAATACCACATTACTTTGGCCGGAATATTAACCCTCGGTTTACCATCTTTTCCTAATTTCCAACGAGATTTGTGGCACTTCGGACAATCAGAAGCATCGGCATTCACACCCCTATATAGAATGCAATCATTTGGACATGCATGAAATTTTATATATTCTAGGCCTAAATCAGATAGTGTTTTCTTGGATGCGTATGAATTACTTGGCAAGACATGATCTTTAGGAAGTAAAGAGCCAACAGAAGAGAGTAAATCTGTATAGGCACTATCACTTATACCAAATATTGCTTTCCAATTATGTAATTTCAACAATGAATCTAATTTATTGCACTCACTACCCTCATACAAAGGTTGTTCAGCATCGGCCAAAAACCTTTTGAACTCGTCTGAATCTTTATCAAAATCATCACCCCAATTATTATTATATGCTGCTTCACAAACATCCTGTACATCACCGGCTTGTAATGGTTGTGACGCAGAAATATTCTCCTGATTAGAAGCCGGAACTGTGCTACCAACAGATGACCTAGACTTAGCTCCATGCCAAATCCAATCAACATACCCCAAAGTAAAACCCTTTTCGTACAGATGACCCCTAATAATCTTGATAGAGAATTTTTTAAAATTGACGCAGCGTGCACATGGACAAGGTATTCTCTTAGGATCTTTACAATTTTCTTCGGCGTACATCAAAAACTTTTCAACCCCGATTTCATACTCTAATGAATCCATATCAGCAAAAATCCATGACTTGTCCATATATGAGGAGACACGTACAACCTACCATATTATCATTTTAAATATCAAATAAATAACAATTTATTTATATTCAATAAGCATATTTATTATTTATATTATATATTATAATTAAGTTGTAATGCACACGACTTTTTTCTAAGTTTATAGTTATAGTATTGTTCTGAGTTAAGATTGATATTTATAGTTATAGTATTGTTCTAAGTTTAACTTGTTTTTTAAACAAGTGCTATGTCATTAACATTTAAATGGGCACGAAGGTATACGATTTCTATAATTCACACATATGTAGTTAGCGAACAGGCGAACAGAGAAAGTATATATATACTATCATATACACTATTCAGTTCTAGCAACAGAGCAAGTGAAAAAGCAACGATTACAAACATAGGATTATTTTCACAAATGAATAATAAATGATTGAACTTAAGCATATTATTTATGTTCAATAAGCATATTTATTTTCACAATAACATAAATGAAACAAACATATTAAAACAGCATATGCAGCTTTAACATTTAACACATCAATTTATGCAGATAATGCATATGTCATAGCGGACTTCGAAATCCTAACGAACATATGTGGACTCCGACTCCGAATGTTATACAAAGAACACATGCATGTTAGATTTAACTGAAAATAAAAAATAAATAAACATTCAAACATATATAGCAGCGTCAAAACAAATAAACACTTACGAATTTGAGCTTTAGAGCACTACCCAAACAAGTTCTTCCTCGATCCTCTCTAAAAAAACAGACATATTCAAAAAATTAGTAACTAAAAATATAAACAAATTAATAAAATTATTGGGTAAATGATTCTTACCCAAACAAATTCTCCTTTTAAATGTTGTTCCTGAATTAATAAGAACAAAGAACAAACTAATTAGAAAATTAAATTTCCAATCCCAAAAAACCCCCAATTTAGAACTAAAAATCAAAGTAATTTGAGTTTACATACACATGCAAGTTTACTCACCGATTCAAGCTTTAAAATGTTGCTCCTGCATTAATAATAACAAAGAAAAAACTAATTAGAAATTAAGAACTCGAACACAAAAATCCCCAATTTAGAACAGGTAAAATCAGAGTAATAATTCGAGTTTACATTTGAATGCAAGCTTACTTACTTACCGATTCAAGATTTTAAGCAGTAAACAAAGGGATTTGTGAAGTGAATCGGCTAATTAACAACTGAGGCGCAGTTTGAGAACTGAAAGAGAGAGAGAGCGAGAGAGAAGGGGGGAGAGAGAGAGAGAGAGCGCGAGAGAGAAGGGGGGGGGGAGAGAAAGAGAGAGGGTGGCTGTCGAGAGAGGTGAGAGAGAGCGCCGTCGAGTCGTCCAGAGAGAGGAGAGAAAATATGAGAGTTATTTTTGTTTATTTTGTTTTAATTATGAGAGTGTAGTTTGTGTTTTGTCTGAAAGATCTCAAAAAAGGGGGGGGGGAATGCCTAAGGGGGGAAATAAATTAAGGGGGAACTAAAATATTTGCCAAGGGGGGAACAAAAATTGGGGGCGCGCGACTGAATTTTTTTTAAAGCATACATTAGACATCGGTTAATTTTTGACCGATGTTATAATGTATCAAAGACATCGGTTTTTTTCCTGACTGATGTCATTGATTTTTCAATGAAATATCAATGACATCGGTTTGCTAGTAACGTGATTTCAAAATATATTAAAGACATCAGTTTTTTATCGACCGATGTCATTGAGAGTTTTTACATCGGGTAAATCAGGAACCGATGTAAAAGGGGCGATGTCTATTCTAATTTTTCTAGTAGTGTTAATAAGCCTAGATTGGTCCAAGGTTAAAGCCCTTTAGTGAGGCCCAAAACCTTATTTATGATAATAAATTCGTAATTAATAAATCAGCCAGTTTCAATCTTCAAGATTGAGTCTTAAAATGAAACTAAATCATACTAGGAGTAGCCTCCAAGGCATACACCTTCAATACTTATCTCCTTATCTCTTGGAAGGCTCTAGAATTGGGCCAACTGAATAACTTGCCCACCAAGTCTCCTATTTCAACTCTAATTCTAGGGTTTTCAACACCTATATAAGGACCTGTTCCTTCACATTCAGAACTACGTTTTTTGGCTTGATTCTTGATATTCGCAAGATACGTAGGCATCTTGTGAGGACCAGAGTTAAGTCACGAAACACTTGATCAGCCATTAAAGCTCGAAGCTCTCATAAACCTTAGCATTAAATACGCAGTAAATACACCCTATATTTCGTTCCACAACAATAATGAAAGAATAATTTTTAATTTACAATCAAAGTTGGTCAATTTGACCATAAAAAGTCAAACAAGACATAAATTGGGACGGAGTACATTATTATTTAGAGTTGGGTTTAATTAATTTTATAAATTTAATAGTATAATAAAAGGATTGAAACTTATATTCGATGCAAGTATTATTATTATCTGACCAAAATGACGTACTATCGACCAGTAGCAAATTATTTCAATACTAGCTTAAAATTCGTGAGAAGCACAAATTTTCTTTATTATCATATGATTTTATTTTTTAAGATATGAATTTCATAAGTTAATTTTTTTTTTTGCTAAATTTAAATTTTTAATCGATATGATTTGATAATTATTATATTATATTGCACGTGATTTTTTTAAAAAAATTATGAATTTTACTTAGAAAATATATAAAAGATAATAAGTTTTAATTAAAAAAAGGTATTCGGTTAATTATTAATAACTAAATATAAAAAGAGAAAATTGAGTAGTTATTAAAGTTAACATGTTTTAAATGAAAAAAAAATTAACTAGTTATAAGTAAATATAAATAATTATATAAGGTTAATTAAGTAAGATTATAATTTATTTATTTTTTGAAAGTAAGATTATAAATTATTAAGTAAGGGTAAAACTATATGTTTGAAATATGGATAAAAATTACTTTTCCGGAACTTTGCAGCTTTCCCGATTTCATTGTATAAATGTACTTATGTTTTGAGCGAGGAACACTGAGATTTTTAACACAAACAAATTTGGGTGCATTACTACAAGAAATTCAAATATATGTACACCACCTTGTGATGTACTCCCTCCGTCTCAAAATACTTTTCCTGTTTACTTTTGGCACATTTGCCAACGCATACTTTTAATCATTTATATCTTTAATTTTATATTATTATTAATTATAAAAACTTCACTATATTTAAGTACTAACAAATACGAATTTAACAAGATCATTCATGACTATATTTAATCTTATAGATTATATGTAAATTAATAGTCAACCGCTTACAATGAACAGTGATCAAAGTCAATACAAGAAATGTATTATGATACAGAGGGAGTATGTAGCTAGGTGATGGATCATTTATTAAATAACTATGATTCCAGCCCAATATGGTAATAGCAAACCCAACATCATTTAAAAGCCTAGCCTAAATGCTACATACAAATATCTAAAGTGAGATAGATACAAATGGGGGGAGGGACAAGAGAGGAAGGGGGATATTTTTTACACCCAGACAACGATACACAAAAAAAACACACACATACAACAAAAAGCTCTCCGGAGATCTTCCGATGCTCGCTACGGAAATACGATATAAAATCCGTTGACCATCATTTGGCGCCGCTGCCGGGGAGCGGGTACTTCCTGGCTACAACGACATGGTATATGGTTCAGGTGTTCACTGCAAAACCATATTGAGTATGAAGAGAAAGGGCAGGGATGATGGATTATAAGGTCCCAACCTTACTTGCAACGACAACTTTGTCATCTTCAAGAGAGGAGTTTTATTTAGCGTCCATTGAATTGCAAGATAAATTCCAGTGAGTAATTTTAGTTGGGTTTACATAATTTATTTGGTTTTATCAGTTGTTCTATAGTTTATGAGGTGGAAAATTATGTGGAAAGTGGAGATTGGTTAGAAGTTTGGTTTACTGTCGAAACATCCCGTGACAGGGGTGAGCATTTTATTAATTGAATTCTGAATAGGTGCCCCGCCTAGTGATAATTTTGATGGGGAATACCATTCGTTCATTTGATACTCTGGTAATTTAAAAGTGAAAGAGAAAAGAGCTTCGCAGACTACAAATATGGAAATGGAAAGTTCTGTCACTTGTGTTGATTTGTGGTAGATTGGTTTCTGACTGGGTGATTACATTTGTTGTGTTACATATTGAAAGGAGTTTTACGTCGATATTAATATGGTTAATCAAGAAGGGGAGCCAGAAATTCAGAGTTTGCAAGAACTGGTTTTGATTTTGTGGCTTTTGGGTGTTCTTCAAATGCTTTTTATTTGGTGAGAAACTCTTTGAAAGCTGTGGTTAGAAGGTTTAAATATGAGTACGATGGAGCTAGATGATGGATGTGTTACAGGAGAGATTTTAGTTAAATCGGTTGATAGTTTGTAGTTCGTGTAATATGGAAGTTCATCAAAGATGTTATAGTGTATAGGAATTCTTGGTGGTGTTCTTGGTGTAAGAACAAGGATCAAAAGGAAAATTTGGAAAGACCTTGTTTGCTTTGTCCGAAACAGGCCGGTGCTCTAAAGCCTATTTGGAAGAAAGATTGTGGAAGTGATAGTAGAGGGTTTGCTCACTTGTTTTGTTGTTAGTGGATGCTTGAGGTCTACATTGAGGACACTAGGAGAATGGAGCCCATCATGAATGTTGAGGGGATGATGGAAATGTTGGAAAACAACTCTTGTGTTTCTCTCTAGAAAACAACTCTTGTGTTTCTCTCTTTTATTTCTCTTGGTGTATATATAATGGCAATACAATGAGCCTATTTATAGACTTCAAAATACAAGCTAACATCATTGCTTACATCACTATTATTTATTTCAAACCTACAATCTATGACTTCAGCAACCAAGCCTACAATTGTTGAACATTAATATGCATGTGTTGTTTTGATTTTTAGCCTCCATTCTAGAAAAGTTTGAATTCTAACATTCCCCCTCAAACTCGACTTTCCATTCCGAGTGATTTCCAAAACTCGTAAATCTTTGTTGCAGATAAACTCTTCGTAAATATATCTGCAACCTGATCTTCGGTCCTGACTGCTTTCATGTCAATATCTCCTTTAAGTACTTTTTCTTGTAAGAAATGATAATGTACTTCGACATGTTTGGTCCGAGCATGAAAGACCGGATTCTCGGCCAAACGGACTGCTGATATATTATCACAGTGTAATGGAACTCCATCTTCTATTGGTTGGTTCAAGTCTTTCAAGAGTTGAGTCAACCATGTACACTCTTGTGCTGCCATCGCTCCTGCTCTATATTCTGCTTCTGTGGTTGAGAGAGAAACAGTAGATTGTCTCTTACTGCACCATGATATAGCTCCTGACCCAAGATTAAATACATATCCTGTAGTCGATCTATTGGTGTCATGGTCTCCTGCATAATTAGCATCACAGTAGCCGCTGACCTTGCTTTGTACTCCATTCATGTAGAATAGTTCCCAATCAATTGTACCTTTGACATATCTCAATATTCGTTTAACTGCTTCAAGGTGTGTCTTTCTTGGTTTCTCCATGAATCTGCTAACAACGCCTACTGTGAAAGCTATGTCTGGTCTAGAAAGAGTTAGATAGATAAGACTACCTACTATTTGCCTATACATTTTTGTATCCTTCAACTCCTTTCCATCGTAGGCAGACAACTTTAAATTTGGCTCCATTGGGGTAGAGATCGGCTTGCATTCAGCTAGCCCAAACTTTTGAATGATATCTCTTGCATATTTTTGTTGACCAAGAAATATACCAGTTTCTGTTCTTTCAAATTCCAATCCTAGGAAGTGCTTCAACTCACCAAGCTCCTTCATTTGATATCGAACTGATAAGTTTTTCCTTGTTCGTTGAATCTCATCTACGTCATCTCCAGTGATGATTAGATCATCTACATATAAAAGGACAACTGATAATTTTCCCCCTTGAGATTTCACGAACAAGCGCGAATCTGCTGGGGCAATATGATAACCACTTTGTACTAGGAACTCAGAAATTTTCCCGTACCATGCTCTGGGTGCCTGCTTCAAGCCATATAATGCCTTCTTCAACTTGCACACGTATTTTGGCTTTTCATGATTCACAAATCCTTGGGTTTGATCAATATAAATGTCACGATCAAGTTCTCCATGTAGAAAAGCATTCTTCACATCCATCTGCCATAATTTCCATGACTTACTTGCGGCTAAGGCTAGTAAGACACGAACTGTAGTAATCTTTGCCACTGGACTGAATGTCTCGTCATAATCTATGCCATACTCCTGAGCAAAACCACGAACAACTAATCGAGCCTTGTATCGCTCGATCGTACCATCTGGGCGAATCTTTAACTTGTAAACCCATTTGCAAGATATGGGTTTAACAGCTTCAGGTTTTGGCACTAAATTCCATGTTTGATTTTGTTTAATTGCCAAAATCTCTTCTTCCATGGCCTTTCTCCACTCTGGACTCTTTGATGCTTCATCAAAGTTAGTTGGCTCTTTGACCTCAGCATAGGCAGCATCTATATACTTTGGATTTGGCCGTCTATCTCTGTTAGACCTTCGTACTTGATGTTGTGAAGGCTCTTGTTGTTGCTCTTCCGGTTGATTAGTCTGTACTTCATCTGGTGTTTCGTGAAAACCTGTTCTCCAAGGGCTTCTTGACTTGGATCGTACCTCCAATTGACCCGTCGGGGATTCTAGTTCCTCTATAACATCATTATTTTGGGTGGAATCTAGCTGCACCTTGATTTGTAACTTTTCTTGCAGCTCCTGTGAATCTAGTAACACCACTTTATTAGCCCACCATGAAGATGCCTCATCGAATACAACATTCCGTGAGACATATATCTTATTTGTATTGGGATCACAACATCGCCAACCTTTCTTCTGTTCATCGTATCCCACAAAAATGCAGCGGATAGCTTTCTTATCAAACTTACTACGGTCTTCATCTGCAATAAACACATAACATACACAACCAAATACCCGAAAATAATTGACCGTTGGTTTTACATTGTGCACCTTCTGAAATGGTGAAACAAATTCCAACCTTGGTTGTGGTAACCTGTTAGTGATATAGACCACCGTCTTCATGCACTCTGGCCAAAACCTTGTATCAACATTCTTGGCATGTAGAAGACTTCTACACGTCTCTGCTAGATGGCGGTTCTTCCTCTCCGCTACTCCATTCTGTTGTGGAGTTTTTGCACAAGTGAGTTGTCTCCGGATGTTGAACTTCTTGAGGTAGTTGTTGAACTCATTTGAAGTGTATTCTCCTCCATTATCAGTGCAAAGGCAATTGATTTTTCTTCTGAGCTGGCGCTCTACCGTGTCCTTGAATTCCCTGAATTTTTCAAAAACCTCATCATTATGTTTTAAAAAGTATACCCACACATACCTCGAAAAATCTTCAATGAAGGTTAACAAATATTGATAACCACGAGTTGATGGTTGTTTGATTTTTCCAAGAACATCTGAATGCACCAGCTCCAACGGCTCCTTTGCTCTAAACTTTGACTCCTTGTACGGAAATTTATGCGCCTTACCATATTGACATCCAGCACATACAGTATCATGGTGGATCTCAATTTGTGGGAGTCCCTTCAACATTGACTTTTGCATCATAATCTTCAATTTGCTGTAGTTGACATGCCCGAGTCGTGCATGCCACAAGTCGCCTGTGTCACTCTTTCTGGCCTTGTCTACATAGGCCTCTTTAGCTGACATCACATAGATAGCCTTCATTTTTGGTCCTTCTATGAAAGGTGTTGTGATGCCCCCGGCTCCCGGTTCGAGTTCCTTAGGAAGGAACCGGTCCGAGGGTCCATCAAACTAACTCACCACCTGCTTTACTAATATTTTTTTTAAAATTTTGGCATGAAGTATTCGTAAATAGGACTATCCACCTGTTTTTCAATTCAAAAGTTCAACTTTATAACAAAAGTCCATCTCACAAAAAATTGTGCCACGCACATCGCATCTCAACTACTATATACCATGTACTGTAATTTGTACAACTACAAGCCAACTATGTCCCGACTTACCTCGAATCAACATACAACCAAGATCCACAACCAGTGCTTCCACCAAGTCGATCTACAAACTCCAGTAGGTGAAGCACAACCACTAAGTCAACCACCAGCTCTAATAGTCCATCACTTCTTTCTACCTTTCCTAGTATTCTTCTGAAATCTTCAGTATCTTCCTGTGATAATTTATAAAATAAAGGAATGAGCTATAAAGCTCAGCAAGTATATTTTGTAGTGATCCACTGAAGTTTAATAAAATAATTTAGTTTGGAAATCATTATCACTACACAGTTTATAATAAAACATAACTCACACCAAAACCAGAGTTCTGCTAATATATCATCACCACATAATTTATATAAAATATAAACTCCCACCGAAATCAGAGTTCTGCTAAAGTATTCATCTTCTTAAAACTGAGTAATCATTTCGTAAATAGTTTGATTGCACAATAATCTGAACCTCAACACAATTTCACAATAAACTGAATCTTAAAGCATTTTCACAATATTGCCATATAAGCAATCAACAACATTTCACAATTCACAGTTTATAATAAAAATATAATTAAAGTTCATAAATTTACCTGAGGAAAAACTGGGCACTCTACAAATGACAAGTTCATCGGCCTTTACTTCCTATTTCAGGAAGTTCACAAATTTCCATTTCTGGAACTGCTTCCATTTCTGGAAGTTCTACTGGTCTGCATTTCTGGAGGTTCACAAAATTCCATTTATGGAATTGCTTCCATTTTTGGATATTCTACTGGTCTCCATTTCTGGAGGTTCACGAAATTCCATTTCAGGAATTGCTTCCATTTCTGGAAGTTCTACTTGTCTCCATTTCTGGAGGTTCTACTGGTCCCAATTATGGAAGTGATTAACTGTCAATACCAGTCTGCTCAGTTTTCCTCAAAATCACATTTCAACATATACCAGTTAAAAACAGTTTAACAAGTATTCATATATAATAATATAAAAATCACACTTTAACACCTCGATTTAAAAGATATATTTCTTTTAAAACACATAAATCCACATTTCTACTTTTCCAGCTCAAAATCAATATTTCTTCTAAATTCCACAAATACACAGTTCTACTTTAAAATTATATTTCTTTTAAATTCCACAATTCACATTTCTACTTGAAAATAAATTTCTTCTAAAATCCACAAATTCACGTATATACATGAATAAAACAAAATACACATAGGGTTTAAAACACAGTAAATACGTTAACAGAAATATAACGATTTATCTTCAATTTATCACAGCAAGATATACTTACAACCACCGCTATCCGAGCAGTCCAACCATTCCTCAACCAACTTTTTCAATAACCTGGTCAAGCATCAACAAACTCTTCAATCGTATATTCTCAAATCATTCTACTCAGACTTTACAAAGTAACTAATCGTAACGATCAAATTCTACAACTCAACTTGTTTCCCAAATATCCACTAAAATCAATGACATCTTCTTAGGTCACAATTCACCAAATAAGCTTCTTTTGCTTACTAATCAATAATCCAACTACAATACAACTTACTCCTCAAAAATCCAAATTTATAAAATTCATGCTTAATAATTACAGTTATAAGTCTCGTAAATCCTTCACATTTATTAGGCTGACGTTATAGTCCTTTTTACAGAAAATCGGGCATGACCTTTTCGTAATTAGACGCTACCCGGTGTCACAGCACCTCAACAATCAATTCATGTCACAGCACCTCAACAATCAATTCTAATTAATCACCAATAAACCAATTATCAATCCATACTCCACCAATTTCTACAAATCCACTTTTACAAACCAAGCACGATTTATCACTAAAATTGGCTACTTTAAAAACCTAAACTCAAAAATATTAACTCCAATATTTCACAAATTCCCGAATTAATTACGGAGATCCAACTTCTAAATATTCGACAAACCCAAATTTATCTCCATAATTTACAACTATGATATTTGACGAGTCCTCAAAATTAACTACGTAATTAATAAAAATTCCTCGAAAATGCAACTTCAAAAATACAAAATTGAAGCACCCACTTACGGTGTAAACTACGCACACCATAACCGGACCCATGGAGCTTCTCTGGTGACTACCACCGCTGCCCTTCTCCGGTAACTACCACCGCTGCCCCGCATACACATTTTTTTCTTTCCGTGAACATTTGTCATTTTCACGACCACGCACCACTTCCCTCTTCTCCGATTTTTATGTCCAACTTCCCTTCATCTCTCCGAAATCTCTCTCTGTAAATCTCTTTTTCTACCATCCGTAATGCTCCCTCTGAAATATATCCGCATCTCTACCAATATCCAACAATCTCTCCAGCCTTTTCTCTCCTGCGTTTTCAATCCCTCCATCTCTCCCTCTCCCTCTCTTTCTCTCTCTCCGTCTCTTTTCTCCCTCTCTCTTGCACACAACAGTAACCACGCCACCACCATCGCCGGCGAGCCATAGCCGCGGTGGCGGCTCCCTCTTCCTTTCCCTCGCTGCCTTCTACGCACACACACAACACATAACACACACACGCAACACAACACACACGTGGCACAACACCACCCTTCTTCCTCCTTCTCTTCACTTCGTTCAGCATCGTCAACCTCACCACGTCAACGCCGTCGCTGCGACTCGCCAGACCCGCCGGAAACTCACCTCCAACCGCCCGACTCCGACCACAACAATCCCTCTAATCACCTCCATAACAGCTAATACATACACATATATAGAGATTAAGATCAATTGATTTGAAAATCGAATCACCGAATTGAAATCCCCAAATTCAAGCCCAAACCCTAATTTTTTCTTTCTTCCCCAATCACCTTTCTCTCTCCCTGATTCTTTTTTTTCTGCTGTGTATGTTTTGTGTTAGTGGGCTTGGCCCAAAACTTATATATATATATATATAATAATACTACTAATTCTTTTCGGGCTCAAATAAAACACTACTTATTCATTTATATCTCCTTTTTATTTCACTTATAATTGTTTTATTAAAACAATTATCTCCCAAATTTCCAAAATAATTAAACTCTTTAACTTAATAAAAATAAAGTCATCAAATCTTCAAAATCTCACATTTTAAATAATTACGAGTCCACTTACAAATTTCCCGGAAATAAATCCTAAAAATTATCCTCCGTCAAATAATTAATATTTGACATCATAATTAAATCTTTAACCAATAAAATAAAATATTCCTCAAATTCCACAATTTATCAATTCGATCTCTAAATTCTTCATTATCTCCAAAATGGTTCAAAATCTAACCACAATAAATCTTATTCCCAATAAAATAATCAAAATTGTTATTTTCGGACTGGGGACGTTACATCCTTCCTCCCTTAGAAAAATTTCGTCCTCGAAATTGAGCGCACCTAGTCTCATTAAAACAAAGTGGGATACTTCCCCCTCATATTGTCTTCTGAACTCCAAGTTCTTCTTTAACATCATGACTCTGTCACACAAAATTCATCAAAGGTATTATCTACATTCTTAACAGTTGCTCTTGTCAAACATAGTCTCTATGGGGTTTTCTCAAATCTTAAACTCTCTTGAACATCTATCGGTTCATATTTCAATTCCTGGTTGACTCTCCAACTTGGGAGTGGCTCTGCAGCACTTCTCATGAATACTATCTCTTCACATAATTTCAGCAATAGGGCTTAATCTTCTTCTAAAATAATTATAAGAATCTTCAAAAGAATATCATCAATAATTCATCACAATCATCACACAAGGATTAAGAAAATGAGTATTCAGACATGATAGGTTCACAAGTTCTACTAGTGGGGTTCCCGACCAGCTAACCAACCGGTTAAGCTTTACTTCCAACAAGGAAGCATCAACAATTCACGATATGATCAATGTAAGAATACTCACTTCTCATCCAAAAATCATCAATCAAAATCATGATATCCCTCACAGTCGGAAATCAACAGTAATTCAGTACACACATATACTTACTCCTCGTCATTTGTATGTATCTCCCATATGAGAATACATACCCACTTTATCATCGTAATATTTCCTTTACAATTCAAAATCATCTCAAGTACTTGTAATATAGTCTTTCACCAATCATCAATACGTAAATCTATCGTCATCCACATGTTGCGTTCTACATGATCTATGTGTACGTTACCAAAAGGTAAAGATCTATAGGCTAGCATACACATAGTCTCCAACAAAAACTGTAACAAAAGAAAATTATCATCAAGGTCCTTAGCATCCTCCTCTTGTAGTTCTCAAACTTATCAACAAAATCGCATCATCAAGATTTCCTTTTCTGGAATATTACCATCAATTCCCATCGTTCTTAATCTCTAAGCTGAATCATCTCGTCTTGACATAAGGAGTATACTCATAACGCTATTTATCGTATATCCCGACTTTTGATATTGGCTTTCAATATGTCGAAATCTCTCGAGGCAGTAAAATTTTCGAACGGTGCCGCATTCACTATCTGAGGTAAAATCGCAGTCTCTGCGAAATTGAAACTAGCGGACAAAACAACGCCAACAGTTATCTAATTAATTTATCAACATCAATGGCGAACGAAAATCTAAGCGACTCGGATCCACATACGCTTTCACATCCTCAAATAACAAAATACTAAATCCTTCAAATACTTGAATTCTCAAGAATCCTAAAATTTCCTTAATTCTACTAATATCATCTTCGATCAACAACTTCTGTCCTCAAATTCTCGTATCAGTAACTAGTATAGTAAAACCTCGAACAACAATTTACCTCTCCAGTTTCTAATATTATTCTCATTATAATATATCCAAATTTCATACTGTATATATTCCCAAAAACTATCAATCACTGTTATTCTCAATAAGTATCTTTAGAATCTAATCATAAGATCCTAAATTAAGCCACAAATTCTCAAATGTCATCACATTCCAAGATTATCATATAACATCCTATCAGTTTCTTTTTCCTTCTCTTTTTCTTCTTTCCATCTATGTCACACTTGTGACGCCTCCGGTCTAAACTTAATAACCTTTCTCCTTCATATACGCTGACAATAATTTAACTTAACTTAATAATATATTCTCAATTTCTATTCATCCCAAAATTTTTATATCAACCTCAATCCATGTCACAATATCAATCTTAAAGAAATCTATACATCATCACTCGCAATACTTAATCTTGAATCCATCATACACGTCTCAACGATTCTCCCCAAAAGTTTCTTATATCTATGAAATCAATCAAACTCTTATTAAAAATAACAATTAAAACCTCATATCCTGGAAATCTTAAATCCCAATATCGTCTACAATCTCAAAAAGGTTCTTAAAACTTAATAACCTCATAATCCTCAAATATTAGAATCAATATTAGTCCATGTCCACAATAACAAAGCTCGTTTCTCGAATACAAATATCCATTTGTAGCTACTAAAATCACATCATCAAACAACATTCTAATTCCCAAAATTTCTTACATTCAGGGTTACACGTTTATCCCCGAACAAAAATTAAGTCCTCAAACAATAGTGAGCACTATCACATAATTATATATCCTCAACCAATTTCGCACATCCCAAAAATCACAGGTATCGCTAAATGATCTCCATCACCCCTCAAAATTATTTCAATAACCTATATTCTCAAAATTGATTCATACTCTAAAATTCTCAATTTCTTGACCAATATCCTTGATAAGTATACTTACTATCTAACTCCTTGGTACTATATGTAGTAATCCACTATAAACTCCACACGAGCCCTCATGCTCTTCAACATTCACGTATGATCTTACTAACTCAAGACCCTAAAACTTAACCTCTCTTTCCATACGAGAAACCTTTGCTCTGACAATCATATTCCTTGACAACTTCAATTCTACACATCCCTTTTTCAAATCCTTAGTTCCTTGACAATTTCTGTCATACAACACTTTATCTTTGTACATATCTCACTCTTCTACTCCATAGCTCTGATACCACCTGTGACGCCCCCGGCTCCCGGTTCGAGTTCCTCAGGAAGAAACCGGTCCGAGGGTCCGTCAAACTAACTCACCACCTGCTTTACTAATATTTTTTTTAAAATTTTGGCATGAAGTATTCGTAAATAGGACTATCCACCTGTTTTTCAATTCAAAAGTTCAACTTTATAACAAAAGTCCATCTCACCAAAAATTGTGCCACGCACATCGCATCTCAACTACTATATACCATGTACTGTAATTTGTACAACTACAAGCCAACTATGTCCCGACTTACCTCGAATCAACATACAACCAAGATCCACAACCAGTGCTTCCACCAAGTCGATCTACAAACTCCAGTAGGTGAAGCACAACCACTAAGTCAACCACCAGCTCTAAGAGTCCATCACTTCTTTCTAACTTTCCTAGTATTCTTCTGAAATCTTCAGTATCTTCCTGCGATAATTTATAAAATAAAGGAATGAGCTATAAAGCTCAGCAAGTATATTTTGTAGTGATCCACTGAAGTTTTATAAAATAATTTAGTTTGGAAATCATTATCACTACACAGTTTATAATAAAACATAACTCACACCAAAACCAGAGTTCTGCCAATATATCATCACCACATAATTTATATAAAATATAAACTCCCACCGAAATCAGAGTTCTGCTAAAGTATTCATCTTCTTAAAACTAAGTAATCATTTTGTAAATAGTTTGATTGCACAATAATCTGAACCTCAACACAATTTCACAATAAACTGAATCTTAAAGCATTTTCACAATATTGCATATAAGCAATCAACAACATTTCACAATTCACAGCTTATAATAAAAATATAAAGTTCATAAATTTACCTGAGGAAAAACTGGGCACTCTACAAATGACAAGTTCATCGGCCTTTACTTCCTATTTCAGGAAGTTCACAAATTTCCATTTCTGGAACTGGTTCCATTTCTGGAAGTTCTACTGGTCTCCATTTCTGGAGGTTCACAAAATTCCATTTATGGAATTGCTTCCATTTCTGGAAATTCTACTGGTCTCCATTTCTGGAGGTTGACAAAATTCCATTTCTGGAAGTTCTACTGTTCTCCATTTCTGGAGGTTCTACTGGTCCCAATTATGGGAGTGATTAACTGTCAATGCCAGTCTGCTCAGTTTTCCTCAAAATCACATTTCAACATATACCAGTTAAAAACAGTTTAACAAGTATTCATATATAATAATATAAAAATCACAATTTAACACCTCGATTTAAAAGATATATTTCTTTTAAAACACATAAATCCATATTTCTACATTTCCAGCTCAAAATCAATATTTCTTCTAAATTCCACAAATACACAGTTCTACTTTAAAAATATCTTTCTTTTAAAATCCACAATTCACATTTCTACTTGAAAATAAATTTCTTCTAAAATCCACAAATTCACGTATATACACGCATAAAACAAAATACACATAGGGTTTAAAACACAGTAAATACGTTAACAAAAATATAACGCATTATCTTCAATTTATCACAACAAGATATACTTACAACCACCGCTATCCGAGCAGTCCAACCATTCCTCAACCCACTTTTTCAATATCCTGGTCAAGCATCAACAAACTCTTCAATCGTATATTCTCAAATCATTCTACTCAGACTTTACAAAGTAACTAATCGTAACGGTCAAATTCTACAACTCAACTTATTTCCCAAATATCCACTAAAATCAATGACATCTTCATAGGTCACAATTCGCCGAATAAGCTTCTTTTGCTTACTAATCAATAATCCAACAACTATACAGCTTACTCCTCAAAAATCCAAATTTATAAAATTCATGCTTAATAATAACAGTTATAAGTCTCGTAAATCCTTCACATTTATTAGGCTGACGTTATAGTCCTTTTTAAGAAAATCGGGCATGACCTTTTCGTAATTAGACGCTACCCGGTGTCACAACACCTCAACAATCAATTCTAATTAATCACCAATAAACCAATTATCAATCCATACTCCACCAATTTCTACAAATCGACTTTTACAAACCAAGCATGATTTATCACTAAAATTGGCTACTTTAAAAACCTAAACTCAAAAATATTAACTCCAATATTTCACAAATTCCCGAATTAATTACGGAGATCCAACTTCTAAATATTCGACAAACCCAAATTTATCTCCATAATTTACAACTATAATATTTGACGAGTCCTCAAAATTAACTACGTATTTAATAAAAATTCCTCGAAAATGCAACTTCAAAAATACGAAATTGAAGCACCCACTTACGGTGTAAACTACGCACACCATAACCGGACCCATGGAGCTTCTCTGGTGACTACCACCGCTGCCCTTCTCCGGTAACTACCACCGCTGCCCCGCATACATAATTTTTTCTTTCCGCGAACATTTGCCATTTTCACGACCACGCACCACTTCCCTCTTCTCCGATTTTTCTGTCCAACTTCCCTTCATCTCTCCGAAATCTCTCTCTCTAAATCTCTTCTTCTACCTTCCGTAATGCTCCCTCTGAAATATCTCCGCATCTCTCCCAATATTCAACAATCTCTCCAGCCTTTTCTCGCCTCCGTTTTCAATCCCTCCATCTCTCCCTCTCTCTCTTTCTCTCTCTCCGTCTCTTTTCTCCCTCTCTCTTGCACACAACAGTAACTACACCACCACCACCGCCAGCGAGCCATAGCCGCAGTGGCGGCTCCCTCTTCCTTACCCTCGCTGCCTTCTACGCACACACACAACACATAACACACACACGCAACACAACACACACGTGGCACAACACCACCCTTCTTCCTCCTTCTCTTCACTTCGTTCAACATCGTCAACCTCACCACGTCAACGCCGCCGCCGCGACTCGCCAGACCCACCGGAAACTCACCTCCAGCTGCCCCACTCCGACCACAACAATCCCTCTAATCACCTCCATAACAGCTAATACATACACATATATAGAGATTAAGATCAATTGATTTGAAAATCGAATCACCAAATTGAAATCCCCAAATTCAAGCCCAAACCCTAATTTTTTCTTTCTTCCCCAATCACCTTTCTCTCTCCCCGATTCTTTTTTTCTGCTGTGTATGTTTTGTGTTAGTGGGCTTGGCCCAAAACTTATATATATATATACTAATACTACTAATTCTTTTCGGGCCCAAATAAAACACTACTTATTCATTTATATCTCCTTTTTATTTCAATTATAATTTTTTTATTAAAACAATTATCTCCCAAATTTCCAAAATAATTAAACTCTTTAACTTAATAAAAATAAAGTCATCAAATCTTCAAAATCTCACATTTTAAATAATTACGAGTCCACTTACAAATTTCCCGGAAATAAATCCTAAAAATTATCCTCCGTCAAATAATTAATATTTGACATCATAATTTAATCCTTAACCAATAAAATAAAATATTCCTCAAATTCCACAATTTATCAATTCGATTTCGAAATTCTTCATTATCTCCAAAATGGTTCAAAATCTAACCACAATAAATCTTATTCCCAATAAAATAATCAAAATTAATATTTTCGGACTTGGAACGTTACAGGTGTACCTATGACTTTTAATTCTTTATACACCTTCACATCATCTGGGCTGAATAGTACATAGTTACCTGAAGTTGTTAGTTGGGGTACTGACAGCAGGTTCTTCTTCATCCCTGGGACATGATAAACATTTTCGAGTTGTATACCTTCATGTCCATATTTTTGTGATAGCTACGACTTGCCAACATAGGATATTGGCAAATGTGTGTTATCTGCTGTTACGATAACACGATCTCCTGTGTACTTGGTTATGCTCGACAATTTTGACTCATCACCGGTCATATGATTGGAACAGCCTGAATCAACGATCCAATCATTCTTGTAGTCGACTGACTGCTCACTTACAGCAGTAAGTGCATGTTCTTCTGTTGGGCCTTTCCCTCGTGCATCAACAATATATTTCTCTTCCACAAAAAAAAAGTGTCGAATTTCCAATCTTCTTCTCCAGCGTCTTCGTTTTTAGAAGATGTTGCGACATTTCCTTCAATTTTCTTGGACCAACAATTTCTTGCGTAATGTCCTTTCTTGCCACAATTAAAACATTCCTCACTTTGACGATCCTTTTATTGCCACCGGTTCTGACCACCCTGATTATTTTCAGCTCCTCCAGCTCCCCCTGATTGGAAACCTCTATATTGGTTTCCTCGAACATCTCTTTCTTGATTATTGAATCTCCCGGCACCACTTCCTTGTCCTCGACCTCTACCACGACCACGACCGCGTCCTCGGCCGTCTCTCCTGTTGGTGAAAAGAGCCGTCTCTTCACGAATTGTTGGTTGACTAGACATGGGTTTTTCTAGATCCTCTTCGTTAATTAGTAAATTCTCCAGATCTGCTAAAGTTGGCTCGGTGGCCCAACCCCGAGTTGCCGTGATAATACTCTTGTACTCCGGCTATAGTCCATGGATGATAATTCTTTTCATCCTGGTTGGTGTAATACCATTTTCTGGATCTAGATTGGAAATCTCGTCACAGAGAGATTTTACCTTTGAGAAATATTGACTCACGGTCATATTTTGCTGGGAGATGGACAAAAGCTCATTTTCGAGCCTTTGTATTTTTGCGTCATTCTTCTTAGCGAAAACTCCTGTTAATATGTCCCACGCCTCTTTCGGCATTTGGGCATCTTTGATTCGCTGTAGAAATTCATCCCCCACAGCTACGGTTAAAGCGTACATGGCTTTTCCTGCCTTAATCTTCCATTTCTTTAAGATCTCAGGGTCAGCTACTGGTCTTTGAGGTGTAGCCTCTGGTCGTGCCGGTGTTGAAGTTGAATCGACGAAACTTGTGTCTATACTTCGGGCCTCCCTTGGTGGTGTTGTATCACTGCCATTTACAACATCCCATAAATCCTATCCAAGCAAATAAAACTTTATACGGGTACTCCATGACCCATAATTACTGTTGTTTAGTTTCTGAATAGAGTTTGTAAAATCTCCCATGATTTTTACAATGCACAGTACTTCGTCTTCTATGGTGTGAACAGTGTCGTTTGTATGAACAGTGTCTTATGAACAGTGCCGTATGAACAGTACCGTATGAACAGTGCCGTATGAACATTACCATATGAACAGTGCCGTATGAACAGTATCGTATGAACAGTACCGTATGAACAGTGCCGTATGAACATTACCATATGAACATTACCATATGAACAGTGCCGTATGAACAGTACCGTATGTATGAACAGTACTTTGTCTTCTCCGGCGTGAATAGTACTCCGTCTTCTACGGCGTGAACAGTGCCGTCGGAATAGTAACTTACCGGAAAATTTGCAGAATTTTCAGATTTTAACAACCAAGCTCTGATACCAAATGTTGGAAAACAACTCTTGTGTTTCTCTCTAGAAAACAACTCTTGTGTTTCTCTCTTTTATTTCTCTTGGTGTATATATAATGGCAATACAATGAGCCTATTTATAGACTTCAAAATACAAGCTAACATCATTGCTTACATCACTATTATTTATTTCAAACCTACAATCTATGACTTCACCAACCAAGCCTACAATTGTTGAACATTAATATGCATGTGTTGTTTTGATTTTTAGCCTCCATTCTAGAAGATTTTGAATTCTAACAGGAAACTCGACGCAAGTTGATTTATCATCTATGCAAGATAAGATATGGGGCTTATGGGCTACATGGGAAACAAGGGATCTGTTTCTGTTAGTATGTCTCTTTTTCAAACACGGCTGTGCCTTGTGTGTTCTCATTTAACCTCTGGTTACAAGAAAGGTTATGAACAAAGGCATAATTCTGACGTGTATGAAAATCATAAGACGGACTCAATTCTCATATGCTTTTGAAACTAACAAACCACTGACAGTTCCATCCCATGATCAGGTGTTGATTTGGTGACTTAAATTATCGTAGTAATATTCCAGACTCAGGTGTAAGAAAACTGGTGGGGCAAGAAGAAGTGGGATGAACTTCTCGACAGTGATCAACTTATTAATGAACTACGGAACGAGGTGTTTGATGGATGGGAAGAGGGAGTAATAAACTTTCCACCCACTTACAAATATGGAATCAACTCTGTTGTGTATGTTGGTGAAAATCCAAAAGAAGGGGAAAAGAAAAGATCTCCAGCATGGTGTGATCGTATACTTTAGTTAGAGTTGAGAAACATGATAGATAATCTTGTAGATGGTTTGTTGATAACATTGAATTTGCCTGAGTGTCCTGTTATGCATGGATGTTTACAAAAATTAGCACGTTACTGGTTCTTGAAACTATATGGATCAGTTCAGGCGCAACTATGAAGACTTCAGAATCGAATGATGTTAAAATACGACATCTTCATTGAATAGAAGCAAGTGTTATTTGCTATTGGTTGTATACACTCTGGCTTTTGAAATTATATAAGAAAAGATTAGAAAACTCTGAAGCTAGAAGAGGGTGGTTAAAAGTTATGAGTCTATATCTGAACACAGACTGTATGGAGTTTCACGACCGCAACTTGATGTATTGCTTCCAGATTTAATTAAAGCAATTGGAATGATTGTGGAAATACCGGCCGCAACAAGATGAAATGCGGAAGGTAAGATCAGTGCTAAGAAGAAAAGTACATTACTAAGAAAATTTACATGATACATTTTGATTGAGATCCACGACGGATTGTACAGAGCCATTGATGTTTCCCTCGAAGCTCATCAAGGTTTGTCTGATCAAGACCAGAAGAAGCCCTGCAAATTGGTTGATTTTCAAAAAAAATTTGGTTGCCCGGATCTTTGTGGATAATTTTGGATATGCACCATCTTGATATGTGTGACAGCTGCCACTGGTACATAAGATCGTTACTTGTCTTGCACGTGAGATTGAACCAAGAGTGCGAATATGGCAAAAAATCTGGGGACATGATCTGGTGGGTGTCTCTACGGCTATAGCTTTGTTGTTTCCATCTGCTCATTCTCGCGTCTCGAAGGCTTCTCTTTCTCGTCTGAGCAAGCTTAACATTTAGGCCTATGTGGTACTCCTTCCTCTTTTTCGTTCCAGCTCTACAACTGGAGAATTTCAATGAAAAAGCTCCCATCGAAAAATCAGACTAATACAGGGGTTTTGTGTTTGAAGCCGTGAGTTATCTACCTTCAGTCTTGGAATTTACAGCAACAGTTCTAAATGATTATAATCATAATTAACACCCTCTGACATCCAACACTTTCATCTTTTTCCAGGTATTGCCCTCATCAACCTACCTTATTATACATTTATTTTGTTTCTGAAAGTTTAAAGACAAACAAACAAAATCAGTTAGAATATAACAATGTCAGACCTAATAATTCCCTTACGAATAATTTTCTTGTATAAAAAAGAATGGATTTATTCATCACTAAAAATCATTGTATGTAGCTTTCCTACGGCTATGGTTTGGACTGCTTATTTAAAGTAATATGCCCGTCAAATATTTCTTATAAAGAACCCTGATATCTGATTGTTCGCCAAGCAAAATACTACCTCTAATTGCCTTCGGTCTATAAGGATATTATAATCTATCCGCTAAAAAGCCAGTAAATATAACATCCCTAGGGCTATGACATGGTATCGCATACTATAAAAAAACGAATGCACATTAAGAACTCATATATGCATGTCTTATTTGTAGCATCGTTCCTCACTATTTCCTTATATTATGTAAGCCTTATATATTTAAATGCGCTATTTGATAAGTGCATATTTTTGCATATTTTTATTACCTATTTATTGCTTGAGCTCGTGTTTTAATAATTTATTTTGTTGCATTTCAGGAAATTCGTAAATAAATAAAGAAATGACAAAATAAAGAAATAAAGAGCAAGGAAGGGAAAAAGAGGAAGAAAAAGGACCAAAAATGAAAGAAGGAAAAGAATTAGGAGCTTGGAGCAAAAGGAATATTTCAAGACAAGTGGAAGGTGGAGATCATCCCAACACATTAGAGAAGTGTATGGCCAAGATCAACTCTTCAAAGCTTAAGGGGGAAAGAAACAAATAGATGGCTAGGATTTCACCACCACACACCACAAATGTATGGTGGGGATTTACCCCTATCCTATAAATACCCCCTCACCCCCCTTGTATTTAGTAACTTAGATTTTAGGTTAGTTTTAATTTCTTGTATTTTTCTTAGTTTCAAATTTTGTAAACACTCCTATTATAATTAATGCAATTTTTATTTTCTTTACTTCTTGTCTTGCTTTTTCGTTATCGTTGCCTTGTTTCATTATTTTCGTAAACCCGTTGCTAATCACTTGGGGTTGAAAGTAATGAAACTTTAATTTCGTGTTCTTAGTTTTAATTCGTAATTTTGCCGCTTTAAATTTCAATTTTATTGTGGGCCATTTAATTCCAAACCATCATTTTAGTAAAATTTTAATTTCGTAATTAATTACTTTGTCTCGTTTCTAATTTTCAAAAATAAAAAAACCACAAAAATATTAGTTTAAATTTTCATATCACATTTTCTATTTCAGTTTAATTGTTAAATTCGAAGGTTTATTTCTGTTCCTCTGTTTTCATTTAAGTCCAACCACAAACACCCCTCCTGCTCTCTTCCATTTACACTTCACTGCAACCTAAACACTCTCCCCTGTTTCTTTGCAAAACAACGATCTTTCCCCGGTCTTCATTTCAAAACCCAGCACTTGTTATTTGTTTTCTTCCCCCCTTCCTCTCTCTCTCTCTCTCTCTCTCTCTCTCTCTCTCTCTCTCTCTCTCTCTCTCTCTCTCCCTCTCTCTCTGCGAAACCACACCTCTCTTCTCTCCCAATCTCTTTTTCTCTCTTATCTTTCCCTCTCTCCCTGTCATTCTCTATCGAGCGAACCCCTGTCTCTCTTTTACCCATTAAAACACACGAACTCCCCTTCTCCCCAAAGTCACAATCCCCATCTCTTCCTCTCTATTATCTGTCTAACAATTGCATTTATTTTTGTTTTGGTTGCACGGATTTCATGAATATCTGATGGCGTTTTAGTTCGTAGATAATTGAATTTTTCCGGTTGTAGTTTGTTTGCGTTTTGGTTTGTAATTTCTGGTAAAAAAAAGGTTTATAATAAGGTTGATTAGTTTTAGTTTTGGTTTTGAGTTCAGTTTGTGTCTGGGTTTTGCTGAGTTTTGTTCGGTTTATTTTTTGAGTTTGCTGTTCTTCAAGTGTCGAGTGGTTTACTATGTTTATTTCTGAATTGCAATGTCCTGAACTGGGTTCATTTCTGCATTTTCGAGTTGTCTGAGTTTGTTTAAACGGTGTTTTGTTTGAGCTTTTGTCGAATTCATTATGTGTTGTATGTTCGTCTGTTTTATTTAATCGCCCATGTCACTGTTTTGTTTTGCTGAGCTCTTGTTCTCTTCGATTGGTTCTTAGAGTTCCTGTTCCTTGTTGGTTCTTCGAATTAAGGCGTTGCTGAGTCTGCAGTGTTTGCATACGATCATGAGAATTTCGCAGAGTACCGCTAATTGCTGTTTGATTCTTAAATGTCGTTTGCTATAGTGTTTTAATTGAGCGTTCTATTTTAACAATTTAAAGTCCGAGTCATACATCTAAGTTTCATAATCTGAGTGTGTATGTTTTGATTAAACAAAAAGTATTGAGTGTGAGTTCGAGTTTTCTATTTTCTGTTGTTTGATTGCCTGCGAGTTTTAGTTTATTTTTGTTTGGGTAGTTTTCGAATTAATACTACCGAGTCATAATTTCTGTAAATAATTTCTTAAAATAAATTCTACTTTAATTTGAATTTAGAATTGTTTAGAATATCTTTGAGATTAATTTAGTTTTAAAATAATTTTGACTTTTTAGATTAATTAGAATAAATTAGAGTTTAGAATTTAGGAATTAATTAGTAAAAATCCAAATTCTCAAAAATCAAATTTGTTCTAGTTCGATTAAATTAAAATTTAAGGAATGCGAAAACATTAGTCCCTGTGGAACGAATCATTAAATTTTACAACGAAACGAATTGTGCGCTTGCGATTCAAATGTCATTTATTTTAGCACAACAAGTTTTTGGCGCCGCTGCCGGGGACTAATTATTTTCGCACCTTAGTTTTTAATTTTTCGGATTAGCTCTTTTCTCACCCTTTTTCTTGTTTGCTTTTTTTCGAGGAATTTGGAGGAAAATTCGGGAAACTTGGATTAAAGCGGAAGAAATTTTTTCAGAATTTTGGAAGCTTTGCTTGGGTAAACCGTATCTCTCTCCTCTTTCGTTTTTTTATTTATTTAGAAAAATCACAAAAAATAAAAAATCACAAAAATCACAAAAAAATTAGTTGTAATTACATAATTGTTGCATCATGCATTTAATCACTTAGGGCACATCATCTAGATTTTTATTTTCTTGTTTTTAATTTTTCGTACCCTATAAATTGTGGTGATCGCTGGAGGACCCCAAGGTACGTTAAATTCTTTCTTTTCTTTAGTTAGAACATGTAGTTTAAAGCATCCATAAATGTTTATAGTTTTTTTTATACCTCTTTGTTTGTTGCATCATTTTGTAAATAAATCTTAAAGGCAAAACCTCTCAAAAGATAAGGGAAGGGATTTCATCACTCTTTCCTTAGCCCAAAAACAATTTAATCCCTCATTTTGCATACCTAGCCTTTAATAAAATTAATTAGATGTTTGCCCTAGGAATCTCGCGCTCATTTAGGAAGGTGCTTAAGAAACGTAGTAATCTTTATTTATTCCTACTTTTTGGTGTCTAGGAAAGCGAAAGCTGACCTGGGCAATTAAGGTTTTGGTGTCTAGGTTGGTGTTTAGCCTCTTGGTAGTGCTTGCACCTACCTGGCCAAACCGGTTCGAATAATTATTGATTTACCTAGTTTTTGGTAGCCCTTACAGTTAGGAGGAAGGTCTAGTTATTTTATTAAGGAACCCTAGGGTTAGAATAATATTTTCCTTTTAATTTTTCACCCCTTTCTTTTTGTGTGTTTATTTTATCGCACTTTCTTGCTACATGTTTCCTTTTGTGGTTTATGCGAACTTCGTGGATTAGGGATAATTCTTCTAGACTAGTGAGATCATTTGAGATTTCTTCATCGTTTAATTTCGAGTATTTAGATTATTCTGAACCCGTAGTAAACATGGCCATGTCTCTTAAGGACCGTTGCTACCCCACCCGCTCCGCTCAACCTTCGTGCATCACTCTTCCTCCCGTAAATGGTAATAATTTCGAGATCAAAGCTCACCATATTAGCATGTTACCTATGTTTACCGGGAGTAATGGTGAGGATCCGTATATTTTCCTTCATGAATTCGAGGAGGTTTGTGCTCTACAAAAACTCCAACAATTGATCGAAGACTCCATTAGGCTTAGACTTATCAACTTCGCCTTAAAAGATAATGCCAAAAAATGGTTGTATAGTCTACCCGTTAATTCTATTTCAACGTGGGAGGGATTTGTGATAATTTTTCTTAAAAAATATTTTCCAAACCATAAGACTACAAGGATTACAAACGAAATAAATCAATTTCATCAAAAGGAAAATGAGTCTTTTTGGAAATATTTTGATCGTTTTAAAAATCTCTTATCACAATGCCCCCACCACGGAATAGAAAAATGGAGACTTTGAAAGATTGTGTACGAGGCCCTAGATAGTCCAACAACCGCGTTGTTAGAGTCTATGTGCCAAGGAAAATTCATGGAGAAAAATGAAGACGAAGGTTGGGAGTTTTTCGAGGAATTAGCCGAGAAGACTATGTTGTGGGAGTCTACTAGGGAACCTCACAAGTCCAACGAGTCATCTAGTTCTTCTAGGGGTCTACATTCAATTGGAAAGAATATTGCAACCGCTGCCAAGCTAGCCACCCTTACTAGGAGACTCGAAACTTTAGAAACTCATAGTAGTCCCCCACCTATATCTATGTACCCATATTTTAATTCTTCGAACTTTGAGTCTCAACCTTGTCCCGATTTTGAGCAAGTGAACGCAATGTTCCAACCGAGGTGGAACCAAGGCCAAAATTTCCAATCTCCACCATCTTTTGAAAAGCCAAACTATCCAAACCAAGTTCCTTTTTCAAACACGTCTCAAAATCACATTTCTTATCAAAATCAAGCACCCGCCCACCCACCCGGCTTTCATGAGTCGGATAAGAGAATTAATTCCTTGGAAAAGACTCTCGATGCGCTTCTAAAATCAACAACTAATTTGGCTCAATCTCAACAGACCTTCATGCAAACCATGACTCAAGATAGGCAAATTTTAAATGCTAGTACTCAAGCCATATCTAAGTTAGAGGTTCAAGTGAGCCAATTAGCCAACGCCATTTGTGAACGAGAGAAGAATAAACTTTCAAGTCAAACCGAGGTAAACCCTAAATTTCCAAGCAATCAAAGATCATGTCGGTGACAAGTCTCCCGAAGAAGATGAATCGAACTCTGAACCAAACGTTAATCTTGAACCCGAGAGTTCTAAGGAACAAGGATCAATGAGTGGGACAAAACCCGTCCCCGAAGAACCTAATGAACGAGTCTTTAAGCCAAAAGCTCCTTACCCCCAAAGACTCATTTCTCCTAAACAAACGGCCCAAATGGACAAGATATAAGAAGTTTTTAAGCAAGTCAAAGTCAACATTCCTCTTTTAGACGCAATTCAACAAATTCCTACGTATGCGAAATGTCTAAAAGATTTGTGCACACATAAGCGAACTACTCACGTCCCTAAGAAAGCCTTCTTGACGTCCCAAGTGAGCTCAATTCTTTCGAACCAAATTCCCGTGAAATATAAGGACCCCGGTTGTCCTACAATTTCATGTGTCATAGGCAATACCTTTGTGGACAAGGCATTACTTGACTTAGGCGCTAGTGTAAACTTGCTTCCATTTTCGGTCTATCAAGCCCTAGGTTTAGGAGAGCTTCAAAGAACTAATTTCACACTTCAATTAGCCGATCGTTCTGTTAAAGTTCCTAAGGGGATTATTGAAGATGTGCTAATTAAAGTAGGTGACTTTTTCTTTCCCGTTGATTTTGTCGTCCTAGAAACCGAACCGGTAAAGAACCCTAAGAATCAGATTCCTATCATTCTAGGAAGGCCATTTCTAGCCACCTCCAATGCTTTGATTAATTGTAGAAATGGCTTAATGAAACTAACATTTGGGAACATGACCATTGACCTCAATATTTTTCACATAGGGAAACAACCCGATGATCTCTATGATCAACCTATGGATGTCAATTTAATTGATGATATAGTTGATCAAGAATTCATCACCCTAATGATGCTCTTGATTTTTGTTTAAAACACTTTGGTCAAGATTGGGATGATTCTGAATATACAAATGAGGTCAATGCAATGTTAGATTCCACCATTCCTACAAATAACCAAGCATGTGAACCACATCCTTTGCAACTTTTCGAAACTAGTGAACTCGTTGAGTCAAAGCCGCCCGATTTAGAACTCAAACCTCTTCCCGACACTCTTAAGTACGCCTTTTTAGGTCCTAACGAGTTTCTTCCCGTTATAATTGCCTCTAATTTGACCGAGTCACAAGAGGATGAGCTTGTAAGTGTGCTTAGAACATAAGGAACCCATAGGTTGGAGTATCTCGAATATTAAAGGAATTAGTCCGGCCATTGTCCAACATCGGATTCACTTAGTTGATGATGCAAAACCAGTTCGTGAGCCACAAAGGCGGTTGAATCCTACCATGATGGAAGTTGTTAGGAAGGAAATTCTTAAGTGTCTAGATAATGGAATCATTTATCCCATTTCTGATAGCTCTTGGGTTAGCCCGATTCAGGTAGTACCTAAAAAGTCGTGTATTACCGTGGTGACTAACGAGAACAATGAGCAAGTTCCTACTCGTGTACAATCTGGTTGGAGGGTGTGCATAGACTATAGGAAACTCAACGATGCCACTAGAAAAGACCACTTTCTTTTGCCATTCATAGATCAAATGTTAGAAAGGTTAGCGGGTCATGCCTACTACTATTTCCTAGATGGTTATTCGGGTTATTTTCAAATTCCTATAGCTCCCGAAGACCAAGAGAAAACCACTTTCACATGTCCCTTTGGAACCTTTGCTTATCGTCGCTTAGCTTTCGGTCTAACCACTACCCCGGCCACCTTCCAAAGGTGCATGATGAGCATCTTTTCTGACATGGTAGGTGAATTCCTAGAGATTTTCATAGATGACTTCTCCATCTTTGGTTCATCTTTTCATCAATGCCTAAACCATCTTGAGTTAGTCTTAAAGAGATGTAAGAAACAAACCTCGTTCTTAATTGGGAAAAATGTCATTTCATGGTTAAAGAAGGAATCGTTCTTGGTCATAGAATTTCTGGAAAGGGGATCGAAGTAGATAAATCCAAAGTTGACCTCATTGCCAATCTACCCCCACCAACATCGGTCAAAGGAATTCGTTCCTTTTTAGGACATGTGGGTTTTTATAGGCATTTCATTAAAGATTTTAGCAAAAAGGCTAGACCCTTGACCACCCTTCTTGGTAAAGATGTCAAATTCGAGTTCACTAAAGATTATTTACAATCTTTTGAACACCTTAAGAAAGAGTTGACCTCGGCCCAGATTATCAAGTCTCCCGATTGGAGTCAACCTTTCGAGTTAATGTGTGATGCATCTGATTACGCATTAGGGGCGGTATTAGGACAACGAATCAATAAGATACCTCATGTCATATACTACGCTAGTAAGACCTTAAATGATGCGCAACTCAATTATTAAACTACCGAGAAGGAGCTTCTATCCACAGTTTTTGCCCTCGAGAAGTTTAGGTCGTATCTTATTGGTTCGAAAATCATTATTTACACCGATCATTCCGCCCTTCGATATCTCTTCTCTAAGAAAGACTCTAAGGCCCGATTGATTAGGTGGATCTTGTTGCTCCAAGAATTTGACCTAGAAATTAGGGATAAGAAAGGGTCCGAAAATATCGTTGCCGATCACCTTTCTCGATTAGTGGTGGAGTCCACCACTGACTTTCCTTTGAATGAATCTTTTCCAAACGAACATCTCTTTTCTATCTCTATTCCTCCTTGGTTCGCCGACATTGTCAATTACCTTGCAATCGGCGACATTCCCTCTCATTGGTCCACACAAGATAAATCGAAATTTTTCTCTCAAGTCAAACACTTCTTTTGGGACGACCCATATCTTTTTAAATATTGTCCCGATCAAATCATTCGGAGGTGCGTCCCAAACCATGAGTTTCGAAGTATCCTTTCCTTTTGTCATGATCAAGCTTGTGGAGGTCATTTTAGTGCTAAGAAAACAGCAGCTAAAATCCTCCAAAGCGGTTTTTATTGGCCTAGTTTGTTTAAGGATGCTGCTGAATTCTGTCCCGCTTGTAGTAGGTGTCAACACTTAGGAAAGATCACTAGAAGAAATATGATGCCTATGAGTCCCATCTTAATCATTGAGATTTTTGATGTGTGGGGCATAGATTTTATGGGTCCCTTTCCTAGCTCTTTTGGCAACCTCTACATTCTCTTAGCGGTTGATTATGTGTCTAAATGGGTAGAAGCCATACCGACTAAGTCCAATGATAACAAGGTCGTTCTTAAATTCATAAAAGAGAATATCTTTTCTCGATTTGGCACACCTAGGGCTATCATTACTGACCAAGGTACGCACTTTAAGAATCGTCAATTTGAGTCCCTTTTGAAAAAGTACTCAATTACTCATAGGTTGGCTACCCCTTATTATCCTCAAACTAGTGGTCAAGTTGAAGTCTCGAATAGGCAAATCAAACAAATTTTAGAAAAGACTGTCAACTCGAACAGGAAGGATTGGTCCATCAAACTGATAGATGCCTTATGGGCTTATCGAACCGCTTTTAAGACTGTTTTGGGCATGTCCCCTTACAGAATTGTTTTTGGCAAAGCCTTTCACTTGCTCGTTGAACTAGAGCATAGGGCCTTGTGGGCCATAAGAGATTTGAACTTTGACTTACCAACCGCCGGTAGTCATAGGAAATTGCAATTGTCAGAACTAAAGGAATTAAGAAATGAGACTTATGAAAATGCTAAAATTTATAAAGAAAGAACAAAACTTTTTCATGATAAATCCATTTTGAGAAAATCTTTTTCTCCGGGTCAAAAAGTTCTTTTGTACAGTTCTAGGCCTCATTTATTCCCCGGGAAATTGAGATCTAGGTGGGAAGGTCCTTACATTGTTAGGACCATTTTTCCTCACGGTGCTGTTGAAATTGAAAATCCTAAAAATGGTGATGTATTTAAAGTTAATGGACAAAGACTCAAACCATTTTAAGAGCTGCCATTTGATCCCGAGAATGAGATCACCCACCTCATCGACCCGTGATTCATGTAAGTTTCTTTCAGTAGGTAAATTCTCTCCTTCATCTCTTGTCAGGTATTATCTCCTCATTCTCATTTACTCATTTCTCTTGCATTTGCATACATTGAGGACAATGCATGATTTAGGTATGGGGGAGGGTTTTTAATGTAAATATTAAAATCAGAAAATCCAAAAAAATTAAAAAATGAAAAAACCACAAAAAGAGTTCTAATCTTATTCTAGTCTTGTTAATTGATTGCTAGTTGCTTGATGCACCCTTACATGCTATGATAATCTTATGATCCATTAGCTTTTGTTTGAGAAGTGATGTGCTAAAGTTCTTGTTCACACACTTACACTAGTAAGGTAAAGCTAGCAGACTTATTTGAATTGTGCATGAAATTAGAAGGTCATGATTAGGTGTAAGATGATTTGGTCTTCATGCTTTGAGTACAAGTGGGTGCATTGAGGATACCTTTACTTGAGATTGATTATGTTTTACCACACCAAGTGAGTTTTGAGCCTATATGCACATCTTTTGCATTTATATTCGTTTGCTTGAGTGTCCACTTGTCATTTGCATCGCTAGCACTTGTTTGAGTTCCTTCTTGAAATACATGACATTATTTGATGATAAAATGATAAAGGCACTTAGGAATAACCTATATTTCCAAATTATCCATACAATTCTTATATGATCAATTAGTTAACCCTTTGAGCCTAATCATTTTCTTTCGGTGACACACCACATTACTCACCTAAGACCTTTTTCTTGCTTAGCCTTACGTATTCTTGATCCCATTTTGTCAAAGGCTAGTAGGAACTTGAGGGAACAATAAGGTGTGTGAAATAGGGTTTACTTTTGTTCATAACTTCTAAGGAAATATTTGTTGTTACCTTGATAGTCGATTTTCAAAATTAAATCTAAAGGAGGATTATTGTTACATTTATAATTTTCTTTAAAAAATAGAAAAAAAATGAAAAAAAAAAAAAAATATATATATATATATACATATGAGAGCATACTTATGTTTTTGTAATCCTCCTTCATTCGACTAGTCAAGTCTTTTTGTTGAAAAATAAAAATAAATTGTGTGGGAAGGAAGTTTGGTGTTGTGCATGATATTCATGGTGACTACTAGCTTTTGACACTTCACCTTATTTTGGCCTTTCTTGACATACCTTGTCCCTAGCCCCATTACAACCCTAATAAAGACCTTTTGATTCTCATTATTAATGTATGTTGTGATTTAAGTTGGGATGATACCAAGTGTCAAGCATGCTTTTGATTTTGTTGGAAATTAGTGATACACTTACCCTTGTTTTTGAGTGAATATTCTTTTGTGAGTGAAATGTGAGGTATTGCTTGTTTTGCATATGAGATCTCAAGTTTTGACTCTGAGGTGTGCCCTTGTAGACTTAGCATGGTTACCAATAATTTTTGCATATGACATGAACTTATAATCACTCTTGCATGGTTCTTTAAGTAGACTATGTGAATCCTTGCATTTTCCACACCAAGACTTTGCAACTTCATTTTGATTCTTAAGTTGATGTATCATGAGAGGACATGTATGTGTGGTGTGCATTGCCATGTGATCTTTTATACAAGCTAGATGGATTTTGTGGGTACATTCACTATAGGCCCTCACGAGACCTCACTCGTCCACTAGGGCTGCCTAGGGGTTTAAATGGTTTGTTGCATATGCCAAATGCAACCGTCACACCTACGAAAAGGAGTATAGGACTTTTTATCTAGATTTTCAGTTTGTTTTCATTTTCCTCGAGGACGAGCAAAAGATAGGTATGAGGGCATTTGATAAGTGTATATTTTTGCATATTTTTATTACCTATTTATTGCTTGAGCTCGTGTTTTAATAATTTATTTTGTTGCATTTCAGGAAATTCTTAAATAAATAAAGAAATGACAAAATAAAGGAATAAAGAGCAAGGAAGGGAAAAAGAGGAAGAAAAAGGACCAAAAATGAAAGAAGGAAAATAATTAGGAGCTTGGAGCAAAAGGAATATTTCATGACAAGTGGAAGGTGGAGATCATCCCAACACATTAGAGAAGTGTATGGCCAAGATCAACTCTTCAAAGCTTAAGGGGGAAGGAAACAAATAGATGGCTAGGATTTCACCACCACACACCACAAATGTATGGTGGGGATTTACCCAACACCCCCCTTAACCCTAATTCCTATCCTATAAATACCCCCTCACCCCCCTTGTATTTAGTAACTTAGATTTTAGGGTAGTTTTAATTTCTTCTATTTTTCTTAGTTTCAAATTTTGTAAACACTCCTATTATAATTAATGCAATTTTTATTTTCTTTACTTCTTGTCTTGCTTTTTCGTTATCGTTGCCTTGTTTCGTTATTTTCGTAAACCCGTTGCTAATCACTTGGGGTTGAAAGTAATGAAACTTTAATTTCGTGTTCTTAGTTTTAATTCGTAATTTTGCCCCTTTAAATTTCAATTTTATTGTGGGCCATTTAATTCCAAACCATCATTTTAGTAAAATTTTAATTTCGTAATTAATTACTTTGTCTCGTTTCTAATTTTCAAAAATAAAAAAACCACAAAAATATTAGTTTAAATTTTTATATCACATTTTCTGTTTCAGTTTAATTGTTAAATTCGAAGGTTTATTTCTGTTCCTCTGTTTTCATTTAAGTCCAACCACAAACACCCCTCCTGCTCTCTTCCATTTACACTTCACTACAACCTAAACACTCTCCCCTATTTCTTTGCAAAACAACGATCTTTCCCCGGTCTTCATTTCAAAACCCAGCACTTGTTATTTGTTTTCTTCCCCCTTCCTCTCTCTCTCTCTCTCTCTCTCTTTGCGAAACCACACCTCTCTTCTATCCCAATCTCTTTTTCTCTCTTATCTCTCCCTCTCTCCCTGTCATTCTCTATCGAGCGAACCCCTGTCTCTCTTTTATCCATTAAAACACACGAACTCCCCTTCTCCCCAAAGTCACAATCCTCATCTCTTCCTCTCTATTATCTGTCTAACAATTGCGTTTATTTTTTGTTTTGGTTGCACGGATTTCGTGAATATCTGATGGCGTTTTAGTTCGTAGATAATTGAATTTTTCCGGTTGTAGTTTGTTTGCGTTTTGGTTTGTTTGCGTTTTGGTTTGTAATTTCTGGTAAAAAAAAGGTTTGTAATAAGGTTGATTAGTTTTAGTTTTGGTTCTGAGTTCAGTTTGTGTCTGGGTTTTGCTGAGTTTTGTTCGGTTTATTTGCTGAGTTTGTTGTTCTTCAAGTGTCAAGTGGTTTACTGTGTTTATTTCTGAATTGCAATGTCCTGAACTGGGTTCATTTCTACGTTTTCGAGTTGTCTGAGTTTGTTTAAACGGTGTTTTGTTTGAGCTTTTGTCGAATTCATTATGTGTAGTATGTTCGTCTGTTTTATTTTAATCGTCCCTTTCACTGTTTTGTTTTGCTGAGCTCTTGTTCTCTTCAATTGGTTCTTAGAGTTCCTGTTCCTTGTTGGTTCTTCGAATTAAGGCGTCACTACAAGAAAAACTCAATCCAACTACAGTTTTTCACCGTTGTCTGACTGCCTTTTTTTTCGTTGTCTATCCGGCAGTTGTCTGTTTAAAATCAGACAACTGTTTCTTACCCGATTTATAGAAGAAGGTAACGCAACAGTTTTAAATCGTTGTTAAAATTTACGTAACACAACAGTTGTTTAATAAGAACCGTTACTGGAAACACCATAATGCAATGGTTTTCTGACTAACAGACAACATGTAATAGATGTTATGCAAGAGTTCTCAATTTTGCCAGAGTAGATATTCAAACAACAGTTATTGTAAACTTCTGTTGTGTGAAAAGCAAACCATAACAGTTTTATAGAAACACTGTCATCTTAGTCGGTGCTAGACAACGGTGTAAACAAACACACATGTAGTCGTTTTGGTGTTAGACAACCGTTTGTTTAAAGCATTAACCATTGTGTTTTAATATTGAATTGTGGTTCACCGTTATCCCATAACTCTTTAGACAACATTTTAAGTGTAACTCATATTGTAGTTTAAGTTTTCAGACAACGCCATATAATTCCTTTTGTTATGGAAATATTGTAGACACAATGGTTTACAAGTTTTACACATTTGTTTATTTACACAATGCAATAAATAAGCATAAAGGAGAATAAAACTTGAATAACACAGTAACTTCATGAATTTATACATTAATTTTGATGGGATTGGGATTCCATGTTTTACGGCAAAAGCTCTCGGACTTATCATCTTCATCATCCTCCATGCTATTGGTTCTTCTTGTCGAAGTTCCTTCAGTGGTATCAGTTAACTGAAGAGGGCCCTAGGGGGAACCAGACTGCGACTGGCTCTGCTTTGCGGATTCACTGTACTGGTCTTGGCACGTCCATAGCCCTCCCAGAGCAAGTGCAGGTCTATTTGAAGGTGTGCGGTTTGTACCAGCTGGTACTTTATGAGTGTGAAGCCGGTATTTCTGAATTATAAAGAAAGCCACTCAACATCAGTTGGCAATCAAAATTCATGTCAATATAAGTTAGATCAAGTGCTAAGACAGACTTACTTGCAAATGACTCTTGACTTCGTGACCTTCAACCTGCATAAGCTCTCTAATATGCTTTGGAGTTGCTACTGCATAATGAAAAACATATACGAATCAGAATTAGATTAAAAAACGTGATGATACCAATGTCTACAATGCAATAAAGTAAAAAACAATATAACATAGTTACAGAGTGATTAATAGCTGTTAATCCCCTTTAACATGTTCTGTGCGCCTTTGCTTATTCTTCATCTAAATCTATCATGCATACTACAGGTCATCTAAATCCCAATCTCATCTTTTGGTAATTTTGGTAATGCTACATACATACAGATCTGAGCTTGATGTAATTTTAATTTTGAAAATATGGTATCCACAATAAATATATACACTTCATACAGAAATGCTATCAACCTGGAGTTCAGATGGCAGGTGGTCAAAGCCTAGTCGGTTTCCAAATCCAAGCAAGTGCACTACTCCATTCTTCAGAAGAGGAGGCAAAACTATTAAGATAATCAAGAACTATTGTTTCCTTAGGAATATCCGCATCAGTAATCTAAAAATAAGCTGAAAGAGTTTAGTCATTATTCTCCCATGACATAGTTTATCAGAAATAAAGTTTGAACAAGGGAATTCCATGCTAGACTACCAGTTGCTTCCAGGTCTAGAGAATGCAGATGAGAAGGGGTCTCTTTAGGATACAATTTCATCCTAAAAAAACACCACCACCAAATCTCACATGTCAAACCATATCCCAAGACAAAGAAAACATATCACTACTAGGAGTGTAAAAGAAAAACGTGGTCATTATTTTTTCAGAATTAAAAAATAAGATTAGTTGTAGAGGGGTGTACAATTTTATTTCAAATATACTTGATACAAATAAAGAACAATTACCCTTGACCATGTGCAGGAGGAGGCCTTGGTGCTTATTTCTCTGCCATTCCAACAGTGATTTTATAGCCTCTCATGTCATGATCTGATAAAACCAAACAAATATAAGAACTTAACAAGATGATGATACTTTTAAATAGAAAACTTAAATTTTGCACAAGATATCCTATTATAGAAGTCCCCGACAGAATGAGCTGCAGATGGATCTTCATAGACCACACAACCATCGCCTTTGGATTTGCCTTTCTCATCTGTGTATATTTTGATGTTCCAGGGCCACTGATCCTTATAACCTCTCTTTTGCTTGATTCTTGCAACCTAAATAACAAAAGCACAACCAGTATTAACGCTCTAAATGTCGCAACACAACCAAAAGTGAAAACGCCAACTAGCATGAAAAAAGTAAAAAATTCAGAGTGAATTTAAGCCAAGGAAACGAATATAGTAGGACATGCTTCCTAGTGAGCAACCAGTATTTGATTATCACTAATACAGTTCTGACAAACAACACCAACCATGATCTCGAAAAAGACGGAGCTACAAAATTGCATCCTTCAGTGAATTCATGAAATGTTCCTCTTGATAGATATCACCAAACTGGCTGCAGTCCAAGTGTATTCAAACCATGTAATCTTATTTAGTTACAGTTGTATCAAAAATACACATAATTTACTACAGACTTCACATATCATAGATGTAGTCACAGACCTGTGGTCTTGGGTTGTTTCTTTAAAATATTCTTTGTAACTTTGACTGCGAAGTTCAGTACCTCTTCCTTTAAAGGAAACCTGAAACAATATAAGATATCAAAAGTGTAGCATCTCGAAAACTAAAACATATCAAGAGATGATACTATAGATACCTGTTGGTAAATTCGTAACCGCTCCTCAAGAGATGATACTAAATCTTTCCATGTGTCCACCTCTGGTGCTCGTCCGATTTTTCAACACTTCAAAATATGTAGTACATCTCTTTCCTGTTAAAAATATGTTGGAAATTATTGAATTACAAAACAGAGAGGGAGAAACCAACAACCATATTCTAAAAAAGAACGGACTTACCAAAGTTTAAAAAAAAGGGTAAAGTAGAGGAAGCAAAGAAGAGGAAAGTACCCAAAGTGGCTTGTTTGGAAACCTATTCACCCATCTTGATAAATTCATCCCAACTTACCTTTTCCAGAGATGAATCTTAGCTGTTTGATCCAAGGCCTATACATACATATGTAGCTCATAAGTATCGAACCAAACATACTCCAATTGCAGATGTAGATATAGGCACAAGAGTATGTGATACCTGAAGGGTTTCGTGGATGTACACTCCATCTCCTTAACCTTCTGAACTCATTTTTCAAAACAAAACCTGAGAGAGAGAGAGAGAGAGAGAGAGAGAGAGAGAGAGAGAGAGAGAGATTGAGGGAGAGACCATAAACCCCATCTTACCCTCCATCTCCTTAACCTTCCTCTCCGACTTCTTCAAAAGCTGGGTTAAAAAAAAGGGGCGGCTAAGAGGTATTTGGGTTAGTGAAATGAGAGAGGGATAGAAAAGAGGGGCGGCTGATTAGGTTATTGTAAAGAGAGAGATTGAAAAGGGGGGAAATGAAATGTTGACAAAGAGGGAAATATTAACAAGGGGGAAATGAACTAGAGGAGGGAAATGAAATATGGATCAATTTTTTTACTAGCCCATGAAAAAATTAATTCAAATAGATAAATTTCATATAAGATAAATTTGGAATTTTTGTAATTTCTAATTATTTTAATTAGTTACTATTAATAATGAATATCGAACTGAATGAATGTAAAAAAAACATTCATTTTATTCTTTAAAAACATAATCAAATGATAAAATAATCAAATTGTACGAATGTTAATAAACACTCATTTTAGTGTTGGGAAAAAATAATCGAAAAATAAAAATGTCGATTTGTACGAGATTTTAACAAAAATGTAGTGAAAATGTTACTTCCTAATAATGGGACACGATCCAGTTTCACTGAATAATTTTTTTAATGATTTCTTGGATGATCAAACCGTACAAATGTTAATATAAAATCATTTTTGTGTTGGAAAAAAATAATCAAAAAATAAAAAGGTCGGCTTGTACGAGATTTTAACAAAAAAGTTGTAAAAGTGTTGTTTCATGTAACGGGACACGATCCACATTCACTGAATAATTTTTTTGAAAGATTTCTTCGACAATCAAACCGTACGAAAGTTAATAAATACCCATTTTAGTTCTGGAAAAAATAATCGAAAAATAAAAAGGTCGGGTTGTACTAGATTTTAGCAAAAATACAGTAAAAGTGTTGCTTCCTATATATAACTGGACAAGATCCAGATTCACTAAATAATTTTTTTGAATGATTTCTTCAAAGATCGAACCGTACGAATGTTAATAAACACTCATTTTAGTGGTGGGAAAAAATAATCACAAAATAAAAAGGTCGGGTTGTACGAGACTTTAACAAAAATGTAGTAAAAATGATGCTTCCTATAATGGGGCACGATCCAGATTCACTGAATAATTATTTTTAAAGATTTCTTCGACGATCGAACTGTACAAATGTTAATAAACCCTCATTTTTGTGTTGGTAAAAATAATCAAAAAATAAAAAGGTCGATTTGTACGAGATTTTAACAAAAATGTAGTAAAAATGCTACTTCCTATAACGGGACACGATCCAGATTCACTGGATAATTTCTTTGAATGATTTCATTGACGATCAAACGTATGAATGATAATAAACCCTCATTTTAGTGTTGGAAAAAATATTCAAAAAATAAAAAGGTCGATTTGTGCGAGATTTTAACAAAAATGTAGTAAAAATGTTGCTTCCTATAACGGGACACGATCCAGATTCACTGAATAAAATTTTTGAATGATTTCTTTGACGATCAAACCATATGAATGTTAATAAACCCTCATTTTAGTGTTGGGAAAAAATAATCAAAAAATAAAAAGGTCGGCTTGTACGAGATTTTAACAAAAAAATTGTAAAAGTGTTGCTTCATGTAACGGGACACGATCCAAATTCACTGAATAATTTTTTTGAAAGATTTCTTCAACGATAAAACCATACGAATGTTAATAAATACCCATTTTAGTGCTGGAAAAAAATAATCGAAAAATAAAAAGGTCGATTTGTACGAGATTTTAACAAAAATGTAGTAAAAATGTTACTTCCTATAATGGGACACGATCCAGTTTCACTGAATAATTTTTTTGAATGATTTCTTGGACGATCAACCCGTATGAATGGTAATATAAACTCATTTTTGTGTTGGAAAAAAATAATCAAAAAATAAAAAGGTCGGCTTGTACAAGATTTTAATAAAAAAGTTGTAAAAGTGTTGTTTCATGTAACGGGACACGATCCACATTCACTGAATAATTTTTTGAAATATTTCTTCGACAATCGAACCGTACGAATGTTAATAAACACCCATTTTAGTTCTGGAAAAAAATAATCGAAAAATAAAAAGGTCGGGTTGTACGAGATTTAAGCAAAAATATAGTAAAAGTGTTACTTACTATAACGGGACACGATCCAGATTCACTGAATAATTTTTTGAATGATTTCTTCAACGATCAAACCGTATGAATGTTAATAAACACTCATTTTATTGCTAAAAAAAATAATCAAAAAATAAAAAGGTCGGGTTGTACGAGATTTAAGCAAAAATATAGTAAAAATGTTGTTTCCTATAACGGGACACGATCCAGATTCACTGAATAATTTTTTGAATGATTTTTTGATGATCGAACCGTATGAATGTTAATAAACCCTCATTTTAGTGTTAGGAAAAAATAATCAAAAAATAAAAAGGTCGGCTTGTACGAGATTTTAACAAAAAAGTTGTAAAAGTGTTGCTTCATGTAATAGGACACAATCCAGATTCACTGAATAATTTTTTTGAAAGATTTCTTCGACGATTGAACCGTACGAATGTTAATAAACATCCATTTTAGTGCTGGGAAAAAATAATCGAAAAATAAAAGGTCGGGTTGTACGAGATTTTAACAAAAACGTAGGAAAAGTGATGCTTCTTGTAACGGGACTCGATCCAGATTCACTGAATAATGTTTTTGAATGTTTTTTTCGACGATCGAACCGTACGAATGTTAATAAACACTCATTTTAATGTTGAGAAAAAATAATTGAAAAATAAAAAGGTCGGTTTGTAGAAGATTTTAACAAAAACGTAGTAAATTAAAAGTGATGCATCTTGTAACAGGGCATGATCCAGATTCACTGAATAATTTTTTTTGAATGCTTTTTTCGACGATCGAACCGTACAAATGTTAGTAAAAACTCATTTTAGTGTTGGAAAAAAATAATTGAAAAATAAAAAAGTCGGGTTGTACGAGATTTTAACAAAAACGTAGTAAATTAATATTGCTGGTTTTTGTGATGGGGCACGATCCAGATTCATACTATAATTTTTTTGAATGATTTTTTCGACAATCGAACCGTACAAATGTTAGTAAACACTCATTTTAGTGTTGGCAAAAAATAATCGAAAAAATAAAAAGGTCAAGTTGTACTAGATTTTAACAAAAATGTAGTAGAAGTGATACATGCTTCCTATAACGGGGCACGATCTAGATTCACACTATAATTTTTTAGAATGTTTTTTTCGATGATCGAACCATACGAATTTTAGTAAACACTCATTTTAGTGTTGGAAAAAAATAATCGAAAAATAAAAGGTCGGGTTGTACGAGATTTTAACAAAAACGTAGTAAATTAATAGTGATGCTTCTTGTAACGGGGCACGATCCAAATTTACTGGATAATTTTTCAAATGATTTTTTCGAAGATCGAACCGTACTAATGTTAATAAACACTCATTTTAGTGTTGGGAAAAATAAGCAAAAAATAAAAAGGTCGAGTTTTACGAGATTTTAACAAAAACGTAGTAAAACACGCAAACTGTTATTTAATGATTTAAAAGTGTTAAACATTACACAACGGTTTTTATGAAAAGCCATTGTTGTGCTTACTATCACACAACAGTTTTTTTATCAGAAAACCGTTGTCTGAATATTTTATAATTTCCCACCAAATCCAATTTAAAATTTTCATTATTTCCCACTAAATTCAATTCAAATTATTTCATTATTCCCACCAAACATTTCATTATTTCCCACCCATTTCAATTCAAATTTTCCAGTTCAGACAACAGTTTTATAAAACCGTTAAACAACGGTTATTCTATGTTTTATCCTTACTAAACAGACAACAGTTATTCTACCAATGTTTATAACCGTCTTCTAAAGAGGATGTTCAAACAACGGTATTCTGCTCTGTTGTCTGATGTTCCATACAACAACACTTCCAATAAACTGTTGTCTAACTTACACCACGACTTTGTCTAAAAGCGTTGTCTGAAGATAATATGAAGTTGTCTACATACAACGGTGTTACACAGTTGTATTAAATGGTTCCACACAACATATTCACAATAGAACAGTTGTCTGATTTTATCAGAGCATACCGCTTAGACAACGGTTTCAAATAACACCAAACACAATTGTCATAGAAAGACTCCGACAACGCTTTTACGAGGACAGACCATTAACTGTTGTTTGTTTTTTCGGGACAACGGGTTTTTGATTAACTGTTGTGTGAAACGTGTTGTATGATTCAGTTTTTCTTATAGTGCGTTGCTGAGTCTGCAATGTTTGCATACGATCATGAGAATTTCGCAGAGTACCGCTAATTGCTGTTTGATTCTTAAATGGCATTTGTTATAGAGTTTTAATTGAGAGTTCTATTTTAACAATTTAAAGTCCGAGTCATACATCTGAGTCTCATAATCTGAGTGTGTATGTTTTGATTAAACAAAAAGTATTGAGTGTGAGTTCGAGTTTTCTATTTTCTGTTGTTTGATTGCCTGCGAGTTTTAGTTTATTTTTGTTTGGGTAGTTTTCGAATTAATACTACTGAGTCATAATTTCTGTAAATAATTTCTTAAAATAAATTCTACTTTAATTTGAATTTAGAATTGTTTAGAATATCTTTTAGATTAATTTAATTTTAAAATAATTTAGACTTTTTAGATTAATTAGAATAAATTATAGTTTAGAATTTAGGAATTGATTAGTAAAAATCCAAATTCTCAAAAATCAAATTTGTTCTAGTTCGATTAAATTAAAATTTAAGGAATGCGAAAACATAAGTCCCTGTGGAACGAATCATTAAATTTTACAACGAAACGAATTTTGCGCTTGCGATTCAAATGTCATTTATTTTAGCACAACACTATTGCTTTTTGAATTTTCGTATGTGCGGTTGTAAGGCCGTAGGCCTAGTTCATACAAATATGTTATCACTTTATGTATTAGCAATGTATGATGTTTAACAATACCCACTTACGGGATTTTAACGCCTTCGACTACGGCTCCTTATATCCATAAGGTCAAATTATAGCCTTATATCCATGAGGTCAGTTTATAGCCTTATATCTATGAGGTCATGCCTTTGTACTTAAGGATATCTTTAGCCCCCTATTCAAAAAGCCGATATAATTAGTTCAAAATTAACTAAAGGCATAATGGGGCAATCTTTCCATTCAAAAGCCAATATGTGCGGCCCTATGTTGGCTACGGCATGGATAGATTCTGGTACAACACCTATTCATTGAAAATCCAATACATGTAGTTCTTACGTGACTATGGCATGAATCAGTTACGGTGCCCTATTCAGACAGGAAGAAGCCTATTGCTTACATATTTTTATTCTTTATATTAAAGATTGTTTGACAATATCCCTTAACTCACAAATACTTTAACAATTTTGTCAAGTGTGATATCACAAGGGCTACAATAGTCCTAGGTCTTGAACCCATGAACTTAGGCATTTATATTTTAGGGGCAACATATAGCCTCTCTACAGCTACGGCTACAACAGTCGAAACATCAATTTATATTAAGATTGATATACATATATAGTCTTTTATAGCATGTCATTCAACTTGATTCACCATCATTGGTTTCGGCTCGATTTTTGCTGGTTCTGTAAATTTTCTAGGTTTAGCAGCGATTCTCGATACAAGCCGGAACTTTTTCTGTTGTTGATGCTCCCTCCGGCTCTGTTGCTACTATCAACACCTATGGTACGGTAAGCACCGTAGTTTATACCAAAATAATTTAAATTGTGAGTTTTCAATTCTAAAAGTCATGAATTGCATTACTATAATAAATTTACTCATCTCATTGCAACCTAAAGATTGCACTTAATTTTAGGGGAAGGAACAACTAATTTCTCTATTACTAATTACCAAATTTTAAATTAATAGGCTTCACTATCCTTTCTTATTTCTTGACAAATAGTATTGCCTTAGTAATTGTTATTTTATTGTATGTCCCCGTTTCAAATGGCCACACTTGCTTCAATTGTGTTATCAGCCTCATTTGCTCAATTTATTCTTTTATACCTGCATCAAAAATTTATCATACTTTTCATACCTGGATAAGTCATAAACATTCTTGGCGTTGTGACAACTCATTCCTCACCAGCTGTAGCTTGAGTTGGATTGTCTTTAAACATCGACCCATATTAAAACCAATATATGTAGCTTTCTACAGCTATGGTTTGGGTAGATTTTCAAACTAACTCAAATGAAATCCAGAATATAAATGCCGGCATATGCAATATTTCTTTAACAACTATGGTGCACTAAGTCAGGAAGTTAAGAAATTACTTTTTTTCTAACTTGCTAAAAATTACTAGTTGCAGTGACTTTACATGTCTTGTTATTACAGTTTGAGCAGATTACACCTCATTTTATGGATTTCTTTTGTTTTCCTCCTTTTCTTCGTTGCATAGCTTCAGACTATCCTATATTGTCTATCATTGTACCAACATATCACAAGGTTAGCTAGATAACAAGATCGAAGCTAGTGTTACACTAACATGACTGAGCTTCCAACTCATGGATTGATCAACTTGCACCAAACGAATCATTGCAACATAGCAAAGGTACGAGCGAAATACTTCTCATTTAAGTTTGACTCTGCTAAGTTTAGTTTACATAATTAAATTTCTTGTTAATTACATTAACGAGATATCTTACAAGCATATTTTTACGCATTGAATTGCCATTGGCATCAAAAGGAAAGCGGTTATTGTTATGTATGGACCGTCAGGATCACTGGACTAGTCTAACTTTCAGCTATATCAATCATATCTGGTATTTTCTATCCCATTTCTCTATTTACATTATTTTTCTTTATCTCACTAAATATAGCTTGTTTACGTCAGTCTTGGATTTATTGAGTTCGTTAAATATAATTATTAGGATTTAGTCCTACGAACATTGTGGTTCTTTTTAAGTTCTCTTCTCCTGAATATTAGCAATTTCAACTTCAGTTAAAAGCATTGAATGATGCCTGCCATGTCATGTAACTTAATGTCATATGGTTATAATGAAAGTTTAGAATATTTTGATCCGAAAACATCAGTGCATCGATGAACCAACATAGGTAGTTTGCTACGGCTGAGTTTGCTTACAGCTACGGTTTGATTTGAACCAACATATGTAGTTTGCTACGGATGAGTTTGCCTACAGCTACGGCTTGATTTGAACCAATATATGTAGTTCGTTACGGCCGCTTATGCCTACAGCTACGGTTTAATCTGATAACCCGATTCAGCTTCTGATTAAATGGTTATATGACCCACTGGCTATCTCTCATGTGGTTATGATTGATCTTCTTGGATCAGTTAAATACTGCTACAACTTTGATTAATCTTTATTACTCGTATATCAACTGTACATGGTCACATCCAACTTAAATTTGATCATCAATCATACACGCGATATTTTTGTTGTGAGTTTGATAATCATTTACACTATAAAACCATGTCCTGATTAACTTTCTTATGATATTTGCATTCATTAACTTCTTAGATATTCAAACAGACTATTATATATATTTTAATCAGCAAATGATATTATAGAAGACATATACTTGCATAGTAGGCGCGCTAGTCACTACTACGTGCGTTTGAAGCTTTCAGTGGCTGCGGCTTAAAGATTTCAGCCTATGGTCACAGAGTTTGTGATTTCATTGTTGTTAATGCTCTTAATATAGAGGTGTCTATACATCTATGATTTACTAACTATTAGCTAAAAGTATTTTATCGCTGCATATAGGTGGGATAAAATCATCATTTAACTCTTCACAGATTATATAAAGTCTTTCAAAATGAAAGCTGTACGTACCCCCTGTCAGACATTTCTAACAAAAGATATTTAAATATACATCTGAAGCAAACTCCCGTAGTCATTGGTTATACAAATGATTACACCCCATCGGACGTATACTATTTTCCCTATCTTGATGATATCTTGACTATGAGTATCAATTTTAGTCACTCTTGATGAACAAAGTGCTAAAGTTCTCAATCTAATGACCCTTTTTTCACAAACCTATTTTTTATTATTCCAAATGCATTCTGCCTTTCTCACCACACTTTGAATTATGTTATTTCTTCACTTTGCATTCTGTTTTGTGGTTTTATATAGTTTTGCACTGTTAATACTTGCACATTGAATGTATTATCACTCAGCCACTTAGTTACCAAAAATAGTAAACTATAGCAAGTCTACTTATCTATTCAACCTAAAGATTGAACTTCATTTTAGGGGCAAATGATGGATCATTTATTAAATAACTATGATTCCGGCCCAATATGGTAATAGCAAGCCCAACCACATACAAATATCTAAAGTGATATAGATAAAAAAGGGAGGAGGGACAAGAGAGGAAGGGGGATATTTTTTACACCCAGAAAATGATACACAGAAAAAAAAACACACACACAACAAAAAGCTCTACGGAGATCTTCCGATGATCGCTACGGAAATACGATATAAAATCCGTTGACCATCACTTGGGATTTGGATCCAGAAGGAGATTTTCAATTTTCCTTGGTAATATTTAGTGGAGTACTACGTACAATTATAGTATACCGAGTACTTTGCAATAATAAAAGCTAAACCTATAAGTATAGATATTCAAGTACACAACAATTTGACTACAACTTTATTTCTCTCAAAGATTTAGACCTTCTGAAATGCGCCCTCTTGTCCTTTCCTGATTATGCTAACTCGATCTTTAGAGGGGAAGTGCAAACATTGTCCACTAACTCCTTCACAATATTTATCATCAAATACCTAACAAACGTACATATCATTTTTTCTTCAAATAGTTCATCCTTTTTTCATCTCTTTAGCGCCTGTCGAATTTAGCACTTTAACCGAAATTGGTCGAATTTAGTAGCCGGCAAAAAAATGAGGGAAATGTCCCGCCACTTTCTCTACCCCACACGGCTACATTCAACTCATTCCGGTCGAATTTAGTACTTTATCGAATTCGGTCGAATTTAGCACTTTAACCGAAATAGGTCGAATTTAGTAGCCGGCAAAAAAATGAGGGAAATGTCCCGCCAATTTCTCTACCCCACACGGCTAAATTCGACTAAATTCGGTTGAATTTATTATTTTCAGAAATTGAAAAAATGTTATTAAATATTTAAATGTTTTTACACATCATGAAAAAATATTTATAAATAGAAGGATTCATCACATGTACAAATTTATTTTGTACAAAAAAATATTCATATGATAAGAGAATGTTGAATTTTTACTCATTAGATACTTTCAAAATTTTAAAAAAATATCTAATTAGTTGTAAAAAATATGAGAGTATCCGGAAGACATATTACATTATATAAAAAAATTCTTCTTAATTCACTACAATAACAAGATTAAAAAATTCTCCTAAACAGGGTTTCGTGTTTCGGTTTTTTTAAAAATATTTCTCGAAGACCCAACCGTACGGAGGTCATGATCCATCCTTTTTACTGTTATTGCCAAAATTTCAGAAAAAAATAAATTAATTTGGTTTGGTAATTTAACGGTCAACTAAGTACTTTGACTATAACCCCTAAACAGGGTTTCGTCAGGATTTAGTGTTTCGATTTTTAAAAAAAATATATCTAGACGACCCAATCGTACGGAGGTCAAGATCCATCTTTTTTTTTTTGCTAAATACCATCCTTTTTAATGTTATTGCCAAAATTTCACAATAAATAAATAAATTTGGTGTGGTAATTTAACGGTCAACTAGTACTTTGACTATAACCCCTAAATAGGGTTTCTTCAGGGTTTCGTGTTTAGATATTTTAAAAAATATTTCTCGACAACCCAACGGTATGGAGGTCAAGATTCATCCTTTTTAATGTTATTGCCAAAATTTCAGAAAAAAATAATTTAATTTGGTTCGGTAATTTAACGGTCAACTAGTACTTTCACTATAACCCCTAAATATGGTTTTGTCAGGATTTCGTGTTTCGATTTTTTTAAAAATATTTCTCGACGACCCAACCGTACGGAGGTCAAGATCCATCATTTTTAATGCTATTGCCAAAATTTCTAAAAGAAATAAATTAATTTGGTTTGGTAATTTAACGGTCAACTAGTACTTTGACTATAACCCCTAAATAGGGTTTCGTCAGGGTTTCGTGTTTCGGTTTTCTTAAAAATATTTCTCGATAACCCAACCGTACGGAGGTCAAGATCCATCCTTTTTAGTGTTATTTCCAAAATTTCAGAAAAAAAAATTTAATTTGGTTTGGTAATTTAACGGTTAACTAGGTTGAAAAATAAATAAAAAAATTAAATAAAAAAAGGAAAAAAGCCAAATTTAATTTAAAATTCATACACACCAAAGTAGTCATACTCACTATTTTTATGATGAATCTTAACCTACTTTAACTAAAAAAAATTTCAATTTTTCCCCGTTTTTAACTAGTTTGTAAAATAAATTAAAAAATAAATAAATATAGAAAAAATACCTATTTTTGAACATAAAATTTGGTGGTATGACTACGTGGGTGATTATAAATCTTGAATAAAAATTTTGCTTTTTTTTATTTTTATATATTTTTTTGGCCTTTATTCCTATTTTAAAATAATAAATTCAACTAAATTTCGACCGAATTTTTAATGGTCATTATTCCTATTATAATTCAACTAAATTTTGAAATGACCAAAATTTTCAATTTCGACCAAATTTGGTCGAATTTAACATATTAAATTCGACCGATTACTATTTTCGACTCCGTTAAATACGACCAAAAAAAATTCGGTCGAATTTTGCTAAATTGGACTGAAATCGGTCGAATTTAGCTAAATTTGACCAAATTTTTTCGATCGAATTTTGCCGTTTTTGTTGTAGTGAAGGTACCGTGTATCTAATATAAGGCGATCCTGAACTATATAGAATTAGAATACTTATTAAACTCATGAACTGTAATGTTTTTGCAAGAAGAAGGGTGGGTGGTGTGTCGAGCATTTAAGAAAAGAGCAACAAGCCAAACAAAGAACATGGGAGTCGATGAGTTTCTATGACGAGCCTAATGGTGCCAGCTCAGTTGTTGATTCACTTGATTATATGACAAGGCAGCCTCAAGTTTCCTAAGCCGGCAGAACATTATGTGTAAGCAAGAATTACAGGAAGCAGAAAAATTGACCTTTACACAATCCGATCATTTCGTGCAGCTTCCACAACTATATAGCCCATCTCTGCCATCAACAAAGAGGCCAATAACAACCTCAACCTCAGTACTAGCTTCCAAAAATTATATGGAAGAAATATGAAGGAGTAGATAATGGAAACATTGGAATGTCAAGCTTTGAGGGACATGTGAGTAACTCAGAGATAGCATCATGAGTAACTCAGAAATAGCATTTCTATTACTAGAGAGTGAATTTAGTGATGATGGTAATAAGTTAAATGAGTTTTTTTTTAACTCTGATTGATATGGGAATCATATATCACATATGATACGTTTGTGATGTATTTATGTATATGAGCAGATGGCATTTGAGGAGCATAAATACATTCTCTAATCATAAAGTTTTAATCAGTGAAAAGTAATTTCTAATTTGTCTAACAACTAAACTCTTATTAATTTGTGATTTCTCATGCTCTAGAGTTTCATGATTTTAAAAAAAATATACTTATAATTATAATAATAGAATTGATAAATAATATCCATAATATCAATTTTACATAAATATCCATAATTTATTATTTATTTATACTCCATTATTTTGTAAATATTAATGTAAATTACATGGGAATATATGAAACTTAAATATCATATTTAAAATTTATTTATCATTTCCTTGTAATGATTCATTGATTTAGGATTATTTTTTTTGAATCCTTCAAATATAGATGAATACACTTTTTCTTAAATCATATATTTTTATTCAAGTCAAAGAAGATTATTTATTGTCAAATTAATATTTTACAGTTAGTTATCATATTAAAATTGGATAATTAGAATTTATATTTTTAAAATTTTTAGTTTCGAATGGATAACAAAACTGATTGCAATTAAAATAATTAATATTCAAATTTTTATGATCTAAGACAGTTCCAACGGTCAATTTTAGATGATCTGTTCATCAAATTATAAAAGTCTTAATATGAGTGAGATCCACAACACTGTTTAATGGTGGGATTAAACAATCGATTATAGTTTAAAGCACCATTGAGAAAAGTGATCAGATTTTAGTTTAAATGGACGATAGGTTTTTGTTAGATGGAAATTTTTCGTAATGATTAACTGCTAACAACCATCACCAAAATTACATTAATTAAGTGATTGATTGAATTATGACCTAATTGAATTATGACCCATTTTATAGCTGTTACATATAAAACTCTAAATTTTTTAAAAATTATGTAAATAATAAGAAATCTAGCGTTAGAGATAATTTCATATTTACAAATTTGAGATAGGCCTTAATATTTATAATTAGAGAGTATAGATGAGTTTCTTTATTAATAATAATTATTGATAGTTTTATTAAACTATTACTTATAGCACAGAGATAATAAATTCCAAACAATGTTAGAATTTTAACTTGTACATATGTACATATTAGGATTTTGGTTTCATGTTCTATCATTAAAACTAGTATGATAGCCCGTGCAAAGTACGGGCCACATTCTAATTCGTACAATTTCTTCGCAAGTAGGCGGTCATATTTTCTTGTCAATCTATTTCATGTGCTTCGATTTATTTAAGGTCAACAGTTGCTAATCGTTCGAATTTTGAAATATTAACGAATTCTAAATTTTGAGTAACATACAAAATCAATCATGAGATTAAACCGCTCAAGTTAATAAATGGGGCACCAGAAAGATAATGTAATTTAGGGGCACATCTTTTCTAATAAGTAAAAAAAATTAAAAAGTACGTAGAGGCACAAAAATGATATTCGGGGCATATTTTGTTCAATGTAGCACCAAAAAAATAGTTTAAGGTACGAGGAGTGCCAAAAAATAAATCGCATGTATGTGATGGCACATACACATATTCTTATGAAATTATCACTATTATGATTATGAGCTAATTATGTATAAAAATCTTTATTTGCAATATCTTTCGTAGAATAGTCTTATACATATATCTTGAATGTCATTGTGTAACACCATATTTTTTAAATTTTAATTATAATTTACCCAACATTTTTCAATGGATTGGATTAACATATTATTGTCAAACTAATGTACCAAGATTTGTAATTATGTTATTTTGATTTATAGTTGAGTACAAAATTCAAATTCACTTGGAACTTTCAATTTCTCAGGTTCGACCTAGGTATCATAGTTGTAGCAGCACTCGTTGAATGTAAGAAGAATGATAATAATGATACATATGAGTTACTCATTATCGGCCAAGTACTATTGCAACAATAATATGTCGTTTAATCTATTTTCTAGAAGTAATTTTTAAAAGGGATAATAAATTATTTCGTCCTTCAACTTTATGATGTTTTTGGTTTAGGTCCCTGAACTATGAAAAATAATATACGGATACCTAAACTTTTAAAATTTCTGATTGACACCCTTCCTTTCGCGGAATTAAGTGAAAATTTAACATGTTAATCTTCGAGTGATTATCAGAACATGGGTGGTGAAAGTTTTCAATTTCGAGTTCACTAACATATGCAAAGCTGCATATTTTAATATGTTTTTTTTCGTGTTCTTGAAATTAAAGTACAGATTTCTATATGTTAGTGAATTCAAAATCGAAAATTTTCACCACCCATGTTCTTATAATCACTCGAAGATTAACATGTTAAATTTTCACTTCATTCCGCGAAAGAAAGGATGTCAATTAGAAATTTTAAAAGTTTAGGTATCCGTATATTATTTTTCATAGTTCAGGGACCTAAACCAAAAACAGCATAAAGTTGAAGGACGAAATAATTTATTTTCCCATTTTTAAAATATTATCACGATAATATTATGCTATTTAGTTTGTTTCCATTAGCAATAGTAAACCAGCAAGAGTATATAGGTAGATCATTGTATTATGGCAATAACAACACAAATATTTTAATATTAGGAGAAATCAACTAAAATGTACGATATATCTATACAAACTAATATGTGCTACACTGGAAAAAAATCATTTATTTTTTATACAATCTTAAAATATCACTAATGGATCGTTATGTTATAGGTAGTCATACATAATTTAACATCTTTGTTTAGTATATATAATCTTGTTTAACATTATAATTTAACTATGCATTTTGTTTATTTATTTAATCGATAACTTATATAGTGTCTAAATCCAGCATATCAACTAATTCTGATTTTTTTTTATATAAAAGCTTAGAAAATCTAAAAGCAATTTTTCAACAACAATTTTTTACAAAAAAACTGTTTTAGGGAAAACATTAATTTTTCACGGTAGCAATTTTTGTAGACAACAATTTTAGGTAAAGGCATCAAACCCCAATAATTTCCTTGTAGATTAGGATATAAACAAAAACTAAAAAAGACATAATTTATTCAGTGATTGTGAATTTAACTCCATTTTTAGAGATCATAAAATCAATTCCCTTGATAAGAACAAAAAATCATGTCGTGTTTCCTGTATAATATGTCCTTATTTTATGGTTAGAAACTCATGTTGTCTTGTGTACTACGTGAGTGCATATCTTATTTTCATGGCATATTCATAATATAGATAAAAATATTATTGTATTTTAATTTCATAAAATTATCATTCTAATTTCAAAACAATTTTTTTCCCGATAATAATTTACTTTTTTAGTTGTTAAAACACTTCTATCTTAAAATTTTAAAAGTGAAATTATTGTGATGGCATGATAATCGTGTAATGCACGACCTGTATTTTAACTATGATAATTTTACATACACATATTCTTATGAAATTATCACTATTATGATTATGAGCTAATTATGTATAAAAATCTTTAATTGCCATATCTTTCGTAGAATAATCTTATACATATATCTTGAATGTCATTCTGTCAACACCATATTTTTTAAATTTTAATTATAATTTACCCAACATTTGTCAATGGATTGGATTAACATATTATTGTCAAACTAATGTACCAAGATTTGTAATTATTTGATTGAAAATTGATTTACCTATTTTTAATATATTTTATTAATAGTTAGAATATATGGAGTGAATGCAAGATTAGTTCTAAATTAAAAGGTAACGTATTTTAATTAAAAAGGAAATATTAATGATTGGAAGATATACAACTGATTTTTTAGGTATTTATAAAAGATAATATTTTCAATTAAAAGTAAACGTGAAAAGGACTATCAGTTAATTACCATTAATTATATTATATTATTATTTATTTTAATAATAAGGATAACCGTACAGAAAAGCAAATCACCAAAACTTTTAATGTTTCACTTTTAATATAATAGTATAGATGCGTAGTGGTCATTTTGTGTTAAATAACATAAATAACATTACATAATATTATATAATATTACATATCATTAAAATGATATGTATGAAATGAGTAGTTTAGAGATTTACTAAATAACACGAAAATTCATAACAAATTTATAAGTTTTTGAAAGGGTTGAAATTTTGATAATTTTAAGTTCATTAAATCTCAAAAAAATAGTAAACAATTATAGGAGCGGGTTTTTTACATGTAATTGATGATTTTCAAAAAGGTACCAAAGAATTGAAGTTGTGTAGTTGTTGTGTATGTGAACACAAGCCACTTGTATCTTGAAGGTCATGAGTTCAATTTAAATAACACTAAAATCCATAACAAATTTGTAGGTTTTTGAAAGGGTTGAAATTTTGAAAATTTACTTAAGTAAATCTCAAAAAAATAGTAAAAAATTATAGGAAGTGGGTTTTTTTTACATGTGGTCGACGATATTTAAAAAGTTTTTTATGTATGTGAACATAAGCTACTTGTATCATTAAGGTCATAAGTTCAATTTATCCTAAGTAAATCTCAATAAAATATTAAAAAAATTTAGGAAGCGTGTTTTTATGTACATGTGATTGATGATTTTCAAAAAGCTACAAAACAATTGATGTGGTGTGGTGGTTGTGTATGTGAACATAGATCATTTGTATCTTAATGGTCATGAGTTCAATTCCCAAGAAAAACTTTTTTTTTTATATTTTAATATGATAAAGGTTATACTTGTAATTTATTACATAGGCTTGAAACACCTTGTTAGCCTATAATAGATATAAAGGATTTACCAGGGCCCATGACCTTTTAGTACACATACTTTGTGAGGACAAAGTAATGCATGTCAAACAAAGGATTAAAATTTAAAAGTCGACAAAAAGGTACAGAGGTGTATATATTTCTGTGCAATTGATAGAAGAAGGATATGGAAGGAGCAGTCAATTACCGGAGCAATTCAATCAAATCATTTAATGTTTTCAACTAGATATTCATTAAGCTCTTTAAGCTGTGAACAGCAATGTCTTGAACAAATGTCGTGAAAATATGGATCATATCTAAGCATAGCAGAACTTATGTAGTACGAAGACACTGTATACTGTTGCCAGTTTTTCAGGTGGAGATGTGAAAAAAAAATCCTGAGGTATAAAAAAATCACTCCTTTAAATGGGTGAGAAAGTGTAGGTACAATTAGAAAGAGTAAGAAAATGGAAAGGACTTGCAGAGGTCCGCATCCAGAAATTTTTTTAGGGGTATACCGAGTAAATTTGGGAAAACATCACTATAATTTTTAAATTTTTGTGGGACACTTTTATATATTTTTTAAAAGTTTAATGATAAAAAAACATTAAATTTTGTTTTAAGAGTATTACGAATGTGTCTGTGATACCCTTTACTAGAACCTCCCTTGACATATATCATATATGTAATTGTTTGGATCATGTTTCAGCTAGCTACATTGCATAGATTGCTCGGATGAGAGCTGGGAACTTGTTTGTGGAAATGTGGGCCCTGGTCGTGTCTACCATGCGCTATATGGCTCCTGTTCTGCATGTTTTGTCTACTAAATCTCTATATATATATATATATATATATATATATATATATATATATATATATAACACTTCATTTACCACATATAGATCACTAGCTGCAAACCCTATTTCAAACAAAATAATAATTTATACCTTGCCCAATAGGGAGGTTGTTTCCGAAGGACCCCCGGCCTAGTACAGAATTACAAATACAGAAAGAAAACCTAATATAAACTAAGAAACTCACGCACATGCAGGGGTTCGCGTCGAACCCCTGACCTCCTTCAAAGGAGGCCAGTGACTCAACCACTTCACCAACATGTTGTTGGCAAAAATGTCATGTACTGTTGGAGTTTTTAGACTACTAGAGTAGAGAAGAGAGGAAAATATAGAGAACATGGAGAATAATATTTAAATGCATATTTGATATATATTATTCAAAATAACCAACGTGTGGTTTTAAACATAAAATAACAAACTGAACTCCTAAAACCTAACATCTATCTTATCTATTAGTAATTTAAAAAACACCTAACAAACTAATTAACAATATTTCAAAACAATTCAAATAATTTTGAATTATTTCCAACATTCCCTCTTAATTCAAAATTCTAAAATTTGTTGAACCTTTGATGTACTTCCCATCATCGCCTTGTTGGAGCACTTCTCTCCACAATTTCTTCTAGGTGCACTTCTCACCAATTTCATGCCTTGATCCACTTCTCACCAATTCCATGTTGATGCACTTCTCATCAACTTACACATTTGGAGCACATCTCTTCAAAATCAAAACAAATATTCTTCGTCAACTTCTTCTATCTTGTTGACACTTGACTTGATTCAAGTTAGGAAAAAAAAAACTCTAACATGTACAATATTTAATCAACTACTAGTTTAATTCTGTAATAAAATTAAACATATGCAAAAGGTTACTAACCTTTTTGGAATATCAGAACATTAAACAATTATCAGAATTCTTATTAAAGGGCAGAAATTTTGGAACTATGTAGACCAGCTAGCTAGGCATTACCAGAAATCTCAAAAAAAGGATATCATTGGCTCCATTATCTTGGAACCATCTCAGTTTTAGTTCTTACATAGTGGTTCCCGATCAATTGAAGATCCATAGAGATTCTCAAGAACTAGCTACTGCAATAAAAATACCTACTGATCACCCAATGTTTGGTTTCTCTATTTGCAAGATCATATACTAAAACTAATAATTACCCTTTCCATGTTTAAACACACATGATGTTTCATCATATCTACTAAGACACTACATTGTTAATTACTGGTCTAATCTCTTTGCTAATTATATATTAGTGGCATAATTACGCCGACATGTTCCACTATTCCACCGTATGTATTCAGAGTTTTATGTTCAAAGTTCTGCAAAGCCAAAATATCAAGTGTTCATTAACGAAAACAGGATTTGTCGAGCCTATCTGGCTATCTGCCATGATTCCAAACTACGGGTCGCATAAGAGGACCAATCACATTTCAACAAATGAGTTTAGTGAAATTATGTTAAAACAATTTCTGAGTTCAAAAAGAATATCTTTTCTCTATTGGCTATCATTTACACTCGATTGGCCACCAGATTAAATTTCTGTTGAAACTTAATTATTATATGTATATTACTGGGTTTGTAGAGACACACGAACACACACTTTGTATAGCTAAAAATGAAGTAAGAAACTGATACTTCTTAATAATAATAAACTTGCAACGTATAGAAAAATATAAAGCAAGGACTAGCTAAAAAATAGAAACTAAACCACTACACCCCTATCTAAACTTCACTACTTCAACTACGTCTAACAATCCTAGAAATACTGAAACAAACGCATGACTCGGGCCAAACCAGTACCACTCGTCTGGACAGCATCACACACCTGGACAATATCTATTTTATTTAAAAGAAATATTAAGTTTAAGATTAAATTCCAACAATCTCCCCCATAATGTTAAACTTACGAAGCACTTCTCTTCATCTTGTGATGCACTTCTCACCACCATCAATATTGATGCACATCTCATCAAAAACCACTTTCAGTTTTGCATTTCTTTGATGTACTTTATGTCATACATTCATTTCCATTTTGTGACGCACTTCTCGTTATCTATATATTTTGCTGATGCACATTATCACCAACATCAAAATTCTGGAGCACTTCTCTCCTTCTATTTCCCGACCATCACAAGTGTTCCATCTCGTTCTGCATGGCTTTCTGCCATTCTATCTCATTCTCTGCCTTCAGTAGTCTTCTCCGGCATAGCCTCATCTTTCTCGACAGCTCCATACTACACATGCATCCCATACTACACATGCAGATTTGCCACCGGCGTCCGCGCCGCCACCACCCAGTGACAACCCAAGGAATAGAGGGAAGGCTGTTAAGCCTTGAACCCCCCTGGGGCTCTGATACCACTGTTGAAACTTAATTAGTATATGTATATTACTGGGTTTGTAGAGACACACGAACACACACTTTGTATAGCTTAAAATGAAGTAAGAAACCGATACTTCTTAATAATAATAAACTTGCAACGTACAGGAAAATATAAAGCAAGGACTAGCTAAAAATTAGTAACTAAACCACTACACCCCTATCTAAACTCCACTACTTCAACTACGTCTAACAATCCTAGAAATACTGAAACAAACGCATGACTCGGGCAAAACCAGTACCACTCGTCTGGACAGCATCACACCCCTGGAAAATATCTATTTTATTTAAAATAAATATTAAGTTTAAAATTAAATTCCAACAATTTTCACATGCTATTCTGGTTTGGTTGGGACACACATAATGTCAGCTTATAGGCCAACCAAAAGTTTAGAGCTAAAGGGCTTAAAAACTTGTCCTTTTTTTCAAAAAAATGCAGAGCAGAAAGAGCACATATGACAATCACTAAAATGGTTGACTAAATACTGGGTTCTTTCTAATACAACAATGATTTATATGATGGCACGCATAGCAACTAGCGCATCCTTAATGAACTTTTCATGCAGGATAACATTTTATATACATGAAAAGGGATAAGCAACCTCCTTTTCGTCCAAGAGCTTGCATATAAAAAAGACATGTATGTACACTTTATGATGATATAATCTACATAAACTTTAGAAAGATGTAAAAATATGAGAACATTGTCATTCACAGGTTGATGCCAAGAAAAAAATGTTCAGTTTGAGCAGCCACCAGTAGAATTCCAATTTTTCAGTGCAGGATGAATGAACCAAAAAACACCGGTATCATGTTGTAACTATGATATACTCCCTCCGTCCCTTTTTAGTTGGCACATTTGCAAAAAACACACATATTAAAAAAGATTTAATTATGTACTTATGAGTGTGTATTAATTATAAAGTCAAACATTGGTATTAGAAATAAAGGGGTATATATGGAAAAATTGGTAAAAATATGTAATGGAACAAGAAATGTGACAATTATTTATGGAAATTTTTTTTTTGCAAATGTACCAATTAAAAAGGGACGAAGGGAGTAATTAATATTTACATAGAAAAGTTTCCGATTAGTAGTTGTTATAGGGAGAATATTGTATAACAATATTTTGGAGGTTACTGGAATCACGGAGCAAAACACGGATATTCTGCTAAGAACATGAAGAACACGGAGGAGATTTGTAACTGTTTGTGGCTGATCTTGTTTGTTGATATTTCAGGGGTGAACTGTTTCTCAAAAAAATAACAAGATGCCTACGTACCCTATTTATAGGGATCAAGCCGTACGTAGTTCTCTTTGAAAAGAAGTTATCTAGACGGGCTAGGGTTTCTATGGGCTCGACTTGACCCAGATCCATTAGACATCTCCTTGGGCTGATATATTTTACCCATTTTTCCTGCTCATGACCCATGGCCCATTAAAGGTTGCCCATGGCTAACATGATGCTCAAATCAACTGGCCTCGCTGACGAGGCGGTTGGAGAAATTGAGTGGCCTCACAAGCGGCCTCGTTGGGCTAGTCATGCGAGGTGATCCACACTGTACAGAGATGATCACGCTCGCGCGATCTCGCTGGGCCTGACCGTAACCTTTCAAAATAAATATATTCTAGGCCTCGCTGGACCTCTAAGCCTCGCTGGACCTCGTAGACTACGACCCCTTAGGGCTCGTTGGCGAGCTCAATCAAAAGCTGGATAATACATTGAACTGACTCTTGATGGTGGGTTTCAGTGACCCATTCTTCATTTCCAGGCCCATTGTGAGTGGTGCACCATTATTTTAGCCCATTGGACCTGTTTAGGACTTATGCAAGATTAGGGCATAACAACTACCCTCGAGTCCATATTGTCATTAGAGATGCGATGTGGACTCAAAACTACTTTGTCAAAACTTCGATGCGAGGCCTGTGCTCGATATAGATTACTCGGGATCGCATCTCGACCCCTATGAATTTGAATGGTTTCTAATAGCTGTCACATCTTGAGATCCGTTCTTGGTTGCTAGGATGATGACACGTGTAACATATCTTTCTCTCTCCTGTATACTATATAAACTCAGATTTCATAATCATTTGTCACTTTTCATATAAACAACATAACGAATTGCTGCCAATTTGCTCCCAGATCAAACAGAGAACCGGCTCGCTTTCATACAGGAACGACCTCAAATTTTTCTAATATCTTCATATCCTCTTCAACAAACAGTATGTTTTCTTCTCTTGTTATTCATTTTAATGCCTGTATAGCTTACAATTCCATGTATATCTGCTTGTACTTGTATGCGATACGATCCTGTTAACCCGCGACCCCATATCTGTAATTTCACAATGTGAACCCAGCCTCGCTAGGATAGAAAATGCGATCTCCCACTTAGATAAAAAACAGACCTTCCCTCTTTAGAATAGGAATACAAGTCAATTCTTTCTTCGTGTGGGATGTGAGGACACTTAGAACCTTCTATATATTTTCCTTTTTTCTGAATCCCCTTGATATTCTGTAAGTGCACACACTAATAATTCACTTTTTCAGATGTCCAATGACGATAGCTCAAGGACTCCTTCACCTCTTCCTTACGTCTCAATAAGTGAGCAGACGGCTGCCAATATCGCTAGGGCTACAAGCGCGAGCGACAGTTCGTTCAAATTATAGCTGGACCATTAATGGTCCAATGAAGAATACACCCGGGAAACTCCCCTAAGCTCCTGGAAAACCAAGCACCCATCCACCTCGCAGAATGCATCGGTGATATCCCCTCAAGCTCACGAAATCAACTTCCTCCACACATTCCTTCCTCTATTCAAGACGAAGTGAATGAACTATTGGATAAAAGAAATAAACTCTATGCTAGTGTCCCCAAACTCCTCTCTCCTCTTGACGGAAATCTTCTCCCTGCAACCTCCATAATGATCGCGAGCAGCTCTTCTACAAACTTGCTAGGCGACGCCTATTATGAGCGGGAGGGTGGAAATGACAACGAGGCCAATTCTGATGATTCTGATTATGAAGAGCCTTCCTCCGATGACGGCGGCCTTGATGAAGTAACCAGGGTCATCAATTTTGAAGATTATGATTATATACCTGAAGCTTCTCCCCAACCTTACGTACCAACTCCTCAACCCAAGCTGGAAGGAACTATTTATGTTGGGGGACCACGTCCAGAGGATATCAAGGTGGGCTCGAAACTGAAACCTGGCTAGCCACGCACCCTAGCCTGCAGGGATCTATTAACGACCCTAGATATAGAATCTTTGGTTAAGGTCGTTGACATATTTATTCCAGAAGGCAAAATTATTCTTCCCAAATCTACAATGCGATGCTATCGCTTTAATCACAAAGAAAACGGTGGCAGAGTGCCTCGAATGGTCTTGACATCTGCAATAATGAAAATTGGCATCTCCTCTCCCCTCCATCCTTTTATTATGGATGTTTGTGAAACGTACCACCTGGACCCAATCCAAATAAACCCCAACGGCTACAGAGCCACGATTGTCCTCTACGTTCTTTACCATAAACTTGGATATCCCAAGTTAGATGCGAGAACAATGGGCTACTTTCTGCAACTGAAGTGATGCGGGGCCTCAGACTTCGGATATGTCTATTTCTTAGGCTGGCCAGAGTTTAACAAAAAAGAACTTTATCATAGTGCTCCAAGCAACGCGGGCTCGTGGAAAGGACCTTACTTTTATGTCCACGAGGTGCCTAGAGTAAAGACTTCCTTTAACTATCTCCCAGGTATGAAGCTATCCTTTTAACTTCACCATCTTTTTATTCAATTCATACCATAATTCATCCTTCATGAGATCGCAGATGGTCAGGTGCGAACCATCATAAAAGGGTGAGGAGAAGAAACTCGTTGATGATGTGCTGAAAACTCCACGAGAGGACCGTAACATTCGAATCCTCCTTTCTCTTGAGAACCTGATTGAATGTGGCTTCCTGAAAGAAGGAGTTGGTTTTCCTTCTGAGACAGGGCCTTCAAGTGCGAAGAAGGCTTCACGAAAAAGAAAAGCACGTGAAGAGGCCTCATCCTCTCGAGTTGCAGTTACCGCCAGCGAGGGTACTCTCCTCGTCGCAATGCAACCATTACTCCAACCTTGCCAACCTTTTAGCTCTTTTACATGCTTGCATCTTTACTGTCCTCGCATTTACATAACTTGCATTATTATGATTTGTTTATAACTTCAAATTGTATTTTACTCCCATTTCTCAACTATGTCGAGCAAAGGTGGTCGCAAACCTCCATTCCTAGCGAAGAGCGGAGCTATACCGATATCAAAGCCCACTGCTACTCCCCAACAACAAAAGTCTACTGAACTCTTGCCTCCTCCACCACCAGCAATGCATACTGAGACTTCTCATCAACCAGCTCAAGGGAACCCCGAAGAACACATTTCAAAGAAGCCAAAGAGAGATAGGCCCATGCTCCCGGTCCCTAAGCCTCCGGCCTCTGCAACTCCTGTTCACCATCTTTATGCGAAGCATGGGTATACTCATGTGACCGAGGAGGAATGCACGAGCTGGGTAGGTGCTGAACTGGTTGAAAATTCTGAATCTGTCTCCAAGTGTCTCGCTGAAGCGTTTATCCATCAAGCCTCACATCTCAAAGAATTGAAGAGCGTGGTATCCACTAATTCTAAGTTAGAGAAAGAGGTGAAAGTCCTCAGATTCAATCTTGAAGAAGATAAGCGATCGCTAATGGAGACCTATAAGCGGTCCTTGGAAACTGAGACCTCTACTCTTCGCTCTGAACTTAAAAATGTCAACAATCAGAAGACTGCTCTTGACAAATTATTAAAGGAGGCAGAGGTGCATGAGGTGGAGCTGAAGAAGAAGCATGGGGAGGAGCTGGAAAAACTGAAGCAGGAGCTCGCTGCCGGTAAAGTTGACCATGACACTAGCTCTGGGGCTGCTCAATCTGACTTTATGAAAGAATTCATAAGGAAGATCCCTGACTTTGACTGGTCAAGACTTGGACCTGGCAATGTTGAGTTCACCGAAGATCTTCGCAAGAAGATTGAGGAGGAGGACGTTGCGGCAGCTCGGCTCGCTGATGATGCCAACAAGACCAATCCTAATGACAATGCTGCATAATCGATCTTTCTCCTTTGATTTTAATTAACAAACTGGGGATACGAACACCCCTGGAATGTCTCGCAGTTTGTAATATTTTTTTCGATAACTGTCTTTATAACTTTACTGGTTTTTTGGCTCGCAGTTTGTCTTCCCTGTTAAATTTGTAGCTTTCCTTTTTCTTGTTACTTTTAAATTTACTTATAAACTTCAAGGTGTGCCTTATCTCTTTGGAGTCATGTCATGCGATGCCTGTTGGTGTATACTGAAAATATTTATTTGAAGTATATACATTTATTTCTGGCCTATTTTATTGAGAATCATTTAAATGTTTACATGTTGTCTAAATATTATATATTGTGAATAATCTAGTATCAAATGGGATACAGAATATTAGATTATTAAATACGGTTTATATAATATAATAAGGTTCACAGCACAGGTGGAGTTAGACAATCCACTGGAATGGCTGTAGTATTATTTAGATTAGTTTGTATTGACTAATAAATAATACTAGTATACTTTGTGTATATTGAATAGGATCAAATTTAGAATTGTTCCCTTATACTAATTAAGAAGGTGAACTAAGATTCTATGTTATTATTAATGCTTATGTTCTTAATCCAGATATAGTAATTGACACGTGTATATTATTTACATGCTTTGATTTATATATGAAATAATTCTTTTGATTTATTTCATTATATTTTGGGTGATGAAATAATATATATGGTGAATATTATTTATTGAAGGAATCCATGTCCTGATAATATTCGGGTTAATGATGTCCCCTTGAAAGCTCAAAAAGATTAATTATGTGAAACCTTGCAGGTGGATTTATTCCGGCATAATTAAATAAAGGTTGAGTGGATGATCAAGGATAAAAGATATTAATTAAATGAATTATCAGTAATTTATTTAATTAATGGACATGCGATATTTTAAACATGGGGAATTTAATAAGCAAATAATATTGGAACCGAATTAATTAATTAAATTACGGTATTAGGAAAGGTAGTGCAAATATTAATTCTTTAGTGGATTGAATTAATATTTAATTACATTGGGCTAGGCTCAAGATTTAATTAGAAGGCCCAACCTAATTGTCCATGATCCCTATTGTAGCCTATATATATTCTTTTCTCTTCTTGCTGGGGGCTGGTCGAAAAAATTTTATAGCCACCCAGGAGCAAGAAGAGAGGTTAACTTGAGAAGACGAAGGCCACACTTCGCTCAAGGGAATTTGGGAATACAATAGAAGAGCGTGGAATCAACCGTTAACAAGGTGATTTTTCTATTCGTACTCGTTAATTTATTGTATCAAAAATCGCAGTGCCAAGATCTGATTGTCCCAACAATTGGCATCAAGAGCTAGGTTCAATGGTTCTGCGATTTTTGATACGATGTCAATGTCGTAATTATATATGCATGTGTATAGTGGTGTGCTTGGATAATAATCTTTTGCAGGTTGTTTAGTATCCACTATTATGGCCATGTAATTTTAATTATGTGTTTGGATCCCACGTGGTTTAATCGTGGTTAATTTTTTGTTTGGTTTCCACGTGGTTTATCGTGGTTGTAAAACACGAGGGTTGATCGTGTTAGAATAGATTTTGCAAAATTAGTTTTGTATTAGATCTATTTTTTTGTAATTGTTTGTTGGATTTTATTAAGATCCGGATATTTTTTAACAATTACGTGCGATCGGAAATCGAAACGGAGACAAAAAAAATTTGTCCGCTGCGTAGCTGCTGGTTCGATTTGTTTTTGAATTAAGTCGACAGATGTGGTGGAAACAGAAGCACGAGAAACAGAGCAGAGAAGAAGAGAAGCAGGCGCGCGTGAAATTCTGGACAAAGTCAGTAACGCAGGTCTGTTCTGCGTTACAGGATCTAACAGTGTGTAACGCAGGTCTGCCCTGCGTTACAGGATCAAACAGGTGTGTAATGCAGGTCTTGAATGCGCAACAGTGCCAACCTGCTGTGTTACGCAGGACGTGAATGCGTAACAGTAATTTTTGGCAGAAAAATGATTTTTCAGCAGAACACAAGGCTGGAAATTTTTTTTCAAGGGGCCATAATAGTGGAAAATTTTATTCTAATTTTTTCCACTGATTTTTGATTATTGCTTTAATTAATTAATTATGTGTGTTTTTAATTATGTGTGTAATTATTTTTTAATTGCATGTTTAACATAATTAGGACGACATGGACATAGTATTTATTTATTATGCTTCAATCATGAATAGCATGCTGTTATGTTATGTGTTTTGTGTATTTTGATACATGTGGACTGCGATTAAATAACATAAGGCGATGCATGCTAGATAAAATTCCTCAATTTTAAATAAAAATTCTAAGTGGGTGAGGGAATTAATTAGGAATTAAATCCCATGGTCTTCATTATTGTTTGTATGTAATTTAACACCGAGACGAATATAAATTATATACATGCCACCCATCGTGGCGTATGATTTATGGTGTCAGGTAGTGTTATGGATATTACTACACTAGTACAGAATAGGCCTTTAGCGTCGCACTTTAGGCGTCGGTTATCTAGAGAGCCGTTGCTTATACATACTTTAGGCGTCGGTTTCTAGCTTAACCGATGCTTCAAGTCATTTTTGCTGGGTCTTTTGCGTCGGTTATTAAACAACCGACGCCTAAAACTCACCCTTTAGCGACGGTCTTTACTTAACCGACGCCTAAAACCAACCTGTAGCGTCGCATAAACAACCGACGCCTAAAATCCAAACCTTTAGCGTCGGTCGTTAGTCAACCGACGCTTAAAACCAACCCTTTAGCGTCGGCGTTTACTCAACCGACGCATAAAATCGACAAATAAGCGTCGGTTATTACTCAACCGACGCCAAAGATAATTTATGCTGGGCCTGTAGCGTCGGGCCTAGTAATGCCGATGCCTAAAGTTTTAAATAAAAATTATAGAAAAAGTAAAAAAGTAAAAATATATTAATTAGTAAAAAAGTAAAAACATATATTAAAATAAAAATATATTAATTAGTAAAAAAGTAAAAACATATATTAAAAATAGGAAAAATTTCAAATTTTGAAAATAAATTCATACACATCAAATTAGTCATACTCTTTGTATTAAAAATTTTTACCCAACTTTCACTAATATTCTTTTTTTCCCCAATTTTAACTATTTTATAAAAAAAAAAAAATTAAAAATTAAAAATTTCAAACATAATTTTATATGTTTTTACCTAATTATCCGTACTCAATTCTAATTAATTGAATAAAATAATATTTTAAGTACTAATAACTAATCAATTTATTTTTCAGATAGAACATGTTATATTTTCTATATTTTTCAGTAACCAATCAATTTCCATTTTTAAGTAAAAACATATAATCTTTTACATTAATGGTTAAGTAAACATATATTTTAGGATATATTTTAATTATATAGAATATTCTATATAATTAAAATATATCTTTTTCAAAATACTACATTGATTTCTATTTAGTTAAATTAAATGATAATATTAAATTAAAATTCTAAATATAACATCAGGCTTTTACCAAGGAAAGTTAAAATAAGAAAATAAAATATGACCCATAATTTTGCTCAGACTTTGAATCAAAACACGGATCCCCAATTTTAGACCGACCCCCTCATCCTCCCAGCCCTAATTTTCAATTCAACTACATCTCCATTTCCATCTTCGTTCCTCTTATCTCCATATCCATCTTCTTTCCTATGTTTCTCCTACAAATACAAAAATGAGTTCTTCCGATTAAACTGAGTTTCGAGAATTAAAAGCTGCAAGTCAATCAGAGCATAACCAGGTTAGGTCCTTCCCTTAAAAAAACACAGAGAGAGCATAGTGGGTGAGGAAGCAGGCAACGCAGCTTGTTTCAGTTGAGAGCAGTTATCCACAAGAGTGAAATCATGGCAAACAATGGGATCTCCACTAGTTCCCAACCATTGATACCAGTTTTTGAGGGTGAGAAATATGAGTTTTGGTCAATCAGAATGAAAACCCTCTTCAAATCTCAAGAGCTGTGGGAATTTGTTGAGGATGGGTATGATGAAAAAGAAAAAGATGAGCAGAAATTAAAGGAGTACAAGAAGAAAGATGCTAAAGCTTTGGTTTTTCTGCAACAATCTGTAAGTGATTCTCTTTTCTCCAGAATTGCATCTGCAACAACATCCAAAGAGGCCTGGCAAACCTTAAAAACTGAATTTCAGGGTTCAGCAAAAGTGATTGAGGTAAAACTCCAAACCCTTCGTTCTGATTTTTCAAATTTGGAGATGGAAAAGAAGGAGTCTGTTCAAGATTATTTATCTAGGGCAAGTTCAATTGTTAATAAAATGAGGTCTTATGGAGAAAAAATTACTGATGAAACGGTGGTTAAAAAAATATTGAGAACTCTCAATGATCGTTTTGATCTCATTGTTCCCGTAATTGAGGAAGCACATGATCTGTCCACTTATTCCTTTGATGATTTAATGAGCTCCTTGCAAAATCATGAAGAGAGGTTGAACAGGAAGCAAGGAAAAACAGAGGAAAAAGCATTTCAGGTGAAAGGTGAAGATTTCAAGGAGAGAAATGGATATTCTGGTGGACGAGGATATGGCAGAGGTGAATATTTTGGTGGACGAGGATATGGCAGAAGTTTTGGTGGACGAGGATATGGAAGAGGAGGAGGATCTCGTGGAAGAGGTCGTGGTGGTCGTAATGCTGGTGGAGGTCATGGTCGATCATCTGAAAATCGAGCATTTAGTTATAAAAGTTCTATCCAGTGTCACTACTGCAAAAAATATGGGCACAAGGAATCAGAATGTTGGTCAAAACAGAAGGAATCAGGAACAAAGGCCAATTATGTTGAAAATGATGATACATCAGAAATGCTGTTCATGGCGCAGTATTCCAACAACCCACCAAATGATGATATTTGGTTCCTCGATAGCGGATGTTCCAACCACATATGCAGTTCTCGCTCGTTGTTTGAGAAGCTTGACATCTCCCAAAAATCAGAAGTTCGACTTGGTGATAACAAGAAAGTTGAGGTCGAAGGAAAAGGTACGGTTGCTATATGCACTAGTAGTGGTACAAAGAAATTATTGCATGATGTTTACTTTGTACCTAGTTTGGCACATAATCTGTTGAGTGTGGGACAATTAATGAATGGTGGATTGGTAGTTGTATTTGATGATGGTAAATGTGTTATTAAAGACAAAAAATCTGCTTCCATTCTTGCTAGTAGCGTCATGACCAAAAATAATATGTTTCCACTTGATTTGTCTACTATTGAGAAGAATGCTCTGGTTGTTAAGGGATGTAATGATTCTGATATGTGGCATTTAAGGTATGGTCACCTGCATCTTAATGGTTTGAAATTGTTAAGTAAGAAACAAATGGTATTAGGGCTGCCAAACATAGATTCACTTGCATTTTGTGAAGGCTGTGTCTTAGGAAAGCAGAGTAAAAGGCCATTTTCTGTTGGGAAGTCTTGGAGAGCCTCAGAAGTTCTTGAATTAGTGTATGCTGATCCTATTAGTATTTATCAGATTCTTGTTGTACCGAATTCGATTACTCTTTAACTGTTCTGTTAAAGCTTTTGGTTGGCAATTGTGTTTTTGGTTTTAGGCAACTTGCAACAACCAAAAATGGAACCCCTTTATTCGAGATATATGTTACAACTGGTTTACAAGGTGAATACAAGGAGCAGGTACTAAAATTTACAAGCTGAGCCTCCTATCCAATATTTTGCACTAATTTACAGTTGCTCTTACATGATGGAGTACTACGACGTACAAAATCATTGACTTGCTTTTAGCTAGATTATGTACTTTCATTTTTTGCATAAACTCTTGTCAGTTACATTAAGTTGGATAAATTCACCAAATTATATTTGTTGATTTTCACTAGCAATGAAGAAACTAAGGCAGTAGTTACAAGTACATGTGGTGGTAATCTACTATCTTTCATATCATAACTCTCATATGTATGTTTTATAGGCCATCTATATAAAGCAGAAGGAAGCTTGTCACCATTCTTTGGGATCCTTAAATCGCACAGAGCTAGAACTGGGTGTCTTTCCCTTGACAGCATTAGCTAGTAAAGCCGATCATGATCAGTGGATTGAGATGATGATGAAGTTCATGGCGGCAACTGGAAATTATATGGACGAAGAGGTAGCTAAGAACTTTGTAGCAAAACATCGGGTCAAATCAACACGTTGTCCGTGACTTAGGAAATGAGTTTGTGGTGGATTCGCTCGAAGAGAAAATTGTAGTACACTTTGTCTTTACTGTTGGTGACATTGTAGATAAAGTTACGAGGACTCTTAATAAAAAAGTACTTCGAGTACCAGGAACATTGGAGAGAAAAGAATGCTTCTCATTTTGTCTAAAATTCTGATGACCACAACCATGAAGTTTATCGTACTACAGACCACAGTTCCCTTGATTTTGTTGACTATACGTTGTCAGAGGGATACCCACCAAGGTTTGTTTCCACTGCATATAAATCGAACTATGCTGCTGGTGAAACTATTATTTATTAAACTTTTTGTCGTACAGGGGGTTATGAGAGGGGAAGATCACAGGAAATTTATATCACTTCTCGTCAATCGGGCAGAAAATCAACAACCGCTTCTATCTCGTCTGACTACATTTAACCGGATTAACATTCCAGATTCATCTGATCCCTTAAATGGTAGTGTAGTTTACTAAATATGTTTGTATTCTGTATCAGGACCTGTAATATTAATGTGCCACAGTGTTTTTGTACTTCTTATTGAGATTGGAGCTTTGCATACTCTGAAGTTAATTAGAATTTTCTATCTTCGCAGGATTATGTATTGGCTCAAATGGTTACCTCGCCACGGAAGTCATTCAACTGAGGAGATTGTTTGGTCCTTGGCAGGAGGTTGATGGTACAAAGGAAGTCTCAGAGCCTGAGTGGTGCGAATATGTTGAAGCTGTGAACTTGACCGGTGATTTTGATATGCCAGCTGGTCAGGAAAGTCTTTACGCATCTTTGTCATCTTTTTCAGTTTTATTATAAGTGTCATGTATGCGTCTCCTTTCTGTAGTGTACAAGTAATAGTTTATATTTAATGTCTCTTTCGATGTCTTTAAGTTTTTGTGCGCATTCTTTTACATCTTGTATGTTTAATTAAATTTAATTTTTTTTTGTTATTCATCTGTGCAGGCGTCCAAAAGGAACTGGATTTCTCAAGTTTAAAACAATAGAAGCAGCTGATGCTGCAATTTCGGCAGCAAGTGCTGTAGCTGGTGTGGGTATTATTGTCAAAGGCAGACAATTGAAAGTCATGAAGGCCTTGGACAAGAATTCAGCACATAGCAAAGAGTTGTAAAGAAATAATGAAAATTTATTCTTTTGTTTCATTGGTGGATTTAATTGTGTATTTGTTTGTTACATTGGTGGATTATAAATGAGATGTTTGTTGGCATGTGATAATTGTAATTGTTTGAAAAATTGTAATTGTTTTATACTATATTGTGGTGTTTGTTGGGTTTGAGGTAAAGATCAGTGAAATTGCAATTTTAAAATTTTATTTTTTTAAAAAAAATTGACTTTATGCGTCGGTTCTTTAGATGACCGACGCCTATAATCAGACTTCCAGCGTCGGTTGTTTAAATGACCGACGCCTAAAGCACACTTTTAGCGTCGGTTATTTAAATGACCAACGCCTAAAGTACACTTTTGGCGTCGGTCATTTAAATGACCGACGCCTAAAGTACACTTTTCGCGTCGGTCATTTAAATGACCGACGCCTAAAGTAGACAATCAGCGTCGCCATTTTAACCGACGCTATAGACCTATACCTATAGCGTCGCCTTCATATACTACGCCAAATAACCGACGCCTAAAGCCTATTTTGACCGACGCTAAAAGCCTATTCTGTAGTAGTGCTAGAACAAACTTCCTAAATTAATTACGAATATTGAAAGGTATACATGCCACCCATCGTGGCGTACCAAGTTTCATAGAATTCGATTAATTATAAGGGTGCTAATGATTGAATATAGATTTTCAATATAGAGAGAAAGGATGAATCTGTCTAGAAAGGGGTCTTAAGTGATGCCTCTTGACAATGCTCCCCCCGATCTGGGAATTATCCTATTATCGATTATTGATTTGAAATATTTAATGGTGGTATCCGGTCTTTTTAGTAATTTAAGATTAAATAATGGTATACACTTAGCTATGAAAAATAATATATAGTCCACCCTAACGTGGCGTATTATTTAGTAATAGGACCGAAGTAATATTTAAACGAATTTAAGTGGTATATATGTCACCCATCGTGGCGTACCAGATACTTATGGTGTTTAAATATTAGTGCATTAATTTTAATTAATTGTTAGAGGAAACCAATAGGATTTAAGATTTATGCAACTATCTGATTATGTGTTACATGTATGATTCTCAGGATTAGATCATTATGGGCTTTAATCCACTATTCACCATACTTAAGGATAACAAACTTACTGGACCGAACTATATTGAATGGAAACGTAATTTGGACATAGTGTTGACTTCTGAGGAGTACAAATTTTGTACTTATGAACCCAAGCCAGATCAGCCTGTTGAATATGCTCCTGAAAGTGAGAAGGAGTATTATAAACGGTGGGTTAAGGCAGATGAGATGTCGCGATGTTACATTCTGGCAGCAATGTCGGGTGTTTTGCAGCATCAGCATCAGGCTATGCCCACTGCTTCAGATATGCTCTTTAATCTCAAGGAACTTTTTGGAGAACAGAATAGGGCTGCTAGGCAAGTAGCAATGAAGGCTTTAATGAACACTCAGATGATTAAAGGAACACCTGTAAGGGATCATGTTTTCAGAATGATGTCTCATCTGAATGAGATGGAGATCCTTGGTGCTGATATTGATGGGGAAACCCAGATCGATATCATCCTTATGAGCTTGCCCAAAAGTTTTGAGCAGTTCCTCTTGAATTACACCATGAACAAAAGGATGTATAGTCTCGCGGAACTTCTGACAGAACTTCAGGCAGCTGAAGGACTCTTTAAGCAGAATTTTCAACTGAATGTGGCCGAGAAAGCTTCTTCATCTAAGCCGAAAGGTAAGAAGAAGAAAAAGACTCAGACACAGAAAGCTGGAAAGATTGCTAATGCAGTGGGAGTTCAAGGTGGTGTGAAAAAGCCTAAGGGCAAGTGCTTCAGGTGCAAGCAGTCAGGTCACTGGAAACAGGATTGTCCTCTTCCTAAGAAGACAAACAATACTGGTATGTCTCTTTCTCTAGTTACAGAAACATATGTAGCGGCTATATCTACAAGCACTTGGTGTGTAGATACAGGAGCCACTGACCATGTTTGTAACTCTATGCAGGGGTTCCAGCAATCCAGAATGCTTAGAGATGGTGAGATATATGTGTTCATGGGAGATGCTACGAAAGTAGCAGTAGTTGCAGTTGGAATAATTACATTATCTTTTGGCGATGATAGGATTTTGGTTTTGAACAATTGTCTTTATGTACCTTCGTTTAGAAGGAATTTAATTTCGGTTTCTAAACTTGCCATGGATGGTTATAATGTTTGTTTGGATCGTAATGTTTCTATTATGATGAATAAACGAGTTATATGTTCTGGTACATTGCAAGACAATTTATATATTATTAATCCTATCCAACCAATGCTGCAACATAAGGAAACTAATAACATTCTTTCTAGCTCAAATAAAAGAAAGAAACCTTCTGAATTGAACCAAACATATCTTTGGCACTTAAGATTAGGTCATATTAACTTGAGGAGGATTCAAAGACTGGTAGTAGATGGGCCATTAGGCTCGTTGGCAGTGGAGCCATTTCCAGTTTGTGAATCCTGCTTAGAAGGTAAGATGACTAATAGGCCTTTTAAAGCAAAGGGGAATAGAGCTAAAGAAGTGTTAAAATTGGTTCATACTGATTTATGTGGACCTATGAGTATCCAAGCAAGAGGAGGTTATGAGTATTTTGTCACTTTCATTGACGATTATTCTAGATATGGGTACATTTATTTGTTGCGCCGTAAGTCTGAGTGCTTTGAAAAATTCAAAGAGTACAAAGCAAGTGCGGAGAAGCGACATCTTGGAAAATGTATCAAGTCACTACGATCAGATCGTGGTGGCGAATACTTGCTTGGAGAATTTAGGGAATATTTATCAGAAAATGGGATTGCATCCCAGTTGTCTGCACCTGGCACACCTCAGCAGAGAGAAGGAATCGGACTCTTTTAGAGAGTGTTAGATCGATGATGAGTTATTCAGATTTACCCAAGTCGTTCTGGGGATATGCTATAGAAACAGCGATTTACCTTCTAAACTTGGTACCTTCTAAGTCGGTTCCCAAGACTCCAATAGAATTGTGGACTGGTAGCAAACCAAGTCTAAGACATATTCGGATTTGGGGTTGTCCAGCACATGTGCTGAACAAGAACGCGACTAAGTTAGAATCTCATACAGAAGTAAGGCTGTTTGTAGGCTATCCCATGGGAACGAAAGGTTATTCATTTTATAGTCCTAGGGATCGAGATATCATTGTTAGCACCAATGCTAGATTCTTAGAAGAAGACTATATAATGAAACACAAACCCATGAGTAGTATCGTTTTAGAGGAACTAGTGGGAGGGACAGATAATCCCCAATTGCCAATAGTACAAGTAGATCAACCACAAGAAAATGCACAACCTGTCACTAATACCACACCGGTGCTTCGTCGTAGTGGGAGGGTTGTTCAACAGCCTGATAGATTCATGTTTTTGGGAGAGTCCTCAGACTTGGTCTCTGGTGAACATGATGACGATCCCAGGACATACGAAGAAGCAATTCTAGATAAAGATGCAGATCTTTGGCAAAAGACAATGGAATCTGAGATGGAATCTATGTATTCTAATCAAGTTTGGGAGCTCGTGGAACCACCCAAAGGTGTAAAACCCATTGGATGTATGTGGATCTACAAGAAGAAAAGAGGATCTGACAAAAAGGTGAACTCCTGGAAAGCACGACTTGTTGCGAAAGGGTATACTCAGAAAGAAGGGATCGATTATGAAGAAACCTTTTCGCCGGTTGTTATGCTTAAGTCGATCTGGATTCTTTTATCTATAGCAGCTCATCTCGATTATGAGATTTGGTAAATGGATGTCAAGACAGCATTCCTTAATGGAAGTCTTGAGGAAACCATCTATATGCAACAACCAAAAGGGTTCATTAAGCAAGGCCAAGAGCATCTTGTTTATAAGCTTAAGAGGTCTATTTATGGACTAAAACAAGCTTCTATGGACTGGAATATTCGTTTTGATCAGGCAGTCCAGTCATATGGATTTGATCAAAGTCCAAGCGAATCATGTGTGTATAAGAGAAGTGAGGGTAATGCAGTGGTTTTTCTAGTACTGTATGTGGATGACATTTTACTCATTGGAAACAATGTTAAGATGTTGTCATCAGTAAAGGCATGGTTGTTCAAACAATTTGAAATGAAGGACTTAGGTGAAGCGGCATACATCCTTGGGATCAAAGTAATAAGGGATCGCAAGAAAAGGATGTTGGCTTTATCTCAAGAGCCCTACATTGATGAAGTATTAGCTCGTTTTAACATGCAGAACTCTAAGAAAGGTTTTCTACCTTTTAAGCATGGAGTGGCTCTATCCAAGGAGCAGTGTCCTTCGACACCTAAGGATATAGAGAGCATGAAAGTAGTTCCTTATGCTTCGGCATGTGGAAGCTTAATGTATACTATGTTATGTACGAGCCCTGACATCTGCTTTGCTGTAGGCATGGTTAGTAGATATCAGTCGAACCCAGGTCAGGAACATTGGAGTGCAGTAAAAACTATACTCAAGTACCTGAGAAGGACTAAGGAGTATATGTTAATTTACAAGGCCTCAGATCTATTTCATTTGGGATATACTGATTCAGATTTCCAATCAGATAGGGATAAGAGGAAATCGACCTCGGGATATGTTTTTACTTTGGGAGGTGGAGCCGTTATATGGAGGAGTGTAAAGCAGAAATGCATTGCAGACTCTACCATGGAAGCCGAGTACGTGGCGGCCTCTGAGGCTGCAAAGGAGGCTGTATGGTTCAGGAACTTCCTTTTGGACTTGGATGTGGTACCTAATTTTCCTAGGAGCTTGACAGTGTATTGTGATAACACTGGTGCTGTGGCAAATTCGAAGGAACCGCGAGATCACAAAGCAGCTAAACATATTGAACGTAAGTATCATCTCATACGAGGAATCGTAAAGCGAGGAGATCCTTTCACAAAGAGCCTGCCAGCCAAACTTTTTGACAGGCATGTGGAAGCGATAGGAGTCAGATGGATGGACACATAGTTTTTTGTAATAGTGGATTAAATAAACATTGATATACTCATAGAATATTTTGAGTATAAATGGGAGATTGTTGGTGTATACTGAAAATATTTATTTGAAGTATATACATTTATTTCTTGCCTATTTTACTGAGAATCATTTAAATGTTTACATGTTGTCTAAATATTATATATTGTGAATAATCTAGTATCAAATGGGATACAGAATAGTAGATTATTAAATACGGTTTATATAATATAATAAGGTTCACAGCATAGGTGGAGTTAGACAATCCACTGGAATGGCTGTAGTATTATTTAGGTTAGTTTGTATTGACTAATAAATAATACTAGTATACTTTGTGTATATTGAACAAGATCAAATTTAGAATTGTTCCCTTATACTGATTAAAAAGGTGAACTAAGATTCTATGTTATTATTAATGCTTAGGTTCTTAATCCAGATATAGTAATTGACACGTGTATATTATTTACATGCTTTGATTTATATATGAAATAATTCTTTTGATTTATTTCATTATATTTTGGGTGATGAAATAATATATATGGTGAATATTATTTATTGAAGGAATCCATGTCCTGATAATATTCGGGTTAATGATGTCCCCTTGAAAGCTCAAAAAGATTTAATTATGTGAAACCCTGCAGGTGGATTTATTCCGGCATAATTAAATAAAGGTTGAGTGGATGATCAAGGATAAAAGATATTAATTAAATGAATTGTCAGTAATTTATTTAATTAATGGACATGCGATATTTTAAACATGGGGAATTTAATAAGCAAATAATATTGGAACCGAATTAATTAATTAAATTACGGTATTAGGAAAGGTAGTGCAAATATTAATTCTTTAGTGGATTGAATTAATATTTAATTACATTGGGCTAGGCTCAAGATGTAATTAGAAGGGCCAACCTAATTGTCCATGATCCCTATTGTAGCCTATATATATTCTTATTCTCTTCTTGCTGGGGGCTGGTCGAAAAAATTTTATAGCCACCCAGGAGCAAGAAGAGAGGTTAACTTGAGAAGACAAAGGCCACACTTCGCTCAAGGGAATTTGGGAATACAATAGAAGAGCGTGGAATCAACCGTTAACAAGGTGATTTTTCTATTCGTACTCGTTAATTTATTGTATCAAAAATCGCAGTGCCAAGATCTGATTGTCCCAACAATGCCTTCCTTGCGAGGTCGCAAACACGATCTCTGAGATTGAGGTCGCACCTCGACTTCTTCTACTTTGAACTTTCTTTTTGAGTATATACGCTTCTTATCCACTAAACTTTGAGGACATTCCCTCAGGTCGCAGTAAGTGCACGCTCGCTACCTCATTGACCTGAGGGTGGTTCGGCCTCGCATACGCTTTGCTGGCCTATTCCTGAAAAATTTAAAATGCTAACAGAAGGAGAATAAAATTGCATAACTTTTTGGAGAACAAATTTCATATATAAATACTAGGGGTGAGGCCCAACTGATAGGAAAAGATAGAGACTACCAGGGGCGAGGCCTCTACTGATAGTATTTCCTTAAATGCTCTGCATTCCAAGCTCGTGATACGACCTTATCATTCATATCTGTTAGATAATAAGTCCCTTCATTGATGACAGCATAGATTTTATAGGGCCCTTCCCAATTGGCTCTAAAGACTCCATGAGTTGAGACCTTGGTGTTAGGCATCATTCTCCTAAACACCAAGTCTCCCACGCAAAGATGCGGCACATGAACCTTCCCATTATAATACCTCGCAGCTCTTCTTTGATAAGCTGCGAGCCTTAACTGAGCTTCCTCCCTTGACTCTTGAATCATGTCTAAATATAGCCTGTGATTGACCTCGTTTGCTTCGGGGTCATAATGTTCTTTCCTAAACGAGCCCGAGTCCACCTCAACGGGCACCATGGCCTTGCATCCATAAGTCAAATAAAATGGAGTCTCTCCGGTGGTAGACCTTGGGTTCGTGTTGTATGACCACAAGACCTTTGGTAACTCCTCGGGCCAACTGCCCTTACTCTCCTCCAATTTAGCCTTTAGGGTATGTTTGATTATCTTGTTAATGGCCTCGGTTTGACCATTTGTTTGAGGATGGCTCACAGCAGAGAAACTTTTCTTGATTCCCAATTTTTCACAGAACTCCTTCATCTCCTTACTGTCAAATTGTTTCCCATTATCTGATATGAGCTGATATGGGATTCTGTAGCGACACACAATATCTCTGTACAAAAAACCCTTTAATATTTTGGCCGTGATAGTAGCGAGGGGCTCAGCTTCGGCCCACTTGGTGAAGTAGTCCATGGCCACGACTGCATATTTGACTCCTCCCTTGGCTTTGGGGAGTTCACCAATAAGATCTATCCCCACATAGCGAAGGGCCAGGGGCTCGTCAGCGAGGTGAGGTGCGCAACTGGAGCATTACTGAAGTTGGTATTTCTCTGACATTTATCACATCTTCTAGCGAACTCAAAAGCATCTCTTTTCAATGTAGGCCAGAATACCCTTGTCGTAGAATTTTTGAGCTAGGGAACTACCCCCCAAGTGATTGCCACATATTCCTTCATGGACCTCCCTTAGGATGTAATTGCACTCTTCTCCATCTACACACCTCAAAAGTGGTGTATTAAACCCTCTTCGGTACAACACCTCATCATTAATCACATATCGAGCTTCCTGATATTTGACTTTCCTCGCTTCTTTCTTTTCTTGAGGGAGAACTCCATTCTTGACATACTCCCATATAGGGGTCATCCATGTCGACCCCTGGCTCGATATTTCCATAAAAAATTCTTCCGAAACACTAGGCTTACTTTGAACCTCCAACGGAATGATCCCAGGTAGGGTGGCCTCGAGACGCGGGCCTAATTTTGCAAGGGCATCTGCTCCCTGATTCTTCTCCCTTCTTATATGAACCACTCTGACTTCGTTAAACTTCTTAATCAGCCTCTGTGCACATCACAGATATAACTCAATCTGCTCACCTCTAGCTTGCCAACCACAATAAAGTTGGTATGTCACCAACATAGAATCGCTATAGGCTGTAAGGTTCTCCACCTTCATTTCCAATGGAAGTTTGAGACCAATGATTAGAGCCTCGTATTCTACTACATTGTTGGAAGCTTTAAATGCGAAGTGAACGAAACTTCTTAACATGCGACCTTTAGGGGTAACGAGCTCAACCCCGGCCCCAGCTCCTTCTTTAATAGACGCCCCATCAACATATAACTCCCACGACGAGGCCGAATTCTCGTTCTTGACCTCGGTGCCTACTACCTCTGGGATCGCTATTAAAGCCCAGGCATCTTCCTCAGATTGGGAAGGGAATTCCAATATAAAATCTGCTAAGGCTTGTCTCTTTATTGCACCTCGAGGCTTATACTCAATATCGAACTGACTCAGCTCTATTGTCCACTTTAATAGTCTCCCTGAGGCCTCGAGCTTATGCATCACTTGCCTCAAAGGATAGGCAGTGCGAACCTGAATGCTGTGTGCCTGAAAATAGGGCCTCAGTTTCCTTGAAGCCAATATCAAAGCATAGGCTAGCTTCTCCATGTTGGTGTAACGAGTCTCCGCATCTAACAACCTCTTACTGACATAATAAACCGAGTATTGAATCCTCTCCTCCTCACGAACGAGGACATCACTTACAGCTTGCTCTGAGACAGCTAGGTATACAATGAGGACTTCTCCTTTCTTAGGTTTAGAAAGAAGAGGTGGCAAGCCTAAATGCTCCTTTATCCTTTGGAAAGCCTCCTCAGATTCGGGGGTCCAATTATAATTTTTGCCCACCTTCTTGATTGTTTTGAAGAACTCATGACACTTATCTGATGATTTAGAAAAAAATCGATTGAGGGCTGCTATCCTTCCAATTAGACTTTGAACCTCCTTGACGTTTTTAGGTGACCTTATTTCCATTAGGGCCTTTATCTTGGCTGGGTTGGCCTCAATTCCTCTGTGGCTTACAATGAACCCCAAGAATTTCCCTGATTCGACCCCAAAAACACACTTCTGGGGGTTGAACTTCATTCTGTACTTTCTCAGTATGTCAAACATTTCTGCGAGGTGGGATATATGATCCCCGGCTTCCTTAGACTTCACAAGCATGTCATCAACATAGACCTCCATTGTCTTCCCAATTTGCTTCTGAAACATCATGTTGACGAGCCTTTGATAGGTGGCCCTAGCATTGAGGAGATCAAAAGGCATCCCAATGTAGCAATAGAGGCCTCTATCCATGATAAATGAGGTGTGCTCCTGATCGGGCCCATACATAGGTATTTGAATATACCCAGAATAAACATCCATGAAGCTTAGGAGTGCATGCCCCGCTGTCGCATCCACCAACTGATCAATCCTTGGGAGTGGGAAACTATTCTTGGGGCAGTGCTTATTGAGATCAGTGAAATCTACACAGGTCCTCCACTTGCCATTTGGTTTCTTCACTAGGACAGGGTTCGCGAGCCAATCAGGGTAGAATGATTCCCTAACGAGCCTGACCTCGAGGAGCCTGTCCACTTCTTCTTTGAGAGCCTCGGCTTGTTCTCCACTTATAGGTCTCCTCTTCTGCCTCACCCCTTTTTTACTTGGGTCCACATTAAGCCTGTGGCACATCACATTAGGATCTATGCCAATCATATTTCATGAGACCATGCAAATACATCTAAATTAGCTTAAAAAAATTCCACGAGCCTCCCCCTAAGATCAGGGTTTAGCTGCGACCCAACCCTTAACACCTTAGTGGAATTCTTAGCATCGACAAGAACAAAAATTGTGTCTTCTGTGCCTACGGCTCGCTCCACATGCTCAGGGATGCCAGGATCTAGATCAATTTCAACAACGCGAGCCTTGCTCGACTCTGCTTCCTCCTGTGTTGTGCCTCCCATCACAGGGGTCGCCCCGACACGGCATTACTCAGTCACAACTGTTGTTTCTCGAGTAATTCCATTAGGCAAATCTACCAATGTTGATCTCTCCTTGCGAACCCATTCCCCTTACGGGCTCGCACAGGTGCCTGTTCTGGGATTTCCTCGTCATCACTAGCCTCTTCAACAATTCCTTCTTAAAGAACCAATACTGGCTGCGAGGCCTGCATCATAATAGCTCCTGGTACTGGCTCTACTTGTATACCCAAGTTGTCGAAATAATCCTCCGGCAACTCTTTAATGGATATTATATTACACCCAACCGAGGTTCGAGAGGCCTCTTTGCGAGCCCTTTCTTCCTCCTTGCACTCCATCTTATCTGTCATAGAGCTACTCCCCCTTTTTGCTGATTTAAGGGCCCTGTTGTAGCACTCCCGAGATTCATGTTGAATTCCTATAACACAACCCACACCCTACGGAGTGGGGAACTTCATCAAGAGGTGGTAGATAAAAGTAACCACCATTATCTCCTTCAGAATTGGCCTTCCTACTATAGCATTATAAGCTGATGGTTGATCTACGACCATGAAATCCGCGACTTGGGTGGTAATTCAGGGCTCGTCCCCTAAAGTGATAGGAAGCTTGATGAGGCCTTTCACACTGACTGAAGCTCTAGTGAATCCATAAAGATTCCCCACTGTAGGAATAAGGTCCTTGTCCACATATCCCATCTTCTTATAAACATCATACATTAACACATTCACAGCACTTCCGTTGTCCACTAAGACTCTGTATATATGCTGAGATCCAATGCCAACTTGAATCACCAAAGCATCAGAGTGAGGATGGTGGACCCACTTCGCATCTTCTTCTGTGAACATAATGTTTGTATCCTCCCCCTTAAAGAGCTTTGGGGGCCTCTCCTGCAGATGATGAATATTAGTGAGGGGTCGTTCTCTGGCCTCGCGAGCTTGCCTCTCTCTAGTCTTGTTACTATCTCCTCCAATATAAGGCCCTCCTATGATTATGTGGATACTATTGCCTCGTTCTTCCCTCTCCTTACGAGGCTCCGCATTCTGTCCGACAGGAGGGACATTGTTATATCCCAATCCTGATTTGCCAAAGTTTCCTTGATGTTTCTTTACTTCCCGCACCACCCATTCAGTTAACTTTCCTTCTCGAATTAAATGATCAATTTGCTCTTTAAGGTGCCAACAGTCTGCGGTATCATGCCTGTTTGTTCATGAAAATCACAATATTTCTTTGTATTCCAGGTTCCTTGTACTCCCATGGCAGGAGGTTTTGTAAACATCCCCTTGTTAGCATTGACAGCATAGATGTGATCAACGGAGGCCACCAGGGGGTGAATTTATCTTCATCTCTAGCTTGACGAGCCCGAGGTGGGGATCGCTTTGGGGGATCACGGTCCCTTCTTTTTGGGCTTGGGCTACGATCTTGTCTTGGCCTGGGGCTTCGAGAGTCCTTCCTCTTTACTCCCTTACTTTTGCTTCCACTACCTTCTCCTTTGCTCTTTCTTAACTCTTCCATTGATTTCTCGACCCGTTGAAAGGGTTCTGCCTCTTTGTATAGTTCAACGAGCGTATTGGGTGTGGATGCTTGCAATTTCTTCCAAAGCTTCGTTCCTTCTCGTAATCCTGCAATGAGAAAATTCTTTACAGCCTCATCATTTACACCTCGCACCTTAGGGACTTCGGCATTGAATCTTTTAAAATACTTCTGCAGACTCTCTCCTTCCCTTTGCTTAATGCTAGCCAAAGTAGACACAGGGGGTGCATAAAGCATCGAGGATTGGAATTGCTTGATGAAGATGTCTATAAACTGCTCCAAAGAATAAATAGTAACTAGAGCCTCGAGCTTTGAAAACCACTGCTGAGCACTTCCCCTCAGCGAGGCCGCAAACAGCCTACACCTCGCTAGATGCGAGACCTGGTAAACATCCACCTCATTATTGAACCGAATCACAAACTCTGCTGGATCAGTATCTCCATTATAGGTCATATCTGAATGATGGCCTCGAAACACTGCAGGAAGTGGAGCAGTTTGAATTTCATGGGTGAAGGGCGAAGACGAGCCCATAGTAATAAAAATCCCTTTCACATTATTCATCGCATCGAAGGCCTTTTTTAGCTCTTCGAACTTATAGTCCCCAATTTTGGCCTCCTTGTCTTCTTTTTCCTTCTCTCCAGTACTTCCATGATGAGATTGAGTCTTTTTTGGAGCACTAGACTCCTACTGATCATTTTTGTGATCCTTCTTTTTATGCTCCTCCTCGCGATGTCGGGATCGGTCATGATCTCGAGGAGATGGGGCTCTGTCGTCACCACGATGGGACCGCTCACACTCTCTATGAGAGGGGGGTCTGTCATCGCAACGATATGACCGCTCACGATCTCGAAGTGGAGATAATGGTCGATAGGAGCCCTTGCTTTTGTTTTTAGATCCTCCAACCTTACCATAATTAATCTTTTCTAACTTGAGGCGAAGATCGTGCGCAGTCAACTTCTTTCCAAGGCGATCAAAGACACTTACTGATCGTCCTTCAGATGAGGCGGGTTTATCATGTGAGCCCCCTTTTTCCTCCATAGTAGCTTCCTCTTCGTTCCAATCAGGGTTTGTTTGATTTGTTACCACATCGTTAAAGTCTTCTATTAGCTTCTTGGCGGGGCCTTTACTACCTTCTACCTGATAAGTTCGGTCCCCTGTCCTTGCATTCCTCTTCAAACCTCTGGAGCTATGCCGCTTCTCCATCTTAGTCATCCTCTCCTTTACCGCAATCATTTGATCACCGAGGCGCTTTAGAAATGACATTACTTCACCAGTCAAAGCCACCTGTTGGACAGGAGGTGCTTCACTAGTCAAAGCCACCTGTTGGACAGGAGGTGTTTGCTCCTTCTTCAATTCATCCTTGGACCCATCTTCTAGTGCCTCGCTTTCTGGTGGTCATCTTTTTTCTTATGCGACCCCGGGGTCTCCCCCACTCCGTTTTTCTTCTTGTTCGATTTAGTCATTGCTCTCCCAATTCAATGATTAGGCCCTTCTTCTAGCGCCAAATGTTATAGGGAGAATATTATATAACAATATTTTGGAGGTTGCTAGAATCACGTAGCAAAACACGGATATTCTGCTAAGAACACGAAGAACACCGAGGAGATTTGTAACTGTTTGTGGCTGATCTTGTTTGTTGATATTTCAGGGGTGAACTGTTTCTCAAAAAAATAACAAGATGCCTATGTACCCTATTTATAGGGATCAAGCCGTACATAGTTCTCTTGGTAAAGAAGTTATCTAGACGGGCTAGGGTTTCTATGGGCTCGACTTGACCCAGATCCACTAGACGTCTCCTTGGGCTGATATATTTTACCCATTTTTCCTACTCATGACCCATGGCCCATTAAAGGTTGCCCATGGCTAACATTATGCTCAAATCAACTAGCCTCGCTGACGAGGCGATTGGAGAAACTGAGTGCCCTCACATGCGGCCTCGTTGGGCTAGTCATGCGTGGTGATCCACACTGTACAGAGATGATCATGCTCACGCGACCTCGCTAGGCTTGACCGTAAGCTGTCACAATAAATATATTCTAGGCCTCGCTGGACCTCTAGGCCTCGCTGGACCTCTTAGACTACTACCCCTTAGGGCTCGTTGGCAAGCTCAATCAAAAGCTGGATAATACATTGAATTGACTTTTGATAGTGGGTTTCAGTGACCCATTCTTCATTTTCAGGCCCATTATGAGTGGTGCACCATTATTTTAGCCCATTGCACCTGTTTAGGACTTATTCCAGACTAGGTCATAACAGTAGTCATGTAAGACTAATCACAGTGTTAATACATTTCTCGTTACGTATAACAGCCCAGCAACTTTAAACATGTATTATGAAGAGAAGCAAGTGCAGTATTATTACCATAACATAACTCCATTTTTATGCTTAACATTGTAATCTAATGGATTCTTTTCACCCGCAATAAGTTGTAGAGGGTTCAAGTCTTAGTGGAGGCAAATGTGTGCATGAGTAATTTTCCACACACATTATAGAATTGAAGACACAGTATTAACACAAAATAATTTTCTAATTTAAACTAAAAATAATATTTTCTAATATAAAATTAGATGCTTTACAAAAAAAATTCTAATTTGCATCTTATATATGAAGATTGAAATGCTTTAGCAAAATTCTTCAGTTTTTTACTTGGAAATCAAACTTGTGCCTTGGACCAATGTAGATCAAGTTATGCATATCACGCTGTCTCCAGATTTCTAATACTTCCTTTTATATGTGGTTATTCTGTCGGAATATATAAAACGCATGCCTTCATCTAATATAGAAGAATATACCTTCATGTAAGGAAGAAGAACTCTACCATATATGAACTTATGTTCAGCAAGTTAATCATAAAAAAGGAGAAGTATGTGTTGAGTAGCATACTTTTATTGGTTAGTATTTGCAACTTAAAATTATCGACACAAATACATGGCCACATGATCATGTTTTGGACACATTTATATGTTTCCTACTCCTTAATAAGATCGCGGAAACTGAGACCTTTATAACCTTTATTCATAAATGAAATTGTTTATTTTATTAAATTAAACGAAATTTCTTTTTTTTCGTTAAAATGATAAATTATTTTATTGATATAAAATCATATAATACATCTCAAGAGATAATAAAACTTCATTATCTAATCATCAAAAGTTATGCTATCCATGGATCACACGATCTACAGGAAAGAGACCCCCGGAAGCTTAGATAATAATAAAAACTTTTATATCCACCAAAATAAGGCCTAGTTAAAACCCCACAAAAGTAAAACCCTATGGGAGAAAACCTCAAAGGGAAAAAGAGTGCCCAACTAAAATTGAGAACATAAATTTACATCTATACTCTTTATTAAAAATAGAAACTGTTAGGAATCTGCCCGATTCCCGGCGAATACGGAAGCGATTTGGTAAATATGTGCGCTTAGATCCCACAAATATACGTGATAGTAATGAAGAAACAAACCAACAATACAGTAAAAGAGACAAGAGATTTAACGTGGTTCGTCCCAGCCTACATCCACAAGAGCAATAACTTCACACTAGATAAAAGAGATTACAATATCCGGGTATTCGGCCCCTGAATTTTATACAAAAATTCCGCCCTACAATACCTATTATGTATATCCCCAACTCACTGAAGTGTTTATCTCAAAACCTCCCCCTATCACTGTTTCCCGACAACCTTTCCTTCTCTCCCTCTCCCAACCCGGACAGTGCCACACAACCTTATAGAAAGACTCCTGCAGCGGGACCACCTCCGATGGCTGTAGTCAGACCCAAGTACCCTAAGGAATAGTTTAGGCACGAGGACCTTCTATCCCAACACTTCCTGAAAGCGGGCTAAACCGGCTCTCCTACTAGACGGACTATCTAGCAGCTATATAGAGAGAGAAGAGAGAATTTTGGTGTAATTTAGAATGAAGGGGAGAGGGGTATTTATAGGAGAGGGTTGTAGTAGGTGAGGGGTTGGTTGGTGAAAGTTTGGCAAGATGTTTGGTAAGAAGTTGGCTGCCTAACACTCTCCAAGACGGCTGCCTAACAATCTCCCCCTCTTTCCAAACTCACAACTCTTCACTTGCACTCCATACCTGCACCCTGTTGGCACAACTCCAACTTTTCCTCGATATGTATCATTCCCTACGACAAAACTCCCCCCGAGTCCAAGACTCCAAACTATACCCTAGTTTGCACATTCATTCTCGAATGCCCACTTGCTATACGCACAAGTGTACCATTGGCCTCTATTTGTCCAACTACATACATTTGAAGCAATCTGTTGTATACACACATACTTACTTGATTCACGTCGGCCAATTCCATATGAAGTCCATCACACACGAAAGTGTGACCATCACACACACAAGTGTGACCATCGATCTTTCATTTACTCCCCAACTGCATATCAAACAAATCAATTTGTTGCATGGTTCACCGCTCACTTGATTCGTGTTGATCGATGCCCATATGCAGCTGCAACACACCAACTACTCGTTGATGTCGTGGAAGCCCTTCGACCAAGCATCCATCCCAGCAGTCTTTGCACCATCGTCTAGACTGAAAGGCAATACAGCCGCAGCAGTATCCTTCAAGTCACTCTTCCCTCGTGCACGAGATAACCAGATTTTCGAAGTTCCAGTACGTTCTGGCCACATACTAATCAGACGATATATTCCCCCACGTAGCTCTCCCTTCATCCGAACCACACGGCCTCTTTTTATATTCATAGTTCCCCCTACTACAGAGCATATGTAACCTTCTGAAGCTAACCAACCGATAGATATTAGATTCTTCCTCAGTTTAGGCACATATCTTACCCCGTTCAAGCTGCGAACTATTCTATCGAACATTTTGATTTTCACAATTCCAATCCCCTTGATCTCACAAGTAGATCCATCAGCCAAAGAAACTGTTTCATTCTTTCCATCTTGGAATTTGTCAAAATGCCCCCTCTCGAAACATACATGGTAAGATGACCCTGAGTCTAATATCCATTCTCCTGGAGAACTAGTGCCTCGATTGAAGACGGTGCAAACATCTTCACAATAAAGAGTAACCACAGCCAATGATGCATCTGGATCCTTCTTATTAAGCATACTAATCAGCCTAATATGACCCCACTCCTTACAACCAAAGCACTGCATGCCCTTTTCACTGTATCTAGATTTACCCCTGCTATTGGTAGATTCTCTCACAACACCCCTTCCTCTATTATTTTGACTACGCAAAGCCAAAACTGTCATTCCATCCTTGTCACCATCCTGGTTCTTCCTTCCAGCATTTGACAAAAGTGCTGACTTAACCTCCTCCATTTTTAACGTGTCCTTTCTGTACAAAATGGTTGTGACCAAATGATCGAATGACTCCGGAAGCGAAGTAAGAAGAATAAGGCTCTTATCTTCTTCCTCCAATTTTACATCAACCTTTTCAAGTTGATCAACAATACCATTAAACACATTCATGTGCTCAATAACATTGCCTTGAGCTGCCATCTTCAGCTTGTATAACTCGCGCTTTAGATTTAACTTTGTAGTCAAGTTCTTCCCGAGATACAATGTCTCCAACTTTGACCATAATTCCTTCGGCGTGCTTTGGTCAACAACATTATTGATAATGTTATCAGCAATGCATAGTCTGATGGTACTCATGCATTGCAACTCAGCATCCTCCCAATCTTCATTGATCATCTTTGTTGGTTTTCCCTCCTTCCCCTTCAAAGCCCTTGCTAGCTTCTGTTGGGTTAGGATATCCTTTACCCTTCTCTGCCAAAGGGTAAATGATAAGTGGATTTTATATCCACTTGAAATGCTTCGTATCGGCTTAAATTGATTACTTGAACTCAAATATGTGGTGTGTTTAATGTGTTTTCATTGAGTTCTGCAGAACTAAGAGTTGGAGGTTAAATTGATTAAAATTCGGATTTTCCGGGTAGTTTGTGCAGTCTTCACTGTTTTGGCCATATCTGGAGTTCTACAAATCCGATTCTGACGATCTTACAGCTCACGCGAAGACCACGAAATTTTCTACAATTCTGAACAGGAGCCAACCACGCAGACTGCGTAGAAACTGCGCAGAGTGTGCATGAACTTCCTGGAAATTGCTGATTTTCTCTCCTATTTCAATTTTAAGTTGTATTTTTGGACTTTTCTTGCTGGAAAAGACTTCTAGGGCCTATATAAACATATCCTACCCTTGTAATTACATAACCAACAACCATCCATAACACAGAGAGAGAGCCGATACGGAGATTCAGACTTGGAGAAGGATTCTAACGCTCGTGACAAGCAACGGAGATCTAGATCTACTTATTGTTTTCTTCTATTAGGCGATACTCTTGGATGTTTTTGGGATTTTTTTTCTTAACTCATTACTCTAGCACTATTGTTTTTATTCAGACTTTATTTATTATCATGGTTTCTTCAGATCCCATGATGACGAGCGGTTCAATTATGAACTAATCGTTGTCATTGGATTCTAACGGATTTATTTATGGAGCTTTAGTATCTTGATGCTTAAAAGATCTGTGTGTGATGTATAATTGATATCCTCGCATGGTTATGCTTAATTGTTAGATGCGTAGCTAACATCTAATCTATTAATCTCTTGTGAAGTGAAAGTAGATCTTGAGATTTAGAACTTGCCATGCTAGCATAGGTTCATGATTGTTTATCAACATGATTTGTAGCGTAAATAAAAATATTTATGTTGCCCTACGTGATCAATATGGATAACTTGTTCTTCAACCGTTATGTTTTCAAATTCTATAGACATATAGGGTCTAAGCATAATTGGTGTCTATTCATCTTCTATCTCATTTGTGGATGCATGGGTAGTTTGGTATACGTATGCTGACAGGTAGCGTGTACTTATTTCGTGTTGTCCGATCAGTTATCATAACCATGACATATATTGATTAAAGGCGTCAGATCTAAGCAAAGTATTTAATGAAGTTAGGATCCCATGTTTATTCTCATATAAGTAATTCGATTTTAATCACGTTAATTAATTCATTCTTAGTTTGTTCAATTGTTTCTTAGTTAATTTTAGTTAATCAGAACCCAAATTTGTTAATTGACTTAGCAGTGAATAAAAACCATACATTGTTGCATAGGTGCATTAACTGAATTGAACCTAAACCAGATCTCTGTGGGAACGAACTCAACTTTATTCTATATTACTTGTGACCGCGTACGCTTGCGTGAATTGAGCAAATAGTAAAACTTCCTTTACCATCATATGGAGTCACCGTGAATCCTTTAATTCTTGCCATGATCTCCATTTGCACACAAAAACCAATCCAAACAACTAAATCAATTGGCCAGGTAAGTGTAAGAAACAATGGGAGCACTTCCGTCAAAACGGCGCCAAATTAGACAACCACTTTTCTTAACGACTTTCCTTCTGCACCAATAATTTAGACACAACTAGCTCTGATGCCAACTGTTACGAATCTGTCCGATTCCCGGCGAATGCGGAGGCGATTTGGTAAATATGTGCGCTTAGATCCCACAAATATACGTGATAATAATGAAGCAACAAACCAACAATACAGTAGAAGAGAAAAGAGATTTAACGTGGTTCGGCCCAACCTACATCCACAAGAGCAATAACTTCACACTTGATAAAAGAGATTACAATATCCGGGTATTCGGCCCCTGAATTTTATACTCAAATTTAGCCCTACAATACCTATTATGTATATCCCCAACTCACTAAAGTGTTTATCTCAAAACCTCCCCCTATCACTGTTTCCCGACAACCTTTCCGTCTCTCCCTCTCCCAACCTGGACAGTGCCACACAACCTGATAGAAAGACTCCTGCAGCGGGACCACCTCCGATGGCTGCAGTCAGACCCAAGTACCCTAAGAAATAGTTTAGGCATGAGGACCTTCTATCCCGACACTTCCTGAAAGCGGGCTAAACCGGCTCTCCTACTAGACGAACTATCTAGCAGCTATATAGAGCTATATAGAGTGAGAAGAGAGAATTTTGGTGTAATTTAGAATGAAGGGGAGAGGGGTATTTATAGGAGGGGGTTGTAGTAGGTGAGGTATAACGTCCTAGAAAATTTTGAATTTAGAAATAATTATTTAATATAAATTATGGATATTATTATGTGATTATTGTTGGAAAGTGGAATATGTGTGAAATTGTGTTTATGTTTTTATATGATGACTTGAGTAAGCTGTGAAGGTTGGTGTATTTTTATTTGTATTTTTGAGGGTTTAATTATATTTAAATCATGCATTTTTTATCCTCTATCAATTTATAAAATTATCGGAGTTATTAAAAATCATGAAATCTTTTGTAATATTGTCTCTATATATATTTATTGAGTTTTTAAAATTGTTGGGTGGATTAATTTGGGTGTTGTGGTATTTTAAAATGATTTTAAGAGTTTTATTGTATTTAAAGGATCAAAATTTATAAAATTCATATTTAATTCATTTTTTATCCGAAAAATATTTTAAAAATATATGTGTGCTCGTAATTTTATATTCTTTATTTTAAAAATGAAAAGTGTAATTTTACGAACGTTCTATTTAATTTTGATTTATAAGGGTTATTTATTGGATTTTAATTGGATAAAGTAGTATTATTAGTAGGTGGTAGTAACATTATTGGGCCAAGCCCAATAAGAGCAAGGCCATAGCAGCAGAACACAGCAGTTAGAAGCTTCGAGAAAACGGGGGGTGGGGGGGAAGAAGAAAAGAAAAAAAAAGAAGCAAAGAAAAAAGGGGAAGGAAGAATAAGATGAATTGGGGGAGAAGAAAATCAATTAGAGTATAGATATATATATATACATACAAACCATGTGTGTGTATAAGTGTGTGTGATTAAATCAACCAGAGACTGTGCAGGGGGAAGGGGGCGCGACTGGTACAGCAGAGGGGACCACCACCGCGCGCGCAGCGGTGGCTGACGGTGGTGGAGGCGCCGGAGGCCGGCGAAGCAAATCTGAGCGCAGAAAGAGAGAGAAGAGAGAGAGAGAGAGAGAGAGAGAGAGAGAGAGAGAGAGAGAGAGAGAGAGAGAGAGAGAGAGATGGTATCTTAATTAATTAATTTATTTATTTATCTTAATGTTTCCGATGTAATTGTTTAATTCCTCGTTTTAGATTAATTATGCGGATTCTTGTAATTAAAGTAAATTTAAATTTTGATATTATTGTGGTGATTTAATTAGTTTAAAAATTTCGAGATTATTATTTAATTTTCGTATTTAATTCGGAAAGCATATTTGTAAATCATAATTGTTGGAATTAGTTATGAGTCCGATAAATGTTCGGTCTTAATGATTGTTAATTGTCAGATGTTAATTATAATCATTGGAATTATATAGTGGTCTTGTTAATATTTGGGGATTTTGATGATTGTGAATTGTAATTATGATTTTAGTAGTAATTGAGGCTTCGATATTATATTCGGCCTTAAGGATTGTTAAATGTTGGATAATATGTGGAATTATATGGATGTACTAGTCGGTAAATGCTTATGTGCTAATGGTATAAAGCGAGTCGTAGTATTTAATGGCTTTACTAGTTATGAATGTGATATGCTAAATGTTATAAGTTGAGCCATAGTAGTGGTTCCAAATTCTATTCTAAACATCATTTTTAGATTTAAATTTCTCACGTGCCGCAAGTCAGGGCGGGTAAATTTCCTTATGTGTTTATGTGGTCAATGTTATATGTTATTTAGTTTAACTGTGAGGAGTCGTAAAGAGATCATAAGTTCTAAATGTCAATATTTAAGGACTTGTGTAATTCTTTTCGACTAGATCCTCGGGCTTACGAATACCAATGATTGATTGTCACAAGTATAATTAATATGCTCTAGTGATATGATCATTGATATAGCGTAAGTAATAGTTAGTTCTAGGAGTTGTTTCCTAGGGCTTACGAATATCAATAATTGATTGTCACGTGTATCATTAATATGCGTGAGTGATATGATCATTGATATAGCGTAAGTAATAGTTAGTTCTAGGAGTTGTTTCCTAGGGCTTACGAATATCAATAATTTATTGTCACGTGTATCATTAATATGCGTGAGTGATATGATCATTGATATAGCGTAAGGAGTAGTTAATGCTAACATAAATTATTATGTGTTTACTGCATGTCGAGGCAGAATTTCTTATGTGCTATGTGCCGCATTTCTGGGAGGATACTTTTCTTATGTGTTTAGTTGCTGCATGTTTGGGCGGGTACTTTTCATTATTTGTTTACTTTATGTTGCTGTAATTGAGGCAGCTTGATTTTCCTTGGGTTGTTGAATTGAAAAATAGGGGATAGTCCAATTTACGAATACTTCATGCCGAAATTTTCTAAAATTCCCCTGCGAATCTATTTAAAATCTATTTAATGTATTTGATTTGATGATTTGAAAGTATGTTGTGAATTTGTTGTGAAGTGGTTGCCTAGATGGAATCTAAGTATCAAGTGGCCATCTGTGTTAAGTGTTTATGTGAAGTGTATATTTGACCTAGTTGGTTATACTAAAGCTATTTTGTGAATATAATTATATATGTTTATATATGCTACGTGAATAACCGTTATAGGACGCGTATGGGTAGAATAGAGCAAACAATAAGGTTTTGCTTAAGTTAATACTGAAATAGTATCTGACCTTGGAAAGGTTTGAATAAGAGACATGGCCAAGAGCAGTGCACGGGTAAAAAGAAAGATGAACAGAAGGACAAGTATCAAAGCCGACGGATGTATTGACGTGGAAGTTAGTGAGTTACGAAGTAGAAATGGAAGTAGGGCCAAATAAAAGGCTAGCAAGTCAAGAAATATCGTGAAACTAAGTTATGGATCGATGTTAAGGTCAAGAACTCCGTGAATCGAGGCAAGTGTCTTGCTCTTCACTTATCATTCAAGTGATGCAGTTCAATTCCTTTGTTGTACGGATTGATCAAATATGTTTAGAAAAGGATATACTTCTTCAGTTAGTGTGAAAATGTTTATGTTCCCCACCCATAGTTCAAATACCAAATTTTCAAAGGATCTTACCAATAACCTTTTTTGCAAAATACTTTACTCATTGTATGTCATTGGATTCCTCAATGGAATTCCACTTCTTTTATTTTCCTTGAAAAATGTTTAAGGGATTTTCTAAATAGAGAGAATCCAAGTTTTAAATCCCCATAAATACCTGTTAATGAAATTCTTGATTTTTAGCATATTTTCACCAATGGATTCCCTTTTTGAAAATGTTTTCCATAAACTGAACCGCTATTACTCACCCTGAAATTATTTTACAAATAATTGTTTTTAAACTACTTTATTCACTTATGATAACTTAAACCATTCAACGTGTAAAAGTTTTATTAAATGCGCTGAGCTTGATTATACCCTTGCTCTAACTTAGAATGTTACTTGTTGATAATCTTGTTGCACTTTATACCTTTTATTGTTGCCCAATTCCATTCTCTATTTGATCAAGTTATTGATGTTATGTCCCCAATTACTTACATCTATCCTATCGATATGGATTCAAAGTATTGTTCCCTATATTCTCCACCCCGCATATTAATGAACTTGTCGGTATTTATTAAAGATCTTGATTAGTTGGTTATTCCTCTGTATTGTATCGAACTTGTCGATACTTGATGATATAAATTGCTCTCCTGTTGATTCTTCAAATTATGAGTTGTCGTCCTGGAACGTGAATTTTCCAGTTGGTTGGTTGACAAAGGTTGTCGATTGTTCCGATACCTAATGCATGTGACTTAGAATTGGAAATGTTTTTAAAACAGATGTCCCTTCGGGGAGACCATATTATGGTCAACAGATGTCCCTTCGGGGAGACCATATTATGGTCAACAGATGTCCCTTCGGGGAGACCAGATTAATGGTCAGAAGTTAAGGCCAATGTGTACCATGGATCCAATTAAGGACATTGCTGTGTGCGTTTGTCCGGGGTTAGTGCGTGACTGATCAGTAGCCTAACCTTGATGTTTTTTTAAATAAATAAAAATTCCAATTCTAATCTATACTCTGAGATTGAGATGTTTAGTTCTTGACTCCTTGGAAATATATTTAATAATATTTTGATATCGGAACTCTTATCAGTTCTAGTTTCTGATGCACCTTATTAATGTCGAATTGTGGGCCCTCATGGTAATCTAAAAGTTGATATAACTGATTCTTTCATAGAATGAGATGAAACCCCTTTGTTTATCAGAATTATCATTGTTATTGAAATTGTCATCACTCTTGCACTTGCTGAGCACTGTTGGCTCACTCTTGCTTGTTTGTTTTCTTCAGTTAATAGAGAGGATTAGTGGACCTAGTAATGGTCAGTGGTGTTGCTTTCCGGCAGCGAGAGGAGACAATCAGGTTATGGAATCTCATCGGATAGTGGTTGGGAATTGGTCAAGGTGGGACATTTAGATAGACAGAAATCTCATGTAGTAAAAAAAAATTGTATAACAGTTTTATTCTAAGAATGGTTATAAATTTATAATTCGATAGTTTGTTTCAGACCATAACTTGTATGCGATTTTGGTTAAGGGGTTATTTTTGTTTTCCATTGTCATGTAATGTTTATAATCAGAGTTGTAAGAAATTGATGGTGATTAATGGCCCCAAATCTATACCCCGGATTTTGGGATGCTACATGAGGGGTTGGTGGGTGAAAGTTTGGCAAGATGTTTGGTAAGAACTTGGCTGCCTAATACTCTCCAAGACGGCTGCCTAACAGAAACCCCCTTTTAATGGTATACCATGTATACCGCGGTCGCGGTATGCCACTAAATATTAATAAATTAAATTAATTAAATTTTAAAATTATATAATAATTTAATAACGAAATTATATACTATGAATCTATTAATTAAAAAATTAATAATGAAATTATATACTATGAGTCTATTAACTAAAAAATGAAATAAAAGTCAGGAATATAGTATTACATAAAACTTAGAACTCCTTTAATTAATATTTAAAAAGTATCTATAAAAGATTAATAATAAATATAATTAATAATATAACTACTCTTATATTACCAGAATGACGTTATGTAAATTTAATTAATTAAAATAATAATATTAAATATTAATTTAATTTAATAATGAAGTTATATACCAAGAGTCTATTAACTAGCAATCGAAATAAAAGTCGAGAATATAGTATTATATACAACTTGGTGTTTCAAGATTTTATTTATTTAAAAAAATTAAAAAATAGAAATTTAAGATAATTTATCACAATCCGTGCTTCGCACGGGTTATCAACTAGTAAATCCTAATAAGCAAATGACTAGAAATTTCTTGTTACTCCTCTATACTAAAATAAGTTCCCGTCTTCATCCATCTTCTCTTCACACTTCTTTCCATCCAAGTAAGTCTAACGTGCCCGTATGACACGTATAACCAGCCCACTTGCATCTTTGTTTCATTGTACATCTGAAGCCACCAAAACAAACCATACCAATAGCTAATTAGTCCATGAAACAACAAAAGAAATTAAGACTACAAATATTATAGCATTTTGTAATTCGAATAAAATAAAATGATAATTAACCTTCTAACCAAAGGAGATCCCTTTGGTTAGATATGAAATTTAGTAAAGTAACATTTTAAAATATAATAAACTATATAAAACACGATCTTTCCTAACCAAAATTAGCCACATAAAATGGCACAAATTCGTCAACTGACGACAATTAATAACACAAATTATGGTCAAAATTCACTAAATATGGTCATAAAAAATTATTGACATTTAATCATAAGAAAAGTCACCAAAATGACAAATTCATCCAGTACCAACAGATAACACATAACCATATATGATCTAAAAAGTCATTAAATATGGCACTCCTATGAAGGCACAAAAACAACCTAACTAGCGAAATCTCTTTTTAATTGTATTTCAATATGAAATTTGTTTGCATCCTTATAATTTTGGTTTCATCTTTAAATTCTTGTTTGCTTAGGATTTTTTATTATCTTTTAATAAAATACTAGTGTAACAGCCCGTGTAAGACACGTGCCTCTATATAAATGTCTCCAAATTTATTTTAAGGAAGATGTTGGTGTTTGATTTATTAATATTTGTATTGTGTACTCGTAATTCTGAGATTGTAATATTATTAGCGATACATGTTGATATGAGAAATAAAGAATCTAACTGTCGTGTAGTTGGAATCACGAATATATCAGCATCGCGTTTCAATTAATAACTTAGAACTCATTTGTCCAGGTTTGCTATGAAACTCTAGTGCAGCGTTACACATCTTGAGATTGCGATAACTATCATGGACGTTGCACCACGATTGCAGTAACGTGTATGCATGGCAACCATTTTTTTTAATTTGAGATGCAGCATATGTTATTTAGAACATTAAAATATGCATGAATCTGCCCAATAAGTGTTTCAATTAAGTCATACGTATTACAGTCAAAATAAGATGATAGGGTTCATAAGGAAAAATCAACAACCACGAGTTGAGCAAAATTTTCAAGAGTGTGAATATTGTCTGAAATTGAGATATGCGACTACACATTTGCTGCATATAATGCAGAGGTTTATACACTATAAACCATATTAAGTGTCTATTTTGGACCAAATCACTGTCAACGGGCATATTGGACCAATGGATAATATTAAGAGAGTATACTGGACAATATTTCAAACAACTATAAATTTTATTTCAATTTTTTTAATGTATTATCATCATTTTTACTTAATTACATTAATGTAAATGTACTTTAACTTGATTATGTATATAGATTTTATCTAATTACTCAAGTGATAATTGATAAAGATTTCAAAATTTGAATCTCATATCATTCAATTCAAACAAATAATTTATTTTACCTAAATATCTTTAAACTCACATTCTTTTATTAAAATATACTCGTACAGGTTAAAAGATTACGTAAAAATTATTGAGCATAGTAAGTTACATAGAAATTAATACGATGGACTATGCAATTTAGTGGATAATAACATATAAAATTTGAGACAATATATGCTAAATGTAAATAAATTTAATTTACAAAATAAAAAAATTGTAATCCTTTTCTATTTAAAACTGTAATCATGTTTTTAATGGTCCAATTTCAATTTCTTAATATTTTGTATCTGCTTATTCGTTCGCAACATATATTGAAGTATAGTTAGATTTGCAAAAAAAATCATTAAAAATTAATTTTAAGGCACTCGTATAGATAAATTTTCTAACTTGCAAAATAGATTACAAGAAGAGAACAGAATAGAATATAACGTGTGGAATATTTGTGCATAATAATGAATTTCATAATTTGATAAAAATTAGCATCTAGCAATAGTGGTTGGGATTATCATTTCTAAGTTTTATGTCATGGGTTCAATTCCCAACACCTACTTTAATTGTTTTAAAAAATAAATATATAATGGTGTCTTTTATATGATAAATAAGGGTATATTGATAATTTCACGAGTATTTTTAATATATAGTAGTAGATTAAATGTTAACAATTATTTCAGGTGCAAAGCCTCTTCAATAAAGACCTCTTTCTCTCTTTCTTTTCTTTCTCCCCCATTTCTCTTTTTGTTGATTGAAAGAGAATAAGCGATATCCGTTGAGTAAAGGGGGGATGCTACAGCGATGCGGGCGGTTGGTGGCCCCCTCGAGAGTTGCGGGTCCTTGCCCCGCTGCATGAGTGGTTGCTCCCGCTCAAAACTCCTCCGACAAGAGTCCTAGTCGTTGCGCTGCGGTCCGTTTCCCGGCTTCGCTTGCGCAATTTGCACTTCTGATTGGTTCCATATCTATCCCCAACTCTAATGAATCGAGTATGAAGGGGGCAGTCAAGCGGTTCGGGTTTTCAGTCGGTTCCCGTTCGCCTGCCCCCTCATACATAGTCCATTAGTGGGTAGGGCGGTAAACTTAGAGGACGCCCGCCTCCTCTTCAGACTTGTCCTCGACAACTTGGCGGTTCTTCGGTCTCCGCTTTGGGGGCGGGAGTGCGGGTTTCCTTTTCCTCAACCAATTCGGTTGTGTCAGCCGGCCTAACATTTTGTTATGAGCTGGCTAGACAAAGGTGGATTTAAGGTAAGATATATTTGAGTTCAAATGGCACAGGACCTTCGATCGACCATAGGGCATATTCTACCCTTACCGAATTCATTTCATTATATTATTAAAATGAAAGCGTAACGTAAAAAGCGACTTCTCATGTTGACGTTGCATTTCTTTGGTTTGGAAGTTCCAAAATATTTTCTGTGGATTTATAACAAAGGAAAGCCCTACCATGAACAGTAATTTTTTTTAAATTTTTTTTATTGTTTTTTGCTGGATGGATAGAGGGTAAAAAAATAATAAATTTTTGTATTGGGTGCCCCTGGCGGGGCCATTGGATCTATTAGATCTAAGGTGTTCTTTATTGTTTGTTATATAAGGGGGTTTTGTATGGAGCAATGACATATATATAAATATATGTATATATTATATAATATATTATATCTATATAATATATTATATATATTATAATATCTATATATTATATATATATATATATATATACATATCTATATTAATATATCTATATATATTAAATATATATATTAAATTTATATGTATTAAAATATATATTAACTATAGATATACATATCTATATTAATTTTAATATATATATATCTATATTATATTGTGTATGTTCTTGATTTTCTTAAAATATTAATTTTTATTAAATATTAGAGAAAAATAATCTATATTATTATATAATAGCCGAAACATTAAAAGTTTGTATTTATTAATGAATGAAATTCTGTTTTATTGGTACTTCGGTGCTAAATTTGATTTAACCTCTGTAATGATTTTACAACATATTCATATCTTTCAAGATTGGTGTGATTTAATTATAATTACAAATCATATAGTTTAACTTATTGATTTGCACAAAACTTTACTAATAAGGAAAACTCCTTTTTAATTGGAATTCTATTATATTGTATTTCTTTTATTATAAACATATTGAATTGCACAAATAACGTATCTATTCAAATTATATATGTTGCATTTCTTTGATTTTGAAGAGAAAAATAATACTTATTAATAAGTAAAATCCCGTTTGAATGGTACTTCGGTATCTGCCAAAAATGTTGTAATTCAATTATAATTACAATTCGTATGTTATAATTTACTAGCTTAAAATCCGTGCGAAGCACGGATTTCTTTAATATAATGAGACCTTCTTTTTAAAATGAATTTAAAATTTTAAGACATGAATTTTGTAGGCTTAAAATTTGAAATGATATGATCTGATAATATCATAATAATTATTTATATGTTGTTCATGATATTTTTTGAAAATGATGAATTTAATTTGAAAATATAGAAAGGACGATATGTTTTATTTGAAAAACGTGTTCGATTAGTTATTAGTTATTAGTTATTATAATATTATTATTTTATTTTACTTAAATAAAACTATCTGAATGGGTTTTATTGGAAAAAAATTAAAAAAAATAGAAAAGGTAACGTACTTTAATTGAAAAAGGTAACCTGTTAATTATTAGTAATTATAATTATAATTATATTATTTTATTAAATAGAATTGTTCATGGTATTTTTAGAAAAGGAAATTTTTTTATTAGATTAAATATAAAAGATAATGTATTTTATGTGAAAAAGTAAATTGATTAGTTATTGAAAAATAGAAAATGTAGCAAGTTTTACCTGAAAAAGAAAATTTATTAGTTATTAGTAGTTTTAAGTAATTAATTAAGGATAATTAAGTGAAAATAACATGTACCGTTAAGTAAGGGTAAATAAGTAAAATCAACCGATACCGTACCGATCGACCAAACTTTCCATGTTTCGGTTATTATATAATAGTATAGATTGATTTGCACAAAATCTTTATTAATATGTAAAACTCCTTTATAATTGGAATTCGGTACCAAATTTGGTTACACCTCTAAATTTCTATTTATTTTTTAATAAAATATTGGAATTCTATTATATTTTAATTTTTTATTATAAACCTACTGAGTTGTACAACGTATCTATTTGTATGTTGTGGTTTCTTGATTTTCTTAAAATATTATTAATTAAATATTAGATTATTTCAATTATTTTCCAGAAAAATGTAAACAGAAGTTGCAATTGTTTGTTTTTGTCGTAAACCGTTTTATTGCAAATAACTACAAAAAATAGTAAAATCGTACAAAAAGAAATAATAATAAGAGTAAAATATATGATAATTTCTCAATATTAAATTAGTAATTAATTAAATAAATTCCCTGGTTTCGTATTTCGCACTAGTTTTCATCTGGTACGATTAGATACCAAACAGGGTTTTAACCCTTGGGCCGGGTTTTCTATTGATCAAATCTGTCAATCTTTGATTCAAAATGTGGTTTGTGGATAGAAACTAGAGAGATGCATTTCCCATTTCTATTTATGCTAAAGTTAAGCAATGTGCCTGTGATACAAAACTTGACTGATTGATATATACTACTAATCAAAGAATGATGGAGAAAAGTCCCAAGGATACCTCTCGTTCTCCTCCTCGCCATGAAGATATAAACATATATGTGCTCGGTGCAAAAGCTCTCACGTAACGGGATTTCAAGAAAGTCGGTTAAATAGTCCTCATTGATACAAGCTTACACTTATTTTCTTTCTAAAGTTCTAGTTTACGTGTTCAGACCCATGACTTGTCGGAGATACGGCTACACACTTAATAGGTTACAAATAGTGGTTTTTCGAGATACAAGATATGCAAGAATTAAGCACTTAGAATCTCAGCAAGAACTACAAACATGTTGTATCATCAACAGAAAGAAAAAAAAATGTTACTGCTTTATTTATAGAACTTAAGAAAACGTCATGATCATGTTAACTAGGTTCCATATTCACTGAATTATACACCATACATATCGAATGCATACTGGGCCTCTAATCAAATTTTTCGTTGTAGCATCAAATCTAATATGGGCATTGTTACGCCATATTTTCGGCTGCCTCTAATATCTCCCAAATTTCCAAATACGAATCTAATAATAATTAACTTAATCCCCAAATTAATTATTTCCTCTCTCTGAAACGAGGAATTATCTCCAATTTATGATAGAAAATATCTATAAACGATATCCTTCAAATCAGGAAGGTATCCCAATGCGAATATAATTCAAAGAGATAAAATCTACTAATTCCCAAAATACATCCCTTAACAATCATAGGGATTAAAAACCAATCCTTTTAACAGAACTGCGTTGGCTTGATCCTTATAAATATAAGGTACGCAGGCATCTTGAAAAAGGGATCCGACACATCTAACAAGTCGAGACACCTCTCAAGTCCAGCCCCAAACATCCAAAATCTCAAATCCCCCTATTTTCATAATTCTTTATTCCAGCAACCTCCGAAATTTGTTATCACCAAATTCCTCCGCTAACAATTGGCGCTAGAAGGAGGGGATATTGTTTGATTGTGGAGGACAATCAATTCATATGCATGGGGGGTTATTACGGATCTGGAGCTGCTTTAATGGAGGACCTAAACGATGAAGACGGTGGATCTATTCCGAATTATGATAAGTTTTCTTGTGATTTTGTCCATACAAGTTAATTATCTTATAAAATTCGTAGTAAATTCAATACACGTCGGATTTCGATGATTTTTAATGATTCGGAAAGCTTGTTAAATTGTCTATAACTTTTGTTCTTTGAGTTTTCCCAGATTATATATTTATCTATTCTCGAAATCACAAAAAACAATCAGATCTCGTTTTTCAGCATCAAGAAGGAGATCAGCAGACGTTTTCTTTGATTCCCGATTCGTTATAAGTCCGTTTTTGATGAGCCATATATCATCGGAAAGATATTTTCGTTATCTACAACTTTCGTGTTTTGTGTTTTTCCAGAAAAAATCGTTTAGAAGGTCAAAAACACCAAAACCAGATCTGGACAGAATTTGAATTGTGAAGATTTTCAAGATTTTAGGTGTAATTTTCGTGATACATGAGCTTGGAAGGCTCTTAATTAAAGAGTTAATTATTTTGGAAGGCCCTCATTTATATGAGTAATATTTTGGAAGACTTTTATTCGAAGAGTTGATTTTTTAGAAGAGCCTTCAAGTGTCGCTGATATCTTTTTTTTGGAAGAATCTTAGAAAATTGATATGACTTTGGGAAGATGACCTCCTCTAAGGAGGGTCTCCCTTATTTTTTTTGTGTTAGACGACCTCCTCTAAGGAGGGTCTTTGTGATTTTTTTTGAAAAGACGATCTCCTCTAAGGAGAGTCTTAGTGAAAATGAAGCGAACTTCGGAAAATCCACCTCCTGTGAGGAGGGATATTTCTGGAATGGGGAACGATCTCCTTTGAGGAGGGTATCCCAAATTTTTAAATCCTTGCAAAAACCGCACTTCCGGGGGGGGTGTCCGTACTTCCGGCGCCTCATCAAGGTTCGAGCTTCGGAAAGTCCACCTCCTGTGAGGAGGGTATTTCTGTACAAAAACTGATCTCCTTTGAGGAGAGTACCCTAAATTACTAAATCCTTGCAAAAACCGTACTTCCGGGGGGGATGTCCGTACTTCCGGCGCCTCATCAAGGTTCAAGCTTCGGAGAATCCACCTCCTATGAGGAGGGATATCTCTGAAGCATTTATGGAAATTCTGGTGGATATGACCTTCTTTGAGGAGGATATTTTCCGGAATATGTTATGAAAACTCTAGAATACGTCCTTCTTTGAGGAGGGTATTTCTCGGAGTGCTTAATAGAGGATATTTCTTTGAATATTTGCTTTTCAGGGTATTGCTCGAAAAGTTTTGCACGACTCTTTGAATAATGCTTGGATGGCTCTCCAGGATACGTTCTCTCACACCTATAAAATTTATTTTTTACATATTGCATATTGTCTTATTTACATCTACATGTATATTACGAGCACCTTGGTGCTCCATATTTTTTATTAATCTTCCTCTCCTAGCTGTTTTAGTGACTCAGGAAATTTGAAAGATCGAAGCATGCTTAGTTCTCCACTGCAGCAAGCTACACTGAAGAACTGGGGGGTAGTTGTTACGCCATATTTTCGGCTGCCTCTAATATCTCCCAAATTTCCAAATACGAATCTAATAATAATTAACTTAATCCCCAAGTTAATTATTTCCTCTCTCTGAAACGAGGAATTATCTCCAATTTATGATAGAAAGTATCTATAAACGATATCCTTCAAATCAGGAAGGTATCCCAATGCGAATATAATTCAAAGAGATAAAATCTACTAATTCCCAAAATACATCCCTTAACAATCATAGGGATTAAAAACCAATCCTTTTAACAGAACTGCGTTGGCTTGATCCTTATAAATATAAGGTACGCAGGCATCTTGAAAAAGGGATCCGACACATCTAACAAGTCGAGACACCTCTCAAGTCCAGCCTCAAACATCCAAAATCTCAAATCCCCCTATTTTCATAATTCTTTATTCCAGCAACCTCTGAAATTTGTTATTCCATTAACAGGCATATAATATATCTTTCTACGGTAGCAGAATGGTAACTATGGCTAGGCTACGAGGTGGAGATGCTTTAAAATTCTCTGTCAGGTTTGAATTAATTAGCCCAAAAAGATTGTAGTCACAAGTTATGATTGTACTTGTGCCAAGCACACCAGGCCAGGACCATATCTTCTTTTGCTTACCGAAAATTCTTTTAAACTATGGCCTTCAAGCTGGTACTAAATGAAACAAAACTGGGAAATAAACATCCGTCATTCCTAATAGTTAAATTAATATTTACAGATTAGACTAATTTGTAAACAGAATTAAAACATCCCACAACTTCTGCCTCACTGATCACCAAGATATACAAACACATTTCGAAATACACATGTTATACTCATACATAACACAAGTACTAATAAGCCCCATCCCCTTAGGCCTACTCATGCTGCAACCCTCTTAATTTTCTTAGCTGGAGACTTGATAGACTTAGGTTGCTTCCCCTTCACCTTAGTCGGTTTCTTCCCAGACGTAGCAGCCTTCTTAACCGCCCCGCTTTCTTCGCAGGCTTAGCAACAACAACAATTTTCTCAGTCTTCTCAACTTTCATCTTCGCAATTGCAACCTTAGGAGCCTTGTTAAGTAACCAGTTCTCTTAAAATCTTAAGGTGTCAGGAGTTGGACTTACCAGGTTCATATATTTATCTTAACATTATCCCCCCCACTGGAAGGCCCATTAATTGCGTCAAAAATAGATCACTAGGTTTTTCGTGCCTTTTTCGCCTTAGCATTCTATTCGGCAATAATAGGCGGGGATCTCTTCCCTTTTTGGTCCGCCAAAGCACACAATTTCAATTTCTCAATAAATGAGAATATTGGTGGTAAGAGGGACTCGAACCTGAGACCTCCCACATCCAGAACTCTCTGATACCATGTATCTTGCACCTTTTCGACGTTCCATGAAAATTTGTGTAACAAAACAGCAGCAACACTTTTCTTGATATAGATAAAGAAGAAGAAAGTAGTGTAATATCATCTTGTTGATATTTCTGTATATATATGATCTTCTTTAGTTAGAACTGGAAAAAATTTAGACCCCATAATCTCCATCGGTCCATCACTATCTATTTATCTATCATCATCTAAGTATTCATCGTTTTAAATTGATTCATCATCCCAATCGCACATGTTTATTGAGCACAAAGAAAACACTACCTATACAGGGTTGTGCTACAAATTGGAATGTAGAAAGAAATTGGTATGTGGTACATGTTTCGAAAATTATGTTTTTGATGCAAGGTTAATGAGTGTTGTAGATTTTTGTGGTCATAGTTTTTGTGGTGCATGTTTAAAGACTTATGTTAGTATGGCTATCAATGATGGTCGTAGATGCTTGTTTTTACGGTGTTCAGAGCCGTCTTGCCGAGCTGTTATAGGGGAGGAGATATGATTAATACGTTGGTGTCTGATCAAAGTAAGATAAAGTTTAAGGAATTTTATTTCAAATCATTTATTTATCTTAACAGGCCTTCTTCTCCTCCTAATTAATAGAGTTTGATAACTTGTACACGGCCTTAACTTTGATCAGCTTTCCTTTTGCAGCAGAATTTCTCAATTGCTGCCCTAGAATCTTCCTGAAATTAGCTGCAACGCCGCCTTCTGCTTCTCTTCGATGTAATATTATTTATATTAAAAAGTTTCCGAATTAGGCTAATCACAATACTAAAACATCTATAGTTAAATATACATCCCAGCAATTTTTAAACAGGTATTAAGGAGAAAAGCAAATTTGGTATTCTTAACATGAGAAAACTTCATATTTATCCAAAAGATTGTAGCCTAGTGGATCCCTTACGTACCCTTGGTAACAAATTGAGGGTTCGAGTCACAGTGGAGATATATGTGCATGGGTAACACTACAAGAAATTTGGCCAATTATGACGGCTAACTTGCGACGGAAGCAATTTTTGCGCCCAACTTATGACGGAATCTTAAATCTGTCGTAAATTTCGCGCCCAACTTACGACGAAAAAGATATTCGTCGTAAGATAATTATTTAATTAATAAAATTTAGCTCCAAATAATTAAAATTTAATTGAAAAAAATTGCAGCAAACTTACGACGGATTGTCCGTCGTAAATTCATTTTAGTAACGAACTTACGGCGGAATTTCCGTCGTAAATTTCGTTATTTTAATAAAATGTAATTGTAAAAAAATTACTTTTCTGATGGTGACACGATGACGTTTGGCAGTAAATTTACGACGAAAAATCCGTCGTAAGTTCGTCCAGCACTCAACTTACGGATTGTCCGTCGTAAAATCATTTTAGTAACGAACTTACGACGGATTTTCCGTCGTGATTTCTTTTATTGTAATTAAATTTAAATGCAAAATCAATTACTTTTTTGATGCCGTCGTTTAGCGATGCACTTATGACAGAATTTTCGTCGTAAAGTCTGGGTAACTTACGACGGATTATGAAGATCGTCGTAATTTTGGGTAACTTAGGACGAAATATCCGTCATAAGTTACCCAGAATTACGACGATCTTCTTAATACGTCGTAAATATATATTTTTCTTCAAAAAATTTTCTTATTTTTATATTATAACTCCAACATTTATTAATAATCGGATAAGCAAAATAAGATAGCGTCCACCACTCATTTTCTTGAACGATTCCATTCTTCTACAGTCCACTCCTTCACATTCTGCTTAAATCAACTCATCTTGGTACTTATCAATTTTCTCTAATAATTCATTTGCAATAATCTAGAACTTTGAATCGTCTATCTATAACTTTTCATATTCTTTAGACATTTCTTTGAGCAACGTAAGCATATTCGATCTTTTCTCACTCCTCCGGTTGCCCTAGCATTAGGGTAGTCGTAAATCTCTTCGTTGACTTCTGAAAGCTTTCTTCACCTTTATTCGTTCGTTCCTGATTGGTAGGATTGTCCACTGCTATAACTGTCTTGGTAAAATCTTTGACAATCTTCGGAAATTCCTAGCCGGTCCTTCCAAACTTTTGATCTATAGCGTTTTAGGCCTTTCCCAATTCATTACAGCTTCATCGTCCTGGCATTCACTTCGATCCTTTTGTCATATCCTGAAATTATAGTTCTTCTAATTGCAAAGCTCGTACTTAGAAATCGCATCTATGTTCTTCTCATGTTCTTGAATATCTTGAGATATCATCCTATCTTGACTCCTAACGTAACAACCTCTTGGTCTGCGTGACCGGTAAAACTCCTTTATCCGCTTACGGCCTCGAAACACAACTTCAGCATTCCTTGGAAATCATAGCCTCACTTTATTGTCGTTATACATTACTTGCACCCCGTAAATCGGTTAATCGATTTGATCCTAAAATCATACCTTATTTTCCTAACTGTAATCTTATCCACACTTAATAACATCATCCGTAGCATTTTCAATTCCTCTAGCTCCTGAGCGATTAATAGAAGAGGGTCCCGCTGTTCTTATCGTAGTATTCGTTGGAACTGACATAATGCAATCCTCAACAAAATGTCTTATCTTCCCGCGGTTATGGCGTACAAATTTTAGCTCCTAACTCTGTCAATTACTACCACATTATTCTTTTCGCTTACTCTCGTTGCCTTCCATAATTAGTCTTGTACCGTTCCAGTATGCTTCCTCTCAGATTCTTTCCTTTTATCCATGGAAGTCTCACCGTCTCTGCTAATTCATATTCAATTCTCCGTAATATCAAATCTTTTACGCGTGTTGTCAACCCAAGGAGAAATCTAACTTGATATTCAATCCTTCTTTTAGCCTCAATTCTCAAACCTGACAAACCAATTCTTCATCGACGTATTTATAACTCGGACCACTTAGAATGTTATCGTCTCCTTCTTTACTGCTTCCCGTCACTGGTAACTTTAGAAATCATCAGGGTTCATAGCAAGAGAAATAAATGAGATAGACAGGTGATAACATGTATGAATATAAGATGAGTTTTGTTTGATAAGAATTTTATAAGAGAATTTAACTGAGAGATCAATATGATCATCGAACTAATTTCAGGTTGCATTTGACACTTAGGTCAACTGCCATAGCACAAAAGGGGCCAGCCTTCTGCACTTTCATGACAAACACAATTAGTGGCATCCCACCAGACTTATATCACATAGATAAGATGTCCCTGAATCCCCTATATACATAGGGTTGTTCATCCCAATTAGAATTAATAAGGTCAAGTATTCAGAGAGAACAAAAAGAATTCAAAAGTTTCAAAAGTTTATATATTTACAATGTTGAATAAGGAATAGCAAATATTCGGGGAAAATAGAAAGAATTCAAGGATCTCAATAATTTATATGCATCATGTTGAATCAAGCGATCCCCTGGAAAATAGAGGAATCTCTGAAAAATAGGGATGTGTTTAAATGAATCTGAAAAATTCATCATCGACTGAAGTATAGTTGATTATCAACGGTGATGGGGTATAATCAAAATAAGAAGAAACATAAAGAAAGGTTGAATCGAATCTCCTTAATCAATAAATTAAATGAAATCAACGGCTAGTAATGAATAACCACGCCATTCCTCCAACCCATGCCAGTAATCGCATTTCACATTTTGTTTACAATCCATTCACACTTTCTATATCGCTCGCGGGGTAACCAAAGTCGTAAAAGAAACTCTAGTACACGAAGCTCTGCATGTACATCTTCCAAACTGATAGTTCCTATCGTCTAATTATCGTAGTCTAATTAGCGTATGTTGTTCCAAATTATCTGCCTCATCCTAATTGAGTCTCCGGATGAATCGAATTTCTGCTCGCGCGATATGTCGAGATACCAGATAACGTCGCAACAGTCGTCCTAATATCCTAAGGCGAATCTTATCCTAAATCGTCTTATCTAACGTCCCACTTAAATACGTATACCTAATCATCCTAACTTGTTTCAGTGACCATAACCCGTCGCTCTGATACCAACCTGTAACGCCCCTACTTCCCAATACTAAAAATATACATTTTATAATAAAATAGATTTTGATACAGGGTAATTTTAGAAAATTTCGGCATGAAGTATTCATAAATCGGACTATCCACCTGTATTTCAACCCAACCAATTTACAATTAACAATTACAAATAAAACTTAATACGCCAACGATTCCTCACCGAGGATCGATTCCAGGTTATGGTATGAAACAATATTCTATTTAATACTAATTAATACAACTTCTATTTTTGATCTAATCTCAACTATTGTACCGTCTAATCTAAAGCTCATATCAAATCCGTGTCTTCTCACGCTAGCTCTGAAATCTGTCAATAGAATGCCTCATTACTTTTATTCGAAAGGAAAAATGTAGGTAGATCAACTTTAAGCCTAACTGCAAAAGGGTTAGGTAGAAACAAAGCAAGAGTGAGCCAAAGACCGCTCAGCAAGTGCATAGTATAGTGAAACACAAATATATCAATATTTCACTGATGAACAATATCAATGATCAAACTATCTCAAGGGAATAAATCAATTCTCTTCATAAAATAAAACTTTCCATTATTCTTTAAACCATAACTCTTTCTCAAAACATTTATTACCTTTGAACCATTTTAGCATCAAAACATACTTTTCATAAAACTTTTTTTTAAAACATCTAAGTTGATTTTTATTTTTATTATTATTATTTTCCTGATTACGGACAATATGGGTGATCAGCCACGTAAAGTCCCCATTCCTTCGAAATTGGGTTCCCAATTAGGCAACACATTGGCCTTTAATGTCGGACTAGGGGAACAACCCCTAGCCTCTTACGCTAAATAAAAGTGCTGGACTTAGGGAACCACCCCTAGCCTTTTACGCTTCTCCAATCTATAAAACCTTTAAAACCTTTAAAACAATTCACTTTTCGACCCTTAAACTCACTGATAACAGATCAGCCCAGCTTAAGGAATTTTAAAACATTTTTAAAATAAATAAACCATTTTATTTGCATTTATACTGAATTAAGGGTCAGGGAAGCATTTAGGAGTAATTGCATAAGATACACAAGATAGGGATTCAAGTGTGATTCAAAGGTATTTAAGAATAAGTGTTTGTCAAGCACATAATATTAAAAAGAGGTGATGTAGAAGAAATATTTAATTAACTTGGGTAGGTTTCAGAAAGACAGGGTTAAATCAAATAAAAAAGGTCACGAGGAAATGAGGGATAATGTAAATGTTAAGATTTTAAAATTAAAGTTCCAGGGAATTATAAGTAGGATTTTATTTGGGTGGTTTGGGAAATAAGCGTAAAGAAAAGGTTTATGACAGAGCAAGGCATAAATTATAAATTAAGGTTTATAGTTTAACAGGAATTAGGGTGACAGTAGGGTACAGAAAGTTTAAACAATTATTCATGGTATCAACGATAAGGTACAAGGGTTTAAACAATGATTCATAAAGATAAATAACAGGGTACAAGAGGTAAGCAACAATTTATAAGGAATAAACAGCAAGATAAGAATTAAATCACAATTTATAACCAATCCAGGAAATCCGAACTTCAACATAAGGTTCAAATCACTTGCGACAAAAGAATGGGGTATGGATACAAGCAAAAGGATTTGTAAGAAATATCAGATAAATGACATAAAACAGTTTCACATCACTTGAACGATAAGTAAGTGATAGTACACTTGCCTCAATACATGAAGTTTCCAATTCCAATATCTCTACTCTTTACTCTCTTTACATCCATCTCTCTTTCCTTATACATTGGCCCCTACTGAATCATACATCTGACTTTCTTCTATAACTTGCCATCCTCTACATGACCCACTCATCAACTCCAATACTCTTTCCATTACTCAATATTCCATCTACATATGTACTGGCTCTTACCGGCCCTCATAATGGTACCTATATAAAGATAAAGTAATACTTCAGTACGCTTATAACCTTAACTGTCTAAATCTATTCTACCCAAACGCGTACTATATACGCTTTACCACTTAGCACATACAGCACGTATTTAATAACATTCCCAAAATAGTAATATATATAACCACATAAACAGTTAACACATATTATCAGCTTACACTTATATCTTTTAACACGTATATCGTATCGAAGTAAAAATAGTTCTTATCAAATTATTACAATAATTACAAAATATTTCAAACAAGAATTGGACAGCACCTCCTTTGTAATATCGTGCCATATATTCCATCTAATCACATTTACAATCCATGAATTATACCGCTCAATTTATATCAATCCCCTACTTAATTATCACAAAATAAACTATTATCATATGTAGGTCATTACTAAATAGTTATTAGCCGGTAATTAACAAAACATTTTAAATCAACATTCAACAACCCATATAACTCGGATACTATTCAAAATAGTAGTATTATACTCGAGGAATAGGTAATTAATATTTTAGAATATCTATAATTTTTAGAAAAATTATTCTATCAAACATAGCCGACACCAACAATCCACAATCAATCTATCAAACACAATATAATTGAATTATCATAATTGCCAATTACCTAACCCACTGACAATCGAAATTAACGAATCCACATACAGCAATTTATTCAAAAATTTGTTAAAATCGAATACTAATATTTGAACATATCCGAAAACTCCAATTCAAAAACACCGAATATAATTACGAGAATAACGAAAAAAATGGAAAATTTTAATTAGGGGACTCAAGTTCATCTTTGTCCCCGCCATAGCTCATCGAAAATCATTGCCACGGTGGCAAAAATCGGTGGTGCCCCACTTTGGGGTTTCCAACCGAGTTCCACTGATTAATAGTCAAAAGCACAAATAACAGCAGCACACTTCATATCCGAACATATTCATCAAGGTTTCAAAGAACCCATCAAAAATTCATCACTAAATCAACACAATCAAGCTCGGTCTATTTAGAAATTGACAACACCTTTCGGTTTCACTGCACCCACAACACATACACGTATATACATACAGACTCACACACTCGGTGAAACACCCATACACATACACGCACACATCACAACCCACACACACCTAAGCACGCACGATCGACACAACACGACCCACCCAGCAACACCATTGCGGCATACACAGCTGTCGGACAGGGAGGAGAGATGTGAGGTGAGAGAGAGAGATAGAGAGACTGTGTAGCCGAGAGAGAGATGGAGAGAATTAGAGAGGGAAAGAAAGATTAAGGAGGGGTTGAGGGAGATTTGTGAGAGAGAGATAAGAAAGAGGGAGAGAACTCGAGAAATATCTAGAGAAACGGAGAGATTGTAAGGCCCAAAAGAAACTATGGTTTAGATAAGGTAAGGAGACCAGCAAAAAGGTAACCTCACATCTAAAAACAAATCAAAAAAATTATTTAATTAGCTTTTAAAAATCGTATTTAAATGCAAAATCGGAGAAAAATTAAACTTTTCATTTTTAAAATAAAGAGTATAAAATTACGAACACCCACATATTTTTAAAATATTTTTAGGATCAAAAATGAATTAAATACGAATTTTATAAGTTTTGAACCTTTAAATGCAATAAAACTCTTAAAATCATTTTAAAATACTTAAACACTCAAAATAATTCACCCAATAATTTTAAAAACTAAATAATATCATAAAGGTAATTAGACAAAAGATTTTATGATTTTTATCAACTCCTATGATTTTAAAAAAATCTCAGAAGGTCAATATGCATATTTAAATAGATTATTTTAATCGTCAAAAATTCAAATAAAATACACAGACATACACATCGCACATACATCACCATATAAACATGTAAACATGATGACACATATATATAACTTAAAAAAAATTCACACCATATATTCCACATTTAATATCAAATAATAATATTTATAATTACGATATTTTCTATGGCGTTATAGTGAGACTATAAAATGCATGGCCGTGCTCAAATAATGATTTGTTTTTTTAATAGTCTACTTATGGATCAAGTAAACCCGGATTAAATGTTGAAGAGGATGACTAAATACATGCCTCGAGTTTAATCTATAATATATATGGTTAAAGTGATTATATTACATGGAAACATTAATCACGAAGGGTTTTATCGAATCATAATTTAATTTTTATTTAATTGGGTAGCAATGATGTATTACTAGATACCGCTCATTGTTTATAATTTTATTGAAGAATAAAATTATTTCCAATTAAATAATAGCCTATAGGGTCACACACATGGAGCACTTAAAGGAATAGTTAATTTAAATTATGGATTTAAATTAATTGATGATTATTTGAATTTTATTATATTAATTAAGATTTAATTAATTGAGATAATATAAATTCGAATTAGGGGAGTATTTCTGCCCATAATATACTTAATTATTAATTAAATAATAGAAATTCATTTTATTATTTAATCCTATACCTACAAGTGTTGGGTTTTGCTGTTATGGGCCTATTAATCAGTCATTATAAATAAAAAATGATATGTAAAGAGGCCATTACATTTTTGAGAAAAAAACCCTAGAGGAGGCAGCACCAAAAGAGGCAGAAACAAATAACTCGAACCATCAAGAGGGAGGCTAGTACGTCCATTCCGCTGTCAAGTTCGTGAGACGCTCTTGAAGGTGCTCGTGTGGATACCATAGAGGTGTTTTCCGAGAGGTAGACACAAGTCGTGAAAGCTAGGATCTCTGTTGAGTTAGTGAAAGTCAAGATCTTAATAGGTATAATTCTGTTTCACCATAATCTGTCCAATATTATACATGGATCCTGAGTTTGGGTTCCGAATTTTTTTTGTTATATTTACATTTATCCGCTACCTTCTATGCATCGGAACCCAACAATGGCATCAGAGCTACGTGTATAAGGGGCTGATTTGCTTACGTGTTTATTTTATTTTTACGAGTATGCATGTTTGATGAATCTGCCATTATACAGTTATGTTATATGATTGATATAATGAATCTGTATATAATCTGATATGATGATACTAGTATGTTTAGAACCTGCCATGACTCATCTGTATGCGATCTGTTATGATATGTATACTGATACATGTTTCTGGTATCTGGGATTTGGGTCGTGTGTATATTGGTACATGCTAATGGAATTGTATACTGATACATGATTTTGCTTGTATTCTGATACATGATTTTGCAAAAATTTCGCCATCGGGGGGCGCGCAAAAAATTCAAGATTTTAAAATTAACAAACGATCATGAGATTCTTGTGTTTATGAAATATGGATTTTTAAAACAGGAAATTAAATATGGATTTTTGATATCTAAAATTGGGATTTTCTGACAAAAGCGGATATGAGTATTCGTAAGTTTGATGGGTATTAAGTGTGACCATTGGTATCCTCCATCTACCTGGGAAATGAAAAATTTAAGATGTCAATTTGAAATATTTGGTTCAAGGAAAATTGAGGATCTCTTTATGATGTGATCATGATCGTTATAAATTTTCTAAACCCCTTAACAAAATATTAAGTTTTAATCAGATGCTTTCCAATGAATGAGCACTCATCGATACCTAGATCGATAAGGGGAAGGGCTGTCAGTGGCAGGGGACTCCTGTCTATCATGGTGAGATGTGACGAATATAAATGGTTATATTCAGCCGTTGTATCATTGGGTCTAACTTAACTGAGTCATCATAATAAGGTGAAAATAAACGGTTATATTCAACTATTATGAACTTAAAAACATAGAGTTTGGTTAAAAATATATTAGATAGATAAGATCAATCGTTGTTCACCAAACAATCCAAGAATTATATATGATATAATTGACAACTATTGTCTACCTAAATAATCATGTTTTAAGGACTACCAGTGGTTGACTTGGGACATGACGAAATATGGATCTTGGCTCACTAGAAAGACTTATGGGATATACTTTCCGAATTAATAGTAAAGGATACTAATTTGATAAAAATAGTGGGAGATATATTATGAATATATCATAATCATTTGAACATAATAATTTATAACTAAGACAATCTAATGTTTATTTTGTGCTTTTATCATTGTAGATACTAAGTAATGGCAAACAACATAAACACACTATCCGTACGATCAGTCCTTGAGAAGGACAAGCTGAAAGGAGGAAACAACTTCCTAGACTGACAGAGGAATTTGAGGATTGTCCTCAGGCAGGAGCGCAAGCTTCATGTCATTGATATCCCTCCGCCAGGTCCCCTTCCTGAGGGCGCTACTGTTGAGGAACGAGCGGCCCACAAGGATGAGAATGATGCAAATGATGTTGCATGTCTTATGTTGGCAAGTATAAGTGCTGAGTTTCAAAGACAGCATGTGCATATGGATGCATATACTATCAATGAGCACTTGCAAAGCATGTTTGCAAGCCAAACTCGTCAAGAAAGGTTCACCACGAGTAAGTCACTCTTTAATTGCAAACAAGGGGCAAGTGAACCAGTTGGCCCACATGTTCTGAAGATGATTGGTTACATTGAGTACCTTGAAACTTTGGGTTTCCCGATTGGTCCGGAAACTAGTATTGACCTAATCACGAATTCTTTGAACAAAAAATTCACTCAGTTTGTTGTGAACTACAATATGAATGAATTTAACAAAACACCTACTGAATTATTGGCTATGTTAAGAACATATATGAGACCAACATGAAGACAGCTGAACCTGCTCCCATACTGATGGTGGGCAATAAAGGTAAGGCCAAAGGGAAAGGCAAGTGGAAGGGGAAGAAGAAGACTGGATCTGATTCTACACCCAAGCCAAAGTCAGGTCCCAAACAGGCTTTAAAGCCTAAAGGTGGTGTTGCTAAGGGTGAATGTCACTACTGTAAGAAAACTAGTCACTGGAAGAGAAACTGTTCAGTTTACTTGGAGGATTTGAAGAAGAAGAGGGCTGAGCAAGCTTCTACTTCAGGTATAAATGTTATAGAAGTCAATTTGTCTATTTCTACAACTTGGGTATTGGATACTGGATGTGCTTCTCACATTTTTATAAATGTGCAGGAAATGCAGAGAAGTAGGACTTTGGCTAAGGGATAAGTGGACCTACGAGTTGGCAATGGAGCAAGAGTTGCTGCTTTAGCTGTAGGGACTTATTATTTATCTTTGCCCTCTGGGCTTGTTTTAGAACTAGATGACAGTTTTTACGTGCCTGCGATTCGCAGAAACATTATTTCTGTTTCTTGTTTCGACAAGAAAGGTTTTTCGTTTACAATAAAGAACAACAGTTGCTCTTTTTCATTGAATGATTTAACCTATGGTGTTGCGCGTTTGTTTAATGGTTTATATGTTCTTGATTTAGATAATCCTGTCTGTAATATAGAAAACAAACGACTTAAAGTTAATGACTCAAATCAAACGTACCTCTGGCATTGTCGTCTAGGCCATATAAATGAGAAATGCATATCCAAATCACATAAGGATGGATACTTGGATAAGTTTGATTTTGAATCATACAAAGAATGCGAATCTTGTTTGCTTGGTAAGATGACTAAAGCCCCTTTCACTGGTAAGGGTCAAAGGGCCACTGAACGTCTGGAGCTAATACATAGTGATGTATGTGGCCCAATGCGTGTGATGGCTAGAGGAGGCTACTACTACTTCATAACATTTACTGATGATTTCAGTAGATATGGATATGTATATCTTATGAAGAATAAATCCGATTCTTTTGAAAAGTTCAAAGAATACATGGCTGAAGTAAATAAGAAAATTGGCGGAGGTGCAAGTATTAAGATCTTACGATCCGATCGTGGGGGTGAATACTTAAGCACCGAATTTAAAGAGTATTTAAAGGAGTGTGGTATTATATCACAACTCACTCCGCCAGGTACACCTCAATGGAATGGAGTTCAGAGAGGAGAAATCGCACCTTGTTGGACATGGTGCGATCGATGATGAGTCATGCAGATCTTCCAATTAGTTTCTGGGGTTACGCTCTAGAAACAGCGGCTTTCACACTTAATCATGTTCCTACTAAGAAGGTTCAAAAGACTCCATATGAGATATGGGAGGAGAAACGGTCAGGCATGAGCTTTATGAAAGTTTGGGGATGCAAGGCGTTTGTGAAACGTCAAGTATCTGACAAGCTTGGACCTAAATCCGAAGAGTGCAATTTTGTGGGATACCCTAATGAAACAAAGTCGAATTATTTTTATAGTCCTTCTGAGCAGAAATTGTTTATTGCTCGAGATGCTGTCTTCATGGAAAGAGATTTTGTTTCCAAAAGAAACAGTGGGAGAACTATAGATCTCGATGAAGATCGAGAACCACAAAATAGCATTGAACCTGAAGTGGAACAAGAGTAGGATAATGATAATGCTCAACAAACACAGGTTGTTCGTAGAACTGGTAGAATTCGCCATGAGCTAGAGAGATATGGATTTCTCTTGGCTCAATGTGGTGATTTGATGCTCATAGATGAAGATGAGCCTCTCACATACCAAGATGCTATGAACAATCCAGACTCTAAGAGATGGCTTGAAGCCATGAAATCTGAGATGGATTCCATGTATGAAAACCAAATATGGACTTTGGTTGATCCACCTGAAGGGGTAAAACCCGTAGGGTGCAAATGGGTTTTAAAGAAGAAAACTAACATGGATGGAAATATTCAGACCTATAAATCAAGGTTGGTTGCAAAAGGTTTCAAACAAATTCATGGTATTGACTATGATGAAACTTTATCACCAGTGGCTATGGTCAAATCCATAAGGATTTTGCTTGCCATTGCAGCATTCCAGGATTATGAAATGTGGCAAATGGATGTCAAAAATAGCCTTCCTTAATAGAAGCCTTGAAGAGGATGTGTACATGACACAACCTGAAGGTTTTGTCGATCCAAGGAATGTTGGAAAGGTATGTAAATTACGTCGATACATTTATGGATTGAAGCAAGCCTCTAGGAGATGGAATATCCATTTTGATGAAATAGTCAAAGAGTATGGCTTTGTTCAAAACAAAGATGAACCTTGTGTTTACAAGAAGGTTAGTGGGAGCCATGTGGCATTCATAGTACTATATGTTGATGATATACTACTAATGGGGAATGACATACCTTCTCTAAAGGCTGTTAAGACTTGGTTAGGGAGCAACTTCTCTATGAAAGACTTAAGAGAGGCAACCTACATTCTAGGAATGAGGATTTATAGAGATAGATCTAGAAGGATGATCAGTCTAAGTCAGAGCACATACATTGATAAGGTTTTGCATCGTTTTGGTATGCAAAATGCGAAAAGGGGATATGTCCCCGTGTCTCAAGGGATAACGATCTCTAAAGACCAGTGTCCGAAATCATTGGATGAAAAGGACCACATGAGTAAGGTTCCATATGCCTCAGCAATTGGATCTATCATGTATGTAATGGTATGTACTCGCCTAGATGTTTCGTATGCTTTGAGAATGACGAGCAGATACCAGTCTAATCCAGGTGAAGGTCACTGGACGGCAGTCAAGAATATTCTAAAGTACCTGAAAAGGACTAAAGATTCATTCTTGGTGTATCGAGGAGACGAGGAACTGGTTGTAAAAGGTTACACCGATGCAAGTTTCCAAACAGATAGGGATTATACTGTATCACAGTCTGGTTTTGTGTTTTGTCTAAACGGAGGTGATGTTAGCTGGAAGAGTTCAAAGCAAGAAACAGTAGCTGATTCTACAATGGAGGTTGAGTACATTGCAGCTCGTGAAGTAGCTAAGGAGGCTATTTGGATTTGAAAATTCATTACTGATTTGGGAGTGGTTCTATCGATCGCAAATCCGATTGATCTATACTGCGATAATAATGGAGCCATTGCACAGGCTAAAGAACATAGATCACACTCCCGATCCAAACATATACTCAGGAGATTTCACCTCATTCGAGATATTAATGAAAAGGGTGACATACAAATATGTAAAGTGCACACAAATGATAACATTACAGACCCACTGACTAAAGGCTTGTCGCAGCGGAAGCACGATGGTCACACTAGTTCCATGGGTATTAGATACATGGGTGATTGGCTCTAGTGCGAGTGGGAGATTGTTAGTGTAGGTGCCCTAGAGGCAATACATTATTTCTTTTAATAAACCTTTATGTCATTTGATAATTCAATAAATGTATTTATTATGACTTTAATTACTGCGATATATTTGTTAGCATAATAAATGTCCTTAGAATCATGATACACATTGTATAGTTTAAGTACATGACTTGAACTTGAGATTATATAATTTATCATATTCTTAAAGGTCCCTAGTCGAGTATTATTATATAGGACAATAATAATACATAAATAGACTAGTATGTCGTTTGACAGATAACCACATCTCATTGATTATAAGTATGGAGATACTAAAGTCAATACATAGGTACATGTAGGAGTACATGGTACTGGACAGACCCACAGTGAGATTCGTCATGTTTAATAAAGTCAAAAGAAAGACTCACAGTGATAATGGTGCAATGATCCTTTGACTTGAGATCATTATATTTCTATACCAGGATTAATATACTTTGACTACATTACGCTTCTCACGCCTGCAATATTCCTTCTTATTGCCTTTTTCTCTGTCTAACCATCTCTCCTTTGTCCTCGATCTGTAACTCAGATGGGATCACGAAACTCTGAAAACTCTGGATCTATGAACACAGACGAGCTTGTTGCTTTTATCAATCATATTGTCCAAACTAACTTCCAACAGCCTCAGATACACATTGAAGCGGACAATGATTCCTTTCAAACTGATGAGATTATGGGAGAACCTCTATCTCCAGGCCGCCAAGCTAGGATGAGAGAACAAATCAATCTGATCTTAGATGATGGCTCGGTACAGCCAGCAACTGGTCCTATTACTGACGTTTCGTCTAAAGCATCACATGGTGGATCAGCTATGCGAGTTGCCTCACCTCCAGAAGTCAACTCCTTGGTGCAAAATCAGACTCAGCCTACTGCATCACATGGTATTGCCCCTCAACCAAATGCTCTCGATTCATTAAAACAAAGTAAGGCTAACTATAACGCATCACAACAGAACCAGGCAACCTGGAGCAAGATTGTTTCAAAAAATATAATTGACTCAAACCCTTGTGCTAATAACAATGGCGAGGCAGAACTTACTTACAATGAGGATGGGTCTGCGTCAGTTAATTTTTCTAAAGAATACTTGGTTCATGCTCAAAAAAAATGGGAAACTAGCATTATCGGTCATTTTATTGGGGGGAGTTTTGCTTTCAAGTTTGTTAGAGATCAGGCCAATAAACTCTGGACTCATAAGGGTTTAACTGGTGTTTACTACAGCTCAAAGGGGTATTATACATTCAGATTTGGAACCATGGAAGAAAGAAACATGGCTCTTAATTTAAATACGGTCCAAATGGGGGGTAAAACTCTGTATTTGATGCCATGGATGGAGGGATCGAAGTTCAAAAGAAATGTAATAGATAAGGTCCCTTGCTGGATCAGGCTTGTTGATGTACCATACTCTCTCTGGTCCAAAGAGAGTCTCTCTTCGATTGCAAAGGCAGTGGGAAGACCCCTAAAATTTGATATGGCCACCTCCAAGTTCGAACCCCTGAAGTATGCAAATGTTCAAGTCGAGTTGTCTTACTCGGCTCCACGGCCAGATTTCGTCTGGGTGAACATTTTGAATGCGGATGGCGTCGAGGAAAAGGAGAAAATAGAAGTTCAATATCCACAATTGCCGTACTCGTGCAGCTTGTGCCAGGCTTTTGGCCACTCTTTAGCTCGATGCATCAATAATCCTCATAGGGAAAGCAAAAAACCGAGAGTTGCTCGCTCTAATGATGTCGCACCTCCTACAACAACTAATGTGAATGACAAGGCAACTGAGTACCTGAGAAACATGGAGATGGTACCTTATGTGGTGGGTGAGTTTTGCGGTTGCAACGTGGTTATGGATGAGGATGAAATTCTCCAGGAGCTTACAAAGGAGCAGGACAACTTAGAAGAATTTGACCGACTACCAGAAACTTCATCACCAAATGCAAATGTTGACACTATGGTTGCTTATGTTGAGCCTATTACCACTGATAATGGCTTTGCAATTATTGAAGGGGTTAACGAGGAAGACGTTTTACATGCTACTCCCTCTCCGAGTACTAAAAGGAAAGTGGAAACAACTCCTACTAAAACGCCTACAAAATTTCACCAACATTCACAAAATATCTCCTCCATAGTCATTGACCTTAACTCCCAAGTTGGCCCGTCTCAGCAGAGACCTCCCAAACCAAAGACCAAGGCAACTGTGGACGATGATGGATTCACAAAGGTCACGAACAGGAGAAGCCCCCGGTTGGCAGGGTTATCAACTTCTAGACATCCTTAATGAATTTTGCGGCCTGGAATGTTAGAGGCTTGAATAAAACTCCCCATCAAAGGGAGCTCAAGAATTTTATTTCAGTTAATTCCATTAGTCTGATTGGTGTTATGGAAACTAGAGTGAAAGAAAAACGCTCCATGCGTATTTCTAGGAAAATAAACAGGTCGTGGAATTGGTTATTCAACTATGATTCTCATTACAACGGCCGTGTCTGGATGGGATCCAACAGTTTGGCGTGTTACGCTTCACTCCAAAGCGGCCCAACACATCACTTGCAGTGTAACGTTTCTGGAAAAAAACCTTACCTTTTTAGCAACGTTCGTCTATGCTTCAAATGATGCACAGGAACGCGTCTTGTTGTGGAATCATCTAAATTCCCTTAGCAGTACCAACTTGCCATGGTGCTGCTTAGGCGATTTCAATTGCATCCTTAACATTACAGAAGTTTGTGGGGGTAGGGAACACTGGACAACAGATATGCAAGCTTTTAAAGATTGTTTGTCTAATGCTGGGCTAGATTCTATACGCACAGTTGGTGATCAATTCACTTGGACGAATAAGCGAGTTCTTGATCCAATCTACAAGCGTCTAGATAGGGTACTTGGAAATGGACAATGGCTGCACAATTACACGGAGGCTTATGTCATGGTGAAGCATAGGGGTGTGATGGACCACAACCCCCTTATTTTATCTGTTCCCATGCAGCTTGAACGATTCGGTAAACCTTTTCAATTTTTCAATTACATGCTTGATGTTCCTAATTTTCAATCTACTGTCTCGTATGCTTGGACAAACACTATCCTTTTTGGAGACCCTATGGCTGTTTTGTGCAGAAAGCTAAAGGCTGTTAAGCAGGCTTTGATTGATCTCAATAAAAATCATGGCAACCTACATTCCAATGTTCAGTTAGCTCGTGATGCCTTGGCCTCCACTCAAGATGAACTGCTAGTAGCCCCTTCGTCTCAGTTTCTAGCTATGGAATCTGATTTGGTCAGTAAACTTAATGAGGCTATTTTATAAGAGGAATCTCTCTTACTGCAAAAATCTCGAGTTAAATGGCTGTCTAACGGAGATGGCAACAACAAGTTCTTTCATAGCCAGTGCAAATCTAACTGGAATCACAGTAAGGTATTGGATCTAGTTAACTCCTCTGGTACTTTAGTTCATGGTCAAAGACAGTGTGCCCAGGTTGCTGTGGATTATTACACTAATTTCATTGGCTCCCCTGTAAACAATATTCAAAATTTAGATTTGCTTGAGGGTCTGGAATGTCCTACTATCTCGGATGCGCAAGCAACACACTTGGAGGCTCCTGTTACTAACGACCTAATCTACGCAACTTTGAAGAAAATGAAAAAGAATAAGGCCCCGGGTCCAGATGGCTTTACTATTGAATTTTTCTTGGCCACTTGGAGTATTGTCGGAGAATGTTTTTGTGCCGCTGTGTCTTCCTTATTTAAGGAGTTCAACATGCACAAAGGCATTAATTCTACATATATTGCTTTAATTCCAAAGGTTGACACTCCAACTCATATGCATGATTTCCGACCTATCTCTTTGTGCACTATAGCTTACAAGTGCATATCAAAAATCATAGCATCTCGTATAAAATCTGTACTTCCTGGGGTCATAGATATGTCACAATCGGCCTTCATACCAGGTCGACATATATCTGACAATATTCTATTGGCGCAAGAATTATTTCGAGGGTTTGACAGGGACACAGGGATTACAAGGTGTGCTCTAAAGCTAGACCTTCATAAGGCTTTTGATTCAATAAGGTGGGATTTCATTGTAGCTGCTTTACAGAAAATGCGTTTTCCAACTCGGTTTGTGGGATGGATCCAGGCTTGCATTTGTAGTCCCAAGTACTCGGTAAAGCTCAATGGTTCAGTTCATGGTTACTTCAATGGTGCAAAAGGCATTCGTCAGGGTGACCCTATGTCACCTTATATCTTTGTCATATGCATGAATGTGCTTTCTCAAATGTTAAAGTCCAAGCCTCCTGAGTTTCAGCACCACTGGCGTTGCAAGGATCTTGACTTAACACATCTATTCTTTGCAGATGATGTTTTGTTTTTTAGCAATGGAGACAGAACCTCTATAGCACACATTATGGACAAAGTTCGACTTTTTTCTGCCTTCAGTGGTCTAACTCCCAACATTCATAAGAGTACGAGTTTTTTCTGTAACTGCGACCCTACTTTTGTGGAATGGTTCGATGACCTTTATGGTATCCCACGAGGCCATCTTCCGGTACGGTTCTTGGGTGTACCCCTTATATCTGCTCAGCTAAGCATCAACGACTGTGTGCCTCTTGTTCAGAAGCTAACAAATAGAATAGGTGCTTGGACATCTTTACTTCTATCCTTCGCAGGACGTGTACAATTGGTTAAATCAGTTCTTTTCGCCATTCAAGCATATTGGTCGAACCACTTTCTTCTTCCAAATGCAATTCATGCAAACATTCAGTCAATGCTAACAAGGTTCATTTGGAAAGGTAATGTAAATGACAAGGGGGGAGCGAAGGTTAGCTGGAAAACCATCTGTTTACCTAAGAAAGAGGGTGGCCTGGGCCTTAAGGATTTGTCCCAGTGGAATAGGACACAGATCATGTGCCACTTGATTAACATCATAAAAAACTCTCCAACGTTATGGGCCTCGTGGGTTAACAGAACGGTACTAAAACGAAGACATTTCTGGACTGTGCCTATTCCAACGGATTGCTCTTGGATATGGAAAAAATTGCTGCGCTTGCGCCCTCTTGCTTTGCGCTTCCTGTCATACTCCATAGGTGACGGGTCGACCATTTCCCTCTGGTTTGATCCATGGTGGCAAGGGGTTTGCCTTGCAAACTCTATAACAGCACCTATAATTTCTCAAAGTGGAATGAGTACAGACTCCAAACTCTCTCAGATTATAAGCACAGGTGCTTGGTGTTTACCTCACCCAAACCAAAGGCATCACCACCCTAACCCTACTCTCACAGATTGGATAAACAGCTTTACCTATCCTACTTTCGACCTAAACAAGCGTGACGTAATATTGTGGGATGGACAGGATATTCGAAAAATAAAAACATGGAATATCTGGAATTCAATTAGACATCGTGATCAAGAGGTGGACTGGTTCAATGCGGTTTGGCATCCTCTCAAAGTTGATAGGTACGCACACCACCAATGGCTTCTCAGCCACGGCCGCCTGAACACCTTATCTCGTCTGGCGAGGTTTGGCATTGATTTGGATCAGCAGTGCTTCTTATGTGTGGGAGGTCGCGAAACTGATACACACTTGTTCCTCCACTGCTCATTCAGTCGGCATATTCTTACTACTATTCTTTCAAGGTTTAACGTGGCAATCACTGCTTACTCTTGGAAAGAATTCCAACTCCATATTAATTTGATTGTGGACAGTGCGACTAGACGAATGCTTTTACTCATGGTTCAGGTATACACTTACTACATTTGGCGTGAAAGAAATGCAAGAATGCACAACGGAGATATCCTTCATCCAAAGCATGTCCTGGAAATTATTTTTGCTTAAACTCGCGCGAGACTTGCGACCTCCACATGGTTCACTAAATTAGTTGACAGTAGGCATGATTTGATCATCTAGATTACTGTGGTAGCTCATCTATGTTTTTTGTTTCTTCTTAGAATCTGCCAAGCAGATTGAATGTAGTTAGCGCTCTCTATGGCCTTTCATAGAGCATGGGTTAATCCCTCCTTTCTAATATATATTAATTTAGTAAAAAAAAAGAAGTTACCTTTGACCGGGTGATGATAAAAGTGGACATCGGGTATATCATGAGTCGTATGAGAAATATGAATGATAGATAAAGAATTTAACCTTCCTATAATTACGAGAGATATTATTGGCCTCTTGATTGAGTGAGACTATAAAATGCATGGCCGTGCTCAAATAATGATTTGTTTTTTTAATAGTCTACTCATGGATCAAGTAAACCCGGATTAAATGTTGAAGAGGATGACTAAATACATGCCTCGAGTTTAATCTATAATATATATGGTTAAAGGGATTATATTACACGGAAACGAAATGTTTTATCGAATCACGATTTAATTATTGTTTATTTGGGTAGCAATGATGTATTACTAGATACCGCTCATTGTTTATAATTTTATTGGAGAATAAAATTATTGTCAATTAAATAATAGCCTATAGGGTCACACACATGGAGCACTTAAAGGAATAGTTAATTTAAATTAATTGATGATTATTTGAATTTTATTATATTAATTAAGTGAGACTTAATTAATTGAGATAATATAAATTCGAATTAGAGGAGTATTTCTGTCCATAATAATTAAGTATGACTTAATTATTAATTAAATAATAGAAATTCGTTTTATTATTTAATCCTATACCTACAAGGGTTGGATTTTGCTGTTATGGGCCTATTAATCAGTCATTATAAATAGATAATGATTGGTAAAGAGGCCATTACATTTTTGAGAAAAAACCCTAGAGGAGGCAACAGCGAAAGAGGCAGAAACAAATAACTCGAATCATCAAGAGGGAGGCTAGTACGTCCATTCCCCAGTCAAGTTCGTGAGACGCTCTTGAAGGTGCTCGTGTGGATACCATAGAGGTGTTTTCCGAGATGTAGACACAAGTCGTGAAATCTAGGATCTCTGTTGAGTTCGTGAAAGTCAAGATCTTAATAGGTATAATTCTGTTTCACCATAATCTGTCCAATATTATACATGGATCCTAAGTTTGGGTTCCGAATTTTTTTTGTTATATTTACATTTATCCGCTGCGTTTTATGCCTCGGAACCCAACAGAAATTCCACAATATTATGTATGGAATGATAGTGATATGATATGGACCTGTAGGAAAAAAGGAAAATAGATTGGTCGATTGTTGTATACATATCATAGTGCTGGTGAACTATGGTACCTTCATTTGTTACTTTCAAATGTTCATGGGCCAACTTCCTTTGGGTCATTGAAGACAATCAATGGAATACAGTATAAAACATTTAAAGATGCTTGCAAGAATTATGGATTGCTCGATGATGATAATGAATGGCATGAAGTGCTAGAAGATTGTGCCAAAAGTGGATTCCCAAGTCAAATTCGTGAGCTGTTTGAACATATTATTGTGAATTGTCAAGTTTTTGATTTGCGTCACTTATGGAACCAACATTGGAAGCACATGATTGATGATATTTTGATTGAGCGTCGGAAGGCTTCTGGAAATGCGATTTCAATTTTAAATGACAAACAACTTCAGTTTTATGTTTTAGCAGGTTAGTCATTTAAATATTGTTTACTTAACATGTATTTTCTCAAAATATTATTAATAGAATCAGAGTGACAACCTCCTTCATGCTACATAATTCCGAAAAACTTACTGTTTATTAACTTTGTTTGCAGAAATTGATAAATTATTGAGATCTATTGGTAAATCTCTTAAACAATTTACGCAATTACCAATGCCTCCAAGCAGCTATCTACAATGGGGTACTAATAATTTGGTAGTTGATGAAACCAGTTACAATTTGATGGAGATGTCCACAGAATTTAATAAGTTATTCCAGAAGTGTATTGCTGAACAATTGGAGGTTTACAATGCTGTTATTAATTTTGTAGAAAAGAATGAAGGCGGTGTATTTTTTGTTTATGGCAGCGGCGGGTGAGGCAAGACTTACATATGGAAAACTCTGATTTATAAATTGAGATCTTTGGGTCTAATAGTGCTACCTGTCGCATCTTCAGGAATTGCTGCTACACTTATACCTGGTTGAAGGACAGCACATTCTCGATTTAAAATACCAATTGTGCTGGATGATTATTCTTCATGTGGGATTGACCATCATTCAGATATTGCACAGCTTATCAAGCATACCATTCTTATAATATGGGATGAGGCCCCTATGCAACATAGGTACGCTTTTGAATGCCTTGACCGTTCTTTGAGAAATATTATGAAATCTGTTCATCCAGATAAATATAAATTGCCTTTTGGAGGAATCACAGTTCTACTCGGTGGCGACTTCTGTCAAATTCTTCCCGTCATTAGCCATGGATCACGAGGCGATGCTGTCTTTGCATGTATTACTAGATCTTATTTGTGGCGTTGTTGTAAGATTTTTGTTCTACAACAAAACATGAGATTGCGACAAGGTCAAAGTGAAGAAGAGGTTGCTGCTTCGAAAAATTTTGCTGAATGGGTCCTACAAATTGGTAATGGTAATGTTCAACCTCCAAATGATGATTTCATTGATTACGAGGAAGATGATATTGTTATACCTTCCCAGTTTTGTGATACTGAAATTACAAATGAAGTGGAAGATATGATCAAATGGACGTATCCTGATTTTCTCACAAGTTACAAGTCTCCAAAATACTTAAGCGAGAGAGACATATTAACTCCAACAAATCAAATAGTGGGTCACCTTAATTCAGTAATTGTTGATACCATTCCTGGACAAACTTTTTCATATTTCAGTATTGACAAAGCTGAAGATTTTGGGGGCACTGCTACTGATCTAAGCTTTGCTTTTCCCCCGGAATATTTAAACTCTATCAACATTCCTGGACTTCCAGCGCATGAATTAAAATTGAAGGAAGGTGTTGCTGTAATGCTTATGCAAAATTTAAATCAGACGCTTGGGCTTTACAATGGTACAAGAATGATGGTAACCAAATGTTTTAAACAATGTGTTGAGTGTGAAGTCATTTTTGGTGCATTTGTTGGGAAAAAGCACTTCATTCCAAGAATGGAATTATGTCCGACTGAAACAAAGCTTCCTTTCAAATTGATTAGGAAACAAATGCCCCTAAAGATTTGCTATTCAATGATATAAACAAATCACAAGGTCGGTCACTTGAAAAAGTTGGTTTGTTCTTGCCAAACTCCGTTTTAACTCATGGCCAACTCTATGTTGCTGTTAGTCGAGTGACATCTCCAGATGGACTGAAGATTTTTATTGATTCTAGCAGTGGAGGTGCAACAAATATTACTAAAAATGTTGTTTATAAAGAAGTTTTTTATAATTTTTGTTGATATTTGATCATCCAACCTGTTCATGTGATGATATTTTTGGTTGTAACTTAAATTTTTGATCTATATAGTGAAACATGGTCATTGAGGAAAGCTTTTATTTAATAACAGTAAGCATTTCTATGATTTTTTGTCCTTACCATTCTAAAAGCTGTGCATGAATTACATTTATAAAATTGGTTTGACTTTGATAAAGTGAATATCAGTTCGAGAATTGTTTACTTTAACAGATTCCTTGAAAAATGAATTTTTGATCTAATCTTTTCTCTCTTTGGTCATATTGTGCACTACTCCTACTAAGCATTATTGTAAGTGAAAAAAACATTTATAGAACAATCTCATCTCTTTTTACGCTTTCCCTCCAAAATATTGGCACAGATTTCTCAAAGTCACGGATTGTAATTACTTTTTGTCTCATATAATGAAAATGTACTGTATTGAAAATATAGTCATATCATCAACACCCAAAAGTACTTCCCTTAGAATTAAAAAAAAAGTAGTAAATGAAGTACACTTTCATTGGAAAGCATTTGCAACCATATATTCAGATCTAAAAAGATAAGCTTATTGTGAACTGTTGTCCCAAAGTACTCGAACACTACTACATCTAATTGTTTGTTAAGATATTTTAAAAGTTATTATTGAAGATGAAGTTTAACAGATACCATAGTTTGTTAAGTCTGAGAAGTGAAAAGAGTGAGTGGTCGATATGTGTTAGAGCACAGGCGATTTGGAAAGGAATAAACAGAAGAACAAATGAATTTCGTGGCCTTAACATCATCTTTATTGATGAGGAGGTAAGAAATACGATTTATCTGCATTTAATTTATGCTTATAATCAACAAGATGTATGATGTTCTGTTATTTTTTGTTTAGAATTGTAGGATTCATGCCTTTATTAGTGAGAAAATCTATAATGGTTTTGTTTAAGACTTAAAGGAAGGTCAAGTTTACAACGTACACAATTTTAAAGTCCATATTTACCAGGGTGATGAAACCAACAGAGCTGTTAGGAATGAGAAGCATATTTATTTTGAATATGGAACAAAGCTGGAATTGATCAAGGGAGATGTTCCAACTATCGACAATTATGCCTTTGATTTATTTGGTCTAGAAGATGTTAAGAAGTTTGTAATTGATAATCGTTTTCTCATTGGTAAATATAATAAATCTATTTTCATTGATACTAGATGTTCTCTATAGTATTTGATCAAACTAAATCTCATCACAAAACTTCTTTTTTAGATGTTATTGGGATAGTTGACACAAATATCCCCAAAGTTGTTTACTCAAAGGAGGATAGTAAAAAATCTCACCTTAAATTCAAGATAACAGATGGAAGGTATGTTTATTGTAACTTACTCTAAAATAGAATGGGAAATTTATTGCAATTGTTGAGTAATCTTTTCTTATATGTTTGATAGGTATACGGTTAATGTTATGTTTTTCAATGAATTTAGTGAAACTTTTGAGAAAGCTTTGAAAGATATAGCAGAAGCACTAGTAGTGGTCATTATAGCCAGTGCTAAAGCTAATAAATATGAGGGTAAGTTGTAAAACTATATTCATCTATTATAGCAGAGTGTCTTTTCAGATGTTCATTACAAGTGCTTTAAGCTGATATTGAGCAAAATTTATTATTATATGTATTTCCTATATTTAGAAAAGTTAAATGAAGTTAAAATAATGACTTAAATACCTTTTAAAAGACATAAAGGGAACAATCCATTAATACCAGTTAAAAGACATAAAGGTTTAACAGTACACAAATTCCAAATAAACAACGTCTTCTAGAACAACAAAATAGAGCCATAACAGAAATATGCAATTCTAAAACCATGTTACAAATACCAGAAGGTATTAAATGGTTACTTGAAAAGTTGAATTGCCAAAAAACACAAACAAAATCCTTTGACAAGCTACCAAACCGTTGTCCCGTGTAAAAGTATCCCAACCTTTACCAAATCTACACACCTTCTTTGAGCACAGGACATCAAGATTTCACTGCCTTCTAGCTACCCTCAATGTAACAATTGTTCGTTTAGACCAATTTTGATAAACAGACCACCGAAAGCTGGGAATGTACTGCAGACAAACGGACACTCATTATTTGGTTCATATTTATATATATTGAAAGGAAACAAATGGAAACAGTACATAAGTATTACCACACCATGCCCTTCCTGATCCACATGAGACTTCATCAAGTTTACATTGAAAAACATCCCTTCATTTCCTAAAAAATCTTCATTCTCTACAAATTATTATGATAAGAAAAAAGTCAATGACATGTCATCAAAACCATTGTACAATTCACAGTAAATGAAATACTATGCTCAATTTCAGATGTACTATCTAAGTAATGTATGTCCACATCATCATTATCTAAAATAAAACAGTTAAATCAATATTGAACCAGCTTACACTTTATAAACTAAAGATATATAAAACAGTACCTTGCTGATCAACTTCAACATTGTCTTCATCCACATCTGACACAACAACTTCCATATCATAAGGGGGATACATAAAATCCTCAAAGCGTAAATTCCCAGTAATGTGACGCAGATGATTGCAACGTTGACGCAGATCATACACTGAAAGAGCAAAGTTTGAATGGCCTAAATAGTTGAAGAAAAGAACGTATTCATCATCAATGTCATATTTTTTTTATAAAATGACGGAGACCATAAATTTTGTTCTTTGCAGCAGAATATTTAAATCTAGTTGAGTAACCAGCCCCAGGTTCAATGTGGAGGATGTTAGTCAATGTGTGTCCAAATTTATTTCTAAAAACTCGGGGTAGTTCCTGAAAATTAGAAGAACAACATGAGCAAATGTTTTTGAACAAATAAGAGTAAATAGAGCAAGATCATACCAGCTCTGCTTCCTCCAAGGATTCCAAATTCATGACTTTGAAAAAGTTAGCATATGACAAGTTTGCAGCATCTTCTGTTCAAAAGTACAAAACTCAAAGTGAATTTTTCAATCAAACTTAAAGTAGAGAAATAATGAAGAAAACAGTACCTCCACCTAAAGGGTCCTGAGAGACAATGTTTTTGTCAAATATGGCAAGTTTAAAATCATATGCAGTACAAGTTTCATAGATTGCAACTACATCACCAACAGAAATGTTTGCTGCATTGACAAAGTCACACCATTTCTTGCTAAAATAAGCTTCACCGGCTAACCATTTTATTTTTATTTTCCATTCATGCTTCTCAAAACCAATCTTGATGAATTTCACAGAATCATTCAGACGCAATTGATAGCAACCATTGGCCGAAAGCACCTGAATGCAATAAAGGTATCAAAAACAAATCTAATCCAGCTCATGATAACAAATCAGTTCACGATTGCAACTTATAGTAATTCTGTTGGTAATCCCAAATATTGGCGTAAAACCTGACCTAACATTCACTATTGTCCCATGTATTATCTTACTTACGTGTTTACACTAAAAATTCAGCCAAGAATACAGAGCTACTATTGGTGTCTTTTGTACTGTCGTGTGTAATATTTTTAAATCAACTCATAACTTCTCTGAATTAATAATACAAACAGCATTAACTGAACTAACTCAGATCTAATAGCAAGAACTAACTGACTAGTTAAAGTCATAACAAACACAAAGCAAATATCAAAATCATAAACTTGAGACAAACCACATATGTGTTCAAATTGAACATATTTCAAAATATGTTAAACAACAGTTAGAACAATAGCATGACATAAACACAAATAACTTCTGCATGAAAAGAACTTCAAACATGAATTGTAAATCTCTTTTACCTTGATATCAGATTGATCCAACAAATGTTTGCTTTCAATCTTCAAATTGTACAACCCGGCAAAATTATGACAAGCATTATAAAGAAAAGTAGACCAAAGTCTATATTCTTCAATGGCACTAGAAATTACTTCCGAATTGGGAACCGGATCTTGATTTCCAAGCTTCATCTCAACAGCATAAGCATTATAAAATTTCAAATTGAAATCACCACCTCCAATAAATTGCAATATAGCCATGTGAGATCCCTTCAAACCATAAAAATTCATCATATCTCCCAAATCCTCAATGCAGAATGAACCCCGAACATACTTACCCTCCCAAACTGCCCCATTTTTCACATGCAAGTTTAATTTCTCAGGTAAATCATCTCCATACTCACAGTAGAAAGGCAATGCAAGTTTCTACATTTGTATTTATACATTATTAATAACTCGAAATATACATTATTAATAACTCAAAACAAGATAATTCATTTTAAAAAGATTACTGAAATCAAAATCATACCAATTTTCCTTCTTTATAATCAAAAGATGAGTTCATACAAATGAAACTGATCTCACTTTCTTCCAAATCCATAACAAAATCTACATTAGTAAACAAAGATATAAACACAATACTCACAAAACAGAGAAAAAAAAAAAGAGTGATAGGAAGTGAGATAACGGAGATATAAACAGAGATATATATACACAGAAGCTATGAAAAATAAGTTTGATTAAATTTCTTACCGGTAGATAGCAAGTGAGAGTAATAACAACCAACTAAGAACAACAGTGTAAGAGCAGACCGGAGAGAGAGGTTGGGGCGTTTAAACAAAATTAATGTAGTAGAGTTGACAGTTAGATTGATTTTATTACCTTATTTAAACAGTTACACAGGTTACAAAAAGAAACATCAATTTTGATACACAATTTACATTGAATGTATAATCCCCAACTAACTTAATATTTTATTTAAATTTTTTAACATAAAATTGGGATTAAATTAAATGATATAAAATATTATTTAACATAAATAAAATAGTAAAAAACATAATGAACTAATTAATCAATACGTTAAATTTAATATAAATTTTCGAATTCATAATAAATCAATACGATAAAAGAAATATATATATAAATTTTTATAGCTTAGTTGAACTAATAAATCCTTAATATTTCATTTCATTCATTAAAATATTGTGTAGATTGAATTAAAAACAATTATTATCGAATAGGAGCTAAAATCAAATTATTATCGAATAAGAGCTTCATCGTCTTTTTATCATTTCTCAAATGTCAAACTATAATTCTTTTTTTACAGTATATTTCTACCCACGTTGACAAAAAAAAAAAGTAAATGCATTTAGTTGAACATTACATGATTTGTTAGGATTCTATTGTGTACAATACCAAAAATAAATAATCATCGAATTATTGTAATTTGGGCGAAATAGAACAACTATTCTTTTCCAAATATTCTCCTAAATCCATATAAGGGAAATTCATGTAACACCCAACTACCCAATAAATGAAACACATTCATTTCTCAAAATTTAATTCTCTTTAGTCTATGATCGATTTTTGCTTTGAATTGTTGATTCTTTGTAACCGTTGTTCATTCTTATATTTTAGTTAGAATGGAAATAGTCAATATCTTTGTAAACACTCTCCAACCAAATCATTAGGGGTGTTCGCGGTGCGGGCGGTGCGGTTTTTTTCTCAAACCGCAAACCAAACCGCGCATGCGGTTTGAACAAATTTTCAAACCGCGACTGCACCACGTAAAATGAAAACCACATAAACCGCACCACGAAGTAATAGAGTGCTCAAGGTAGCACCCAAAGCAGTAGAGTAGATAAGTAGATGTTCCCATAAGGATGATTTGCAGGTTTACATGGAGCGGGGAGGCAGGGGACTGATACATTATTTGCAGGACACTTAGGAGGAATGTAACAGCTTTTACGGTAACAGCCATTAGGATGCAAATTGTGATAGACAAATTGTGAAAGAGAATGGAAGTAACAGGGGGTATATATAGGCAAAATAGCTAAAGTGTTGAGATCCTTTTCGGCAATCATTTTCAGCCTTAAAAGTTGTAGTCCAGTTCTCTTTTTCAATAGTACTAACCTCTAACGATCCATATTTAACAAGCCATCTTTCTCATTCTAGCATCAAATTAAATGGGATATGAACTGATCGCTTAACATGACCATGTATGGTTGAAATTGCTAAGTGAATTTTTAAACCAGAGAACAATCTTGTACATAGTACCGTTATTGACTTGTCAATGCAAACAGCGGAGGTGAGAACCATTTAGTTACACCTAGCTGAATCGTGGTGTATTAAGCTGAATCGTGGTACCAATATTGTTTGCAAAAGCATACCCTTTTTTTACCAATATTGTAAATTACATAGACACAACCTTGCTACTCGGTGGATAATTGCCAGAGAAGAACCAGTTAAAAGTTCTAGGTACCGTGAAGGCTAATCTATCTATTATAATTTATCCATATAATATTGTAACATATGGTTTACATGATTGATTTTATTCCATTTCAGATCAGATTACTAGATACTATTACTTAATATGAACACGAATGGAAAATAAGCAAAACAATTACCTTATGCTAAATAAAAAGAGTAATTATCGAGCTACTCGATATCCACAATTTCTGAAGCACCTGAGGTGTCTGCAAAATAGTAAACAGTGACAAATAAGCAATCTTGCAAAATTGAACAGTGACAACAAGTGATAAAGAATAGACACCTGAACACATAGATTGAAAAGTTTCAATATCCTCCAAAATTGAACCCATATCCAGCGGCAACGATGAAGCTCTTATCCAATTTTGGGTACATATAAGAGCTTGTACCATAGAAGGACTCAAAGAGCTGCGAAAAGAATCAAGTACCCTCCCTCCGGTGCTAAAGGCAGATTCCGACGCAACTGTTGAAACTTGAATTGCAAGTACATCACGAGCCATCTCTGACAGTATAGGATATTTGGTTGCATTCATTTTCCACCAGGCTAGAATATCAAAATCTTTATTTTTTCTATCCTCGTTTCTTTCCAGGAAGTACCTATCTAGCTCATTTTTTGTATCCAAAGCCTCATCCTCATCGCATTCTCTGTCAAATTCTAATTCAAACATATCAGAATCATCATCAGAATCAACCATTTTACCACTATCTTGATTAGATACTCCGCTTTGAGAATTGTTACTTTCTGGATTTTTCAGCCTCTGTTCATTGGAGTAGTGACTCACAAGTTTTGTTAAACAATCTTTGACACGAGTAATCATACCATCTACTTCTTTCTCGGTATACAATTTATTCAAACAGAGGAGTACAAATTTAAGCTTATACCGAGGATCCAAAATTACAGCAACATAAAGCAACATGTTTTGCTTTTCAACGTTACCCCAATATTTGTCAAATTTTAGCTTCATCTTAACAGCCATATCTTGTAAAACTGATTTATCGCTTGAACACCATTTTATCAACTTTCCACGTATTGCACACACTTCATGAAAGTAGGTATTTGACGTAACAAATAAAGATGCGCTGAATCTCAAAGTGGCTTCATAAAATACCTTCAAAAACCTGCAAAAGATTATACAATTTTCCCAATCTATAGAATTTGGTGGCCCCACTAAGCTCTTTCCGTTCCTATCTTCATCAAGAAAATATTGCATGTAAAATCCGTCTTCTTCCTCCAATAATTTAAAACCCTCAACAAATTTTAGTGCAGAATCCAACATTAAAAAGGTGGAGTTCCACCTTGTTGCCACATCCAAACAAACAAGAGCCTTTTCTTGTTTAGTAGTATTCTTGACACGACTTTGGAATCTTGCCAATCGAGAAGGAGAGGCTCTTACATATCTTATTGCATTACGAACAGCTGCAATAGAATCATCTAATTCCTTCAATCCATCATTAACAACTAAGTTAAGAATATGAGCTGAGCATCTCATATGCAGAAACTCCCCATCACATACAACGGTTTTCCAACTATGCAGCCTTTTTTTAATGTGAGAAATAGCAATGCCATTAGAGGCTGCATTATCAACCGTAATAGTAAACAACCTATCAATACCCCAATCTTTTAGGCATGCCTCTATTGCTTTACCTATCGTCTCTCCTTTGTGATTAGCAATTTGAATAAAATTCAAGATTCTTTTTTGCATTTTCCACTCACAATCTATAAAATGTGATGTTAATACCATATAACAAACATTTTGAATAGAAGTCCAAGTGTCGGTAGTTAATGAAACCCTTTGTGAACTTTTCACAAGATAATCTCTTAATTGTTTCTTCTCATCGTAATACAATTTCATGATATCTCTTGCAATTGTAATTCGTGAGGGAATAACAAACCTAGGACAAGCAACACTACAAAATAATTTAAAACCCTCTTGCTCCACAAACCTAAACGACAATTCATCAATAATAATCATTTTTGTGCAAGCAAGCCTACAAGCATCTTGATTAAATCCCACAGCTACTAAATTACTACTTCCGCTGCTTTCGGACCCAACATTAGTTGTCTTTTTAAAGCACAAAATTTTTTGTTTTTTATCCTCTAACCTATATGGATATTTGGGACATTGAGTGATCAAATGATTCCTAAGAGTACTAGTTCCTTGTAATCTAGTACCACCCGCATAATCTTTCTCACAATAATTGCAAATAGCCCTTGAATTATTTTTATCATCTTTATATACCTTAAAATGATCCCAAACATCAGATGATTTACCTGTTCTTTTACTAGGTAAAGACTTAGGTACCGTATTGGGCATATTTGAAGTAGTAGGATGAGATTCCATCTGACTTTTGTTCACTGGAGTGTTTCCAATTCCAACTGATGGAGAATGTGAATTTTGTTCCATCTAAAAACACAAAATCATAAATTAGAAACACAATCTAAGAAACTAAGAAAGTAACTGATTAACATTTGATTACCTTTGATTACCTTTACGAGATAGCGAATACCAACGGATAGTAAAAGTAGAAAAAAGAATCAGATATTCAGATGATTAACTGATTAAGAAAAAAAGAATTAGATGATATTTAGAGAATCAATGAGATGATATATGTATGATGAGAGTGTGAGAGACTGAGAGGCGCACGACATATGATTAGGGGGATTAGGGTTAAAGAGAAGGAGGAAGTGAGTGGGCTGGGCTGGGCCAAAAATTAAACATAAGTAATATACATAAGTATGGACCAGGGCAAAAAAATAATATACATGTATATATTTATTTATAAATATATTAATATTATATAATATGCGGTGCGGTGCGGTCTGAACCGCGAGAATGAATCCCCAAACCACAAACCGCACCGTACCGCGCGGTTTGGCTAAAATGCAAACCACGACCGCACCACGAAAAATTTAAACCACGCGGGGCGGTGTGGTGTGGTGCGGGGCGGGCGGTTTATGCGGTTTGTGCGGTTTGATGAACACCCCTACAAATCATAGTACCATGGCTACCGGAAGATAAGACTTCCAATTATCACATTAATAATTTAGGTATTGCGCGCAGACAAATTTCATATTCAAAATTATTATGACATTAATTTTAATAAGGTTTCTTCATTACACAGTTTATATTATAAGCTACAAATTAAAAACGAATGGACAAAAAATAAAAGTGTACAGCAACAAATGTGATGCAAGCGAAATAAAATTTAGTTAACTTTAGAATTATGACATCTCAAGGATAGTGTCAGATAATATACGAGATTTTCATTTTATAATTAAATTTTTACTAAAATAAATCATTACCAAATTTATTAATGTACTTAATATTTTTCCTCAAAAACGAAAAGAGAAGAAAACCATGTATATTTTAGATTTACATGAAATTAGCTAAATTAAAAGTTACAAAAATTTATAATATAACAATGCCAAAGCGTAGCGGGCAAAAATACTAGTAAATATACGATTCGAAACAAAGCAGGCAGTCAACCTTTTTGTTTTTTTTTTGGTTGGCTTTGTCAGTACTAGTAAGAAGTAATATGAGACCCCAGCCAAGATCACTTCCCGTAGAAGTAATTGTAAAAGATTTACATAATATTTGCTAAACATTGAGAAAAAAGAAGAAGACGATATAATTCTGTTATTATGGAAATGAACTAACTGACAAAGTTTGTTACAAACGAGTACTTATATGCAGAATAGTCAAACAAAGTCAAACTGGAAAGAAAAGTAAACAAGCCCAACAATATGGCCCAAGTAATTGACTAAGTCCACAAATAGTGTTTAAGAGAAGCTAATGTCTGTGAATCCATTGACATATGAATATCAGTCTTGTACTATAACTTTTTCACTACATTAGCCACACTGCTAGCTTGAGTTGCACTTGACACTTCGTTGTTCTCAATACTCCCTAGGGGGGAGCAAACCCCGGTTCGGTTCGGTTTTCGGGTAAAACCGGAACCGGAACCGCATGTCCTCGGTTTTAAAAATTGACAACCGGAACCGCAACCGAACCATCGGTTTCGGTTTTAAAATCCCGGTTTCGGTTTTTATCGGTTCGGTTTCGGTTTCAAAACCGATTAAAATAAAAATAAGAAAGTATTACAAATTAATTAATAAAGTTGTTCTACCATAAAAACATAAATCTTCCAAATGTATTCATACAATAATTTTTAAAATTTGAAACAATAAAAAAGGATTACATCAATAAAAAATTTTGAAAATCGGCAACACCAGCTGCTACGGCAGCTCCAAGGGTCTGTTAAGTCTCTGGGGGTCTTCTGAAGAAACATTTCATCACTGATGTAAGTAGATGCAGACGGACCTATGTCGCAATAGAATATATCAGGAGAACCCTGGTGTTAATAAAACAAATGGACAACAAGTTACATCAATACATTAAGTCTACTATTTGCATTGCAAAAAAGTGAACTGTTGGGCCTGCTTGTTTTAGAGGATACAAAATTTCAGATTGCCAAGATTTGAATGCCAAACAAATGACAGGACTTCCTGGAGAAGTTAATTGTTGATGCAAATCTTTGGCAGGAGAATGGTCCGATCCTTAGAATAGGACTGCACTAAAGCAGGCATGTAAAAGATATTCAGGACCAAGTCTGTATACTATTTTGTATATGTAATAACTCAAGTCTGTATATTATTCTGTATATGTACTATAGTGTATTAGTGTCCGTGTAATTGTGTATAGCTAAGCTCAGCCTGAGGCCCAAATACAACAAATGTTAGGCCCGCTTATTTTTTATTTCAGTGAATATCTACTTTCCTAATATAATATATATATATATATATATATATATATATATATATATATATATATTTATGTATGTATGATTAATTTTAAAAATATTTATAAAAAATATAAATATTTATTTATATAAATAATCGGTTCGGTTTCGGGTTTTTTCGGTTCGGTTTGAACCTAAAACCGGAAGCGCAACCGTTAAAATCGGATCGGTTTTTAGATTTCGGTTTCGGTTCGGTTTTTAGCGGTTTCGGTTTTTTTCGGTTCGGTTTTTATCGGTTTCGGTTTCGGTTTCGGTTTGATTCGGTTTTTTGCTCACCCCTAATACTCCCCCCACAAGTTGAAATTGTACAAGGATTGTGCAAGTACAACTTGGAACATATGTACCAATGCGCTGAACCTCAAGAGCCTTAGTAAAAATGTCAGCCAACTGAAACTAAGAAGCAATTTTCTGAGGTAGAATCACTTGAGCTTGAACTTTTTCACGAACAAAATGGCAGTCCAATTCAATATGTTTTGTTCTGGCATGTTGAACTAGATTTAAAGCTATATCAATGGCTGCCTGGTTGTCACAGAAAACAGGCACAGCATAATCAATAACAACATTAAGATCTGCAAGCAAAGACTTTAACCACATAATTTCAGTAGTAATAGTTGCGAGAGCCCGATATTCAGCCTCTGCTATGCTAAGAGATGTAACACTCTGTTTCTTAGCTTGCCAAGAGATTGATGCTGAGCCAAGTTGAAGACAAAAACTAGTAACTGATCTACCAGTCGAGGTACAACCTCCCTAGTCACTATCACAATACCCTGCAAGTTTTAGCTCATTTGTAGCAGGAAAGAACAATCCTAAACCTGAAGTGCATTTCAAGTATCTTAAAACTCTATAAGCTGCATCTAAATGCTTTTCTCTTGGTGCTTGCATAAACTGGCTCAACAAATGAACCGAAAAACTAATGTCTGGTCTGGTAAATGTTAAATACAACATTTTTCCTACCAAACTCCTGTAAAGACACTACTAGATTTGGTAGATATAACATCATACCTTTAACATCAGTTAGAAATGTCACTGATGTTAAAAATATTTTAGACATCGGTTGGTACATTACCGATGTTAAAACACTTTTCAGACATCGCTTATTAAAATAGCTGATGTCTATTCTCATTTTTAAAAAAATTGAAAAAACACCCGTGTCACACTTTCCTCTTCTTAATTACACAAATATTTATCCCCTTAAACAAAAATTTCTATTTCCCTCGCTTTCCCCTTTTCTCACACACTCGCTCACTTTCTTTCTTCTCTCTCTCTCTCTCTCTCTCTCTCTCTCTCTCTCTCTCTCTCTCTCTCTCTCTCTCTCTCTCTCTCTCTCAGATCTCTCGAAATCTTTAAATCTCTATCACCATCTCTGTATATCTCTCACCATCTATGTAACTCCTCTCTCTCGTCCCTCGTCCCTCTCTCACCTCTCCTTATCCTGTCTCTCTCAACCCATCGTAAACCATAATTACACCATCTCTCACAAATTCAAAGCACAAACCTTAATGAACCCTACTAGGAATTGGTTCGATTCGTGCTAAATAACCATCAAAGGAGCTCATTCGATTCGATTTGTGTGAAATAAATAACTCTCACCATATCCTTCTCACTTCTCACGGCTCTCTCTCTCTTCAACAATCTGAAACCCAGGTTCGGTTTGGTTCTTGAATTCATTTTTTGGGGAAGTTAAATCTTTGATTTTTTTTTTGTATTTTGGTGTTGTTGGTTATTTAAATAAGGATACCCAAGTTTTGTTTTTGGGTATTTGATGGATTTTAAGTAGCGGTTGAGTAATGATGTTAAGTGTTTGATGAAAGTCCTCAGAGAAATATTTGTATATTTGTGTGTATATATGTTAATGTCGGTAAACTATTTACTTATGTCAAAGATCTTGTTAATTTTGGTAAACTATTTAATTATACTTGACGAGTGCTGGCCTATGGTAGAAGCGATCTTGGTTTGATGCTAATGGGCTACCTTCTTCATTCTTGTCGTGGAGACGTAGATGACAACTTGTATCCATGTGAACAAGTAAACCTTTTTAGAATGTCTAGAAGGATAAACTTTTGCTATTCAAATATAGCTTCAACTATATTTACCTCAATTCTAGACTCAATTACCGTGCTATGCATATTGTTGAGAGTGATAATGTTCATGGTGATTTGCCTTAAGAATGTCAAATGCTCTAATTGTTTGTGGTTGAGCGTCAGATACTTATGTTGACAACAACTTATGTTTTGTAAATTGGATACCAACCTCTAAAGTAGTGACTTAGATCCCTTCTTGCATTATTCAATATGTCGGCATTTAAGATGTGCCCGTAACAATCCTGAGGCCGGGAATCTACCTGAATATGCTCCTCACGGCAATGGTACTAAAGATGGAAGATGGGAGCGGTCTTCTCTTTCCTGTTATCGTTTGTATGTCCATAATTACTACATTCTACCTATAGTTCAGGATATATTTAATTTAAGTTAAATTCATATTCATGACCTTACTTGTATCTTTCTGTTACTTGTTTCTAATGCCGTGGATATGCAGAGTGCAATGCTAATAGTAGCACTGGACAATGTCCAACTTGTATGTCTCTCTTTATCATTGCTTATATATCATGACTATCAGATTGTTGATTAATTTATAAAAATGCTCAAGTCGGTGATTCTTGCAGTCTAGACCTACTTTGTATGACGTTATGATGGAAATGATTGACAGAAAAGGGTTATGCAGTAAGTTTATGCTTGTTTTCTGGAACTTAACTTTTTTTGGGTACAAGCCTACTTTGTAAAATGTCAAGTCTTATTAATTTTATGTTTCTACCTATATACAGGTGAAAGCCTTCTTAATGTCTATGCACTTTGATTATCTTTGAACATGATTATGACCTATAAAGTCACACTGAGCATCCCGCTAACACACACATTAATCACTGCATTTGGGATTCTTATTCAAATAACTTATTTGATATTGTACTTATTTTCAGAGAGTGTGGTTCTATATGTTGTGCAAGCCAAATTCGTGGATCACAGACACTATACATTTGCATAGGCGCTCATGTTCTTTCTTTTAGTGAAATTTAGAGTTGCATGTTTTTCTTTCACTTTGAAGCTATTAAAATGCCGCCAAGTATCTTGTCAAACAGAGGGGGTGCACCATAGTTGATTTTTCTAACATTTGCATCGAAACCCAACTTTTAGTTCTGTAATTGACTTTTAGATGATTAGGTTTTTGTAATATCAATGTAAAATTAAGGGAAAAATAATCCAAAGATTGGATGGATACCTATACTGGATTTGCATTTAAAAAACTAATTATCATGTCCCTGGTTGGTTTACTTCACCAAATGAATATCTTGCCAAAAGGTGGTTCAACATTTGTAGATGATGAACATGGCCTCTGTTTGGAAACTTTTCACCAGTCTCTAAAGTAAAATTTTTGTAGATGTTACATATGCATGATACACTTTTATTTGTTAAGTGTATCCGTAACATGTCATGTTTTTTTATTTTAATCAAATTTATTATATAATGGAGTGATGAATTTGAGAATAGTTTATCATTGCCTATAGGTATCAAGCTCGAGCTACGGTAGAACAAGTGAAACAAAGCAAAGTGGTAAAGAAATTATCAGTAACAGAGAAGCCTTCAAGGTCGCAGAACAATCAAGCAGCAACAACCCTTTAGGCCACGGACCACAAAACAATTACATGGAGTAGTATGTGAGTAATGTTTTTATTTTGTAAATGACATTTTGACTTGAAATGTAGCTAGTTTGTCGGTTTTGCGAATAGTCATTGATGTATATACTGATTTTTTTTAATAATGTTAATCGAGTTTTTGTTATTTTGATACGAGTGATTGAGTTTTAGAGTTATAAGTTGCATCAATACAGCTTTTTTTGGTATTATTTTTGTTAGAGAATAGGTATTAAACATCGGTTTTGTAACAAGAACCGATGTTAAGGGAAATATTAAACATCAACTATGTTACAAAAACCGATGTTAAAACATCATTTTATTTCAAATATGAGTCAAAGACATCAGTTTCTTTAAGAAACTGATATTAAAGGAAGTATTAAACATCGTTTAGTTAATGTGCTGATATCTAAGCTGGTATTAAACAACTCTTATAAAAACCAATGTTAAACAATAGGAAAGACATCAGTTTCTTCTCGAGAACCATTGTCTATAGACATCTTTGACATTGGTCAGAAACCGATGTTAAAGACCCCCCCTTTATCTACACCGACAAAGACATCGGTTCTGAAACACTTTTAACATCGGCCAAAAATCGATGTTGTAGGGTGTTTTTCCAGTAGTGAGAGATGGATTATCAATTAACATTCCAGACTTGTCACTGTAATAAAGCTTCACATGCTGATCAAGAGGAATAGACAAGGGTTTTGAATTCAAAAATTGAGTAGAAGCCAACATATCTAGAATAAACTTCTTTTGACTAAGAATTATTCCTTTATCTGATCTAGAGACTTCTAATCCCAGATAATACTTTGCTTCCCCTAAATCTTTTATGCTAAAAGCATCATGTAAAGTTGTCTTGAGAGAACTAATAAAAGATAAATGATTGCCTGTAAGCAATATATCATCTACATAGACCACTGCAACACTGAACAAATCACCTTGATTATGAATGAATAAGGAATAATCTGCAAGAGATTGAGTGAATCCAAATTCAATCAGGAAATCAGATAGCTTAGTATTCCATTCTCTTGATGCTTGTCTAAGCCCATAAATTGATTTAATCAACTTACAAACCAAGTGAGAACAACCAGCCAATTTATAACCAAGAGGAATATCCATATAAACCTCTTCATGAAGATCTCCATGCAAGAAAGCATTGTTTATAACTAACTGAAAAACTTACCAACCTTAAGTAGCTGCCACTGCAAATACAGACTTTACTGTGACTCCTTTGGCCACTGGTGAAAAAGTATCATGAAAATCTACACCAGGTACTTGTGTGTAACCTTTAGCTACCAACCGAGCTTTATACCTTTGTATTTCACCATTAGCATGATACTTTATCTTATACACCCACCTGCAACATATATTTTGCTTTCCAGGTGGAAAAGAAACTAGTCCCAGGTGTTGTTAGACTCAAGGGCTTCCAACTCTTTATTCATAGCAGTAATCCAATTTGGGTCTAATACCGCTTGAGCAAAAGAATCTGGTTCTTTATTTTGAACTAGTTTAGCAAGAAAACCTGTATGAGATGATGTAAGGGAATGAGTGGTGAAATAATCTGTCATTGGATATTTGATGTCTGTTTGAGACTTGGCAGAAGTAAGAAAGATGGAATTGACAAGAGATTGTGGAATAGCATAGTCTGACCACCATTTAGGCTTTTTAACATCTCTGGTAGACTTTCTAAGAACAACTTGGTTATTAGAAACATCTGTTGACATTGTGGTTAAAGTATCCACATCAGGTGGTGAAGTTATCTAGTCCTCATCTACTTCATTAGTGACAGGTGAAAAAAAACTGCTTGACTGAAGACTGCTATAACTAGAATGAGAATTGAGATTAGGAGTGACTATAGGTATGTCTGTCCTTGTTGTAAAATCAGACTCTCCATTAGTCAGAACTCTAGGATATGGCAAATCAGCCATATCATCTGCCAACCAGTCTTTCAGATTAGTATCAGTAAGAGTAGATTTAGAATTGGAATTCAAGAAGGGAAATGTTGTTTCATGGAAAACAACATGCCTTGAAATGAAAACTTTTGAGTATCCAAATTTAAGAGCTTATAACCCTTATGGTCAAGAGGGTAACCAATGAAAACACTCTTAAGTGCTCGAGGACTAAATTTATCATTCACATGAACAGAAGCATAACAAAGTCATCCAAAAACCTCAAGAAGAGAATAATATGGTAATTCTTTATAGAGACACTCATAAGGTGTTTTATGATCTAAAACAGGACTAGGTAACCTGTTAATGATATAAGTTGCTGTCAAGATACATTCCCCCCAAAATCTAATAGCAAGTCCAGATTGAATCCTTAATGACCTAGCTATAGACAAAAGTTGTCTATGTTTACGCTCTACCCTTCCATTTTGGGCTGGAGTATTGACATAAGAAGCCTGTTGTACCACTCCTTTATCAAGTAAGAATGAAGTAATAACATGATTTACAAACTCTGTTCCATGATCACTACTAAAAGACTTGATAGAAGTGTGAAACTGGTTTTCAACATAGACAAAAAATCTGGTGAGTTAAGTAGTAACATGTTGTTTAGTAGGTAGAAGATAAGTCCATACTGCTCTTGAGTGATCATCAACTATGGTGAGGAAATACTTGCAGCCAGTAGTTGTTTCATGCATATATGGTCCCCACAAATCAACATGCATTAAGTCAAAGATGTGATCTGCATGGCTAGAACTTATAGGGAAAGAAAGATTTGTTTGTTTTGAAATAGGACACACAGGGCATTTTCCATTGTTATCATCACACAAATGTGAAGTAACACAAGGAATTTTATGAAAAACGGGTGAAGAAGCATGACCTAGTCTCATGTGCCATAATGCACTAAGAGTATTTTTAGAAACCACAGTATTAACAGTAGATGACATTGTGGAATGACTGAATACAACAATAGACTCAGGAATCAAATCTAAACAATAAAGTCCATTGGTCATTGTACCAGTAGCAACAACTTTATTTTGAGGCAAAGAAACAAAAGTACAGTGATCTGTATAAAGATTCACTGTCCCCTTTGTATCATTTATCCATTTGGAGACAGATATAAGGTTGTAACTAAAATTGGGAACTAGAAACACATCTATAAGCTGTAAGTTACCCATTATTAAAGATCCTGAATGTGTAACTAGTATGTGTGAACTATCTGGCAAAGCAACATTAACAGGTGTGGACAACAGATGAATATCCTACAAAAAATCTTCAAAAAAACACATATGATCCGTAGCACCGGAATCAATCAACCAAATACTCTTGTAATTGACAGAATGTGCCAGATTTAAACTAGAAATGACCATACCTACCAAATGTTCTTCTGTACTTTTCATGTTGTTATCAGTGTTAACAAAGAACTGCATCATTTTAGTAAGCTGATTGATCTGCTGCTGCATCTGTTGCACTTGAGATTGAGAAGCATCAGTACTAACTTGATTGGCTGTAGAAGGCAAAGACCTGAATTGAGTATTTGATCCTTGACTTGCATTAGAATTAGATCCTTGAATATTGACTTTATCCCTTTTCTTCCAGTTTGGGGGATATCTAATGATTTTGTAGCAATTCCCTCTAGTATGACCATTAAAATTGCAGAAATTATACTTGACAACAGGCTTGACAGAAATAGATCCTTTAGTAACAGGATTGTACTTCTTAGCAAATGCAGCAACACTACAATCTGGTGGTGACAACACAGCATTCACTCCAGACACTGAATCTAAAGTGTGAAAACCTTGCCTAGCTTTCTCATCTTGCTTGACATATGCATAAGCTTGTGAAACTAAAGGCAAAGGTGACATCATAAGAATTTGCCCCCTCACATTAGCATTACTGTCATGCAATCCCATCAAGAACTGCAATAGCTTTCGGTTTTGATCTATTTCAGTTTGTGTTTTATGAGCTCCACACACACAGGCTACACTAGGCTCAAGAACAGCATACTCATCCCATAAACCTTTCAACTTATAAAAATAAACCTCCATTGACTTATTTCCTTGTTCAAGGCTGTGAATGTTCTTCATTACTTGATAAATTCGATGTTCATTGACACCAGAAAATCTCTCATGTAATTCATTCCAAACCTCTCTAGCTGAGGTTACAAAGTTTAAGCTAACACTTATATCATCAGCAACTGAATTAAGGATCCAAGTGACGATCATATCATTCACACGTTCCCATTGAGAATACAGGACAGATTTAACATCTGGTTTTGCAAAAACACCATTGACAATAACAAATTTGTTTCTAGCATTAAGAGTTATCCGCATTGACCTACTCCATGGAGCAAAATTCTCAGGTCCAACCAGTTTATTAGCTATTAACACTAGACCTGGATGATCATTATTGTGCAAATAGAGAGGATGCGAGTTGTTATCTATAACATTCATATTATAAAGAACTGTTGCAGTGTCTGTATCCTTTTCCAATTTCGTATCTTCATCTTGAGGAATAAACGGAGTACTACTAGAAGCATTCTGATTAACCGGATTATTTGGATTAATCGGAACATTTCCTTGAACAACATTTGTATAACTGTACGGCAACATGACTAAAAGTAGATCTAGAGCTTCTAAGGCAATATGTATAACAAAGAAGATCTTCAACCAAGAGTAAAGTGAAAATCAACCAGAGAACATATGAAAAACAAGTATATTGAATCGATCTGAAGCAATTCATATAGTTATGATGTTCGATTTCAATCGAAAACAGCATGAACAATTATCGATGAAAATAAGCAAAACTATATGAAATTGGCGCAAAAATGTACGAAATTACCGATGAAACGAAGCTTTAAATAAGAAATGAAACTCTGTATCGAAGAAATGAAGCTCTGAATCGTAGATTTAGCCATGGTGGCTCTGATACCATAAAAGATTTACATAATATTTGCTAAACATTGAGAAAAAAGAAGAAGACGATATAATTCTGTTATTATGGAAATGAACTAACTGACAAAGTTTGTTACAAACGAGTACTTATATGCAGAATAGTCAAACAAAGTCAAACTGAATAGAAAAGTAAACAGGCCCAACAATATGGCCCAAGTAATTGACTAAGTCCACAAACAGTGTTTAAGAGAAGCTAATGTTTGTGAATCCATTGCCTTATGAATATCAGTCTTGTACTGTAACTTTGTCACTACATTAGCCACACTGCTAGCTTGAGTTGCACTTGACACTTCATTGTTCTCGATAAATTGAAACAGAGATACTCCCGCGCTTACCTACACTATCCCTTTTACGGTTCCGTTCTGTTTGTAAATTGTGGAACACAATTATTTCCGATCCAAATTTCGTAAAATCTCATCTCGATTGCACCTCCCGAAATCCTAATGATGAAAATCTCGTAATGCTGAAGAGCTTACCTCCGAAGGATGCAGACTATATGGCTCTGATATAGTAAGCATACTCTCTTCCTTCAATTTAAAGGAAACAATATTTAGTGATCTTGTGACTCTTGTCCCTCACCCTACTAAATATTTTATAAGTTTGATTGGTTCTGTCAATGGTTTGCTCTGTCTTTTTCTTCGGGAGGTACGTAAGTTCGTAATATGGAATCCTATTCTTAGACAAGCTAAGATAATTGATAAGTCAATCAAAGAGCCAATGATGCTATTTATGTTTTATGGGTTCGGTTGGGATACGGTGAACAACGATTATAAATTGGTGATGTCTTTCTATAGGAGGATATACTATGTTTACTCCTGCAAATCCAATCGTTGGACTTCACTAACTAATCTTTCGGTGTTTCCTCCTAATGATCATTGTTCGGTGCCGTCTGTGATTGTAAAAGGAGTGCCGTATTGGACTACTACTCAGCAGTAACAAATGTGAGGAAAAAACTAAATATACGCTGGCATTTAAGTTTGAGGTTGGGAGTAATGAGTTTAGGTGTTTGCCTGAGTTTGAATGTGTGGAATGTCGCGAAGATAATTTTCTTTTGGTCAATTTAAACGAGTGTATCTCGACGCTAGTGTATAAGACTTGCTCCTCGGATTGTTCAGTGGAAGTATATTGTTTGGATGACAGTTGTGGAGTTTGGAGGAAGATGTACAATGTCGGACCAATCAATTAGTTGTTACGTGAAAAAGCTTTCCCATTGTTTTACGTATGTGGACAGATTGTGTTCAATACAGAAAAGGAAGTTATGTGCTATGATCCTAAAATCAATAAGATTGTTTCCAATACAGTGAAGAAAGTTGTGTACTATGATCCTAAAATAAATAAAATTAAAGGTATTGACAACACAAAAGGGAAGTTAATCAAGTGCTATAGTTATAAGGCTAGCCTAGTTTACCTTGAAGGAATGAAGCCGTTGCATCAGCAGGCAAAGTCTAGGCAGGTAAAAAAGAGAGTGAGGGTGAAGTCTAGGAATAGCGACTCTTGCGAGATGAAGAGTGTCAAAAGGACAAGCTGCACTGAACATTCATAGAATTATTTTATAAATTTAATAATGTAATAAAAGGATTACCACATTCAGAAGAGGCCGAGAAGAAATGCTCAGAAACCAACTTGGGCCAGGGATTACCACATGTAATCCAAATTGTTGTTCCTGGTAGACAGAAGATGTGGTACACGTTCATATTATTTGTCCTAAATTAGGTATAATAGTTTATATTATTTAGAGTTCGATTAAATTTATTTTATAAATTTAATAATGTAATAAAAGGATTGAAACTTATATTCGGTGTAAATATTATTATTATTATCTGACGAAAATGACGTACTATCGACCAATAGCAAAGTTTTTTCAATATTAGTTGTATAGTGAATATAGATGTTGGGTCATTTTACTAAATTGAAATTTTATTTTATTTTACAATTTTAACTTTACAAATTTAACAATCACGTATATTAGGATTTTACAAACAACCATTTACACATATTATTTTTTAAATCTATATCCCGTGCAATGTACATGTTACTTTAATATTTTTATATTTATTTTTGTTAATATTTCTTAATTATATTAAATTCTAAAATGAATTAAATCCACTTAAAAAGATTTTATATTAAAATTTAGATATGTATTTAAATAAAATAGTTATATGCATTTTAATTAGAATAGATTTGTAAAACAATTAGGCCAATAGTAATAAGTTTTAAATAATGACCCTTAAAAAGGATTGCTAAAATTTATGACCTAAATATGTTTATATTTTATTTTGGATCCATGTGACGAAAACAAAGTAATAAAGCCCCACTTGAATACTTAAATTTTAGTATTACCTTATTACTAGATGATAACCCGTGCGAAAATTAATTTAAATTGATCATTAATTTATTATTTTGAATGATCTTAATAAATTATGTGTTTTATACAACTCATTAGGTTATAATAAAGAAACAATTATATTTATAACTGAATTTCAACAATTCTGGAAGATAAGAATTTTGGGGTAAAATCAAATATGGAGGCTGAAGTATCATTACAACGGTTTTTTTTTTGCCAAGTATTAGAACGTTTTTTTACTTATTAAGAGAATTTATTATTAATTTAAGATTATTTTAAAAAAAATCAAGAAAATGCGATATATATGGTTCTCATAGATTATTTTGTAACTCATTACGATTATAATAAAGGAATTACAATTGTTTTAAAATTATAAAAATTTTACTATTTTATTGAAGATAACTTAGAGTTATGAAAAAATAGGAATAAAGCAGCGGAAGGAACTGCAATTGTTCTAGAAGTTCAACAATTTTATTATTTTATTAAAATTTTATAGAATTATAAAAGAAATAGGAATAAAAGGGTAAAACCAAAAAAGGTGGAACCACTACAACAGAACTCGGCTAAATTCGACCAACAGAAAACGGTCGAATTTAGCTGTCTTCGACCAAATATGGTCGAAAATAGTTATTTTCGACCGAAATAGATCTGGTCGATCATAACAAAGTCGAAATACCTAAAATTGTCGAAAATAATTATTTTCGACCAACTAAACTCGATTGTCTTATTTCGACCAACTAAATTCGACCAAAAACTGTTGAATTTAGTTCCCAAATTCCTTTGAAATTTTCCAATTCTCCCGTCCAAAACACTAAATTCGACCAAAGTTGGTGGAAATTATTTTCGACCAACATCTGTCGAAATATTAATTCGACCATCATTTGTCGAATACTAAATTCAACTAATATTAATCGAATACTTAATTAGGCGTGCCAACTAAATTCGACCAAATGAATTCGAAATTAGTCGTAGTCGAAAGTTAACAGTCGAAAAAGGCCTATCTATGTTGTAGTCAACCAAATTTGTTACTGTAATACAATTTAAAAGATGGTTTCGCTTATTAATATGAAAGAAAGCTAATATGAGCATGATGAAAAGCTAATATGTTGCAAATATTTGAGATTTCATGAAGATTTATCTAAATATAATTAGGCTAATGATGAATAAATTGACCTTAATGACACATTAAAGAGCATGCAGATGTGTACAACTTGACTGATTAGAAAGCGATTATGTTGAAAAAAATTTAAGTTATCATGAGATATAGAATATTTACCTCTCCACAAATTTGATTAGCATCGTTTTTTTGTATTTCGTTGATGGTTGGAGATAACTTCATCTATAACAATGGTTTGTACATTTGTTGGTGTAAGTATATTTGTAAGTAGATTGTATCCCCGCTAGTGTTTTACCTTGCTGGTGTTTTACCTCGTGTTAATTAAAATAATTGTAAAAAGGGAATTATAGTTATAATGGGTTTTTTTTATTTTTTTAATTAAAAAACACATAGAATTCTAGTAGAATTAGGAGTTTAGAGGTGAAACCAAAATATGGTGCGAACCAAGTTTAATACCATTAAAAAGAGGTTTCGCTTATTAATAAAGGTTATAAATACATATTTATAAATAAATTTTTAGTCATAAAAACCCTTAAAAAAGATTGTTAAAATGATTAGGACCTAAGTATCTATTTATAATCTATTTTCGGTGCACCTAACGAAAACTAAGGAATAAAATCCGTCTTCAATAGTTAAATTTTAATATTGAGTTTTATTATGCACATCTACAATTAAAAATATTTATTTAAAAATAATTAAGTAAAACATCTATATATGTAGCATATTATACCAAAAAATAGATATCAAAACTTTAGATATTTATAAAGTAAGATCAAGTATAGTTTTGCATACCTCTCCCGACTAGCTAACTTTTCCCGGCAAACAAAAAAAAGAAGCAAGGATCTATATTTTCACAAAATTATCTAGCTATTCTTTAAAGAAAAATGCTAGAGTCCTCAAAAAGTTTCCCAAAATTATTCCCAAATGATGAGTTGTCATTATACTATTGATTTTCCTTACATTAATAAGATGGACCCATCATGTATACATATGAATTCACAGATAAAAATAAGTCATGTGTCATTCGGAAACGAATTTGGGATCCGTTTCGGGATACGTAACATTGCTCCTCTTTAAATCTTACCTATAAAATAACACATCAATATTAAGTTAGTGTATAAATTTAATTTATACATAAATCTAAAATATTTTATATTGGGAGGTTTTGTACACCATAAATGAGAAGATTTTGCATAATCGCAATAAAAAATACATAATATTTTTTTAATTGTGTATTGTTATATATTGATATGTCAACCTTTATTCGTAATATTTTTATTTAAAATACTAATTAGTATTCTTAATTTCCTACCATGCATACAAAGATTATGATTGTATCCGTTGAACCTAATTTACATTATTCCCATGTATAGCATGACTAGAGCTGTAAACGAACCGAACTTGGACGAACTTTTAATGAACTCGGACGAACTTTTAACGAACCGAGCAATGTTCGGTAAGCTAATCGAATCATTTCTTTTGTCCGAACCCGAGTTCGGCAATGAACCGAACCGAACATGAACTGTTCACGAACATACCGAATCAAACCGAACAGGAACCGAACATGAACAGTTCGGTAATTATATATATAATATTTTGAAATTAATAAATATAATAATTTGAAAAATAAAAAAATTGTAAATATTATTGTTTTTATCGAACGAACCGAACTCGGATGAACTTTTAACGAACTCGAACGAAAACCTACCGAACCGAACAATGTTCGGCAACCTTACCGAACATATTTTCTTGTCCGAACTCGAGTTCGGTAAGCTTATCGGATTAGCTAACCGAACTAGAACTCGGACGAACCAGACAAGCTTACCGAACATGTCTAGTTCATTTACAATTCTAATAATGACCAAAATTTCAAGATAATAATCTTGTCGAAAAAACAAAAAATTTCAACATATCATCATAGTATTACTACCATAAATCTTTAAAAAAATAACAAAAATGTATATATATATATATATACATATATATATATATATATATATATATATATATATATATATATATGGACATGATTAAATGAGAATTAAGAATCAATCTCAACCTCACATTTTACATACATGTATTAATGTTTTATTATATTTCAAAGTCATCTCTCCGATCCACCCCCCACTTCTCTACCACCGTTACGCTTGTTTGGTTTCAACCCAATATGATGTTTAGGGCTTGGGTGGTCCAAGATATATTTTGGTAAGATAATAATTGTGTGGGTAGACAATTATTATATATGGTATGTCTTGATCACTAAGTTGGATAATTATGTGCCAAGAATTTGAAGACTTGTAGAACAAGTATGGTAAGTCTGGTGGCTAAGTTTTGGGTGGCTATATATACATAGTCGTATTGTATTTGTTTGAGAGGTGAGAATACTTAAGAGATGTAGTCTTAGGTATTATTTGCGTGATGCTTGAGCATTGTTGGCTCAAGTATCGGAGTAGGGACACCATTAAGGTGTTATTGTTTTGATGTATTATTGATAACTGTTTTGATTAATAATACGAGTTAGGACGTGGGTGTTTCCACGTCAAATATTGTTTGGTGTTCTTGTTTTGATTTTACTTATTGATGATAGAAGTATAAGTAATACTTGAATAATGTTTGACCGCACTTTGATAGATCTTGTCAACTAATTGATTGGTGTTTGTGAATCTCAGATTGTGTAAGTCCCCTAACCTAACAAGTGGTATCAGAGCCAAGGTTCGGGTTCGTGATGGATGAGGTTGAGGGAAAGTTCGAGGTTCAATTGGTATGGAAGAGCATGATGAAGGATTTGCTGACAAGGAGATTGCTGCTAAATCGGGAAGAGACAAAGTTACGAGCGGTTTGGTGGTTGACTTGCACCGTGGATCAATCATGTGTTCGGACTTGAGATGGAAGAGGTCATCGCAATTGTTTCAATGGCTTGATCAACCAGGTGAACTATTTGGATGATACTAGTGATTTTCTTCAAGAGACCGAAGGATTGTGAAAGTAAGGATTGGGTGACTCAACATGTGGAATAGTACTCGTGGTGGTTGATGCACGTGATTTTGTAGATGGATACATCGTTACGGTAAAGAACGATGGTTTAGAGGGTCACTATACGGGTTTTAGCGACACTCAAAGATTGGAAGAGCAGGAGGAGATTTTTGTTCGAGGGGAGGCGTTGGCGAATGGACGTCGATGGTTTGATGGTTACTGTTCAATCCAATATGAGTATTGGGTTGAAAGGGAGGATTGTTAGGTTTCAACCCAATATGACGTTTAGGGCTTGGGTGGTCCATGATATATATTGGTAAGATAATAATTGTATGGATAGACAATTATTATATATGGTATGTCTTGATCACTAAGTTGGGTAATTAGGTGCCAAGAATTGGAAGACTTGTATAACAAGTATGGTAAGACTTGTAGAACAAGTATGGTAAGTCTTGGTGGCTATGTTTTGGGTGGCTATATATACATAGTCGTATTGTATTTGTTTGAGAGGTGAGAATACTTAAGAGATCTAGTCTTGGATATTGTTTGGGTGATCCTTGATCATTGTTGGCTCAAGTATCGGAGTAGGGACACCATTAAGGTGTTATTGTTTTGATGTATTATTGATAACTGTTTTGATTAATAATACGAGTTAGGACGTGGGTGTTTCCACGTCAAATATTGTTTGGTGTTCTTGTTTTGCTTTTACTTATTGATGATAGAAGTATAAGTAATACTTGAATAGTGTTTGACCGCGCTTTGGTGGATCTTGTCAACAAATCAATTGGTTGTGTGTGCTCTGTATTGGTGTTTGTGAATCTCGGATTGTATAAGTCCCCTAACCTAACAATGATACCATCGTCATGCCACTAACAACCGTATGATTCCATTCACCTTTCTCCATCACAAACTCTGACCACCATGATATCGGAATTTAGATCCACTATTACAAATTTGAACTTCGCATACACTATTTACATAGCATTTTTCTTGATATACTAAGTAAGTTATATACTTACATAGCACTTTTTCAATAAGCGCTATGTATGATATTACAAAAGTACTCAAAATTAAGTATAAAATAAAAAAAATTAGTTGCAAAGCCATTTTCCGTAAGCGCTATCTAAGTTATAACTTGTACAACACTGTAACAAGCGCTATGTAAGATAGCATATTCTAAGTAATTTTTTTTATTTTTTAATTATTTTTACGCAATAATACTACATCATTTCTTCTTTTCAATGGCGTTATTCTCTACTCTTTCCATCGTTTTATTGTTTCCAGCTTATTGAAGAAACTAATGGGACTTCCCTGCTTTAAAATTGATTTGTGAGCTTCGTAGCGTATTGAATTCTATATGTATAATTTGTTAATTTTAGGGTTTTAAATTTCTAGGCTATAATTTTAATTTTAGGGATTTTCTTTTCAGATGCTCAACTAAGGTAATTGTTGATGTAATATTTTGTAAAAGTTCATTCGCAGGGAAGGACTATTGACTCAAGTTTAAGTTTTAATCTCTTAATATTTAGAAGTGTGAGAAATAATTGATGTGTTTGTTGTTAACTAAAGTAAACTAATTATAATCCAGTAAAACTAAGTTTTATCGATGAGGAGAAACAACCCGAGAACTAGGGTTCTTCAATTAGTTCAATGATATTGATGTAATGCAATATCTACTTCTCGTACTTTGCTAAAAACAATTCTTCTAAACTTTATAATGTTCTCTCCCGAGATACAATATAGTGCCTATAACTATACCTCAAAAGTCACTCCCATGATCAATTGAAATACAATTATAAACTATTAAGACCCAAAAATTATAAGTTTCACAGTCCTCTTAATAATCTCCCGATTCAATAATCAAACTATGTGTACCAAATCATGAACAAGAATTGTGAATTCTCTCCCAATTCATCACAATTGCTATAGATACAATTAAAGGTTACCTACTCCCTTAATTGGGTTAATACCTCAATGATAGATTAGCAAAGTAGAGAATTCGCACACAATCAAACAAACATATATAACCAACGAATACTACCTAATTCTCGGATTAGAGAATTAGTTACCCATGCTAGATAAAGAAAACAAGTATATATTAATGGGCAAAATCATTGTTACAAGAGAATAGATTGAAGAAAATACAACTTGAAGAATCACTTAAAGCTCGGATAGAATCCCTTCAGTCCTTGCTCTCTAATTAATCCTCTCTCAAAAAAGTCTTTTTCTCTCTTGTCGTTTCTTCAGAATAATACCCGCTAGAAAACCATAATCTTCCCCTTCTATTATTCGACCCACTATTTTAAAAGTCATACAAGGTAACTAAAAACTAATTACAATTAAAATAAATAAATCTGTTTTTATCTAGCTCAAGACCTTTGAATGTGATGCTCAGACCCCCTGAGCTTGCTGAAACTTTCCTCAAGGCCCCTGAGTGCGAGGCTCAGGTCCCATGACCCCAAAAAGTGAGAATTCTAATCTGCTCAGGGCCCTTGAGTGTGAGGCTCAGGTCCTGATGCTCCAAATACTAGTAGCACCTGAAAAGAGGACACCAATAAGATAGCTCTAGGAAACAATTTTGATAAAATCTAAACAACAAGAAATAATTAACCTAAAGTTAATATTGCTGCCTTCCCCGGCAGCGGCGCCAATTTGTTGATGTAATATTTTGCAAAAGTTCGTTCGCAGGGAAGGACTATTGACTCAAGTTTAAGTTTTAATCTCTTAATATTTAGAAGTGTGAGAAATAATTGATGTGTTTGTTGTTAACTAAAGTAAATTAATTATAAGCCAGTAAAACTAAGTTTTATCGATGAGGAGAAACGACCCGAGAATTAGGGTTCTTCAATTAGTTCAATGATGTTGATGTAATGCAATATCTACTTCTCGTACTTTGCTAAAAACAATTCTTCTAAACTTTATAATGTTCTCTCCTGAGATACAATATAGTGCCTATAACTATACCTCAAAAGTCACTCCCATGATCAATTGAAATACAATTATAAACTATTAAGACCCAAGAATTATAAGTTTCACAATACTCTTATTAATCTCCTGATTCAATAATCAAACTATGTCTACCAAATCATGAACAAGAATTGTGAATTCTCTCCCAATTCATCACAATTGCTATATATACAATTAAAAGTTAGCTACTCCCTTAATTTGGTTAAGCACTCAATGATAGATTAGCAAAGTAGAGAATTTGCACACAATCAAACAAACATATATAACCAACGAATACTACCTAATTCTAAGATTAGAGAATTAGTTACCCATGCTAGATAAAGAAAACAAATATATAATAATGGGCAAAATCATTGTTACAAGAGAATAGAGTGAAGAAAATACAACTTGAAGAATCACTTAAAGCTTGGATGGAATCCCTTCAATCCTTGCTCTCTAATTAATCCTCTCTCAAAAAAGTCTTTTTCTCTCTTGTCATCTTTTCAGAATAATACCCGCTAGAAAACCCTAATCTTCCCCTTATATTATTCGACCCACTATTTTAAAAGTCATACAAGGTAACTAAAAAACAATTACAATTAAAATAAATAAATCTATCTTTATCCAGCTCAAGACCCTCATGATGCTCAGACCCCCTGAGCTTGCTGAAACTTTGCTCAAGGCCCCTGAGTGCGAGGATCAGGTCCCATGACCCCAAAAAGTGAGAATTCTAATCTGCTCAGGGCCCTTGAGTGTGAGGCTCAGGTCCTGACGCTCCAAATACTAAAAATTCTGGTTTGTTCAAGGCCCTTGAGCCAAGGCTCAGGACCTATTTTCTCTACGTTTTGCCTCCTTTCAGCATGCCTTCTTGTCCCCAACACCTTACTCCTTTGGAAGCTCCTACAAACATAGAAAACACTCACTTAGCATGTAAATTATATAACCAATAACATTATTTATATAGGACCAAAGTATCATAAAACAAGGATTTTGAGGATTAATATGAAGCAAAATATTTATGTTTTAACCATACATCAGTAATTGGGTTCAAAACTACTATAATTTTATTTTAACTATAATTTAGGAGACGCTCAGAAGTAAATCGCAAGTATTGGGATTGTCATCTTCTCTACGTAGTAGATATTTGTCCTTACTTTTAACTCACTGTATGTATCTGTACCTTATAGATTTTATGTAATTGATGTGTTTTCATGGTTTGTATTTATAGAACTCAAGTGATTGTTATGTTTTGTTGGTTGTATCTTTAGATTTCATGTAATTGTTGTGTTTTAATGGCTTGTATCTTTAGATTTGATGTAATTGTAAATTTGTAATATGTGAGTATGTGTGTATTTGTCCATTTTTGTTATTTTGATGATTCGGATTTGTCGATCCTGTGAAATTTTTGATGAATTTTAGAGAATACGTAATTCAAATTTCTGGTTATTAGTAAGAGATCTCAATATTATTATTATAATTTCATATTTCTAAGGTCTGTGAGTTTCAGTAGGTGGGTTTGATCTTGATATTCGATGCTCCTTATGTTTGTAGAAGTGATTGGTCGTCATAAAACACGGAAGAAGACTATTATGTTATCAGTATACTGCTAATGCGGAAACAAACATCAATAAAGTAACTCTTAGGTGTTCGTATAGTCCTCACTTTGTTGGAACTTAGATCCAAATAATTGGCAGTTCCATTTAGTTTAATCTTGGTGGTCATATTCTTTCTTACTTTTGGCAATGGTTGTAAATAAAATTTCAAGTGTACTCGTGTACCTTGATGTTTTGCACTTATATGGTCTTTCTATATGAGATAGTCATTCAATAAAGCTTGTGATTATACTTTTGTCTATATGTTAGATTCATCTTTGTGAAAGAAAAATGATGCCCAACTTTGTCCCATACTCTATTGCGCCTTGTATGTGTTCATGTTCTACTACTATGTGTTAGAAATAGCTTTGGTATTCCAATACATATAAATTAATACTACTCAGTAGTGTTCGATCTCAAGTGGTTGTTGTGCAAAATTGCATCCACTACATGTGGAGATATATATGAAATCGATGAAGCTTGCTGCTCTATCATTGTTTATTTACCGCTGGTCAATGTACAATCTTGAGGCAAGTGTGCAGTACTCAGTTACTTAAAGGTCAAAATGTGCAATTATTTCACCTTTTGTAATTGGTGGTACTTGAAATCGACTAAACAAAGTACTAAAAAATTCATGTATGTGTCTCTATTTTATGTGTGAGTTCTTGCCTTTGCAGAATTTAAGGGGCATGCATGATTCCATGATTAATAAAATTTATACTAATGTGTGATTTAACTTATACAACTCAAGATATTCTAATTTTTATGATCTCAGTGTCACTACTGCTTTTATACTTTCACAGGTTTTATGAAACAAGTCTGATTCTTGGCAAAAAAATGGCCAACTAAGTGATGGCACAAAATATTTTATAAAGAAATTTCTAGTAGAGGAAACTTATGCATGACATACAGCCTCTAAACCTCTATATAAGCTTCACTCATATTTTTGTTGCAAGTTAACTATGATATTTTTGATTATTATCATCTCCAAGCTCTAGTGAAGTTCTTCTTTTTGGTTTCAACCTCTGTTCCAGCATTTTGAAATATTCAACTTTGCAGCAGTTCATAGGTCTGAGAAGGGTTAATGCTTTGGAGATTCCTTTGGTTAAGTTTTATGACATTGATGTAGTTATGAATGTTGTGATGTTGAAGGAAGGCTTGCCTAGTTCATCTTAGATAACTGTAAAAAAATGTTTGTTAGTAGTGCAATTCACAATTTTTTTCATGTAGTCTCTATGTTTCCCCTTAATTCTTAATGTAAAAGACTCAGTAGACACAGGGATGTGATGTAAGGTTATATATATTTCCTTATGACTTTTGTATAACAACTATGTTCATACAATAATTTCTATCGATTGAATTGCTTTATAAAAGGGGTTGTTATCTTTAGTTTGTGGGTTGACTTGTGCTGGATATTTTATTTCATTCTTTTAAGTTATCAGCTGCAAGTTTTATTTTTAATGGACATTTGTTTATTTTTTATTACATTTTCAATTTTTTTAGGGACATTACAGCTTAAGAAAGGAAGAAAAATGATTAAAATATAAAATTTAATAATGAGAAACTTGTATAACGCTTCAAAAATAGGTGTCGAAGTTATAATATGTATCATTCAAAAGAACTTGTTGAATCCCAACAATACAATCTAAGATTGTAGAAGGGGGGTTGAATACAATCTTGACTAAATTCTTTCGAATTTCTTGAAGCTAAACAGTTTGTATTATAAGAACAGAGATATAAAACAATAAATGAAAGTAAATGCAAACACACAATCACACTTTAAAAAATTTAGGTGGGTTTTTCTATTCCACCTGAGAATTATATTTCGAAGAAATAATCTGTGAAAAAGTTCACAGCTGCTTGTTTACAGTGCTTTTGTGTTTACAAAAAAACCTAAGAATGCGAAGTGAAATGCTCTATGTTTTCTCTATCCAAAAGCAATGCTACACCTGGGTTATATATACCCCAAGTTTGCAACTCCTACTAGAAACATAATATTACAATAGTCAAAGTCTAGCAGGCATGTTACATCATTCCTTGACTTCATGTGATGCAAATTTGTCTGATTGCCTTTGACAGATTTCCTTGAGATTATCATCCAATTTGCTTGTATTAAAAAGGAGTGTTTCTCTTTCTTCTTCGTTTCCAATACTTGTTACCATGTTCTTTTGAAGTCCATCAACCTATGTGGTCTATCAGCTATGTCAAGTCACTATCAACTACTAAGATCAAGACATTATTTGGTGAAGTGATTATCCATTCAAGCTCCCCTCCAATGATGAGTTGATTGCTATCCGTTGATGTAGTATCTTTATCCGTTGAAATACCAATTCACTTATGCAGAATTACAAAGCACAGCCTATTTACAATTAGCTAACCTATTATGCATATCTATTGAAAGTCAACATGACTTGGAAGACTATCAACTATGTCACCAATTGATAGCTTATCCGTTGAAACTTACAAAACATGTTACAACACTTATCCGTTGATAAGCTAGCTCATCAACGGATGCTGGTAAGCATACCATCCGTTGATGAGTTACAAAAGTACTTATACATAATTTGTTTTAGGTGATTTCCAATATCATCAAGAACAACATAATTCCTAATAGAACTTACATAGCGTTTATTAATGTGCTAGTAGATCCTATGCTTGCATAACATTTACTTGCATAGCACTTATGAAATTACTATCTAAGTACTTTTGTAACTCATCAATGGATCACAACGGATCCATGATCCATTGATGAGTTACAAAAGTACTTATACATAATTTGTTTTAGGTGATTTGGAATATCATCAAGAACAACATAATTCATAATAGAACTTACATAGCGTTTATTAATGTGCTAATAGATCCTATGCTTGCATAACATTTACTTGCATAGCACTTATGAAAGTGCTATCTAAGTACAACATTTGCATAGCTACGAAAAAAGCGCTATATAAGTTACTGGCACTTGCATAGCACTGACTTACATAGCGCTTAAAATGCTATGCAAGTGCAAAAAAAATTCTATGCAAGTTGAAATCTGTAATAGTGATCTAAAATTCATCATTCTTTCATCTACCCCTTACTTCTCCGATCTTCGATCACAACTATTCTTCTCTACCGACACAAGCAACCACCACCATCTTAGATCTATGCTTTCATCTCAAATCTAACAAAAATCGATTCTAGAATGTTAAAAAGGGGAGGTGATAAGGATGCTTCAGAGAGATGCGACATTATCTAGGAAAAACGCACTATGCAAGTGGGAAAAAAATGCTATGCAAGTTGAAATCTGAAGTAGTGATCTGAAATTCGTCGTTCTCTCATCTACCCCTTACATCTCCGATCTTCGATCACAACTATTCTTCTTTACCGACACAAGCAACCACCACCATCTTAGATCTAAGCTTTCATCTCAAATCTAACAAAAACCAATTCTAGAATGTTAAAAGGAGGAGGTGATAAGGATGCTTCAAAGAAATACGACATTATCTAGGAACAAAAAGAATTGTGCAGATTTTAATTTTTTAGTATTCTGGGTTCTTTATGTTCAAAATTTGGTGATTTGCATTAACATTTCGGCAATTTAGTTCTGAATTTGTTAATTTTATAGGTTGTAGCAATGGTAATATGGTGCTAAGTTAAATTTTAATGATTTTAGTTTATTTGAATTCGGTAATTCTAATTTAATTTTATTGATTTTGGTGGTTGCGGTATAATGATGGTTGTGGTGATAATGTTGATGTTATGGTGGTGGTATTGATAGCAGGAAAGCAGTGGTGGTGATGACAATGGTGCCATGATAATGGTGGCGGTGTTGTGATGGACTGGGACGGTCGTGCTATATGTATATATTTAAATTAGTCAAGATAGCATTTCATTCAAAAATCAACAAAATCATAAGTAGCATACGGACAATGCATTGGAACGTGTTGCTCAAGCAAAATAATGAGCAGGATCATTCGTTTATTGTTTTACAAAGTTATTAGGAAAATTTTCTATTTCGTGCCGGCAACCCACATTCATCTATAACCGTTCAAAATTCATTTAGAATTAGCTTCCCACAATTAAATGCATCAACAACAAATTTTGCATCTAATTCTAGGTCAACATCAAAATAATCCAATTCATATAACCACATTAGATCTTCTCGCAATGCAAGGGCCTCTGCTTAAATAAGCAAGATGTTAATTAATAACATAAGCGATTTACATCCTAGAAATGCACCAACAGAATTGCACAAAATCATATCTAGTCCGACGGATTGTGGTGAGATGAACATAGCAACATCCATATTAATTTGACCCTTACTTCCAACGGTCTCACCCACCTAATTCTTACGAACGGGGTGTTTGGGGAAACTTTTTTCCAGAATAAGTCAACTTATTTTAAGATAAAGTTGGAGATTCATAACTTTTTCCTGAAAAATATTAATTTTTTTTTGCAACTTATAAAATCTCAAACATACATTAAATACTTTTATAAAAAAATTATCAAAATATGAAATTTTTACCCGAAAATAAGTTCAAAAGAACTTAAAAAAAGATGAGCCAAACAGGCTCGAAGATTGCACAGCCTCCACCATGCTTGTTTGCACTCGTGAAGCCAACCAGACTGAACAATAGTGTGAAACAACAAAAATAGCAATTAAAGACTCTTCAATTTTATTATTCCATATACGCTTGTTTCGTAATCTCCAAATAACCTATAACACCATGAAAATTAAATTTTTGTTTATAATAATTGCTATTGATTAGGTCTATTAGTTCTTGAAGATTATTCCTAGAACTCATATAAGAGTTAACATTTACTACATAAAAAAATATAATAAATAAAGTCATTATTAAATTAAATTTAACATTTATAGAAAATTCAGCCAAATGACTTAATAATTTGGGTATTTTATTTAATTTGTTTGAAATACTTAGTATAACCTTCTTTTAAAATTTTCCTACTTTTGTTATTTAATCCGGACTAAAAGATTAAATACTAAATAATGTACACTTCTATTTTGAATTCTTGTCTTTTTAATTCAGTCCTATGCAGTGTTCTAAAAATCGGTTGAGGCGGCCGCCTAGGCGCTAGGCGCCATCAAAACGTCCCGAGGCGGGGTTAGGCGGAGATTTAGGCAGTTTTTCGTATAAATCGACCAAAAAACGGATAAAATTGACCTAGGCGGTCAAAAAACGGTCTAGGCGGTCAAAATCGGTTGAAAGGCGGTCTAGGCGGTCAAAAATCGGTAAAAAAAGTTGAAAACTTTAAAAATCGGCAAAAATATTTGGTAAAAATATTTAATAAATAAAATATTAAAAATAATATTTAAATACAACCGATTAATGCTCCAATTAATCCATCCGATTAATCCCACCTACCCGATTAGGCGCTAGGCGGTACCCCGACCGCCCTGGACCGTCTAGAACACTGGTCCTATGAGATCTTATCCTAAAACTTTCATGTTTTATAATTTAATCGGGCTGATAATTCTAAATAATAAATTGATTTTTTATTGGGCCTTATCTTAAAGTTTCAAATTTGAATCTAATTTTGAATTTCTAGTATCATATACATTTAGGAAATTAAAACCAGTAGCAAACTATTTTGAAATATAAAAAAAATCAAGAAAAACCCCTTAAACCACGTTCAAAGACTATAATAACGTTAAAGTTAAGCTTCATCGAAAATCTCCAAAACTACAGTATCTTAATTCTAACTTATAAATTAATTATTTTGAAAAACAATTTCGTAATTACATACTAAAATGTATATGAGAAATTTAATATTCGTTATCTTGCAAAAATAAGTTAATTATTTTTTAAAAAAAATACATATTTACGTACTTCTTTTCAGGATAAGTAACTTATTTCTGATAAATAAGTTTTTTCAAACGGAGCCCATGTTTCTCTGTGAGCTTTTTATCTCCCTATCCAAAATTCAATAGATTTAACATCCATCCTTTCCTCACCGTTGAGATTGCTTTATGGACAACTAGAGGACACCTTCCCTGTAAAATTATCCAAAAGATGGTAAATTTCGGTTTTTTTTTTTGGACGGGTAAATTTCGGTATTAACTTTGTATATCCTTTTCACTACATTGGTACTAGATAAATTTATATTTTCTCATTACATTGTGTTGTGCAAAAAATTCACACGACACCCCCACCCCGAGAAAGCCTCGCCGGAATAACAGGAATTATCCTTGGTTTTCGGATAATTAACAAACCAAACAGCTGTACCAAAACAGGGCAGCTGAACCTAATAATGGTATTTTGTGTTTTTTGGGGCTGAGTTAGCAAGTTCACCGGACAATAATGGCAAAAATCCGGCCAAGTATGTCCAGGAATGTATTACTTAGGGTACACGTGCCTTATGTATTCAGAAAGTAAAAAACCGAATCCCTTGCTAATTGCCTACATATCCTATTTATAGGAATCAAGCCCTAATGTAGTTCTTTTAGGTTAGGAATCCTTTCCTTGTCCATTAAGTCACGAAATTGATAGAATTCCATCCTTCCATCCATGTTAATCTCGAAGTCTTTGTGTAGAAATATGACTTTTCCTTAAATCAGCTAGCCCCTTAGTAGAGTCCTATTCGAAGTAGAATTCCCAAATCCTACTCATATGAGAACTCCATGTACATATCGACATATATCACAAATATCCAATATTTATCATATTAGAAACGTGTATTTCCATGAACTAAACTGTTAAAAGGACTCAACTCGCATTTCCTACAAATTAGGAGTCAATCCTTATCCGTTCGGCCAGCAGAGGTGGAGCCTGCAAGCCCACCTGCACCTACACAGTTTTCCTAAAAAGCGAACCTCCACCTCCAGAGCTTCCCTCTAGAGGTACACCTCTTTTTTTCCAACAACCTTGTTCCTACCTTTTAAACACCCTACTAGGCCTCCAACATCCATGGGCCCAAAACTAAGCTCATTACAAATTTTGGGCACAACAACTACCCCCCAGGTTCCTTGTAGCTATAAAATACACAAGGAACCTTGCCATTTCTCCTTAGCTTCAGCTTCACTTTTATGTCCAGCTCCAGCGTATCATCTTAACATCTCATATATTTCGCAATAACCTTGCCATAATTAAGCCAGTAAAACCTTTCCAAAGATTCCATGATTTCCTTTTAAGTTAAAACCTAAGCTACTCCCATTATTAAAGAATTTAGAAAATCAAAACAAATTTTTTCCAAACCCAGGTTCCTCTAATTTAACTCCTTCCAGGAAATACTTTCTCCTCTGAACAATTCTCTCCAAAATAACCTTTCTGATATCATGAGTTAATTCCCAAAAATTTAGTTTATAAAAAGCAACTCACTTATGCAGAATTACAAAGCACAGCCTATTTACAATTAGCTAACCTATTATGCATATCTATTGAAAGTCAACATGACTTGGAAGACTATCAACTATGTCACCAACTGATAGCTTATCCGTTGAAACTTACAAAACATGTTACAACACTTATCCGTTGATAAGCTAGCTCATCAACGGATGCTGGTAAGCATACCATCCGTTGATGAGTTACAAAAGTACTTATACATAATTTGTTTTAGGTGATTTCCAATATCATTAAGAACAACATAATTCCTAATAGAACTTACATAGCGTTTATTAATGTGCTAGTAGATCCTATGCTTGCATAACATTTACTTGCATAGCACTTATGAAATTACTATCTAAGTACTTTTGTAACTCATCAATGGATCACAACGGATCCATGATCCATTGATGAGTTACAAAAGTACTTATACATAATTTGTTTTAGGTGATTTGGAATATCATCAAGAACAACATAATTCATAATAGAACTTACATAGCGTTTATTAATGTGCTAATAGATCCTATGCTTGCATAACATTTACTTGCATAGCACTTATGAAAGTGCTATCTAAGTACAACACTGGCATAGCTACGAAAAAAGCGCTATATAAGTTACTGGCACTTGCATAGCACTGACTTACATAGCGCTTAAAATGCTATGCAAGTGCAAAAAAAATTCTATGCAAGTTGAAATCTGTAATAGTGATCTAAAATTCATCATTCTTTCATCTACCCCTTACTTCTCCGATCTTCGATCACAACTATTCTTCTCTACCGACACAAGCAACCACCACCATCTTAGATCTATGCTTTCATCTCAAATCTAACAAAAATCGATTCTAGAATGTTAAAAAGGGGAGGTGATAAGGATGCTTCAGAGAGATGCGACATTATCTAGGAAAAACGCACTATGCAAGTGGGAAAAAAATGCTATGCAAGTTGAAATCTGAAGTAGTGATCTGAAATTCGTCGTTCTCTCATCTACCCCTTACATCTCCGATCTTCGATCACAACTATTCTTCTTTACCGACACAAGCAACCACCACCATCTTAGATCTAAGCTTTCATCTCAAATCTAACAAAAACCAATTCTAGAATGTTAAAAGGAGGAGGTGATAAGGATGCTTCAAAGAAATACGACATTATCTAGGAACAAAAAGAATTGTGCAGATTTTAATTTTTTAGTATTCTGGGTTCTTTATGTTCAAAATTTGGTGATTTGCATTAACATTTCGGCAATTTAGTTCTGAATTTGTTAATTTTATAGGTTGTAGCAATGGTAATATGGTGCTAAGTTAAATTTTAATGATTTTAGTTTATTTGAATTCGGTAATTCTAATTTAATTTTATTGATTTTGGTGGTTGCGGTATAATGATGGTTGTGGTGATAATGTTGATGTTATGGTGGTGGTATTGATAGCAGGAAAGCAGTGGTGGTGATGACAATGGTGCCATGATAATGGTGGCGGTGTTGTGATGGACTGGGACGGTGGTGCTATATGTATATATTTAAATTAGTCAAGATAGCATTTCATTCAAAAATCAACAAAATCATAAGTAGCATACGGACAATGCATTGGAACGTGTTGCTCAAGCAAAATAATGAGCAGGATCATTCGTTTATTGTTTTACAAAGTTATTAGGAAAATTTTCTATTTCGTGCCGGCAACCCACATTCATCTATAACCGTTCAAAATTCATTTAGAATTAGCTTCCCACAATTAAATGCATCAACAACAAATTTTGCATCTAATTCTAGGTCAACATCAAAATAATCCAATTCATATAACCACATTAGATCTTCTCGCAATGCAAGGGCCTCTGCTTAAATAAGCAAGATGTTAATTAATAACATAAGCGATTTACATCCTAGAAATGCACCAACAGAATTGCACAAAATCATATCTAGTCCGACGGATTGTGGTGAGATGAACATAGCAACATCCATATTAATTTGACCCTTACTTCCAACGGTCTCACCCACCTAATTCTTACGAACGGGGTGTTTGGGGAAACTTTTTTCCAGAATAAGTCAACTTATTTTAAGACAAAGTTGGAGATTCATAACTTTTTCCTGAAAAATATTAATTTTTTTTTTGCAACTTATAAAATCTCAAACATACATTAAATACTTTTATAAAAAAATTATCAAAATATGAAATTTTTACCCGAAAATAAGTTCAAAAGAACTTAAAAAAAGATGAGCCAAACAGGCTCGAAGATTGCACAGCCTCCACCATGCTTGTTTGCACTCGTGAAGCCAACCAGACTGAACAATAGTGTGAAACAACAAAAATAGCAATTAAAGACTCTTCAATTTTATTATTCCATATACGCTTGTTTCGTAATCTCCAAATAACCTATAACACCATGAAAATTAAATTTTTGTTTATAATAATTGCTATTGATTAGGTCTATTAGTTCTTGAAGATTATTCCTAGAACTCATATAAGAGTTAACATTTACTACATAAAAAAATATAATAAATAAAGTCATTATTAAATTAAATTTAACATTTATAGAAAATTCAGCCAAATGACTTAATAATTTGGGTATTTCATTTAATTTGTTTGAAATACTTAGTATAACCTTCTTTTAAAATTTTCCTACTTTTGTTATTTAATCCGGACTAAAAGATTAAATACTAAATAATGTACACTTCTATTTTGAATTCTTGTCTTTTTAATTCAGTCCTATGCAGTGTTCTAAAAATCGGTTGAGGCGGCCGCCTAGGCGCTAGGCGCCATCAAAACGTCCCGAGGCGGGGTTAGGCGGAGATTTAGGCAGTTTTTCGTATAAATCGACCAAAAAACGGATAAAATTGACCTAGGCGGTCAAAAAACGGTCTAGGCGGTCAAAATCGGTTGAAAGGCAGTCTAGGCGGTCAAAAATCGGTAAAAAAAGTTGAAAACTTTAAAAATCGGCAAAAATATTTGGTAAAAATATTTAATAAATAAAATATTAAAAATAATATTTAAATACAACCGATTAATGCTCCAATTAATCCATCCGATTAATCCCACCTACCCGATTAGGCGCTAGGCGGTACCCCGACCGCCCTGGACCGTCTAGAACACTGGTCCTATGAGATCTTATCCTAAAACTTTCATGTTTTATAATTTAATCGGGCTGATAATTCTAAATAATAAATTGATTTTTTATTGGGCCTTATCTTAAAGTTTCAAATTTGAATCTAATTTTGAATTTCTAGTATCATATACATTTAGGAAATTAAAACCAGTAGCAAACTATTATGAAATATAAAAAAAAATCAAGAAAAACCCCTTAAACCACGTTCAAAGACTATAATAACGTTAAAGTTAAGCTTCATCGAAAATCTCCAAAACTACAGTATCCTGTTTGCCAAATCTTAATTCTAACTTATAAATTAATTATTTTGGAAAACAATTTCGTAATTACATACTAAAATGTATATGAGAAATTTAATATTCGTTATCTTGCAAAAATAAGTTAATTATTTTTTAAAAAAATACATATTTACGTACTTTTTTTCAGGATAAGTAACTTATTTCTGATAAATAAGTTTTTTCAAACGGAGCCCATGTTTCTCTGTGAGCTTTTTATCTCCCTATCCAAAATTCAATAGATTTAACATCCATCCTTTCCTCACCGTTGAGATTGCTTTATGGACAACTAGAGGACACCTTCCCTGTAAAATTATCCAAAAGATGGTAAATTTCGGTTTTTTTTTTTGGACGGGTAAATTTCGGTATTAACTTTGTATATCCTTTTCACTACATTGGTACTAGATAAATTTATATTTTCTCATTACATTGTGTTGTGCAAAAAATTCACACGACACCCCGAGAAAGCCTCGCCGGAATAATAGGAATTATCCTTGGTTTTCGGATAATTAACAAACCAAACAGCTGTACCAAAACAGGGCAGCTGAACCTAATAATGGTATTTTGTGTTTTTTGGGGCTGAGTTAGCAAGTTCACCGGACAATAATGGCAAAAATCCGGCCAAGTATGTCCAGGAATGTATTACTTAGGGTACACGTGCCTTATGTATTCAGAAAGTAAAAAACCGAATCCCTTGCTAATTGCCTACATATCCTATTTATAGGAATCAAGCCCTAATGTAGTTCTTTTAGGTTAGGAATCCTTTCCTTGTCCATTAAGTCACGAAATTGATAGAATTCCATCCTTCCATCCATGTTAATCTCGAAGTCTTTGTGTAGAAATATGACTTTTCCTTAAATCAGCTAGCCCCTTAGTAGAGTCCTATTCGAAGTAGAATTCCCAAATCCTACTCATATGAGAACTCCATGTACATATCGACATATATCACAAATATCCAATATTTATCATATTAGAAACGTGTATTTCCATGAACTAAACTGTTAAAAGGACTCAACTCGCATTTCCTACAAATTAGGAGTCAATCCTTATCCGTTCGGCCAGCAGAGGTGGAGCCTGCAAGCCCACCTGCACCTACACAGCTTTCCTAAAAAGCGAACCTCCACCTCCAGAGCTTCCCTCTAGAGGTACACCTCTTTTTTTCCAACAACCTTGTTCCTACCTTTTAAACACCCTACTAGGCCTCCAACATCCATGGACCCAAAACTAAGCTCATTACAAATTTTGGGCACAACAACTACCCCCCAGGTTCCTTGTAGCTATAAAATACACAAGGAACCTTGCCATTTCTCCTTAGCTTCAACTTCACTTTTATGTCCAGCTCCAGCGTATCATCTTAACATCTCATATATTTCGCAATAACCTTGCCATAATTAAGCCAGTAAAACCTTTCCAAAGATTCCATGATTTCCTTTTAAGTTAAAACCTAAGCTACTCCCATTATTAAAGAATTTAGAAAATCAAAACAAATTTTTTCCAAACCCAGGTTCCTCTAATTTAACTCCTTCCAGGAAATACTTTCTCCTCTGAACAATTCTCTCCAAAATAACCTTTCTGACATCATGAGTTAATTCCCAAAAATTTAGTTTATAAAAAGCAACTCATAAATTCCATTTCTCTTGTTAATAGCCGTGTCATATAACAATTCAGCTTCCACCGTTTCGTTTCCCAAGACAACAATAACTCCATTCAATACCAACTCCTACACGCCACAATCTCTCCCTTTCTATATTATTTATACATCTTCACCAGTCCATCCCCCTTTTCTTTCTCTTTTATCACAAACACACACTCTCTTCTTCTTCCACCGGTTCATCTCCCAAAGAGAAGCTTTACTCCGGCGAACCATCCCGGCGATACTCTCCGACTCCAGCCACTCTAATCCTTCCAACTATCATCAAAGTATGATCCCTTTTCTTATGCTCCCTGTCTTTCATATCCAGCGCTATTCTCTTAATTACATATTGCGATTTGTCTTCGATTTGTATTAATGCATGCACACCTAGATACACACACTAATCTCCACATACGCATGTCATTATTAATGGTTAATTCATCATCAAAACAAGTATCCCCCTTTCTGGACCATGATACCCTCTAGAATTCAAAACCCTAAAACCCGATTCGTACCGATCTTCATTCGAAAACCCATTACTGTTACATGTTTTTGCAAAAATCCATGTGTAATTCTCCTTTTCCAAAAACCAATGATTGTTTGTTGTTATAATGCATGTACCAATCCTTGTTTTTAATTAAACTTGTATACATAATGTGTACATCATATGCGAATACCCGATCTAAGAGGAATAGTAAAGATTCCTTGATAGGCGTACCTGTGCCTAGCTAGCTGTTCAGGCGAACCTGGCCTTTCATTCGCTCCTGGCCGTTTGTATGTGCTTATCCGCACACACCTGTTAAAACACCTCACTTGGGAAACTCGCTGATCACCTACTCATCTTGCTTCACTTTGTGCAGATGTCTGGTAGATCAGATGCAGCTAGCTCCCAACATTCTACCTCTGAGGAGATGGCCCACTCCCTAGAACTTCCTAACACAGTCCAGCTTCCCCTTGACCCAATTTCCAGAACTAACCCATCTTTCACCGTAAGTGCCAGGACTCGTTCCAAGGTCAAACTAATAGATCATTCAAAAACTCGCTTATCAAACACCAACCTTTTCACTCATAATACCAGGGACACTCGACCAGCTATCCTTGTATCCTCCTCAGATGAACAAATGTCACTAGAATCCACAACGCCAAACCTTCTTCTTACTGCTGATGAAGCTTCCTCTGTAAAAGCTACCCCTTCACATACTACCTCAACAGCTCCTCCTAGAACTAATTCTGTAACAGGTGAATTAGAAAACAATACCTTTGAAAAACCTCCTGCTACCCTATCTTGTAAAAATTTGAGTAGCTCTCTGACTGCTCCCTTATTAAAGAAGCTGACACAATCACACCACATAGGCTGTTCTTTAGTCATCCCCTCTCCCGAAGAGAGATGTCATAAATTCGATATGTTTGAACCGGGCCAGCTTTTACCTAAAGCTGTTTTGTCAGCCCAATTTTTCAGATTGGGGTTATCTCTGCCTTTACACCCCTTTATCCAAGAGGTTCTTGAATTCTTTGATTTAGCTCCTATCCAACTCACCATCAACTCATATCGCATGGCGATGTGTATGTATATCCTTTACCATACCAGATTCAACAAGACTCTTTCTGCTCGAGAGCTAGGTTATTTTTACCAGCTAAAACAGACTGGCAAGGACTCAGGTTTCTTTTATCTATCCGCCTGGAGCGTCCATGAGGGCCAATGTTTCAGAAGTTGCAAGAGAGGGATGAGTGGCTGGCTCAAACAGTTCCTTTACTGTTATGACTGCCCTCAATTAAGAATTGATTTTAACCTGTCTGTGAAAATACCTGCAAAATCCTCTTTAAGAGGTCGAACCCTAGAGCGTGCTGTAGAGGCGCTAAGTTTGTCAGCTGGGCTAGGGAACGGCCTTAGTTTGCTAACCCGTGACAACCTTATGAATTGTAATTTCATTCCTGGGAGAGGTACCCCTATCCCAACCAGCTGAAATTATTTTCCTTTCTTACACCATGCTCATCAATAATATAGGCATATACTTACGATAATATTAAGTATTTTTGATTGATAACTTGCTCACCAGTTTCCATATTGTTTAATCTTTGCAGAAATGGCTTCAGGAATTCCCTCTTTTATCAAGAAAACAACCAAATATGAAGAGATGTTTACTGATGACGAAGATGACAAGGTCACCCCTATTGCAGCTACTCCTATCTCGAAGATTAAAGTTCCATCTCCTAATTTAGAAAAATCATCCACCTCTTCAAAAAGAAAGTTACCACCTCATCTCCCTGAAGCACCTCGAGCTTCTCCCTCTGCTTCTCGCTCTGCTAAAAAGGCTAAGACATCTCCTTCCCTGGACCCCGGAAATTCTGGTCCCCATATGCAGTATTTCTATGAGATGGCAGGAAACCAGATTCCTGAGGAGGCCATAGCTGCTTGAGACAAATTGTCACTAGCTGAGGGTGCACGAGCTGCCCTTCATGCCAATGCCCAAAGTTTGTTTCATTATCTTAAGCATGGTGAGAAGATTGTGGAGACAGCTCGAGGTGACCAAAGACTTGCTGAGGAGGTGAAACAGCTTAAACAATCTATCAAAGCCAAGGATGATGAGAAGAAGAAGTATATGGATGCCAATAGGAAGCTCAAGTCTACTGAAACCAAGTTGATAAAGGAACGTGACCAGCTGGCCAATTCAGTTGCTGCTCATGATGCAGAGAAAGAGGAGTTGGATTCTTCCCATGCCAAGGAAATTCATGTGCTAGAGCTAAAAATGGAAGCTATGAATATCAAACTGGCTGAGGAAAGGTCCGTTCAAAAGGAGAAGTGGAAGGAAGCCTATGGTATAGGCTATAATGCGGCCATCAATGACTATATTGAATCCACCTACCTCCGATTCCCCGATTTAGACTGGTCTCAGCTTGGCGAAGATGCCGTGAAAGCTGTGGAGGACATCAAGAAGAGGGAAGCTGCTGCAGCTAAGGTGGACTCCGTTGACCCAGCTGATATGGAGAAAGAGGTGGAGGTTCCCTCGGAAGATCCAGCTGAAGCTAAAGCAGACGCCTCTAACACAGCTACCCCTGTTCCTCCTACTCCAAGGGCTGAGGTATCTCCTGACACCCCTACTCCTTAACTCCTTGAAATTAAGAACCTTGCCTACCCCTGCGTGGGTTTAAACTTTTAAATTATTTTGCATGGCCTTGGTGGCTATTAACTTTGAATTTCTATGAGGTCGTGGGCTCCTCGTATTGCCTCACAAGTTGTATTCCATAACTTTTACTCCCCTTAATTATGCTTCTTGTTTTTTTTCGTACATTGCCATGTTGTCCATATGAGGTTGCCAAATAAAAACATTACAGTGATAAGGCGCATACCTAAACCAGGATGCAAGCCTTTCACTCGTAACCAAGTAAAAATGTCAAACTCATCACAAACGTATGCCAACATAAATACCTATCTTAACATTTCCTGTTAAGTAATTGTCTCCATTTAGAGTTAAAAGAGAACAACCCAGGTGTATTGATTTGTTTAAAACCATACGAGGTGATCCCTGTTTCCGAAATCCACCTAATACGTATATCATGAAGCTTCCCTTAACATGATTTAATACGTTTGCTGGTCATATTCCTTATCCAACCAATCCTTTTTCCAAGTATGAAGTATCCTGTTTAATTCGTCATAAGACCCTTATGAATGATTATCAAGATATATGTGCAAAATTCCAAAGTAAGGTAGAGCTTCCCATTTGCTCGCACCTTGCCTTTCCGCGTAAAGAGTGATCATATGGCCAATGCCTCGGTTCCAATATGACTTTGTTTTTTTTATAAAAAGAATCCATAAAACCTTTTTCCAGAAATATGAACACAATGCGCCTCATATGTGAGCTTCGCTTTTTTACCCAGCTGAAGCTTATTGCCAATTTTTATGTAAGTTATTCCATTTCATGTAGCCTTAATTCTGGATCCTACATGATACATTTTTTTTTTGGCTCTTCATGCGCCCAGATTCCCTGGGATTCGCATGAACCTGATAGTATATTTCCAGAGCAGCTTCCATACTGGAACCTCCTCATAGGTGGACCAGTTTTGCGAACCTCTTTCCATGAGGTTCCTCATGTACCATAATCCATTCCAAAATCGATTACCATAATCCATTCCAAAATCCATTACCATAATCCATTCCAAAATCCATATATATATATATTTTTTATTCCGATTTTTGTTATACTCCAAATTTTTTTTTGACTTCCTACATTCAGGAAATTTTTCAAAGGGGAGGTGGTATAACCTACTAACCCCCAAGTTCTTTAATCATATTACCAACTATGATGGAGAACTTAAAACCACATATTTACGCATATGTTTCCATACTCATTCCATAAAGCATATAAGGAACAAAACATAATTCATAAGCAAAACATGTTATATATAAAAGAAAGCAACAAATTTATTGGCCTCATGGAAGCAAAAATTCACGACATTTCCTATCGGTGAGGTGTACATGCACTACCCCCCGAGCATAGCAAGACAAAATCAAATCATCTACTTGTCCTAAAGATGGCAGCTATAACTAATAAACTACCTTTATTAATCCTATACCTGAAAGAGGTCTACTTAAAAGCGTTACCTGAAAAAAGCACCTACTGGTAATATTTCCTCAAATGTTCGGCATTCCATGCCCTAGGGATCAGCTTTCCATCAAAATCAGTCAAATGATAAGTACCTTCCCAAAGAACCGTCTTTATAAGGTAAGGTCCTTCCCAATGGGCACCAAACGCACCATGACCAGGTACCCTCATGTTGGGTAGCACCCTCCTTACCTTCAATGGGCGAGCTCGTACCTTCTTATCAAAATATTTCCGTGTGCGCTGCTGGTATGCAGCCAGCTTCAGCTGTGAATTCATGCGCACCTCTTCAACAAGATCCAGGTACAAGCGATGATTTACCTCATTATCCTCCGGATTATAATTTTCCCTCCTGAATGAGCCGGTTCCTATCTCAACAGGCACCATTGCCTCACACCCATATGCCAAAGTGAATGGAGATTCACCTGTTGTAGTTCTTGGAGTGGTATTATAAGACCACAATACCATTGGAAGCTCCTCCGGCCAGCTTCCCTTTCGCTCCTCCAGCTTGGTTTTTAGAGTGTGTTTTATTATCTTGTTTACAGCCTCCGTTTGACCATTGCTTTGGGGGTGGCAAACAGCTGAGAACCCCTTTTGAATTCCAAGTTCTTCACACAAGCCTCGCATCTCCTTGCTGTCAAATTGTTTCCCATTGTCTGAGATGAGCTTATAAGGTACTCCATACCTACAAACTATAGCTCGAAACACAAATTCCTTCAATTTTGCAGCAGTTATGGTAGCTAAAGGTTCCGCTTCAGCCCACTTTGTAAAGTAATCCACTGCAACGACTGCATATTTTACTCCGCCTTTACCCTTGGGAAGCTCCCCAATTAGATCGATACCCCAAACCGCAAAAGGCCAAGGACTGGTGAAGGGTTTAAGGGGTACAGCTGGGTTGACACCCAATTTCGCGAACCTCTGACAACGATCACATGCTCGAGTGTACTTGTGAGCATCTCTTTGCAAAGTCGGCCAATAATACCCTTGACGAAGTATTTTGTGTGCCAATGAGGTTCCCCCAGAGTGGTTACCATAAATCCCCTCATGGATCTCCCTCATGATATACTCACATTCGTCTCCAGAAATACACCTTATCAAAGGCTTATTAAAACCTCTCTTATACAAAATTCCTTCATAGATCACATACCTTGCCGCATTATATTTCAATTTCCGAGCTTCATCCTTATCTTCTAGCAAAACTCCCCTAGTGATGTACTCCACTATTGGAATCATCCAGTGATCCTCTACTGTAGTTTCCACATTCAAAATCTCAATCTTTGAAATACTCGGTTGACGCTGAACCTCAAGGGGAATGACTCCTAACAATGTAGCTTCCCTTTGAGAGCCTAGCTTAGCCAGCGCATCTGCATTCGCGTTCTCCGACCTAGGAATCTGTTCTAGATTCACCTCCCTGAATCTCTTCACCAATTCCTGTGCATACCTCATGTACAAATCAGTACGAGGGCCTCGAGCCTGAAACCCTCCTTTATTCTATATTTCCTCAATATGTCAAACATTTCTGCCAAGTGCGAAACATGATCAGCTGTCGCTTTTGACTTTACCAACATATCGTCAACATATACTTCCATTGTTTTCCCAATTTGATCCTTGAACATCATGTTTACCAGACGCTGATACGTAGCTCCCGCGTTGATTAGACCAAAAGGCATCCCAATGTAGCAATACAACCCCCTATCTGTTATAAAGGAAGTATGTTCTTGGTCTGGGCCATACATAGGAATCTGATTATATCCTGAATATGCGTCCATAAAGCTCAGCAGGGCATGCCCAGCAGTTGCATCCACCAGCTGGTCAATACGAGGAAGCAGGAAGCTATCCTTTGGGCACGCTTTATTCAAGTCTGTAAAATCCACACAAGTACGCCATTTTCCATTGGGCTTTTTGACCAGCACCGGATTTGCCAGCCACATGGGGTAAAAAGACTCCCTCACCAGACCAGCTGCCAATAATCTGTCCACCTCTTCTCTCAAAGCGGAAGCTCTTTCACCACCTATAGCCCTTCTTTTCTGCCTTACCGTTTTCGCTTCTGGATCAATATTAAGACGATGACACATTACCTTTGGGTCTATCCCCATCATGTCTGAATGATCCCAAGCAAACACGTCCACATTCTTTCTAAAGAAGCTCACCAGAGCTTCCCTCATATTTGGATCCAGCTGTTTTCCAACATTCAGCTCCTTACTAGAATCGGTATCATCTACCATAAAAGATATAGTGTCTCCTGCAGCACCAGCTTTTTCTTTGAATTCGGGCATCCTAGGATCCAAATCAATTTCCACCAGGTTCCCTTTATCATCCACCTGGGCAGATTCAGGTACCTCTTTCTGCGATTGCTCTAAGATTTCCACCTCATCGAAGTCACTGTCATTGACTTCTTCCAAGATGCCTTCAACAAAATCATCATTGCCATTTCCATTTTTCTGTTGAGGTGCCTCCAGCATAAGCACCTCCCTTCCAGTACCTTCCCCCAAGAACGAAGCTACATCCATGTAAGGGTCTTCATCTGGATGTTGCACAATCATAATTGCATTGCATGATTCTCTCTCACATACCCCTCCTTTCCTTTGAGAAGACTCTTCAGCCGAAGTATTTGGAAATCCAAGATAGCGGTAACAGTTGTCAGTTGTTCCGCCATCTACCAACAGCAAGTGTTTTGAAGCTTGCTCAGCAGTACGCAAAGCCTTACCGTAACATTCTCGTGAGTCTGACTGACATCCTCATAGTCACCCAATCCCATTAGGAGTTGGAAATTTCATTGAGAGATGGTAAATAGAAGTCACGACACGCATCTCCTTCAAGAAAGGCCTGCACATGATAGCATTATAGGATATATCTTCATTCACAACCATAAACTCTGCAACCTGGGTTGCCACATAAGGTTCACTCCCCATCCTGATTGGGAGTTTCACACATCCCACAATCTGAACCGGACCTCCAGTAAATCCATATAAATCGTTGTAAGAAGGAAACATTTCTTTATCCAGGAGACCCATTTTTTGGTAGGTATCGTAAGCTATTATGTTACAAGAGCTTCCATTGTCCACCAAAATTCGATGCACATTCATTCCCCCAATGGAGAGCATGACCACCAGAGCATCATTATGTGGGTGATGCACATGCTTTGCATCTTCTTCGGTAAAAGTGATGTCTGCAGCTTCCCCCTTAAACAGCTTCGGGGGCCTTTCAGCCAGATGGAAGACATTAGTAAGGGGAGCTCCTTTAGCCTCCCAAGCAAAATTTTTCATAGAGTTCCTGCTTGTGCCTCCAATGTATGGACCTCCTATTATGATACGGATGCTATTCGCCCTTGCTGTACGATCTGGTACCATTTTTTCTGCCTCCTTTCTCTCTTTCTCATCTTTATACTTTTTCGCCTCTTGCGCCACAAACTCTGTAAGGTATCCCTTCCTAATTAAATCCTTAACATGATCCTTCAAGTGACGACAATCAACTGTCTCGTGTCCGTTTGCATCATGAAATGCACAGTATTTTCCTAGGTCCCTCCTCCCAGGTGGGCCGATGCGGGTCGGCTTCCTGAACACTCCAGCTTTGTCCCCAACCTCAAACACATGTTCGAGGGGTGCCGCCAATGGGGTATACTCTGAATATCTATTATAATTCTTCAAGAGTGGGGGCTTGTATTCCACAGACCTCCTTGATCCAGTTGCATTCACAGTTAGAGGTGCTGTCCTTTCCTTGCGACCAGCTTCCCTTTCCGTGGAAGCTGAAGCTCCATGATAGGAAGCACACCTATCCACATTTCTTCTCCTAGGACTGTAGGACCTGCTCCTTTTTCTCCCATTCCAACCAGTTGAGTTGTTATCTTTCCTCAATTTAGCCATAGATTCCTCAACTACTTATGAGCTTCAGCCCGTGCATAAAAATCAGCCAGCGTGACAGGTTCCTCCTTTTGAAGCTCCTTCCAGAAATCACTCCCAGGCCATATCCCAGCTATCAGAAAATTCTTATAGGTTTCATCGGTAGCCTTCCTCACTTTGGGCACCTCTGCGTTAAAACGCTTAAAATACTCTCTGAGAGTTTCCTTCTCCCTTTGCTTGATATTTGCCAAAGTGTTAGCAGGAGGTGCAAATGCCACAGTAGCCCGAAATTGGGTCACAAAAAGTTCACTCATTTGCCTCCAGGAGCGAATTGAATTAGATGGCAGCCTCTTGAACCACTGATGAGCATTATCCCTTAGCGTAGCTGCCAACAGCCGGCATTTTGTGCGATCCCTGACTTGGTACACCTCCATCTCAGTACTAAAACGGCTGAGATATTCCACTGGATCTGTAGTGCCATCAAACTTCAAATCTCCTACCCCCCTGTACCTAGGTGGAAGGGGTGAATCCCGGACCTTTTTAGTAAAAGGTGAAGCTACAGCTAGCCCTGATGTCGACCTCTTCTCAGCTTTAATTTTTTCCAGAGCTTTCCTCAAATCAGCCACCTTATAATTTGCATCCTCTCCGTCTGAGAGGTCTTCCTCACTCTCATCTGTGTCTTCATTCGAGTCTCCATTCCGTTTGTGAGCTTAACTGTCTCGGGAGCTGGAGCTGCCTTCACTCCCGACAGCTGATTGGAGCTTCATGAGCCCGCTCCTCCTCTCTAGATTTTTCCTTCCTATAGCTCTTAGAACCCCTCGACTGAGACTTGTCAAGGTTGTCATTTCCATCCACCTTTTCCTTCGTTCCATCCAACACATACCGTAAATCTTTACTATTGAGCTTCTTCCCGACTTGATCAAATACGCTCACACTCCTAGTTGGGGAGTCCACAGGACCTTCCTTCCGATCCACATTTTCTCGATCCGTTTCAACATCAGAGAAATTATTTTTTCGAGCCTCTTGTTCAGGCTCTTCTTCACTCCCAAAATCCAAATTTCTTGGTGTCACTTCACGACGTCCAAAACGCCTTTCCGAGGACCTATGCTTTCTTTGTCCTTTCTTTTTCCGCGACGATTTCCTTTCCAACTGGTTGATCCTACCATCCATGGCTTGAAGATGGTTAAGGATATCCTTAGCAGTTACTTCACCATCAGGATTGGCCTTATGCCTACCATCTTCGCCGCTCGGCGTTCGAACAGGTTCAGAATTTTCCGACATTGATTCAGGAGAGAAAGCCCCTCCTTCTAGCGCCAAAAATGTTGTGCAAAAAATTCACACGACACCCCGAGAAAGCCTCGCCGGAATAACAGGAATTATCCTTGGTTTTCGGATAATTAACAAACCAAACAGCTGTACCAAAACAGGGCAGCTGATCATAATAATGGTATTTTGTGTTTTTTGGGCTGAGTTAGCAAGTTCACCAGACAATAATGGCAAAAATCCGGCCAAGTATGTCCAGGAATGTATTACTTAGGGTACACGTGCCTTATGTATTCAGAAAGTAAAAAACCGAACCCCTTGCTAATTGCCTACATATCCTATTTATAGGAATCAAGCCCTAATGTAGTTCTTTTAGGTTAGGAATCCTTTCCTTGTCCATTAAACCACGAAATTGATAGAATTCCATCCTTCCATCCATGTTAATCTCGAAGTCTTTGTGTAAAAATATGACTTTTCCTTAAATCAGCTAGCCCCTTAGTAGAGTCCTATTCGAAGTAGAACTCCCAAATCCTACTCATATGAGAACTCCATGTACATATCGACATATATCACAAATATCCAATATTTATCATATTAGAAACGTGTATTTCCATGAACTAAACTGTTAAAAGGACTCAACTCGCATTTCCTACAAATTAGGAGTCAATCCTTATCCGTTCGGCCAGCAGAGGTGGAGCCTGCAAGCCCACCTGCACCTACACAGCTTCCCTAAAAAGCAAACCTCCACCTCCAGAGCTTCCCTCTAGAGGTACACCTCTTTTTTTCCAGCAACCTTGTTCCTACCTTTTAAACACCCTACCAGGCCTCCAACATCCATGGGCCCAAAAGTAAGCCCATTACAAATTTTGGGCACAACACATTGTACATGATTAAAATCTACGTCCATCCTCACAATTTTACTCTGTGTCAATTTGTTTTTATTCCTTTTCTCAACTCATTTCATATCTTTCATGATCCATCCAAACATAAGAAAAGAAATATATTTTCTCCTCTTCTATAGACATCTAACTGATGGTTAAGCATGGTCTCAAATTTATTTGAGCTTGATGGTGACATATTGCATTGATCCGATGCTGTCAATTAGTAGTGATAGCTTTACTATTAGTACACTGACAAGTAAGCTAAGGACGGAGTATCAAAAAGATATTACACTATGACGACTTTCATTATGGTCCTCAGAACCTTTCTGTTCTAGATGCTGACTCTTAACTTTTGTTGTTAACTGTGATAAAGGTGGCCAAACGAGCTGGTCGGCTCGGACTGGCTCGCCCCGAATCGCCAAAGTAACCTGTATGGACCAGCTTGTACCGGGTCGGGTGGTGAACCGGCATGAACCGCGAGAAAAATGAGCTGGGCGCAAATTGATGTTGAGCAAACCGTAACCGGCACAGACCGGCTCGTTAACCCGCGGGAACCCGCGACGAGACTAGCCTGGCACGGATCGGCTCGCCTCAACCCGGCAAGCGAATGATTTCAAGTTCCCATCCAACTACTTTATCACAATATTTAGGGGTTAATTGGCTATTTCATAACTGAACTCGTGCTCAAGTTGCAGTTGGGTAATCGAACTCAAAAAACTTGCATTAACGTCATTAAACTAATTAAACCTTACAATCTCATAATTAAACTATTAAAAGCTTGCACGACCGTTAACTTTGGTTGACTTTTAACGGAGATCCGTTAATTTTTTACAGAAAAGGGATAAAATGGCTAATTCATAACTGAACTGATCCTCAACTTGCAATTGGATAATTGAACTCAAAAAGTTTGCAACTGGATAACTGAAATTACACATTAAAACACGCGCATATCTCATTATTTAATAATATTTCAATATTTTCATATTTTCATATTACGTCTATATTCAATTTGTGGTGTAGTCGTTCATACTTCTTGATATTCAAATTATATTCCAAAAATAATTATACCCACAATATAATGATTCTTACATTTGGCGTTGTATTAAATCATACTTTAAAAGTATTATTTTCATAGTAGAAATAAGTTCAAACTTACATAAATTTATTAAATCTAACGAATTGGATAATGATTAGCTTCACAAGATGAATATTACAAATATTAACTATCTCATACAACATAAAGATATATTATATATATTTTTGAAAATCAATAAATAATTGAAATTTGGAGGTTGCACGTTCTTTGCACGGGCTAAAGAGCTAGTTTAATAAGTTAGTTGTTTATAATATTTTTATAACACTAAATATAAGTAAAAAAATATCATTCCATCATATAATTTTATATATTATTGTTTAGAATATTTTTATAACACTAACTGATGAGTTAATTGCAACCTTTTTTAGTTCAATTACCCAGCTGCAAGTTGAGGATCAGTTTAGTTATGAATTAGCCATTTTACCCGTTAAAATTATTGCCACGTCAGCTTGCCACGTCAGCTTTCCGTTAGTCCCGTTAAATAAGATGACGGCAGTTATGAGATTGCAAGTTTTAATTAGTATGATGAGTTGACAGCAAGATTTTTAAGTTCAATTACCCACTTGCAAGTTGAGGTTCAGTACAGTGATGAATTAGCCAATTAACCCCAATATTTAGTAATTCAAATTAGGAATAGTGCACCATACACTAAACTTTGTATTATTAAATTTATCATGACGTTTCTAACAAGTCAAATTCATATTGTTCCAAAACTAACTAAAGTTGTTAAAATGAGTATATTATGGATAGAATATTTTTATTTTGTACTTTTGAATTTAATTTGTTTCGTAATTTTTTTAATTTGTTTATTATGTACAAGCGGTTTGTTCGTTTTTTTAGAGAGGAGTCCTCTCAAATAATTTGTAAAATATTTTTTAAATAATAAAATTTATAGAGGTACCGTCCTCTTTAATAGGGATGACAGAAAAATCTGATCCGATGGATACCCGATCCATATCGACCCGATTGGATTTTACCGAACCCGATTTTTTGGATTTGGATTAAAGTTTCAAACTCAAAAGAGTTTGGATTTGGATTTTAGGCATTCTGATCCGAACCCGACCCGAAATCCATAACCCGATACCAAAAAAAATCCAATATATATATATATACATACATATAATACATTAATGGTCATTAATGGTAATATATATTAATATATGTAGTATATTGTATGTAGTAATATACATTAATATACATAATATACATATATTTATTAATATATGTAATATTTGTTTGAATTTGGGAACTAAGACTCTAGAATTTTAACTTTTATTTGTATTCCATAACGATTAGTATTGTGTTTGATTTGTAAGCTAAACATTTTAAATGAAATTAAAATTTCATGAATTTTTAGGTTCAGAATAAAAAAAATAGTACAAAACAATTTTTTGTTTTAGGAGTTTCATAATTTGGATTTGGATAAACCCGACACGAAATCCGTTGGATCGGATTTGGGTTTCGATAATCCAATTGGATTTGGATTGGATTGTGATTTGAAAAAATGATTTGGACTTGGATACCTCAAAAATCCGAACCGATCCAACCCGTTGACATCTTTAGTCTTTTATTCCAATACTATTCGTATAAATTTTTAATCCTTTTTAAATATTAAATCGAATTAAAATATAAAAAAATAAATAAATAACCGCCTAACCCGCGAGACGCACGCGAGTCAGCCTTTCTGAGAACCGGACCGACTCAGCACGGCCCGGGCAACTTCATGTGCCGTCTACGAGCCAGGAGCTCGCCAAACCGGCGAACCGGCCCAGCTCGCCCGGCCCGTTCGTTTGGCCAGTTAACTGTGATACCTCGATGTATGACATAATGAGGAATGGTGTTTGCCAATTTGTGTATTGCACAACCATAATGAACATGTACCTTTACCTGACTACAAGATACATATGGTAGGAAAACTAGTATTAATGTGTCTGCGTGCTAAGTTCGCTCCTCGGCATGGATACCACCACCAACCGAGCATTCATGTCAATTACTATCGAGAAGCTTACAAGTTAAAAGGTGGTCGATATCTGTTAACAAAATAATGCTACATCTACAATGACACAATATAATTACAAGCATGTAGTTCAATTATTTTGATCAAATCTGTAACACCTTCATAATACAAAGGATTGTAAATAAATTAGACCAGCACAAGAACTTATTAAATAAATCCCTAGCCCAGGTATTGTATGTAAACAAATTACAAGGTAATATATAACAGTTCAAAAGTATCTTTCAAACCATATGCCATGCATTTACGGATATGATGCCAGTATAATATGAACGATGAAGTTACACGGTAACTTAAAGTATTTATTTTGTGGAAATATCTGCTAAGTCAAAATAAGCAAGATATTATCATTTATCATATAAAGAGGAACTTTCAAGGAAAATCTTGCAATTCAAGTTATTAACATTTTTTGAAGTCCTACAACATGAAAGAAGTCTCTTCGATACGTGTTGCGGAAGACACCGTCAACCTGAAAGAAGTCTCTTCGATACGTGTTACAGGGAATTCCCAATTTGGGAGATGAACCAATACTGGAGTCATCACGCGCCAGCTGTCCCACTCCCTGATGATCAGTCGGGGATGGTACAGCCCAATATAGTTTACTACCGGTAGAAGGAAGAACTGACGGCTCCACTTGTCGATTGCCTTTAATAGTAACTCCCTGGCCAATAGTTAGGCCTTGTGATGGACCGCGCGACTCGGCCTCTTACACACGACTCCTAGTTCGAATAAATCCACAGCATTGAAACGTAGAGTTTGTCCTCCCTTCCCCAAGTGAAATACTTGTTGATAAGACTCCACAAAGTAGTTGTATCTAGTTGGAAAGGAAAATTCACCAACATTTCCCAAGCTTTTGCTTGTTAATGGATATCAACTTGTTCCAACAATCTTACCCCTCGAATGATGAGAAGGTACACACAGACTTAATGAGTCCATAGCAACCAAGTTGCGAGTGAAAAGGATAAATTATGACCGGGAAGTCAACAAGATAAATAACCTTTCTCAAGTAAGGTTCCCTTATAATTTAAAAGATTGATTCGAGTGAAAAATGGAATCTTGAGGACCTTTCTTAATATAATATTAATCGTAGGACTCCGAAATATTTTACATAATATTTGGAGGTGAAAGATAATCTCCAAATAATATAAATCATTTTAAAAAGAATTTAAAAGAATTAAATAAATATTCCAAGAATATTTATTAACTCAATAATAATTACGGAATATTATTAAGTCATAATATTGCTCGTAAGTAATCCTCGAATGAATATATAGAATTATTTACTAAATAAATCGCTCCTTAAATGAATATTCAAAATAATATTCATTAATAATTAGATTCCAATAAGTATTTAAAATAATATTCAATAATGAGTCAAACTTTAAATAAATATTTGAAAATAATATTCATTTAATAAATAATCTTCTAAAAGAATATCCAAATAATATTCATTTAGTAATCAAAACTTTAAAGGAATAATCGAAATAATATTCCTTAAGTAAATAGAACTTCCAATGAATATTTAAAATAATATTCATCAAGTACATAAAACCTTAAATGAATATTCGAAAGTAATATTCATTTAATAAATAACATTCTAATGAATATCAAAATAATATTTATTAAATAATCAACTCTAAATGAATATTCAAAACTAACATTAATTTAATATCTCTCGACTGAGATAGTACTCGAATAACATTCCTCGAAATATTTCCAAGTAATTGATACTTTATAGGAATATAAATAACGTTTAATAATAACATTCCTCAGATAAATAATAATCTGTCGTTGGAATCCCTCCGGGTTTCCACGACTATTTATATCTCAAAATACCGACTCCCGGTCTATATTTAGAATAAATATCATATGCCCTTCGCTAATGGTCTTACCAAAACAATCCGGCTTATCACTGATAATTCGTATCTAGTCTATAAGCCAATATCAATTCAGGGAACAAGTATCACAAAAACCAGAGTCACAATATAATTGGAAACAGGCATGCATGCGATGGCATATGTAAAACATAATCATATACATATATTATCACAACAACAGGTTCAAAGGTTTGAACACTTGTCTGGTAATTGAGTACGAGCAGAGGTAGTGGTAGGGTATCCCGGGTCAGCTCGGTGATCTATAAATAGCCAAGAGATTCGAGGTTAATCTCTTAACACTTTTAAAAAGGTTAAGTATTAACTTAAGTCGAAATATGTTTTCGAATTATCTCGTTATACCCCTTTTTAGTGTAACTCTTTTTATTACCGATACGATTCAACATTTGTTCGTCATTAAGACATGTCATCATACTCACACTTAGTGTATACTTAAGTCGTATAAGTTCTAAATTTGATCGATTACGAACCAAGATTATACCTCGGGTTTTATCGCTCGTTTTCTAAGTTATAACCAAAGTTATACTTTTAAGGGGTTCGTTCGCGTTTAACCTAGATTCAAACATTTTTATAAAATCGAAAAACGATCCGATTCACATGAGGTTTTCTCTCTCACCTTCCTTTTTACCTCTAGTATTTAATTACCAAGATTCGCCACTGACTTACGTATTTTTCGAGGGTTCAATTTCAGTTACAAATTCTCGTTTACGGTTTCGAACCACCTTTAGTAAACCGACCGTAACTCCTAAACCGTAAGTCCGTTTCACACGTTCTTTATATCAAAACGAAGCTTATAACATAATATATCTAATCATGGCAGAAAAATTTTCTGGACAGTAGGGTTTTGACACGAAAAATGGCATACAAAACATGATATTGTAAAATCGGACATTATAACGGCTATGTTTACTCGTTTTTTAAAGTTTTTACACTTTATCACGATCACACCATGATCAAATCAACCATTCCAACACATGATAAACATCATGACTAGTCTAACAACATCTCATATCAACCATCTCATGGTTCACAAACCAAATCACAACCATAATCAACTAATAACATGGATCTAAGCATATCATAACATACTAACACTAAATCATCCATAAAATCTCAAAATAACACCAAGGGTTTTCAAGTCTTATACCTTCCTTATAGTATGATATAGCCTTACTAAGCCTTGTATGATCCTTAGGAGTGCTTAAGCTTGCTAGATTAACCATGAAAACAAGAAAAAAAAACAAGTTAGATCTTGAAGAACACTATTCATGCTCCTCTTGTATGATTTATTTGAAAATGGAAACAAAGGATTTTGGAGCTAAGATTTCATGCAGATTAGTTTTATGAAATATAGGACTCACCATAAAAATTTCAAGAACAAACAATGGTTGGAAGTTGGATTTTGGTTTTGGATTTAGAGCATAGGCCGAATGGTATGTTCAAGAGAATGGTGGAGTTGTTTTGTGTTTTTGCTTGGCTAATCTCTTGCTCCCATCTTGAATTATTGAGATATTATCTCATAAAGTAGCTTTATTCAAGCTAGTATGTCATGCATGAGGTAATTTCAAGGGACAAGTGTTGATAGATTGTGGTAGGATGAGAGATTAAGCAAACCAAGTGTTTTGGATTTCTAAGTACTAGTTGTATTCTAATTAATCTAGTTACTTGCTAGTTACTAGATATTTATCACTTGCTCATGCATGTATCTTGCTTTCTCTGCTTGATTCTGTGTCCGGTTATTGCTCGTTTCGATTGATCGTTCGTAGGAATATTTCACGGATTTCTAATTAGGGTTTACCAGGAATCCTCTTAATATTAATACTATCATTCTCCATCTTTCTTTCTATCTTTCCAATTTATATTCCTTAAATCCATTCGTTAAATCCTTAAGGCTATCAGTGTCCAGGGAACTCTCGGAGAAAATAAAAGTGCGGTTTTTCAGAATCCGACAGCTTTTACATACATTTATTTTCCCCCTAGATCACTAATACGAACTCGGAAATCCGTTCCGAATACTTCTATATAGTGTCGTCTCATATTATTCTTACTTCCACCAAAAACACTATTCATTCTTTATTATTTACTTATTCTCTTAGGGTTGTACAATTGTCTGTATTCTCTTTCGATCGTTCCTTAACCTTTTTACGGAACCACTGGATTAATCGTTATCGATCTGGATGACATGAGAATATTCTCCTGCTTGGAATTGCCATACCTTATTCCCCTAGGAGATAGATTATTCTTACCTAAGTTGTCAATCATTAGCATTCTTCAAGACATATAAACAATAAAGTCGAATTTCATTCATTCTTTCAAAATATCAACTATTACATCGTAGCCGTAACCACTATTCATTCTTACATCATAAATAAATAAAAGTTTTAATTCTACCCAAAATCTGGGTTCTTACAAATCTTCTCCTTTAGAATTACCAAATCTGAACTCCCTAGGAGATAGATAATTCTTATCTAAAGTGTCAACCAATAGTATTCTTCATGGCATATAAACATTTGAATCCAAATCTATTCCTTTCATTCATTATCTCAATCGTTACATCGTAGTTGTAATCACTATTCACCATTACCTCAGTACATAATAAAAAGTTTTAATTATATCCAAAATTTGGGGTTCTTACAGTCTCCCCTCCTTAAAAGGATTCCGTCCCGGAATAAGATAGGAAGCAAAGAGTCGTTTGTCTGTCGTTTCACCTTTCAGCTTCGGGGTCAATTCTTAGTCGTTCTGCCCTTTCTCAGCACATCTACTGGTGCTACAATACGTACTTTATCCTTTATCCACGTACCTCTTGAGTAAGAGCATCCAATTTAAGAGTCAGCAAGTTCATCATCTCAGAATCTTGTGTTCATTTAGCTGAGCTCGTCCCACTAGGTGCCCAAGAATAGTTGTTTGTTGCCAATTGCTCAAGAAGTGCTTTTCCCTTATGTATTGGTGTTTTCTTGAAATCTCCACCAGCTTCCACATCCAAACTTAAGCGAGCATCTGCATTCAAAGATCCGTAAAAAGTGCTCAGAATCATCCATTCCGTACAACCATGATGTGGACATTTTCTCAAAAGTGCCTTGTATGTCTCCCATGCCTGATACAAGCCTTCACTTGGTTGTGTTTTGAAACTCGGAATGATTGTCCTCATTTGTTACGTCTTGTCAGAGGGATAATATTTGGACAAGAACTCGGTAGAAAGACTTTCCCAAGTAGCAACTGCAGTTTCTGGAAGTTGTTGGAACCATTCCATCGCTCTTCCTTTGATAGAGTAAGGAAACATGTGAAGACGAATCTGATCTGATGTAACTCCAGTGATCTTGAATGAACCACACATTTGCACGAAGCGCTCAAGATGATGGTGTGGATCCTCTCGCTCAATATCCCCTTCAAAAGCTGAATTGCTCAGGAGTCTGACGACTTTCATTATGGTCCTCAGAACCTTTCTGTTCTAGATGCTGTTAGGCAGCACACCATTCTTTGCCAAACTTTTTTTTTCCACCAACCAAACACTTCACCTACCACCACCCCTCCCCCCACCTACCTCATTTTGCCTTCCTATAAATACCCCCTCCCCTTCATTAGTAAAATTACACCAAATTATCTCTTCTCTCTCTATATAGCTGCTAGATAGTCCGTCTAGTAGGAAAGCCGGTTTAGCCCGTTTTCAGGAAGTGTCGGGATAGAAGGTCCTCGTGCTTAAACTATTCCTTAGGGTACTTGGGTCTGACTGCAGCCATCGGAGGTGGTCCCGCTGCAGAGGTCTTTCTATCAGGATGTGTGGCACTGTACGGGTTGGGAGAGGGAGAGAAGGAAAGGTTGTCGGGAAACAATGATAGAGGAGGTTTTGAGATAAACACTTCAGTGAGTTGGGGATATAAATAATAGGTATCGTCGGGCTGAATTTGTGTATAAAATTCAGGGGCCGGATACCCGGATATTGTAATCTCTTTTATCTAGTTTGAAGTTGTTACTCTTGTGGATGTAGGCTTGGCCGAACCACGTTAAATCTCTTGTCTCTTTTACTGTATTGTTGGTTTATTGATTTATTACTATCACGTATATTTGTGGGATCTAAGCACACATATTTACCAAATCGCTTCCGCATTCGCCGGGAATCGGGCAGATTCCTAACAGTTGGCATCAGAGCTAGTTGTGTCTAAATTATTGGTGCCGATGGAAAGTCGTTAAGAAAAGTGGTTGTCTAATAAGGCGCCGTTTTGACGGAAGTGCTCCCATTGTTTCTTACACTTACCTGGCCAATTGATTTAGTTGTTTGGATTGGTTTGTGTGTACAAACGGAGATCATGACAAGTATTAGAGGATTCAATGTGACTCCATATGATGGTAAAGGAAGTTTTACTCTTTGGCAGAGAAGGGTAAAGGATATCCTAACCCAACAGAAGCTAGCAAGGGCTTTGAAGGGGAAGGAGGGAAAGCCAACAACAATGAGCGCTGAAGATTGGGAGGATGTTGAGTCCAATGCATGAGTACCATCAGACTATGCATTGCAGATAATATTATCAATAATATTGTTGACGAAAGCACGCCGAAGGAATTATGGTCAAAGTTGGAGACATTGTATCTCGGGAAGAACTTGACTACAAAGTTAAATCTGAAGCGCGAGTTATACAAGCTGAAGATGGCAGCTCAAGGCAATGTTATTGAGCACATGAATGTGTTTAATGGTATTGTTGATCAACTTGAAAAGGTTGATGTAAAATTGGAGGAAGAAGATAAGGCCCTTATTCTTCTTACTTCGCTTCCGGAGTCATTCGATCATTTGGTCACAACCATTTTGTACGGAAAGGACACGTTAAAAATGGAGGAGGTTCAGTCAGCACTTTTGTCAAATGCTGGAAGGAAGAACCAGGATGGTGACAAGGACGGAATGACAGGTTTGGCTTTTCGTAGTCAAAATAATAGAGGAAGGGGTGCTGTGAGAGGATCTACCAATAGCAGGGGTAAATCCAGATACAGTGAAAAGGGCATGCAGTGCTTTGGTTGCAAGGAGTGGGGTCATATTAGGTCGAATTGTCCGCTTAATAAGAAGGATCCAGATGCATCACTGGCTGTGGTTACTCTCGATTGTGAAGATGTTTGCACCGTCTTCAATCGAGACACTAGTTCTCCAGGAGAATGGATATTAGACTCAGGTTCATCTTACCATGTATGTTCCAAGAGGGGGCATTTTGACAAATTCCAAGATACAAAGAATGAAACAGTTTCTTTGGCTGATGGATCTACTTGTGAGATCAAGGGGATTGGAATTGTGAAAATCAAAAAGTTTGATGGAATAGTTCGCAGCTTGAATGGGGTAAGATATGTGCCTAAGCTGAGGAAGAATTTAATATCTATCGGTCGGTTAGCTTCAGAAGGCTACAGATGCTCTGTAGTAGGGGGAGCTATGAATATCAAAAGAGGCTACATATGGCTTGAAGGATACTGTTGCGGTTGTATTGCCTTCCAGTCTAGACGATGGTGCAAAGACTGCTGGGATGGATGCTTGGTCGAAGGGCTTCCACGACATCAATGAGTAGTTGGTGTGTTGCAGCTGCATATGGGCATCGATCAACACAAATCAAGTGAGCAGTGAACCATGCAACAGATTGATTTGTTTGATATGCAGTTGGGGAGTAAATGAAAGATCGATGGTAACACTTGTGTGTGTAATGGTCACACTTGCGTGTGTGATGGACTACATATGGGATTGATCGACGTGAATCAAGTGAGTATGTGTGTATACAACAGATTGCTTCACATGTATGTAGTTGGACAAATAGAGGTCAGTGGTACACTTGTGCGTATAGCAAGTGGGCATTCGAGAATGAATGTGCAAACTAGGGTATAGTTTGGAGTCTTGGACTCGGGGGGAGTTTTGTCGTAGGGAATGACACGGATCGAGGAAAAGTTGGAGTTGTGCCAACAGGGCGCAGGTATGGAATGCAAGTGAAGAGTTGTGAGTTTGGAAAGAGGGGGAGATTGTTAGGCAGCACACCATTCTTTGCCAAACTTTTTTTTTCCACCAACCAAACACTTCACCTACCACCACCCCTCCCCCCACCTACCTCATTTTGCCTTCCTATAAATACCCCCTCCCCTTCATTAGTAAAATTACACCAAATTCTCTCTTCTCTCTCTATATAGCTGCTAGATAGTTGTTAGGTCCAAATGTGTTGTAGAGGGGGGGTGAATACAACTTTTCGAATATGAGAAGCAATAAATACGATGCAATAAATGAACACACGGATTCAAGGAATATATTTCTTATATATAACTTGAAATGGTTGCTACAACATTCATTACAAAGTATGACAGAAGTTCAGAGAGAAGTGAATGATACTAAGCTCTGTGAATGCACTCTCTCTCTTTTTCTTGTGTTTCTCTCAAGAATTGCTCACTAACTAAAACATTACACAAGTACTTCTATTTATACTACATGTAATCTATGTCCTGTAGTCTTCAAAGACTAAGATATACGTGGCCCAATGATGTCCACATAAATCTTGCCTTATCTTGAAAGCTTGGAAATCTGCCAATCAGAAGATGCCATGTGTCATGTTGAAGCTGCACTCTAAGTAGAACTTCTGCTTGAGAATTTCTACTTAGCCATCTCGAATTTCTAAGTAAAACTTCTACTTAGAAATATTCTACTTGGTCATCTAGAATATTTAGTACTTAGAAAATATTCTGGTCTTCAACTTGAAACTTCAATGCACATCTTGAACTTGTGATATCTTCATGTCTTCTTTATTCTTCACCAAGCTCTTGAACATGGATCTTTATTACTGACATAAACTTGCTATCAATGTCCTGACACTTGATGCACTGGTCTGGTTCATAAGTGACTAGTCTTGATAGTGTTTTTGCTTCTTGAATAAATTACCATATCCAATTAGTAATGTGGCTTTCCAATATTTGCTTTCCTTCTTATTCACTTGAAATCAATTAGTCTTATTGATACTGATAGTTATGATCTTGATTCTTGGCTTTTCAAATCACTGAGGCATGAACAACTTTGACTTGAACTTCTCTCAATGATTTCTTCTTGGCTTGATCATAGTTAACATGTTGAATTGTATCAATTACCTTGTCTTCATTTAGTGTTGATTTCTTTGTGACTTCTTGTTCTTGATTGTCTTCTGCTTAAGTATCTTTTCCTTTAGATGAGTTACATTAGTTATAGTGTTACAAGTTTACACACTCTGCCTTTCAATCTCCCCCTATTTGACTGTCTAACAATGACATTCAAATTAATGAAGGATAACTCAACTAAACAATGAGACGAGAAAAGATAATTAACATTACAGTCTTGAATAATTTACAATTGAAATTTACTTGAAAACAATACAAAGAACTTAAACTAGAAACAGAATTCGAACTTCGAATTAAAGATCATTTGAGTGATTCCTATCACCTGGATTATTTCATACCTTTTAGTCAAACTTATATCACCTTATTGGATTCACTCTAAGGTGAATTTTCCTCAAGTGAGTTAAAGCAACCGAAAGACATGAAGTTTTTCCAACTTCAAGTTCACACCACTCTGACCTTTAACCCTAATTTCGTTTCCTCTTTCTAGCTTCAGCAGCTTGGTCTTTCTCTTCTTTCTGCCTTCTGCGCTTCTCCTTCTGCTGCTGTTCTTTCTTGTACACTGGATCGCGAAGCTGCTTCCACCTAGCATTCAATAGACTTACAGCTTCCATTTCTAGAGGATTCTTGGGCTCTGGATAAGGATGTTTGAAAAGCCTTCTGAGTTTGTCCACCTCCTGAGTAGTCCTGATCTTTGGAATGTCCTCAAAGTTCTTCATTATGAGCTGAGGTTTCCAGTGTGATTTATCAGCTTTAAACTGACAATAGATCATCTTGGGGTAGCTCTTGACACGGTCAGTATTGTGGACACTAGCCGCATCTCGCTCCATCCGCTTCTTTTCCACCACTACCTCAGACAGGTAACTCATGAGTCTCTGCTTTTCTTCCACATACATATCTTCCACTTCGCCCCATTTGAATACATGTAATACTCTCTCCAGAAATGCAGCATCGTGAGTCTGTAGCAGCCATTTTCTACTCATATGCAAGAATGTTTGATTCTGGTCTGCATCTATGAATACTAAGGCATCAGCTGTATCTTCAACATAAGCGTGTATCCAGTATACACTATCACTTCCTGGAACACCAATTGCCTCCCTTATCTCTCCTTGTTCTAGTGCTCCAGAAGGAAGAGTCAGAGCTTCATCTACATTCTTCATTGCTTGAAGAATATTCCATTTCTTCTCCATCAGCTCTGGCTCAATCTTCACGTTATCTAGAGGGTTTGGAGCAATGATATCACACTTCCACACCTCATTGCTCTTCTTGAATATGACTCTTTCAATGATCTTCACGGATTTTTCTTTAAGCTCAGAAGCGAATCCCTTACTCATCATTTGTCTACAGACAGCTTTGAGAGATTCCACTGAAAGCTCCATTAGATCATTTTCCTCCATGCTAACCCTCTTCATCTTTCCGTCAACTACCATCCGGATAAAATTTGGATATGCTGAGAATTCTGGACCCTTGTCCTCTGCTAGCTGCATTAACTGATCCCTATACAGAATGTTTAGCTCCTCAGATTGAGAGTATTGAATTTTTGTTGCTAGCAAGAACAACTCTGACGCAGATCATCTCGTTATGAATTGGTCATCCACATATAGGAAAGATGTTGGGACTCCTTCTACCAAAGACAAAATAACCTGCCACTCCTTAAGTGTTGCATTATATCCAATCCTGACTTTAGAAATTAATCTCTTCAAAGCACTTATATAGTCCACAATCATTGGATTCTGCAAATTCAAGTTGTAGAACAGATCATCTGCCTCCTTGTTATGAACTCCTTTCGCACAGGATCCCATCAATATCTTCCTTGCTTCATCCCACTTCTGTCCTATCCTTCTCTTGTCGAGATCAACTTGAGGATCAGCTAGCCTTGCAAGCTCATGATCATACTGCTTCCCTTGGAGCTCCACTTTCTTTTTTAGGAACGCAGCACGTTCTTGCATCATCTTCATTTTATGGAACTGAGCTTGTTCCAAGGCTAACTGTTGAGCTTTAAGGGTTTCCTCATCAACAGGAATTTCTTCAGGCATTCCGGAAGACATCCCAGCACCTCCACCTTGTTCCTTCAAAGATCTCTTTATAGCATGTGCCAAAGGTACGTCTTCCATATCAGAATCTGAGTCAAGTACCACCTGTACTGTTTCCTGATGACTGAGGTCAACGAATGGCTCATCTTGCACAACCATCATTGCCTTACCCTTTTTCCTCGTCAGAGCCTCTTCATCAACAGACGGCTCAATTTCTATTTCCTTGACAAGATCAGCATGTTCTTCAATTTCTTCGATGTTAACTGCCTGCTGTCTCGTCTCCTTTCCACTCTCCCCCTTAGGTGAGTTATCCTGAACACCACCTTGCTCCGGAAATCCACCAGCAGCATAAGAACCTCCAAAACCAGAACCGGAGGCTCCCGCTCCACTAGCACCACCTGCACCAGCATCGGGGGGAGGTTGTTGCGACTCGAAACACTCCGGGGGAACAAAACTCCTGACTGCGAACATCATTCTACTGATCTCCACGACCATTGTATGCATTGTAGACTCCATTGCCCCCATCCTTTCATTCAGAGTGCTTCCCAAGACACCACCAGCATGGCCCAAGTCATTGACCTTGTTTGTCAAAGCATCAAAAGTTGTAGCTTGACTTGCCATTCGTGCTGCGTAGTCATCAAGAGCCCTTTGATTGTTTCCAATGTTAATCCCGAACTGCCCCATCGTCTGCCCGAACTGCCTCATCTGATTTTCCATAGAAGTCATACGTGTATCAAGATTTTCAATATTAAGGGACGGTGTTTGGTTTAGGTGACCTCGCTCTAATACTCGTTCTGTTAGTATTTGGCGCTCGGTTTCGGGCCTTAAAAATGAAGGTCCCTCTCTCCCTAACCTCTCACACACACTCCCTGTCTCACGCTCGTGTATGTCTTCAATGATTGATCCAAAGTATGAAGCAGTACCTGCAGAAATTGGATAAGCAATATAATTGGCAGTTATGGGATCTATTTCTGTTATGTCCTGAATTGGAATCTCAGGCTGAGGGGCTGCAAAGTGTTCTTGTACAACATCAGAACCGATCCTCTTTGCAGCATCAGTACGTACCGGTGAAGGTACGGCTGAAGTTGTTAAAACTTCATGTCCTTTTGAAGCAACAGGATCTTCAAAAGGTACATAATTCTCACCAAAACCCCTATGTGCAGATTGTTTAAGGGGAGAACCACTCTCGTGAGGTGGAGTGGTTGCGTGTGACACACTAGGGTTTGACTGGACTTTTGAAGTAGCAGCATGAAAAATTTTGGCTTTCTTTCGAATAAGATGCTGCACTTCGGGGTCACTATCCTCATCATCTCCTACATATACATGTGCTGGCTTTCTGACTTCCGTTAACAGGGGTGAAAGAGAATAAGAATGTGTGTCAGACTCAGAAATATAGCTCTCACCCTGGGATAGATTCTGCGGGTTAGCAGTCTCTTGGGTCTCGGAATCAGATACATAGGAGGAGGAATGAATAGTATGCAGGGAGAGATTACCTGATTCATTACCTTGTGCCTCATCGCTTTGCTCATCAGGAATCTCATCAAATGCCTCAGCATGAGCAGATGGATTCTGAGCATATGATGAAACTTGCGATGATTCCCCCAAATTGGTAACTCCTGCATCATATGTAAGCCACATTTGAATATTTTCAGGAATTGACATATGTTTACCTTGATGTTTATCCTGATTAGCAATAGTTGAAAGTGACTTAGTGCCCATCCCTAGCGGTGCAGATGTTGGGCTTCTGGCAAATCCCTGTCTAACAGCAAGAGCATCCTTCGGTATTAAATCATTAATCAGCATTTGTAGGAACCGAGGAAACCAGCAAACAACATCAGTTGTAGTGAGGTCTCTGCTTGCAGGAGATCCCATTGTGGCCACTATCTCAGAGAGAACTATGCGTCCATAATTTATATCCAGTTCTCTTGCTAGGGCAACTGCAAAGGTTTGCATTGGAATTGGAATTTGATGAAAATCTTTTTCGCGTGCCCGAAAACATCTTGTGATGGCCTCGAAAAAGTAATTCCATTCAACATGGAAGAATTGTTTTTGGATGTTTCCAGTGATCCGGCCAGTTGGAGGATAACATCCTATTTCTTCAAAGAATGTGAGGCGTTGTTCCGCTGTAGGTTCTGCATCATAAGCATCTTTGATTGGGAATCCCAGAACCCTGTTGACAATTTCTTCAGTCACCTCATATTCCTGACCCGCTAAGGTAAACCTGAAACCGTAGGGGGTAGTTTTGCTCCAAAAAGTAACCGCACTAGTCCATAATTGCTGTAAAGCATCATGTACTAGTGTAGGTTTAGCAGTAAAAGCATGGCTAGCCTTGGAGTACAAATTAAGAAATCGTACCAAAACTTAAACCGCGGGAGTTGATCACCAATTTCCGTAGAAATATTATAAAAATTGTTTTTAGCAAGTGAAAATTGGTGAGCCATTTTAATTAAATGTTTTTCTTTAAGAGATGTGAAATTTTTTTTTTTAATTTGAAAAACAAGTAATTTACGAATTAACGGTTTTATCCCTTTTAATTTTTCGAGAATACCAAAAAGCAATCTGAAAAACTAAACTACGGGATATGAACAGTTGCCAATTACTAAAGCTGAATATTCAAAGAAGATGAATATTCGTGTGTATACCGGTGAAATCGTGTGTGTATATGGATAGAGAATGTGGAAATCGTGTTTTGAACAGTTACACAAACACTTGATGTTTGTGTGTATGTATATGCGCGTGTATATGAGTGGTTACAAAACACACCAACACAAAGATTAATGATAACACAGTGAATAGCAGTCAAAAAATTGGCAGTAATTCGTGATTAGTATGAGTTTAATCACAAAAACACGGATTAATGGTATGTAATTTGTGAAATCGCCCTGTTTTTGTGAAGCGGCTGCTGTAAAAATGAGATTAGGTAAAGTGAATGATGCATCGAGTTAGAGATGTATATATAGATGATTGTGAAATGACAAAAATGTCCCTGTTAAAAAGAGTGAAAAATACTAAGTCCATACAGGGAACACCTAAGTCGAACTCTATCTCGAACATCAAGTCGAACTTCGAGATGAAGTTCGAGATAGAGGTTAACTCGAACAAATAAGCACAAATAAGCACTTTAACCAATTTTACAGCAAAGACTACAGGGAAATCTTATCTCGAACTTTATTGGTTTGTAAACTTGGAAAATTCCCTCCAGTAAAAGAAATACAGGTAAATTCGAGATACGTTTCGAGTTAGAAGTTTAACTCTATCTCGAACATCAAGTCGAAATTCGAGTTGAGTTTCGAGATAGAGACTAACTCGAAGTTATTCTCAATTCTTTCCAAAATATCTCTTGAATGGAAACCTAATCTCAACCTTCGAGATAAGTTTCGAGTTAGGAGTAACTCAAAAATTCCCTTAAGCAACTGAGAACTCTATCTCGAACATCAAGTCGAAATTCGAGTTGAGTTTCGAGATAGACTAACTCGAAGTTATTCTCAGTTCTTTTCAAAATATTCCCTTAATGGAAACCTCATCTCAACCTTCGAGATAAAATTCGAGATACACTTTATCTCGAATATTTTGAAGATAGAACTAGGCACACTGGTAACTCGAACTCGAACTACAAACATAAACCTGGATTTTACAGATAGAAGGCTTTACTAACTTGTGTTAAGCATTCCCAATTCACCAACCAGTCTATTGAATGTTACTTCATCAAGAGGTTTGGTGAATATATCTGCAATTTGTTGCATTGTGGGCACAAAATGTAGCTCCACAGTCCCCTCCTCGACATGTTCTCTTATGAAATGATACCTGATGTCGATGTGCTTGGTTCTTGAGTGATCTACAGGATTGTTGTTTATGGCAATGGCACTTGTGTTGTCACACATAATTGGAATTTTCTTGTGCTCCATGCCATAATCCTTCAATTGGTTCCTCATCCACAGTATTTGAGCTACACAGCTTCCAGCAGCAATGTACTCAGCTTCAGCAGTAGAAGTAGATACTGTATGTTGCTTTTTACTTTGCCAGGACACCAATCTTCTGCCAAGAAATTGACAAGCACCAGATGTGCTCTTCCTATCAATCCTGCAACCTGCATAGTCTGAATCCGAATAGCCAATTAGATTAAAACCTGTATCTCTTGGGTACCAAATCCCTAGATTTGGTGTGCCCTTGAGATACCTAAAAATTCTCTTGACGGCTACGAGATGTGATTCTCTAGGATCCGTTTGGAACCTTGCACATAAACAAGTTGCGAACATTATATCGGGTCTACTTGCAGTTAAATAGAGGAGTGAGCCAATCATACCTCGATAGCTTGTGATGTCAACTGGTTTACCTGATTTGTCTTCATCAAGCTTCGTGGCTGTTGCCATGGGAGTCTTAGCTGCTGATGCATCTTCTAGATTGTACTTTTTGAGTAAATCTCAGACGTACTTGGATTGACAGATAAAGATACCATCTTTTCTCTGACTGATCTGTAATCCAAGGAAGAAGGACAGCTCTCCCATCATGCTCATCTCATATTTTTCCTGCATTAGCTTGGCAAATTTCTCGCACAAGCGCTCATTTGATGACCCAAAAATAATATCGTCCACATAGACTTGAACAAGTATTAAGTCATTTCTTACATTTTTATAGAACAATGTTTTATCAATTACTCCCCTAGTAAAACCATTTTCAATTAAGAATAAGGATAGGGTTTCATACCATCGCCTTGGGGATTGCTTGAGGCCATAGACAGATTTGAAGAGAAGATACACAAAATCTACATGTTCTGGATCAACGAAGCCAGACGGCTGTTCCAGATACACTTCTTCTTCTAACTCTCCGTTCAGGAAGGCACTTTTCACATCCATCTGGAAAACCTTGAAGTTCTTATGTGCTGCAAATGCCAAGAACATCCTGACTGCCTCAAGTCTTGCAACTGGTGCATAGGTTTCATCATAATCAATTCCTTCTCGCTGAGAATAACCTTTTGCAACCAAACGAGCCATGTTTCGTGTTACAAGTCCGTTTTCATCCATTTTATTTTTGAATACCCACCTAGCTCCAATTACTGATATGTTCTTTGGTCGGGGTACCAGTTTCCAAACTTTCTGCCTTTCAAACTGATTAAGTTCCTCTTGCATTGCAATCACCCAATCAGCATCACCAAGAGCTTCTTCTATTTCTTTAGGTTCAAGCTTGGATAAGAACCCAGAATATAAGGAAATATTAGCCAGGTCAGCTCTTGCAGTTCTTCTAGTAGTCACACCAGCATCTGGATCACCAATAATTAATTCAAACGGATGATCTCTATTCCATACCCGTTCTCCTGGAAATTGTCTTGATGATTCAGCTTGACTTTCTGAGTTGTGGTGCTGACTACTTTGATTATTCTCACTAACTCCCCCTGAGTTAGTGCCAGCTCCTACAGAAGTACTGTCAACTCGTCTCGAGCCTTGAACAGTTGTCCTTGAGATGTTATTTACTCCCCCTGAGTTATTGCCGGTTCGTACTGAAGAAGTCTCTTCTGATCTTGTAGAATTAGATTATTCATTAGACTCAGGTTCTTCACGTACACTTGGAATATTTAATGGGACAACTAACTCAGGTTCATCTTCAAGTTCATCTAAGTCCAGATTCTGAAATTTTAGGGACTCGGGTTCACTAGAATCTCTAGAAATTGATGGGAGTTTGGTATCGTCGAATCTGACATTGTAGCTTTCAGTCACTTTTCGATCATTCACTAAGAACACTCTATAAGCTGCCACCACATCTGTAGAGTAACCAACAAAGATTCCTTCACGACCTTTTGCTGCAAACTTGCCTAGATTTTCATCATCTATAAGTACATATCATTTTGCTCCAAAGACATGAAAGTATTTGATTGTTGGTCTTCTGTTGTTCATTAATTCACATGGTGTTTTTTCTTTATCTTTTATGATCAAGGTTCTATTTTGAGTGTAACAAGCGGTACTCACTGCTTCGGCCCAGAAGTACAAAGGAAGTTTCGAATCATACAACAAAGTTCTTGCTGCTTCAACCAAAGTTCTATTCTTCCTTTCAACTACTCCATTTTGTTGTGGAGTTCTCGGGGCTGAATACTGACGACGTATTCCTTTAGATACACAGAAGTCATTCAGCACTGCATTTTTGAATTCAGTGCCATTGTCTGATCTAATCGTCTTCAAAGTAAGTGTTGAAACATTCTCAATTTGAGTGATGTGATCAATGATTAAGAAAGGTACTTCGTCTTTCGTCATTGCGAACAATACCCATGTATACTTGGAGAAGTCATCCACGATTACCAATGCATATCTTTTCCTAGACAAAGATAGGACATTCACTGGGCCAAACAAATCCATATGAAGGAGTTGCAGAGGCTCAGTAATACTATAAATTTCTTTGCTTTTATGCGATGCTCGTTTCGACTTTCCCATTTCACAGGCTTCACAGAGTCCTTTCGGAGCGAACTCCATTTGAGGTAGATCTCTCACCAATTCTCGTCTCGCGAGAGCATTCATCGTTTTGAAGTTTAAGTGAGATAGCTTTTTGTGCCATAACCAGCTTTCATCATCTGAGGCTTTGCTGTAGAAACAGGTGACCTCATTCTGATTTGCTGAATCCATGTCTGTAACAAAAAGATCTGCCTTTCGAACTCCTCTCAAAGCCAATGAGCCTTCCTTGATGTGAGTGATTGATACACCTTTCTTGTTGAAGACAATTTCATAACCTTTGTCACAGAATTGACTGATACTCAACAGATTGTGTTTCAGTCCCTCAACATAGGAAATATCTTCAATGATGACATTACCAGTCTTCAGTTTGCCATATCCCTTAGTCACACCTATGCTGTCATCTCCAAAGGTAACATAAGGGCCAGCCTTCATAACCAACTCTGTAAGCAGGGACTTGTTTCCAGTCATATGCCTCGATGCTCCACTATCTAACACCCATATAACTTTATTTCTATTCTACTTAACGCCCTGCAATGACAGATTGGTTAGACATTCTTCGGAACCCAACTTTGATTGGGCCCGGCTTTTCGATAAGATCGAGAATCAACAGATTTAACAAGACGAGATGCACTTTTCTTAACATTACTAGAGCTTTCGACTTTCTCCTTTCCTTTCTCAGACTTGACAGATTTGTCAGTCTTAGGAGAAGGTTTGTCACTCCTAACTTTAGGAGGACTGACAGTCTTGGCTCTCACATGCTTTTTCTTGATGTTTGAACTAGCAACAGTATTTGAGCATGACTGGCTAGATGCATTCATTAAATGCACAAAAGTTTGCATGATGTTAAAAGTGCATGGCATACAATTAGGTTGACCACACTGTGCATGATTCTGATGCAGATTATTCATTGTATGTGTGGTAGGCATGGCATATGTAGCAGGAACATTTATGTTAGCTTTACATGCATAAGAAAGATGTTCAGTAGATTTACAGTGATAACATGCTTTCTTTATTCGTTCAGCCTTAACCTCTTTTATACCTTTTTCTTTCTTTCCTTGTTGTTTAACAGCCTTAGCTCCTAATCCTAGTCTAGATTCATCTCTAGGGAAATTGATTTTAACTTGTTTGATAGGAGTTATAGGTTGTGCTTTCTGGCGATCTTCCATCTCAATCTCATATCTAGCTATTAATTCAGTCTCTTCTTCTTCTATTCTAGGAACAAGGTGTTTGTAGATAGGTTTGACAGCTGATTTAAGAATGCTAGGTGTTTCCTTTTTAAGGTCACTGGAACTAGGGTCAATAGGTCTCTTTCCTTCTTTCTTAGGAAGGTCAGAATAATCAAGTCCTATACCTACTCCAATTATCTTCTTAAATGTGTCATTATCTACATACACTTTACTAACAGCTAGTTTGTAAGCTTCGCATTTAGTTTCTAACTCAGCTAGTTTGTTCCTAAGACATGCTTCTACTTCTTCCTTAAGGATGAGCTTGTGCTCCAGAGATTTAATAAAGTCTCTTAGGGAAGTATCTACAGTGCAAGCAGCCTCTAGCTCTTCCACTTTTGCCTCAAGCATTCTGCTTTTGGCAACAAGTGTTTTCTGTTCCTTTTGAGAAGAGTCTAGGCTTTTGCACAACATGTAGATCTCTTCACTAAGAGCCCCGTTCTGTTCCTTATAATCATCAATGGACATTTCTACTTTAAGGGTTAGAACTGGTACCTCTGGTTCCTCTGATGTCTCAGCCATGAGGGCAAAGTTTGCTACATGAGTAACATCTTCCTCATCTGAATCATCCCAAGCTCTTCCTTCTGTCACCAATAAAGCTCGTTTTCCATGTCTTTCCTTCACCAGCGATTCATACTTGCTTTTGAGGGCTTCATATGTCTCTTTTGGATAAGTCTGTTTAGGCTTTTTGCAGTCCGAGGCAAAATGTCCAGCTTCACCACAATTATAGCATTTGAACTTCATTTTGAAATCCAAAGGAGATTTGTAGCTGGTATTTTTGCCTTTACCTTGGTACCCTGACGAACTACCACCACCCTTAGCAGCCCGATAGAAAGATGAAGAATTTCTCTGTGGTCGGTTGCTCTTTCTGAATCTCATGTTGCTGAACTTCCTTGCCATGTATGCCACGACACTATCGTCCATGTTGTCCAGCTCTTCTTGGGTGTAGTAGTCATCATCACTGTTAGATGTGCACTCGTCATCATTATCAACTTCATGTGGTGCAAGTGATGATTTAGGCTTTGCTGCAACCATTGCCTTCTTAGACTCTTCCTCATAAGCAACTAATCCTGATGCAGTTTCTTTTCCTTTTGAATCATTGTCCCATGCTTGATCTTGAAGTGTTTCCAGCTCATAGGTCTTTAATATTCCATAATACTCTTCCAGAGAAGTTGTATGCAAATCTCTGGTCTCTCTTATTGCGTAGACCCTATGTTCAATGCTCTTTGGCTGGTTCCTCAGATATCTCGTATTAGTCTCAACCATGGGGAGAGTTACACCTCTCAGATTCAAATCCAATACCAACTGACTGAATCGTAGATAGACGTCTGTTATGCCTTCTCCTTTTCGTATTCTGAAGGTGTCATACTCCATCTTGAGTATGAGTGTCTTGTTACTTCTAACCTCTGCAGATCCTTCCATGACAACTTCTATCTTGTCCCAAATCTTCTTTGCTGTAGTCAGACCTTTGACTATGTTGAACATTTCATGATCAAGAGATTCCATCAAGGTTTGTCGTACGGCAGTATCACAAGCTATTTGCTCCTTGTCAGCATCCGAAAAGTCCGCTGCCTTTTTGGGCTCAGACCGAGGTGCTATAACCACCCCTCCTTCCGTATGCGCAGGAATAACCACCATTGGAACAAATTTACCCTTGTCAAGGACTTCCAGATATTCAGGGTTAACAGTCTCTAAATAGAGTCTCATTCTGAAAACCCATTCTTCATAGTGATCTCGGTTGAACATTGGGATCTTGAATTCATTTTTAGGAGCCATTTCAATTCTGGTCACTAAAAGTTTCTAAGTACCCAAGACTAGGCTATGTAGAATATATATGTAGAACTTTTGCCTAAGTCGAAATTTCTCTAAGTAGAAATTTTGCTCAAGTCGAACTTCACTAAGTAGAAGTTATCCAAGTCGAAATTCTATGTAGAAAATCTCAAGTAGAAATTCTATGTAGAACTTTTGTCCTTAGAATAATTTTGCTGCAGATCACTTTAATATTGAATAAACAATATTATCTCTTTAACACCTTTTTGACTTTTGATGCTTTACCCACCTAACCCACCTAACCCACGTGCTAGGTACTGAGTATGTTTTGATGTACTTTCGGCCGTGAATAATGCAAATCAAAAATCCAAAAACACCTTTTTAATTCTTTTACTATTTATCTGTTTGAAAAGGAGATCAAAAAGTTGTTGGGTCGTCTTCTTTGATAAGAACAAATGATGAACACTCAAGAACACCAAATATCAAAGTACCCAGATTAATTCACAAAAATTAATTAAAATACACCCAAGCTAAATAATCACACCTGGAGTATTTAAATAATTTTTCGGATGAGTTTTCACTACAAACGAATTAAAGCTCACTTTTCGAGAAAATGAAAAGTAGATCTAGAAAATGAAAAACTCACGATTCTTCCACTAAACACAAGGATCTATGTTTTGTATGTTAAACATATAGCTCTGATACCAATTGTTAGGTCCAAATGTGTTGTAGAGGGGGGGTGAATACAACTTTTCAAATATGAGAAGCAATAAATACGATGCAATAAATGAACACACAGATTCAAGGAATATATTTCTTATATATAACTTGAAATGGTTGCTACAACATTCATTACAAAGTATGACAGAAGTTCAGAGAGAAGTGAATGATACTAAGCTCTGTGAATGCACTCTCTCTCTTTTTCTTGTGTTTCTCTCAAGAATTGCTCACTAACTAAAACATTACACAAGTACTTCTATTTATACTACATGTAATCTATGTCCTGTAGTCTTCAAAGACTAAGATATACGTGGCCCAATGATGTCCACATAAATCTTGCCTTATCTTGAAAGCTTGGAAATCTGCCAATCAGAAGATGCCATGTGTCATGTTGAAGCTGCACTCTAAGTAGAACTTCTGCTTGAGAATTTCTACTTAGCCATCTCGAATTTCTAAGTAGAACTTCTACTTAGAAATATTCTACTTGGTCATCTAGAATATTTAGTACTTAGAAAATATTCTGGTCTTCAACTTGAAACTTCAATGCACATCTTGAACTTGTTATATCTTCATGTCTTCTTTATTCTTCACCAAGCTCTTGAACATGGATCTTTATTACTGACATAAACTTGCTATCAATGTCCTGACACTTGATGCACTGGTCTGGTTCATAAGTGACTAGTCTTGATAGTGTTTTTGCTTCTTGAATAAATTACCATATCCAATTAGTAATGTGGCTTTCCAATATTTGCTTTCCTTCTTATTCACTTGAAATCAATTAGTTTTATTGATACTGATAGTTATGATCTTGATTCTTGGCTTTTCAAATCACTGAGGCAAGAACAACTTTGACTTGAACTTCTCTCAATGATTTCTCCTTGGCTTGATCATAGTTAACATGTTGAATTGTATCAATTATCTTGTCTTCATTTAGTGTTGATTTCTTTGTGACTTCTTGTTCTTGATTGTCTTCTGGTTAAGTATCTTTTCCTTTAGATGAGTTACATTAGTTATAGTGTTACAAGTTTACACACTCTGCCTTTCAATAGTCCGTCTAATAGGGAAGCAGGTTTAGCTCGCTTTCAGGAAGTGTCGGGATAAAAGGTCCTCGTGCCTAAACTATTCCTTAGGGTACTTGGGTCTGACTGCAGCCATCGGAGGTGGTCCCGCTGCAGAGGTCTTTCTATCAGGTTGTGTGGCACTGTCCGGGTTGGGAGAGGGAGAGAAGGAAAGGTTGTCAGGAAACAGTGATAGGGGAGGTTTTGAGATAAACACTTTAGTGAGTTGGGGATATACATAATAGGTATCGTAGGGCTGAATTTGTGTATAAAATTCAGGGGCCAGATACCCGGATATTGTAATCTCTTTTATCTAGTTTGAAGTTGTTACTCTTGTGGATGTAGGCTGGGCCGAACCACGTTAAATCTCTTGTCTCTTTTACTGTATTGTTGGTTTGTTGCTTTATTACTATCACGTATATTTGTGGAATCTAAGCACACATATTTACCAAATCGCTTCCGCATTCGCCGGGAATCGGGCTCTCTTAACTTTTGTTGTGAACTGTGATAGAGGTGGCCAAACGAGCTGGTCGGCTCGGACTCGCTCGCCCCGAATCGCCAAAGTAACCTGTATGGACCAGCTTGTACCGGGTCGGGTGGTGAACCGGCACGAACCGCGAGAAAAACGAGCTGGGCGCAAGTTGATGTTGAGCAAACCGTAACCGGCACAGACCGGCTCGTTAACCCGCGGGAACCCGCGACGAGACTAGCCCGGCACGGATCGGCTCGCCTCAACCCGGCAAGCGAATGATTTCAAGTTCCCATCCAACTACTTTATCACGATATTTAGGGGTTAATTGGCTATTTCATAACTGAACTCGTGCTCAAGTTGCAGTTGGGTAATCGAACTCAAAAAACTTGCATTAACGTCATTAAACTAATTAAACCATGCAATCTCATAATTAAACTATTAAAAGCTTGCACGACCGTTAACTTTGGTTGACTTTTAATGGAGATCCGTTAATTTTTTACAGAAAAGGGATAAAATGGCTAATTCATAACTGAACTGATCCTCAACTTGCAATTGGGTAATTGAACTCAAAAAGTTTGCAACTGGATAACTGAAATTACACATTAAAACACGCGCATATCTCATTATTTAATAATATTTCAATATTTTCATATTTTCATATTACGTCTATATTCAATTTGTGGTGTAGTCGTTCATACTTCTTGATATTCAAATTATATTCCAAAAATAATTATACCCACAATATAATGATTCTTACATTTGGCGTTGTATTAAATCGTACTTTAAAAGTATTATTTTCATATTAGAAATAAGTTCAAATTTACATAAATTTATTAAATCTAACGAATTGGATAATGATTAGCTTCACAAGATGAATATTACAAATATTAACTATCTCATACAACATAAAGATATATTATATATATTTTTAAAAATCAATAAATAATTGAAATTTGGAGGTTGCATGTTCTTTGCACGGGCTAAAAAGAGCTAGTCTAATAAGTTAGTTGTTTAGAATATTTTTATAACACTAAATATAAGTAAAAAATATCATTCCATCATATAATTTTATATATTATTGTTTAGAATATTTTTATAACACTAACTGATGAGTTAATTGCAACCTTTTTGAGTTCAATTACCCAGCTGCAAGTTGAGGATCAGTTCAGTTATGAATTAGCCATTTTACCCGTTAAAATTCTTGCCATGTCAGCTGGCCACGTCAGCTTTCCGTTAGTCCCGTTAAATGAGATGACGGCAGTTATGAGATTGCAAGTTTTAATTAGTATGATGAGTTGACTGCAAGCTTTTTGAGTTCAATTACCAACTTGCAAATTGAGGTTCAGTTCAGTGATGAATTAGCCAATTAATCCCAATATTTAGTAATTCAAATTAGGAATAGTGCACCTTACACTAAACTTTGTATTATTAAATTAATCATGACGTTTCTAACAAGTCAAATTCATATCGTTCCAAAACTAATTAAAGTTGTTAAAATGAGTATATTATGGATTGAATATTTTTATTTTGTATTTTTGAATTTAATTTGTTTCGTAATTTTTTTAATTTGTTTATTATGTACAAGCGGTTTGTTCGTTTTTTTAGAGAGGAGTCCTCTCAAATAATTTGTAAAATATTTTTTAAATAATAAAATTTATAGAGGTATCGTCCTCTTTTATAGGGATGACAGAAAAATCTGATCCGATGGATACCCGATCCATATCGACCAAATTGGATTTTACCGAACCCGATTTTTTGGATTTGGATTAAAGTTTCAAACCCAAAAGAGTTTGGATTTGGATTTTAGGCATTCCGATCCGAACCCGACCCGAAATCCATAACCCGATACCAAAAAAAAAATCCAATATATATATATATATATATATATATATATATATATATATATATATATATATATATATACACATACATACATATAATACATTAATGGTCATTAATGGTAATATACATTAATATATGTAGTATATTGTATGTAGTAATATACATTAATATACATAATATACATATATTTATTAATATATGTAATATTTGTTTGAATTTGGGAACTAAGACTCTAGAATTTTAACTTTTATTTGTATTCCACAACGATTAGTATTGTGATTGATTTGTAAGCTAACCATTTTAAATGAAATTAAAATTTCATGAATTTTTAGGTTCAAAATAAAAAAATAGTACAAAACAATTTTTTGTTTTAGGAGTTTCATAATTTGGATTTGGATAAACCCGACACGAAATCCGTTGGATCGGATTTGGATTTCGATAATCCAATTGGATTTGGATTGGATTGTGATTTGAAAAAATGATTTGGACTTGGATACCTCAAAAATCCGAACCAATCCAACCCGTTGACATCCCTACTCTTTTATTCCAATACTATTCGTATAATTTTTTAATCCTTTTTAAATATTAAATCGAATTAAAATATAAAAAAAAAATAATAACCACCTAACCCGCGAGCCGCACGCGAGTCAGCCTTTCTGAGAACCGGACTGACTCAGCACGGCCCGGGCAACTTCACGTGCCGTCTACGAGCCAGGAGCTCGCCAAACCGGCGAACCGGCCCAGCTCGCCCGGCCCGTTCGTTTGGCCACTTAACTGTGATACCTCGATGTATGACATAATGAGGAATGGTGTTTGCCAATTTGTGTGTTGCACAACCATAATGAACATGTACCTTTACCTGACTACAAGATGCATATGGTAGGAAGACTAGTATTAATGTGTCTGCGTGCTAAGTTCGCTCCTCGGCATGGATACCAACACCAACCGAGCATTCAAGTCAATAACTATCGAGAAGCTTACAACTTAAAAGGTGGTCGATATCTGTTAACAAAATAATGCTACATCTACAATGACACAATATAATTACAAGCATGTAGTTCAATTATTTTGATCAAATCTGTAACACCTTCATAATACAAAGGATTGTAAACAAATTAGACCAGCACAAGAAAATAAATCCCTAGCCCAGGTATTGTATGTAAACAAATTAAACCAAAATGGAAATCGGCATAAGGTAGTCGCAACTGTAAACCAAAAATGAAAATTAGCAGGTACTTGCAACTCTGCAAAAATGCAAAATATGTGCAAAACAAGAATTTAGCTTTCACGAAATAAACTGTACAATCTTTACTGAGTCATTGAATACCTACCAACCAAATGCAAGTAAAGTCGTAAACATAAATGTAATATTAAAGTTACATTTCATGTTACAGTAGGACTACACTTGTAAAAAAATTAACCACAAAGACTAGGAGTATTCGAGAGAAGGAACCCAGGGACAAAAACCTGAACAAAAGAAGAGGATAAGAAAGAGAAGGGATCAAAGTTTCGTACAAACTCCGACACGTGAGAAGCACCTAGGCAATTATGATTTGGCACGTGTTATAACATGCTGTTTTTTCCTGTCCTTACCCAGGATAGATTCTATATACAACAATCACCACCAAACTTTTTTTTTGGGGGTGGGGGGGGTTGGAGTCACCACCAAACTCCAAAAAAAAAAGGTGTGCAAGAAGCCTGACAGGATTAACTCGTACAAAATGTTCAAGGTTCCTATATCATTCATCATCTCAACTGCCATGGCCATTTCATCCTGTTAATTTGCTCTTGCTTGAGTCAAGCACAGCTGAACAGAAGTGACCACCAGCTTATTATTGTCCCCAAAATTGAAAACATCCATCATAATCACATCTCTCTATATTAGTTTCGTTTTTCACCAAGTCACGTCTTTCTTTTTTAATGATATATACAGATGATCGACATAACACTATTCTAAGGTCATTGACTCATTTCTATTACCAATTTAAGAGTTGAAAAAATTCAATGAATTCAAGTATCAGACATGAAGCATCATTGGAGAGACCAACTTCCAGGCGATCATATAATATATTTCCCCCAGAGCCCACACATAAAACTGATACTTCTGACAAATAAAGAATAGCTTATGCTCTGTATATCTCCTCTTTCAATTACAAGATGAACTCTATTATGTATAAAAGGTTAAATTTGGAAAATTACATTTACTAAAAAGCTTAAGCAAGTTTAGTCAAGTGCAATACAAGTGACCTTCACTGCTAAAATCTGAGCATCTTATTTTTCTACTAAACCATTAGATAAGGTGCTACCTAAAACATACGGTATTTTTCTATTATTCAAAGAATAGAAACCTCCAGATTCTGTTGAATTAGAAGCAAAGCTTAAAGCCAGTTAATACCATTGAATTACACAAAATCCTAATCCGAACACACAACAATGGTTCCCCAAAAAAGGTTGCCATAATTCAACACAAACTAAACTCTGAACCAGAATATACAGCTAACACCTAAACAAATACTTCACTTCTTATACCATCCTAGAAGGTAGACTCTAAAGTCTTCATCCCAGTACTAAATCAGACTTGAAATTGACAGCAACAGGGGTCCCTATCCAGATCCAAGTGAAGTTGAAAACTTATGAATGGTAGAAGCAATAGATCCACTTAATCTGCCTGTAGTTATAACAAATTTTAAATGCAGCTTCATTAATGTATCATGTCTTAATTACTTCAGAAGACTGATGTCCTAATCAGACCATTATTCCATCAAATTAAGGTTTCACCTTATAAATCAAATACAAGATATTGTGATAACCAGTCATAACCTCAGAATTTGTATAAGTGGCAGTGTCCCAATATCCTCAACTGTACCGCAATATGATCTACAACTTTTCAAATTACGATATCAAATAAATCCCAATCTGTTTCCTCAAAGATATTAAAATTAAATCAACAATTGTCTGAACCCAAAGTTGTTTCCCATAACAAAACTGGAGGGAATTAATTACTGCAACTTATCTCAACATCCCACACTTATGTATTCTCAAGGTCTTCCTATCGAGAATAAAAGGATCTAGTATATCTAATAAACAGCCAACTTACATAGTGTCATAATCTATATTAAGATCCTCCCAGAGTTATAACCTAAACTACATAAGTTTACTCAGCATATCTGGAAGTTAATTATGGAAATGAAGGAGAGAAAAAGAAAGTTTGGTGGGTGAAGCAAAGGGAGAGAAAACAAAGCAATGATGGAAACTAAATCAAGAAAACAAAAGAAGAAAGAACAGAATTTCAGCTTTCCTCCTTGGCAGAACAGCACTTTCCATCACTGAGAACAGTCTTCCTACACCTACTTCTGCATATCAACCTGAAACAATGATGTAATAGCTATTACAATAACATCACAGGGAGAAGTCCATACACACAGGACACAATTTAGCAACACCTTTTTTTTTTTTGCAATATAAAGAACATTTACCAAATGTCTCTTGTTAATAGTTATATCCTCCCCTATGTGGGCGAGGACCTCCATAAAAAGATGGATGTATATCTCCACGTCCACTACTATACTGTAAAACGAACAAAGTCCAGAATATGATGAGAGTTTTAAAGATAAGTAATTTATTTTAATAAATCCAGGAGTACATACATTTGGACCATAGTAATCAGGTGGATACTGACTGCTGCCAGATCCAAAAGTACCTAAATCATCAAAAGAGAGATGCACAAAGGAAAAATGTAAGCAAAAAAAAAAAAACAAGCAGTCAAGAAAGGCTTCAACAATGAGGCCACTCGCAGCATATTTTATTATTCCAACCTCGAGGATGTGGCCCGGGAAATGGTACTGCAGGATCAGCGTAATCCAGTCGGGGGCGAACCCTGCTAGGCTCCATGTAGTGAAGATCCTGGGCCTAAAAGCAAATAAGATAAAAATCTGAAATTGGACAATAATCAACAAGTAACCTATATAGGGAATCTAATATACAACATCACCTTACAGCCTTAGTAGTTTTCTCAATTACAAATGCTAGGATCTTAAATGATTTGCAAAATTAGGTTCTTGAAATGATGACATCATTCTCGTGGTTGTGCAGTAATTTATGTCTCATCTACAATATTTAAAATAATATTAGCTGCTTACTGCAAAATGTGGACGCTTAATCCCATGCCCATGCGCTCTATCACTATACATATGGGGATCATCAAAACGCCTCTCCAGAAAAGGTCTGTCAATTTCTTCTGGAGGAAATGGTTGTCCCCTAAAGTGCATATGCCTCTCATGAACTCTATCAATGCCACCATGCCTGGGCCTATCAAGGTTGAACCTTGCTGGAATTGTCCCTTCACCAGGTGCCACATGTGCACCCCTAGAAGAACCCCACCTTCCTCCTTCACCAGGTGCCACATGTGCACCCCTAGAAGAACCCCACCTTCCTCCAGCTACCAGAGTATATCCCAAGTGTTAATAACTTATCCCAAGTTTTATTGGAAGAGAAAAGAAGAGAAGACAATTTTTTTCTAATGAAGAAACTGAAATAAAAATTCTGTCATGTTCTGAATATTGTTAGAATATATATATATATATAGGCCTTTGCTCCATAGTCCATACAGAACACTCTTATATAACAAACAACAAAGAACACCTTAGATCTATTAGATCCTTTGGCCCCGCCAGGGGCACCCAATACAAAAAGTTGTTATTTTTTTACCCTCTATCAAGTCTGCAAAAAAAAAATTGAAAATTACTGTTCACTGATGCCGTCATCGATGAACAGTAAATTTTCAATTATTTTTTTTTTGTTGGTTTGCTAGAGGGTAAAAAAATAACAACTTTTTGTATTGGGTGCTATGACGGAACTCTTAAATTATATTAGATATGAGGTGTTCTTTATTGTTTGTTATATAAGGTGTTTGCTATGGAGTGCAACTATATATATATAAAATAGTTGTACGGTAGAAAAGGTTTCTTGCAAAGTAGTTAAACGATTATAGGCTTCTTTGTTTATTTTCTTTAACTATCTTCCCACTCTATGCTGATATATTTGAAAGAAAAATATATTTTTTTTTCTTGCTTCCTGAAAATCGGAAACACACCTGAAGAAATTTTTTAATATTTTTTAGTTCTTTCTTTTCTTTTCTCTCCATACTTTACTTTGGAACACATAAGTGAATACAGATATATTATAAAACAATTGGATAACCTTGTCCAAAACTTTCTCTTCCTCGAAATGGCTCATCAAGGCCGCGATTATAGGGAAAACTCATTCCACTGGTTTGACCGCGTCCATGGTTATAGAATCCCCTGCCACGTTGAACGTTGGTCCTATTGAAAGGATGTGCACCTTGTCCAGAACCCCTTGCTGCTTGCAGCAGACCATGTTATACTCAAGTGGAACAAAAAAAGCGTGAAAAAATTACATAGGTTAAAAGATATGATTTACCAGTAGATGGAAGTGTTCCGCTACTAACGTGACCGATCCGGAAACCACCACACATTTCACCCTTCACCGCCTGTGTTTTAGGCGAAGGATTTGAAAGCCTTGCTTTGACTTTAGCCTGTAATTATGATGTACTTAAATTATTCTCTCTCGTACAACCATGACAAACATGCGACAGAACATACCAGACAACTCATTATTGAAATTTCAAGCTGTGCTTCGAACAGTACATTACATTATCCGCTACTTCAAACCAATTACAATAAAAAGTTGTGGCCAAGGCAATTCACCAAACAATTATAATGTAAATAAAGTCAATGAGAAGTGATTTCTACAAAGAATACCTTTTGAGTTCCCATCACCAAACAATTATAATGTAAAAAAAGTCAATGAGAAGTAATTTCCACAAAGAATACCTTTGAGTTCCCATCATTTATTTCTCTGGAGTTTATGTCATCAATGCAAGCAACTGCTGCCTCGTGGGTACTAAAATCAACAAATCCAAAATCCTTCCTCTTGGAAGATGATATATTCCGCGCTAACGTAATTTGTTCAATATCTCCATAACCTTTAAATACCTTCCTGACAAGTCCCTCATCCCAATTAGGAGGAAGTCCATCAACAAATACCGACTTCACCTGTGCCATCACCTCTGGGTCTGGCTCACGCAAAGGCTCGGCAAAAGCCACTTTTGCAGTTCTCTCAAGATGACCAAAAATGACATCAGGCTTCTGAAGTCGTTTATAAGCAAGCATTGCATCTCCATGGCAAGAGAACTCAATGAATGCAAACCCTCGACTCAGTCCCTCATGCTTAGGGTCTAAGACAAGGGTAATAGTTTCAACACCATCAATGCCGTAATCCTTAAGTTTTTCTCTTATCTGTCATCAGATTCATACAAATATAAGCGTAAGCATGATGTGTATAGCTATCATCAATTAACTTTGTACTTACAGCTTCCTTTGTCCATGTGTTGCAAATGTTACCTAAGAACAATGTGTTATTGTCCTCGCAGGGTGCCGTCCCGCATCGCTTTCCATTTATCTGCAATGGCTAAAGCTTAGAAATTTCGTGTGTATTATATGTACAAGCAGAATGAAACATCTACGATGAGTTAATGACGAGAAGAATAAGCTTACAACAGGGTGCTTAATTTCTGCCAAAGCTTGCTTAGCTTGTTCTTTTGTTGCAAACTTCACAAATGCATAGCCCTTATTCTTGCTACTAGAGGGATCCTTGTGAACCTGGATTTCAACTACCTCACCTATATGCTCAAACACCTTTCTCACATCCGCATCAACCGCATCTCTGTCCAAACCCCCTACAAAAATTTCAAGCTCTTTTTTTCTCCTGCGTTCCTCCGCAAGAGCAGTTAACTGTACATGTTCCTCTTCTGACCTCTGGGATTTTTCTCCATGGTCCGTCACATTATCCTGCGCAAGCAGTCCCTCGTTGAATTTTTCAGGAACTTCTTTACCCCTTTGCTCCATTTTTTCATCCATGTGTTCTATATCTGCTTGCACGGAGGTTTCATCTTCTTTCAACTTTACAGTGGAGATTTTTGGGATGGTAACTTGTTCAGTTGTATCCGTCCCATCCTCAACAGTATCTGTTTTCGCCACGGATTCCTGCCCTACCATCTTTTCATCCTCATCCTCCATATCTGCTAGTTCCGAGGGTTCATCTTCTTTTAACTCTTCAATGGTGATTTTGTCCATGTAAGCTGGTTCAGTTGTATCCGTCCCATCCTCAACAACTTCTGCTTTCTCCATGACTTCATTCGATTTCAACAGTACATCCCCGTGCTCTTCTTTTAACACTTTGGTGGAACTGGCATTATCCTCCATGTCAACTGCTTCAGCTGTAGCTCCAATACTACCCTGAACAATTTCTGTTTTCTCCATAACTTTCTTTGCCTCCACGTACTCCTTCCTTGTAATGGATGTAGTAACATCTTTCATAACAGTGACATCCGCCTCTGCAGCAATTTCATCCTTTTGCACCTGAGAAATCCTTACATCTTCAACAGGACTTGGTTCAGCAGCTACATCTTCCAAAACTGCGACATCCTGATTAGTTGGAACCTTGTCGTCCTTCAAGAATTCTTCAACAAGCTCAACAGCAGGCTCTGTCAGTCTGAATTCTTCTGCATCCACAAGAACTGATTCTTTGTTCTCCACATATCCTTCATTGGTCGTTTCCACAATTTCCTCTGTGCTCGGTGATTGTCCTACAAGCTCTGCAAAGGTTTTCTTCTCTTCTGGTTCTTCCACATTAACAGGGATTGCCTCTTTGTTTTCAGCTGGTTCTTCCACATTGACAGGGGTCAGCTCCATATCTTTCGCAGGTTCTTCAGTTATAGAGTCTTCAACCTCCTTCCCCTCCTCCTTTGACAATTCTTCTTTCTCAGAATCCCCTGCTTTAGAAGTCTCTACGGAAGAACTTTTCGCAGAAGCTGGTGTTTTCTTCCTCACAACCTTTCTTTTTACCACTTTAGTAACTTTCTTTGCAGAAACAGGCGTCTTCTCTGCAGTCTCCTCGATCGCTAAAGTCTCTGCTTCTTCAACTACACATTCCAAACCAAACAAATGCATCAAACATTTTATATATATATTGTCCTTACAATTTTTATTTTTCATTTAACAGTAGCAAATTACAAAACTTCTACACTCCCAAACCAATGCCTTCGACCTTGAAGCCTTAAACTCGAAAAGAGGTATCCATCGGACTACAATACTGTGCTAGAAATAAAAATAACCATCTATCCATACATGTATATAAAGATCACCACTATAATTCAATTTTAAATGCCTAAAAAAATATCATTTTTTGCACAAACTAATAAAAAGTAACAATCTTTAATGGCTATATCTAAACAATACATACAACTAAACATCAAATTTATGCATCAAATCAATCCAAGATCACAACTTTATGACTCAATTAAATATCTTACACCACACAATTACACTCAATTTTAAAAAATCGCAATAAATATTTTAAGATTTTGATAAATTCGAATTTACCAGCTGGTTGAGGGGCGGGGACATCTTGAATTTCTTTATTCTTGGCCAGAATTGCTCTGGTCCGCTTTGTTCCCGACGATTTAGGCGTCGCCGACGATTCAGCTGAAACTTCCGGCGCTTTCTGCGGCGTTTTAACGGCGGATTTTCTCGTTGCCGGCGCCGATTTGACGACGGGAGCTGGCTTGGTCTTACCGGCGTTACGAGTTCTCATGATTAATTTTGGCCGGAAAAGGTTATGGCGTATTTATAGATGGCCGGAGTTTTTGACGGAAATGTAAAGGACGGCTTTGTTGATTGGTTTTTTGTGATTGCAGGCAGGCACACAGCTTTGGTATGCGGGCTTGTTTGGGAATTTGTTAAAACGGAAGGAAATTTTGGTAAAGTGTAACTTCCGGACACGTGTATTTTTTTTTTGGAATTTTGTACTCACTTTTTGTTTGGAATTCTTTTATCAATTTTTAATTTTTTATTTAAGGCTACTCTTTTTAAAATAGTGATGAAATTAACAATGAGAAAATAGATCATATGTTTGTCTTTTCATTTTAAGTATTTATTTTCTATTTATTGAAATCCAATTTGATAATTTTTATATTGTATAAATTAGTTTATTGAAAACTATTTTCATGGAATTCAAGTATAGTAAAGCACACATGAAATATATAAAAAGAAATATGAGTTTAAAATATAATAATTGCATCATTTTATTATACTAAATTTCCAATAATTGTTTTTATGTGAATGACATGAACGACTTTCGTATAAGCAAAGATATTAGAGAAATTGTCCAAAATACCCAATATTCATAATCAAAGGCTCGATATCCGGTATGCTATTTTGCGGAAAGGCCTTATTTACCCACCAAACATGCAAGCTGTACATGCGTATTTGATTGTCCACGTTTTCGGAGCATGCTTGCTATTGTGAGTAGTGGTGGCCAAACGTGTCGTGCGGGCCGTGCCGGTTTGGCCACGTGCCGAACTTCATCAAACAAGGCACGGGCACGCACAAATGGTTTGGACGTGACGTGCCGTGCCGTGTTGCTGAATTTAAAACCCGTGACTGACACGCGAGCTAGGCGGGGTGGCGCGGGCTTTTTTTTTTTAAGGAAAATTAGAATGTGGCGCTCAAAAATTGGACATAAAATTTGAATTTTTTTTGTTAATTTAACATTTACTTTTAATATTATCAAAATATGAAATGTTTCGAATTTGTAATTTTTTTTAATTTTATTATATATTAAAATATTTCGAAATTTTAAGAAGATACGATTATTATATGAATTATATTGAAATAAATATTATTATATTTCGAATTTTATTATATTTCGAATTTGAATTTTTATTATTTCAAATTTTTTACGTTGGTGGCGTGCCGGTCCGTGCCGATTGAACGGGCTGTGCCGTGCTTTTTTTTTTTCTTCCCAGTTTTCACGGGCTTTTTGGCGTGCCATGCTGAATGGTTTGCTTTCGCTCCCTTTTTTCTTCCTTTTTTATTATTTCTTTACTATTAAGTAATACCCAATTTGCTGCTTGTTATTATTACAAATTGTTACGAGTAAACCTTAAATATAATTCAAATGGGAATTAGTTTTTAGTGAAATATATGTTGATTACATTACATTATTATAAATTCAGTAATTTAATATTTACTTTTAATATTCTCAAAATATTCAGTAATTCTCAAAAATTTAATTAAAGATACATAGATAAAATTTATGATATTCTTTTTTTTTTGAAACACGATATGCTAAATATGTATTAGTTATTTGATAATTAAGTTATAAGATAATAAGAATAATAATTAAAAAATATTTAATGAATTCAATTAATTCTTCGATTTAATATCTGTAAATAACCTTGTACTGTAAACAACAAGTTAACAAATAACAAGTAAACAATTTTAAGCTGTAATCTGTGCTTTTGACGTGCCGAACGTGCCGGGCCGAACGTGCCGGTTTGCTTTTAACACCTCACGGGCTCCTGCGTGCCGGGCCGAACGGGCTACGGTTCACAGATCTTGGGCTCATGCACGGCACGTTCACTGTAGCGTGTCGAACGGGCTGGGCACGTTTGTATACTGTAGCGGGCTGAACGGTTTTTTCGACGAATAATTCGTGAACGGGCTGGGCCGAACCGCCCGTTTGGCCACCTCTAATTGTGAGTCTGTGACAAATGCATATACATGCATAAACATTAAAATAACATAACAATGGGCTTTCAAGTTTAATTGTTGTGCTTCAGACAATATAAAAAGAAAAGTACGTATGTATGTGTCATGTGTATTGTGCATGTACACGCATAAACATTAATATTCAAATTTTATAATTTTTATTTGGGGTTTAACATGTTTTATTTGGGGTTTAGAAAATTTTAAATTTTTTAATTAAAATTTTTAAATTTTATCTGTATTCTCTCGGGGGTTCAATAGTTAAATTTTGGTGTTCAACAATTAACAAAGGGTTCAATATTTCCATTTTGGGTTTTAGAAATATTTAGAACAACGAATACCGTATACGAACTTTGGGTGTAGGGTAAACAACCCTAAAGCCTAAACCTTAACTTACCTTATTTTTAAAATATCAGGGCTGGCCCCCGATTTTTTAAAAATCAAGCCCCCGGACTCGGTAAAAAAACACAATTTGAATTGACCATTTGGTTATAAAATTTTTAATAGTGTTTGCAAATACATATTTAGCAAAAAAAATTGGTACAGAGGTCGCCCACGCATACTTGCTATGCGTGGACATATACATGCGTGTATAGTCCCACGCATGAAACTCATGCGTGTATAGTCCCACGCATGAAACTCATGCGTGTACAATGGCTGTTTGTTTTTGCTTTCTTTGGTTGTCCACGCTTGTTACCAACTGTTTCTTAACTTTAGTTTATAATGTTGTTGTGGGATGGTTGGTGATAAGTGGATTTTATATCCACTTAAAGCATTCCATATCGGCTTAAATTGATTACTTGGCCTCAACTATGTGGTGTGTTTAATGTGTTTTCATTGAGTTTTGCAGAGCTAAGAGAGTTGGAGGTTAATTTGATTAAAATTCGGATTTTCCGGGTCGGCTGCGCAGTCTACAGTGTTTTGGCCATATCTGGAGTTCTACAAGTCCGATTCTGATGATCTTACAGCTCGCACGAAGAGGAGAAGATTTTCTGCAAAAGTGAATAGTTACCAGGGTGCGCTGCGGCCTGGAGAGCGCGCTGCGGCGCGGTGTCTTTGCTGGAAATTCCGAATTTTTATCCTGAAAATTCTGATTCACTGTTTGGGCCATATCTTGAGTTCTATAAGTCCGTTTTGGACGATCTTACAGTCCACGCAAAGATAACGGAATTCTCTTTCATTCTAAAGTGGTTCAGATGTCCAAATACAATTGGAACGGCCAGAAATACTGAAGAAAAGTCAGTTACGAATTTTCCATCAAAACCGAATCAGTTTAGGAAACGTATTATGTGCCGAACTGCAGAAATTCAACTTTGACAAGGAAATTGCTATAATTCCTACTTCTAATAAGTATAATAATTGCTTGTTAAGTGGATTTTATATCCACTTGGAACATTCTATATCGGCCTAAATTGATTGTTTTGGACTCAAGTTTGTGTAGTTTTGATGTGTTTTGTGTAGTTGTGCAGGTTTGCAAGAATATCTAAGCTTTTGTCGTTTTTGGAGATTTAATTGATTAAAATTCGGATTTTCCGGGAAGGCTGCGCAGCTTATACTGTTTTGGTCATATCTGGAGTTCTAGAAGTCCGTTTTCAGCGATCTTACTGCCCACGCGAAGCTTGAGAGATTTTCTACAACCTGGGATAGGAAACAAGTGCAAGAAATATGCTGAATTAAATCGCGCACGTGTTCTTGTAAAAGAAGGTTGGGAATTTACTGTTTTGCCCTTTTTCTAATTCTAATTGTATTCTGGGCAGTTTTGGGTACCTTCTTTAAATCCAAATTGTAATAGGAGGCAATTTCTTGTTGGGCAAGATTTGTAGAGCCTATTTAAACACATCTTACCATTGTAAATCATAACAATTCATAGCTTTTAATTGTATCAAGGTACTTTCGATCTTCAATTCTTTCTTCAATATTATGTTTTCATTCATTATCATTATTATTATGTTTTCTTTATTAAATATGCATAACTAATTCTCTAATCTGAGGATTGGGTAGTATTCCTTGGTATTCATGCATGCTTGATTATGTGATTTTATGCTTTGCTGATCTGTTAATGAGATCTTAACACAATTAGGGGAGTCATGAACCTTTGATTGTATTCTAGGGATTGTAATAAGCTTGGGAGAGAAGTTGCAATCTTAGTACATGATTTAACAGACATAATTTGAATATTAGATCGGGAGATTAATAGGAGAATTGTGAGACATATAATTCTTGGCATTTAACAGTTTATAGATATACTTTGATTGTATCACGGGAGTGACAATTAGGGTGTAGCTGTAAGCACTATATTGTAGCCTGGGAGGGTACAGTATTAGGGGTGTTCGCGGTGCGGGCGGTGCGGTTTTTTTCTCAAACCGCAAACCAAACCGCGCATGCGGTTTGAACAAATTTTCAAACCGCGACCGCACCACGTAAAATGAAAACCACATAAACCGCACCACGAAAAATGCGGGCGGTGCGGTGCGGTGCGGGCGGTTAACCAATTTCAAATTTTAATGATATAGTATTTTTTTTGCTAGAAAGAAGTCGAATTTTTTAATCGTTCAATTCATTCGACAAAACAGAATTGACTTAAAAATAAACAAATCGATAATAATAAAGTTGTAACCAAAATGAAATAAAAGTTTAGAGTTTGAAATACATCGTAAATTATCTCTAAGTTCAAGGACAAGGCTTAACAAAAAGATATAACAAAATGATACTATTTTCTTTTCTTAATCAATTCCACTGCTGCTTCAGTGCATCTTCTATTTCTTCATGTAAGCCTTGCCAAAATACATCCATGTCCCTGCAATTCAAATGTAACAAATAATTTATTATAATTTTTCCATAACAAAGCAATAAACAGAGGCCCAGTATATGACAATTAACTTTTCTGCACTTTTGACTCTGGTGTTTTTGGCTATATAACTGGTTTTTACTTGTCTGATGAGATTGTTAGTTTTCACTTTTAAAGGAATTTTGCAACACCAATTTTTTGCAGAACAATAGAATTTTAAAGGGAAGGAAAGAAACATAGACACAATGAATTAATCAGTGCTTGTCAAAAAACCAAAAGCAAATAATCAGTATTCAGTGAAACAAGCTGAAACATAGAACAGAACAACAAATGCACCACTTCTTGATAACTAACTATTACTTAATATTACGTCAAAAAAAAACTATTATTTAATAAAACTATTAAACTATAAGTACAACTACAAGTATCATAATTTTCTGCCCATGAACCACCAGCCTACTGCCTAATGAACACGAATGCATGATGATACACCTATAGCTCCAATACAGTATGCATGGACAAGGGTAGCTAAGGCAACCAGTCTCCCATCTAATAAACCAGTTTTGGCCAAGCGGAAGAACGAAAAATGGAAGTAATAGAGTGCTCAAGGTAGCACCCAAAGCAGTAGAGTAGATAAGTAGATGTTCCCATAAGGATGATTTGCAGGTTTACATGGAGCGGGGAGGCAGGGGACTGATACATTATTTGCAGGACACTTAGGAGGAATGTAACAGCTTTTACGGTAACAGCCATTAGGATGCAAATTGTGATAGACAAATTGTGAAAGAGAATGGAAGTAACAGGGGGTATATATAGGCAAAATAGCTAAAGTGTTGAGATCCTTTTCGGCAATCATTTTCAGCCTTAAAAGTTGTAGTCCAGTTCTCTTTTTCAATAGTACTAACCTCTAACGATCCATATTTAACAAGCCATCTTTCTCATTCTAGCATCAAATTAAATGGGATATGAACTGATCGCTTAACATGACCTTGTATGGTTGAAATTGCTAAGTGAATTTTTAAACCAGAGAACAATCTTGTACATAGTACCGTTATTGACTTGTCAATGCAAACAGCGGAGGTGAGAACCATTTAGTTACACCTAGCTGAATCGTGGTGTATTAAGCTGAATCGTGGTACCAATATTGTTTGCAAAAGCATACCCTTTTTTTACCAATATTGTAAATTACATAGACACAACCTTGCTACTCGGTGGATAATTGCCAGAGAAGAACCAGTTAAAAGTTCTAGGTACCGTGAAGGCTAATCTATCTATTATAATTTATCCATATAATATTGTAACATAGGGTTTACATGATTGATTTTATTCCATTTCAGATCAGATTACTAGATACTATTACTTAATATGAACACGAATGGAAAATAAGCAAAACAATTACCTTATGCTAAATAAAAAGAGTAATTATCGAGCTACTCGATATCCACAATTTCTGAAGCACCTGAGGTGTCTGCAAAATAGTAAACAGTGACAAATAAGCAATCTTGCAAAATTGAACAGTGACAACAAGTGATAAAGAATAGACACCTGAACACATAGATTGAAAAGTTTCAATATCCTCCAAAATTGAACCCATATCCAGCGGCAACGATGAAGCTCTTATCCAATTTTGGGTACATATAAGAGCTTGTACCATAGAAGGACTCAAAGAGCTGCGAAAAGAATCAAGTACCCTCCCTTCGGTGCTAAAGGCAGATTCCGACGCAACTGTTGAAACTTGAATTGCAAGTACATCACGAGCCATCTCTGACAGTATAGGATATTTGGTTGCATTCATTTTCCACCAGGCTAGAATATCAAAATCTTTATTTTTTCTATCCTCGTTTCTTTCCAGGAAGTACCTATCTAGCTCATTTTTTGTATCCAAAGCCTCATCCTCATCGCATTCTCTGTCAAATTCTGATTCAAACATATCAGAATCATCATCAGAATCAACCATTTTACCACTATCTTGATTAGATACTCCGCTTTGAGAATTGTTACTTTCTGGATTTTTCAGCCTCTGTTCATTGGAGTAGTGACTCACAAGTTTTGTTAAACAATCTTTGACACGAGTAATCATACCATCTACTTCTTTCTCGGTATACAATTTATTCAAACAGAGGAGTACAAATTTAAGCTTATACCGAGGATCCAAAATTACAGCAACATAAAGCAACATGTTTTGCTTTTCAACGTTACCCCAATATTTGTCAAATTTTAGCTTCATCTTAACAGCCATATCTTGTAAAACTGATTTATCGCTTGAACACCATTTTATCTACTTTCCACGTATTGCACACACTTCATGAAAGTAGGTATTTGACGTAACAAATAAAGATGCGCTGAATCTCAAAGTGGCTTCATAAAATACCTTCAAAAACCTGCAAAAGATTATACAATTTTCCCAATCTATAGAATTTGGTGGCCCCACTAAGCTCTTTCCGTTCCTATCTTCATCAAGAAAATATTGCATGTAAAATCCGTCTTCTTCCTCCAATAATTTAAAACCCTCAACAAATTTTAGTGCAGAATCCAACATTAAAAAGGTGGAGTTCCACCTTGTTGCCACATCCAAACAAACAAGAGCCTTTTCTTGTTTAGTAGTATTCTTGACACAACTTTGGAATCTTGCCAATCGAGAAGGAGAGGCTCTTACATATCTTATTGCATTACGAACAGCTGCAATAGAATCATCTAATTCCTTCAATCCATCACTAACAACTAAGTTAAGAATATGAGCTGAGCATCTCATATGCAGAAACTCCCCATCACATACAACGGTTTTCCAACTATGCAGCCTTTTTTTAATGTGAGAAATAGCAATGCCATTAGAGGCTGCATTATCAACCGTAATAGTAAACAACCTATCAATACCCCAATCTTTTAGGCAGGCCTCTATTGCTTTACCTATCGTCTCTCCTTTGTGATTAGCAATTTGAATAAAATTCAAGATTCTTTTTTGCATTTTCCACTCACAATCTATAAAATGTGATGTTAATACCATATAACAAACATTTTGAATAGAAGTCCAAGTGTCGGTAGTTAATGAAACCCTTTGTGAACTTTTCACAAGATAATCTCTTAATTGTTTCTTCTCATCGTAATACAATTTCATGATATCTCTTGCAATTGTAATTCGTGAGGGAATAATAAACCTAGGACAAGCAACACTACAAAATAATTTAAAACCCTCTTGCTCCACAAACCTAAACGACAATTCATCAATAATAATCATTTTTGTGCAAGCAAGCCTACAAGCATCTTGATTAAATCCCACAGCTACTAAATTACTACTTCCGCTGCTTTCGGACCCAACATTAGTTGTCTTTTTAAAGCACAAAATTTTTTGTTTTTTATCCTCTAACCTATATGGATATTTGGGACATTGAGTGATCAAATGATTCCTAAGAGTACTAGTTCCTTGTAATCTAGTACCACCCGCATAATCTTTCTCACAATAATTGCAAATAGCCCTTGAATTATTTTTATCATCTTTATATACCTTAAAATGATCCCAAACATCAGATGATTTACCTGTTCTTTTACTAGGTAAAGACTTAGGTACCGTATTGGGCATATTTGAAGTAGTAGGATGAGATTCCATCTGACTTTTGTTCACTGGAGTGTTTCCAATTCCAACTGATGGAGAATGTGAATTTTGTTCCATCTAAAAACACAAAATCATAAATTAGAAACACAATCTAAGAAACTAAGAAAGTAACTGATTAACATTTGATTACCTTTGATTACCTTTACGAGATAGCGAATACCAACGGATAGTAAAAGTAGAAAAAAGAATCAGATATTCAGATGATTAACTGATTAAGAAAAAAAGAATTAGATGATATTTAGAGAATCAATCAGATGATATATGTATGATGAGAGTGTGAGAGACTGAGAGGCGCACGACATATGATTAGGGGGATTAGGGTTAAAGAGAAGGAGGAAGTGAGTGGGCTGGGTTGGGCCAAAAATTAAACATAAGTAATATACATAAGTATGGACCAGGGCAAAAAAATAATATACATGTATATATTTATTTATAAATATATTAATATTATATAATATGCGGTGCGGTGCGGTCTGAACCGCGAGAATGAATCCCCAAACCACAAACCGCACCGCACCACGCGGTTTGGCTAAAATGCAAACCACGACCGCACCACGAAAAATTTAAACCACGCGGGGCGGTGTGGTGTGGTGCGGGGCGGGCGGTTTATGCGGTTTGTGCGGTTTGATGAACACCCCTATACAGTATAACTTTAGAAGAATTGTTTTCAGCAAGGTAGGAACACAGATATGACATTAATATTGAGCATGTATTGAGACCAAGTGAAGAACCCCAGTTCTTAGATTGTTTTCCAACATATTTGAATCTCAGTTTAAAATCAATTCTTAGTGCTTATAATTAGTTCTTGGTTAATTTAGTTAATACACAAACCCAAAAATTCTTCTCACACACTTCTAGACGTAAAGAGATAAGAAAACTGAACTTTGAGTTAAATTTAGTCCTTCCCTGAGAACGAACACACAAAAATACTACTAACAAATTGGCGCCGCTGCCGGGGAATAAACGGAGTCTTGAATTAAACAATAGAACATGTTGCCCAATCTCAAATTCCTTCTTCTGAATGTGCTTGTCATGCCACAATTTGGTCTTTTCCTTGTAGATACTAGCATTTTCATAAGATTGGAGCCTAATCTCCTCAAGCTCTCCAAGTTGAAGTAAACGCTTCTCTCCTGCATATTTTAGATCAAAATTCAAATTTCTAGTTGCCCAAAACGCTTTATGCTGAATTTCCACCGGCAAATGACATGGCTTCCCAAAGACCAACCTATATGGAGACATCCCAATAGGTGTTTTAAATGCCGTTCTATATGCCCAAAGAGCATCATCAAGCTTTGTTGACCAATCCTTTCTCGAACTTGCCACTATCTTCTCTAAAATTGACTTCAGCTCACGATTCGAAATCTCGACTTGTCCACTTGTTTGCGGATGATAAGGAGTTGCTACCTTTTGTGTCACACCATATTTTTTCAAGAGATCAGCCACCTGTTTATTGCAAAAGTGTGAACCTCCATCATTGATAATAGCCCGTGGCACTCCTAATCTAGTGAACACATGCTTCTTTAAGAACTTCTTCACCACTCTAGCATCGTTTTGTAGGAGATGCAATAGCTTCAACCCATTTAGAGACATAATCAACTCCCACCAAAATATACTGGTTCCCATAAGAAGATGGAAATGGACCCATGAAGTCCATCCCCCACACATCGAATATCTCCACCTCAAGAATAGACTGTAAAGGCATCTCGTTCCTCCTCGAAATATTCCCAACTCGTTGACATCTATCACATTTTGCCACAAAGTCTCTAGCATCTTGATGCATGGTTGGCCAATAGAATCCTGACTACAAAACTTTCGCCACTGTCTTCATGCTACTGTTATGACCTCCACACTCTAGAGAATGACAATGCCTGAAAATATGAGGAACTTCATCATGAGGTACACATCTACGAAACATTCCATCAGCACATTCTTTGTAAAGTAGCGGTTCCTCCCAATAGTAGTGCTTCACATCATAAAAGAATTTCTTCTTTTGGTTATAAGAGAGATTATCCGGCACAACTCCTCCCACAATGTAATTCACAAAATCTGCATACCATGGTGTAGACAAGGACACACCTAGAAGCTGCTCTTCCGGAAATTTATCATTAATAGGTTTTTCACCTCCTACCTCTCCATCTCCTTGATCCAACCTAGATAAATGATCAGCTACCAAGTTCTTGGACCCCTTCTTATCTCGAATCTCAAGATCAAATTCCTGGAGTAAGAGAATCCAACGAACTAACCGAGGCTTGGCATCCTTCTTTGTCATCAAGAAACGAATCGCAGCATGATCTGAATAGACAATCACCTTAGACCCAACAAGATAGGATCTGAATTTATTAAGTGCAAACACCACTGCAAGTAGCTCTTTCTCCGTAGTGGAATAGTTGATTTGCGCATCATCAAGAGTCTTGCTTGCATAAGCTATCACATGCATACGCTTATCCTTCTTTTGCCCAAGAACAACACCCACAGCATAGTCACTAGCATCACACATAAGCTCAAATGGCAAGCTCCAATCGGGAGATGTAACTATGGGTGCAGAAGTAAGTTCCTTCTTTAACCTGTTAAAAGCAGCAAGACAACTTTCATCAAAATCAAAAACACGATCCTTTTCAAGAAGATTGCAGAGTGGCCGAGCTAACTTGGAGAAATCCTTGATGAACCGTCGATAAAAACCAGCATGACCAAGAAAGCTTCGAATTCCTTTCACAGATGAAGGTGGTGGCAATTTTTCAATAACTTCAATTTTTGCTCTATCGACCTCAATGCCTTTATTAGAGATTTTATGCCCAAGCACAATGCCTTCCTTCACCATAAAGTGACATTTTTCCCAATTAAGAACAAGATTCGTTTCAATACATCTCTGCAACACCTTTGATAAACTGGCTAAACAGGATTCAAAGGAAGAACCATATATAGTGAAGTCATCCATGAATACCTCCATGTCTCTCCCTATAAAATCTGAGAAAATGTGGTTCATGAGCCGTTGAAACGTTGAAGGACCATTACACAAACCAAAAGGAAGCCTCCGATAAGCAAAAGTGCCATAAGGACAAGTAAAGGTAGTCTTCTCTTGATCTTCGGGTGCAATAGGAATCTGAAAGTAACCCGAGAATCCATCCAGAAAGTTGTAATACTCATTACCCGCCAACCTTTCGAGCATTTGATCAATGAATGGGAGAGGAAAGTGATCTTTGCGAGTAGCGTTATTCAACTTCCTATAGTCAATGCAAACTCTCCAACCTGTTACTGTTCTCGTGGGAATTAATTCATTCTTCTCATTGTGAACAACAGTCATCCCACCTTTCTTAGGCACAACATGAATGGGACTAACCCATTTACTGTGTGGAACCGAATATATGATACCAGCATCAAGCAACTTTGTGATTTCTTTCTTCATCACCTCTTGCAAATTCGGATTCAATCTTCTTTGTCCCTCAATCACAGGCTTATGATCTTCTTCTAAGGCAATTCTATGCATGCAAAGAGCAGGGCTAATTCCCTTGATATCTTGAATTGTTCAACCAATAGCTGATTTATATTGCCGAAGAACATGTAATAATTTTTCTAGCTCATCATCACTAAGCAAGGCTGAAACTACCACAGGATATGTATCATTAGGACCAAGAAAGGCATACCTCAAATTAGCAGGTAGAGGTTTAAGTTCCACCTGTGGTGCCTCTGAAAGTGTAAAAACCATCTCAACTTCTGTGTCTCAAACAACAAGTTCTTCTTCTTCTACTCCATCTTCTAACACCCGTTCTGCTCCCATGAAGTGTTCATTTTCTAGCTGCACAATTTCATCAACTCTGTCAACAGTAAAACAAGTTGCTCCAAAAGGAGGCATCTTCATTGCTCTGTTCAGATCAAATTCCACTTTGTCCTCGCCAACATTCAATGTCAATTTTCCAGCTTTAACATCCATTGTAGTGCCAGCAGTAGCCAAGAATGGCCTTCCCAAGATAATGGGTATCTCGACATCTTCATCCATCTCTAACACCACAAAATCACAGGGTATGACAAATTTATCCACTTTGACTACCACATCCTCAACGACCCCTAACGGATATTTAACAGAACGATCCGCCAACTGAAGTGAAATCCGTGTCTTTTTAAGCTCTCCAAGACCAAGTCGTTTGCAAATTGAGTATGGCATCAAACTCACGCTTGCCCCTAAGTCACACAAGGCTTTCATGTTTTCCATCTTCCCAATAGTGCAAGGCAAAGAGAAGCTTCCCGGATATTTCAATTTCTGAGGAATGGCCTTTTGGATGACTGCACTGCATTCCGCATTAAGAGTAATAGTTTTTGCATCTTCAAGTTTCCTCTTCTTTGTCAACATCTCCTTAAGAAATTTAGCATAAAGTGGCATTTGATTCAAAGCTTCAGCCAACGGAATATTAACATGCAACTGCTGGAACATAGTCAAGAACTTCTCGTACTGCTTCTCTAAATGCCTGTTGTGAAGTCTCTGTGGAAATGGAATAGGAGGAACATAAGGTGGTGGAGGAACATATGGCTTTTCTGATTCTTCTTCCTTCTTCTTCTCATCTTCTCTTTCTGACGTGTCTGCAGCAATCTCTACTGGCTTATCCTCTTTCTCAGCATCACTCTCTTTAGGATTAAGAACCTCAACCTCGGGCAACTCTTTTCCGCTCCTCAAAGTAATTGCTTTACATTGCTCTTTACCAGTCTGGTCGGGTTGACAAGGAAGAGACCCTTGCTCACGAACACCCATCTTTGAGGCAATCTGTCCAATCTGTGTTTCTAGCATCTTTTGAGATGATGCCATCTGATCTATTCTTGATTCCATATTAGCCAATGCCCCAGAAGTCCCTTACATAATCTTATTTAGTGCAACCTCCCACTCAGCTGGTTCTTTCTTTGGTGGAGGTTATACTGCTGCTGTGCTTGATATGGTGGTCGTGACTGAAAACCAGGATGTTGATTCTGCCTTGGAAATGCATAGGAAGGGTTAGCTGCATGATTATTGCTGTAAGAAAGATTGTTGTTTGGCCTTTGATTCGGATTGTAGTAAGAATTATTCTGCACAGGCCAAGGTTGTCTTCCTTGAATAAAAGATGCTTCTTTTGGAAATGTTGAACATACGAGTTCTGACTAGCACCATAATCATGATACCCTTCCATAGGTGAAGAAAGAGCACTCACATTTACCTTTTGTCCTCGCACCTCCTGAGTTAGAGTATCCAACTTTTGAGCCAGCATGTTGATCATCTCAGATTCTTGTGCTGCTTTTGCTGAGCTCGTCCCACTAGGTGCCCATGAATAATTATTAGATGCTAATTCCTCAAGAAGTGCTTTAGCCTGTGTAGTTGGTGCCTTCTTGAAATTTCCACCAGCAGCCACATCCAAACTCAAACGAATATCTGCATTCATGGCCCCATAAAAAGTACTAATGATCTGCCAATCTTCTAAGCCATGATGTGGACACTTCCTCAATAGTGCCTTGAATCTCTCTCATGCCTGATATAGACCTTCACCCGGTTGTGCTTTAAAACTCGTAATCATAGTCCTCAACTGTTGCGTCTTGTCAGAAGGATAGTATTTGGACAAGAATGCCGTAGAAAGACTCTCCCATGTAGCAACAGAAGTGTTTGGAAGTTGCTGAAACCATTCCAAAGCTCTTCCCTTAATAGAGTAGGGAAACATATGGAGACGAATCTAATCACTCGTAACGCCAGTGATTCTGAATGAGCCACACATCTGCACAAAACGCTCTAGATGTCTGTGTGGGTCTTCTAATTCAATGTCTCCTTCAAAAGCTTGATTGTTGATCATCTGAATTAAGCTCGGATTAATATGGAACTGAGCTGCACCAATCTCTGGAGTTTTGTACATGCAATTGGCTGGATTCGGTGTCTCATGGTCCCAAATAGAAGACTGATCAACATTAACAGCTGGTCGAGGTTCTGGCTCTCCCATCTTAGCTTTATCTTTTCTTAGCTTTCTCAAAGTACGCTCGATTTCAAGGTCAAATTCCAATTTTCTAGCGCAAGATGAACGTAGCATACACCTGAAAATCACCAACAAAACAACTTGTGGAACCAATTAAAATCTAAACAATAAAAAACAATTAATAGAGGGTTGATTTATAGTTTCTATGAAATTGACTTATGTGTTTCGGAAACAAAACTAATTACACAGTCTCATTGGGTGCTTTTGGGCTAGGTTGAGGTCATGCTTGTTTGGATGTTTTGAGATTTAATCACTTGATTATATTTAGAATTATCGTTATTCCCTTGATGGCATAGGAGCATTAAAGTCTAAGTTTGGGGGAAACCAGGGATTTCATGCTAGTTGTATTAATTGTTAAATAATTGCTAGAAACAAATGGCTAGCAGCCAGCTCATATTTATATGAGTAGTCTAGGGTTGGAATTGAGAATTCTCATTCCAGATTGCATAGGAAAAAAAAAAGAGCAGAAGAAAAGAAAAAAAAAAAAGAAAAAAAAAGTTTCAATTGTTATATGCAAAATTAACCAGGGTGGGCTCTTTAATACTCGAGCTATTAAGTACGAGGGGACTTTGTGCCTAGTGACCTAAGGCTTTTATAGTCTGGGATCCACTGACCTAACGCTCGCTACATGGGTATTATTGTATAAGCCTTTTGGGGTCTCATCCATTGCACGGTTAAATAAGCATGATTGTATATATGTGTCGTAGTAGTAGTAATAAAGCATGAATTTCTGTCTACCTTGGATAAGGATGGAGGTGTTCTTAGGTTATGAAGTGTCTACAGTCTATTCTATTTATAAACCTGTGATTGTCTTGGCGAAGAACATGTATGATTTTTGACCTAGTTTTGGGAGTATTTCTGATGAGCATTGCACACACGCACGTTTCTGTTCATGTATTGTTAGTATACGGGAACTTGGTCGAGCTCTATTTGGATTTAGTTGCATTCTTTGAGATAATTGCTTGCTAGTTGGTTTTGGTTAGTTTGAAGGGGATCGTTGCATTGTTCATACTAGTTGCATTCATGCATTGCATTGCATTAGGTTAAATGGATTTTGTGGGTACATTCGCTATAGGTCCTCATGAGACCTTACTCGTCCACTAGGGCTGCCTAGGGGTTTAAAGGGCTTGTTGCATATGCCAAATGCAACTGTGATCACCTACGGAAGTGGTACTAGTTAGTTAGTTAGTTTTAATTGTTTATGCTTGAGGACAAGCATCAGTTTAAGTTTGGGGGTGTTTGATAAGTGGATTTTATATCCACTTGGAACATTCTATATCGGCTTAAATTGATTGTTTTGGACTCAAGTTTGTGTAGTTTTGATGTGTTTTGTGTAGTTGTGCAGGTTTGCAAGAATATCTAAGCTTTTGTCGTTTTTGGAGATTTAATTGATTAAAATTCGGATTTTCCGGGAAGGCTGCGCAGCTTATACTGTTTTGGTCATATCTGGAGTTCTAGAAGTCCGTTTTCAGCGATCTTACTGCCCACACGAAGCTTGAGAGATTTTCTACAACCTGGGATAGGAAACAAGTGCAAGAAATATGCTGAATTAAATCGCGCACGTGTTCTTGTAAAAGAAGGCTGGGAATTTACTGTTTTGCCCTTTTTCTAATTCTAATTGTATTCTGGGCAGTTTTGGGTACCTTCTTTAAATCCAAATTGTAATAGAAGGCAATTTCTTGTTGGGCAAGATTTGTAGAGCCTATTTAAACACATCCTACCATTGTAAATCATAACAATTCATAGCTTTTAATCGTATCAAGGTACTTTCGATCTTCAATTCTTTCTTCAATATTATGTTTTCATTCATTATCATTATTATTATGTTTTCTTTATTAAATATGCATAACTAATTCTCTAATCTGAGGATTGGGTAGTATTCCTTGGTATTCATGCATGCTTGATTATGTGATTTTCTGCTTTGCTGATCTGTTAATGAGATCTTAACACAATTAGGGGAGTCATGAACCTTTGATTGTATTCTAGGGATTGTAATAAGCTTGGGAGAGAAGTTGCAATCTTAGTACATGATTTAACAGACATAATTTGAATATTAGATCGGGAGATTAATAGGAGAATTGTGAGACATATAATTCTTGGCATTTAACAGTTTATAGATATACTTTGATTGTATCACGGGAGTGACAATTAGGGTGTAGCTGTAAGCACTATATTGTAGCCTGGGAGGGTACAGTATAACTTTAGAAGAATTGTTTTCAGCAAGGTAGGAACACAAATATCACATTAATATTGAGCATGTATTGAGACCAAGTGAAGAACCCCAGTTCTTAGATTGTTTTCCAACATATTTGAATCTCAGTTTAAAATCAATTCTTAGTGCTTATAATTAGTTCTTGGTTAATTTAGTTAATACACAAACCCAAAAATTCTTCTCACACACTTCTAGACGTAAAGAGATAAGAAACCTGAACTTTGAGTTAAATTTAGTCCTTCCCTGAGAACGAACACACAAAAATACCACTAACATTGCTCTGGGTGGCTAGAACATTCCAGAATCAGATCTACACATGGAATTTGCAATTCTATTCTCATTCAAGAACGGAAATTGATATACTCCTATTCCAACTCTAAAACGGCAATTGCTTGATGGAGAGGCAAATTGGGGCTATAAATACACATCTTGGGGTACAGAAAAAAACACATCATTACATATCAATTACTTAGGTTTATTTGTATTTTTTCATACTTTGTTTTTATCATGGTTTCATCAGATCCCATGATGACGAGAGGTTCAATTTTGAACTAATCGTTGTCATGGGATTCTAACGGATTTATTTATGGAGCTTAGTATCTTGATGCTTTAAAGATCCGTGTGTGATGTATATTTGATATTCTCGTATGGTTATGCTTAATTTATAGATGCGTCACGAACATCTAATTTGTTAATCTCTTGTGAAGCGAGAGTGGGTCTTGAGATTTAGAACTTGCCATGCTAGCATAGGATAGGTTGATGTTTAACATCATGATTTGTGGCGTAAATAGAGATATTATGCTGCCCTATGTGATCAATATGGATAACTTGTTCTTCAACCGTTATGTTTTCAAATTCTATAGAGATATAGGGTCTAAGCATAATTGGTGTCTATTCATCTTCTATCTCTTTTGTGGATGTATGTTTAGTTTGGTATTCGTATACTGAGAAGTAGCGTATACTTGTTTCGTTTTGTCCGATCAGATATCATAACCATTGCATATAGAGATTAAAGGCGTCAGATCTAAGCAAAGTATTTAATGAAGTTAGGATCCCATGTTTTCTCTTACATAAGTAATTCGATTCCAATTCTCGTTAGTTAGTTAATTCTTAGTTTTATTAATTTGTTTCTTAGTTACTTATAGTTAATCTAAACCCAATCTTGTTAATTGTCTTAGTAGTGAATAAAAACCATACATTGTTGCATAGGTGCATGAACTGAATTGAAACCTAACCAGATCTCTGTGGGAACGAACTTGACGTATTCATATATTACTTGTGATCACGTACGCTTGCGTGATTTAGTGCAAACAGTTGGTTTTGTTTGCCATGTGCACATGATTTTCTACAAGACATGGTGCTTGCTTATGGAGCTTTAGCTCCTCTCACCAGTGGCGAATGCAGAAAATTTTTTTAGGGGGGACCAGCTTATAATACTAATACAAAAATAAATTCAGATTGTAAGACAGCAACAAAAGTAAATTCCAAATGCTTGGTATTTACATAAAACAAAGGCTGCCTATAGATACTACTGCTTCTAAAAATTCATCTTTCACATCAGATGGCACCTGAAGTTCATTAAAAAGATAAAAAAAATATTACAATATGTGCAAATCATGTTGAAATGCAGAAACTGTCTAAGCATGTATAATATTATTAGCCTAACTTATCATTATATATGCAAGACGTTTAAAATCTGAATAAGAATATAACTTACCACTACTCTTAATCTTTGCATAAACGTGGTAAATCTGCCCTTCGAGATTTCATATTCTGAAAATGTTGGATGATTATCTCATTGTCTATACTTGTGAAAAGCTCTTTCTCGATATAACACCAAGCAATCGGTTAGAAATTCATCCCCCATTTCATTACGCAAATTTGTGTTGATAATGTTCATAGCTGAAAATGTGTGTTCCACACTTGCTGTAGCAACTGGTAAAACTAAAATAAGCTCTAAGAGAAGATATACCAATGGATAACTTTTATCAAAACCCACCGCAACATCTTTTTAGCAAGATGCCCCATATTTTGTAATTGCGAAAAATGTTGCATTTCTTTTCATTTCAAACAGCCACATCTTCAGTCCTTCTATAAGTTCCATACGATCAGACTGTGAGAATTCTTGTGGGTATAGTTCTGCAAGTCGAAGTACCTTTGAAAGATCAAAGTTTACGAATGAATTTTTCGGGTCAAGGCAGACAACACACAATAACAATTTTGTACTTGATTTCGAGAAACGATTCTCCATTTCTTGACTAATACGATCAACAACTTGGCAAAATATGACAACTCGAAAATGATGAAAGTAAGTGGTACCTTGTTTACCACGAATCCGGTCAGGAACATTGTCTTCCATTTTTGGAACGTCAATTTTATTTTCTGAACAGAAAGTAGAGACCTCCTCCAGCAGCTCATCCCAACCATGCTCTCTCAAATTTTGTAATTGTTTTTCACATTTGAAACAAAACTCATAGGTTGTATTATGTTTTGATATTTTTGTTGCAATAATTGTGATAAAGAATTTTTCATTCCCAAAACTAACTTCATTAAATGGGCAATGAAAACAAACTCTTACTTTTCCATTTTATCAATTAAGCCAATTACCTTGCTTTTACCTATCCTTTCATTCCCATCCTGTATATGTTAGTCATAACCAGAACCACTGATGACCACATAGAGAGAAGACGAATGATTGTTTTGTAGTATGAACCCCAGCGCGTGTCACCTGGCCGAGTTAAACTGCTTTCTTGATTTAATCCTCTTCCACTAGAAATATCATCATGTTCTAAACGTGCAACCATGTCTTCATGTTGTTTTTGTCTAAGCTCATCCTTTCTTTTACAAGATGCACCAACCGTATTAGTAATCAAAGATAAATAATCGAAGAAGTCACTAACAAACTAATTTCCTTCTGCAACATCCACAACTACTAGCTGGAGTTGGTGCGCAAAGCAATGAACATATCTAGCATAAGGACTTTCATTTAAAATTAGAGTTTTTAAACCATTAAGCTCACCTTACAAATTTGAAGCCTCATCGTACCCCTGACCTCTGATTTTTGATATTGACAAACCATGCTTAGCAAAAAAAATTATCAACGGCACCTTTTAAAGAAAGTGCAGTGGTGTCCTTGACATGAACAACTCCAACAAACCGCTCCACCCTCCCCAAGATTTTTTAAATATCTCAGAACAATCGCCATTTGCTCTTTTACAGAATTGTCTTGAGCTTCATCAAATAATAATGAAAAAAAATTGTAACATCCCTATCCTAGCATACATATTTAATTCTAATAAATAGAATTGTTTATTACTAATACAACTCACAAGACTTAAAATTCGTTAAAATATTATTAATGCACAAAAAAATGAGTGTATGTGTATTCAGTTAGTTTTTGAAAATTTCCGTTCTTGAGATTTCTCGGGAATGAATAGTAACTACGGGAAATGAATAGTAACCCAGGGGATGAATAGTGAATTTGGTGAGAAATTATTATTTGAGATTATGATAGAGGATATTATATGAAGGACTTTAGTCTTTTACGACATTTGAGGATTAAACTCCTAAGTATTTATTAAGGAATTTAGAACGTTTTATAGTAGGTAGTTGAACTTCTGATAACTGTAGAAAAAGATCTGTAAGTCAGAATCGCGCGTATAAATACTCTATGCGAAGATAATAAAATGAAGAAAATATTAAAAATATGAGAAACCAAATTTCTCACCGAAAATCGTTAGGATCGAATTTTATTTGATAAAGAAATGAGAAGTATTAAGCAGAGGGGCATTTTGGTAAATTCAGAGGATAAATTCTTGATATATATGGATAAGGAGAAGCTTGACACACCAAAATCACAATTCACCTTCATCCTTTCTTGTAAAAACTGATTGGAAGCATGGGAGAAGAGAAGGAGAGAAAAGAAAAGCTTGGCGATTACTTGATCATCTTGGATAATTAGCCTAGTGTTTATCAAACATCAAACACATAACAAACACGCCATAAAACACTTCTTAAACTAGGGTTTGAGGGGCTGATTTCAAAGGAAATTTAGGGGAAACCCTTGATTCTTGATGGGTGAGGCTTGATTGGAGTTTTAAAGCTACTTGGAAGGTATAACCTTGTTTATCTTTGTTTAATCATTTACTTTCATGATGATTAGTGATATATTTTGAAAGATTGTTAAGTATTAACATAAAGGAGGATAGGCTTGTTGATTATGAGGAGGAATTGACTTGATTAGAGGGTGTATAAGGTGGATATGAGAGTTATAATTTTGGCTAAATTTTAGGAACGCAGAAAGGCTGTTTAAATCGCTGATTGTGAACAGTAATTCGGGGGATTGGATTCTCGGTTTTTGTTAACATTTTTACATGGTAACATTCTACTCGGAGTCTAGTTTACGTAGCCGCAAACAGTGAGTGGATTGGATTAACGAGCTAGGAGTTATGACCATTTTAGTGTAGGTTGTCCATAACTTACGAATTTATTAAACACTGAACTTTGGAAAAATATTTCACCTAGTTAAACTCTTTAATTCGAACTGAAAAATTTAGGTAAGGTCTATAAATGATTAAGGAAGAAGATTCGAGAGTTTGGTGATTTATAAACCATTTTTGGATTTATTAAAAATGTTAGAGTGAATGGTGTGCAGTAGAAGATGATTTCCAGTTTTCTTGAGACTGACCTGTTTTGGAAGATATGTTCGGCTGGTACATGGCTATGTCTAGGTAGTGGGTTTGCTGGGTCTATAACCTACTTTGAGTCCAGTTTACACCCTCGAAAGAATCGAGTCGTTTCATTTAGCGAGTAAGGAGTTATGGTCATTTTAGTGCAATAAGCGCATAAGGTGCAAATTGTTTAAACATGGAAATTTGGGGAATTGTTTCACCTAGCTAACAACCTTAGTTCGAATCGAAATTGTGAGGGTTGATAAAAAAATGAGTATAAAGGATCCCAGAGGTGGATTCGTGTTAAAATAATAATCCTACGATTTATAGGGAATTTTAGAGTATGGCTGTGTCGGTAAGGAAATGCCCTATTTTGGACCTTGTCGTGGTAGAATTTTGTGCCAACTTTGAGAGAACATTTGACCTAGCTATACTAATCGTTTTAATCTGAAAATTTGAGGATAGAAAGGTCTTATGTTAGAGATTGAAATAGAAAAGGTTTTGTGTGAAAATGTTAAGTTTTGGAATTAGGAAAAATGTCGTAACATAGGGATTTAATAAGGATTTCTTAAGAAGATCATTACAAGTAGGTGTTTTGGGGCTTAAATAACTTGATTAAAAACCTTTGACAAGATAGTTTTACGAATAGTTAATGTAGGCTCGAGAAGGTGAAGTGTTGAGCAGAAAATTGGTATAAAGATATGAAACCAGATTTAACCAAGTGCACACATAAGTGTAATAAAGATTGGTTCTTATGTGTTTATAGAGTACCTGAGACATGGAAGGAGCGTGGATAGAATATCACCAAGAATCATTAAAAGAAGTGCAGAGGCCAAGGTGAGCATTTATCAAAGTTTTGCTTTATATATATATATATATATATATATATATATATATATATATATATATATTACTAGAAAGAATTACATGATTTATGAGAATATGTGGGTTATATGATTACGTGATGATAGTACATACACAATGACTATATTATAGTGAAATGAAGTATCACGTGGTTATAAATGATTGTTATTTGAATAAATTCTCTCAAGTATGATCATATGTGATAACTGTTATCTGCTAAATGTGATAAGTGTTATTTGAATGAGTTACTGAAATGTGCATATACTTGATATATGAGAAAGGTGAATACATGATCACTGTGATGATAGTATCATTGACTTGAAAAGGGTTATTATGTGATCGATGTGGATTACATGAAAAGAAAATGCCAACGTGAATAAGTACATGGAAGGAAGAAATGAAACGGGTTATATGATGTGCATTGTTAGGTCCCAAAGTATTGTAGAAGGGGGGGTTGAATACGATACTATAAAAATTAAAAAAATTCTGAGAATATATCTTTATTGATAATAAACTCGAAGGGGTGTTACAACTTATAATCCAATGGATTAGCTTCAAAATTAGAACACTCCTAAGGATAGTTTAGGCACGAGGACCTTCTACCCGACACTGCCTGAAAGTGGGCTAAGCCGACTTTCCTACTAGACGGACTATCTAGCAGCTTACACAGAAAATATATGAGAGAGAAGAGAGAGTTGTGTGTTGAGGTGTGTTTTGAAATGAAATACAACAGGCCTATTTATAGATTTTAGAAAGTTACTATGCAGCTAATATACATAATTGATTACGTATATTATCTGCCTAATTCCACAGCTGCTGCCAACCTTTCAAAAACTTCACCGAACTTTTCAATTTCAAAGTTTGATTTTTAATTCATGTGGTCCCCACATGTTTTTTACTTTATGAATAGTACTTTTGGGTACTATTCACATGAATAGTAACTTCGGTTACTATTCACATGAATAGTAACTTCGGTTATTATTCACCCGGTGTGAATAGTGATTTCGGTGAATAGTAATTTCACTGTGAATAGTGATTCCGGTTACTATTCATTTTCCTCTTATTTTTGACATCCTTAAATATTCAGCTTCTGAAATGGAGGATATCAACACTGCTCTCAATCATACCTCTTTAACAGTTTTTCTGAGTTAGATACCTTGATTCCTTTGTGAAAATGTTGACGCCTAGTGCAACTGGTCTGGTTCACAGATGACTAACATTCACTCGTGGTCTTCGTATCATGTCTTTAAGAATACTGCCAAGAATTGTGCAACCATAAAAACTTTATCACTGGAATCTTTTGGCCCTTCAACTGAATCATCTGTACATCTTATTTTGTGACTGAGGCTTGATCATTTTAATGAACTTCTTTCAGCGACTTTATCCTTGCTGGTGCCTGTTCTTCAAATTTCAAGATCCCTGTATAGAGTTTATTATTTATCTTTTATCCTAGTTGAGTTATATATGTCCTCTATTACATATTACATTTTTATGCTTTACAATCTCCCCTATTTGATTGTCAGGGTTTGACAAACAAATTCCTAGAGGATAACTCAATTGATACAACAAAAAATAAAATACAAAGATAAATAATATAAAAGTACATTCTGGATCATATATACATTTTCCAGATTTCCAAGTGCAAGACAATTGTTCCTCTAGACTGAACATATCTTCAAGTTTTTGCCTTGCTTTCTTTTCACATAGCACGAATACTTCCATTTAGCTTTTCCTTTCCCAAGATAAAGTTAATTCCGTGTCAACAACCTTTTCCTTGCCTTTATTACGCCTAGTAGCCTCTTGGTCATCCACCTTCTCCCCCTCAGTTGGGTTATCCTCCAAGATAGTAGGATGTGGAGTTGGTAATTTAGACGAAGCTGTCTTCACCAAGGAATTAATTGCATGACTAAACTGGGCTGCCATGGAACTTAATTGAACCTGGAATGCATCATGTTGAATAAGTTGCAAATTTTTTATTTCTGCAATGGACTTACAGATATTTGGCAACTCTTTCTCCAATTTTTGGACCCGTGTAAGGAGTCTGCTGTATTCCTTTCTGGTTATAGGTGCATGTGGTTGAGTAGGTTGCTCACTCGTATGTTCTGCAGGTGTTTCACTCAACACTCTATATTCACTCGGTTTAGTGGTTTGGGTGACACTTACATGTTCTGTTCGTGTTTCCCTCAACTCTCCTCCAGAGCTTCCACCGATATGTGTACCTGCAAATGAAATCATCCTAGCCCCTTTTTCAGAGGTCACGGATGGTGCAATGAAAGTTCGTGAGCTTCCATCCTCGCGTGAAGCGAGTTGCCGACCACTGGTAAATAGTGGTAAATCTCGAAAGAGATCCAGAGATTTTTCCTCTGGGAGGTTAAACTTGAATCGATTAAATGGCACAAAACCCAAGTTTCCCTCGTATGTCTGTGAAGACACTTGGTTCATAAAAGAACCACCTACCGATGGATCTTTCCGTAAAATGGAAGATTCACCAGCAGTTATTGAGGTAGGTAATTCCACCTCGGATGCCTGTGAAGGCATTTGATGATCTTTAGAAAGATCATCAACCACTCTTATGTTCCGTGAAATGGAACTCAAGATAGTTGCTCCCGTCAATTTATCCTCATTTACATTTTCACTCATTTGACAAGGAAGAATTGTTTCCCTAACAGTTACAGTTACCTCAGGTTCATTTGGTTTACTTCGTTTAGAATGAGGTAGAGCTGCTGATGTAACTAACTCCTTATGTGGTGCTGCTGAGGCACTATCTCCCTCAAAAGTGTTGATGGTTGGTCGTTTAAGTGACAATTGAGGTGTAGGAGTTTGTTGTGTTTGTGTTTGCATTTGTAAAATAGGCTCTTCGACCTGTGTTAGAGTCGGTGGGATTTCCTGCTCTTGGTCGGGTAAGATGGCCACTGGGGGCTGTAGAAATTGTATTTCCTGTGACACAACAGGGAATACAAAGGTTGGAATAGCAGGGATTGAAATATTACCTTGTCGTATACCTGCTCTCACTGCTCTTGGTAACAACGGAAGTGGGACAGTCTTTAGATATTCAGTTAGGACTGTAGGCACATCAGTATATTTCTTTTTGCTCATGTAATTAATTACATTCGTCTTTATGGAAGAACATTCCACCTTTTGACCATTTTCCAAGCGTACCCTGTCTTCATCATTCAAAAAATCATTTAATATTAGCTGTAGAAACCTTGGATATAGACATTTGACATTTTGAGTCCGAACATCTCTTGTTCCTAAGTGTTTCATCTTTAAAATGATTTGACCAAGCACTATTTTTCCAAAATTAATCCTCAAATTATTGGCGACCGCATACCCTATTTTTTGGATATATTCAGGTATTCGATCTTGATTTGTTCTATCTGAGGAAAAAACATGGTTAAGAGTGTGAAAGAAGAAACTCCAATACTTGGTTAGAAACGTTCTATAAAGATTACCAGTATTGAAATTGCCATCTTGGTACCTTATTAAACGAAAGAACATTTCAATCTGTTCAGGTGTAGGATCAGAAACGAGATTTTCCATAGGAAAATGAAGAATTCGATTAACATCTCGTTCAGTGACCCTAATCGACCTACCAAATAGTCGATATGTGAATGCACACCCGTCCTGTCCAGAAGTGTTAACCGCACTGCAATATAGTTCACGCAATGCATCATGGTTAAGCTGCACTGGTGTAACTAAAGCATATCGAATTAATGAATGTTCATTCAAAAATTGTGTCCAAGCCCGAAATTGCTCATCCTGAATGGTTTCGATTTGCTGAATGGAAATAGGATTAACTTTAGCAATTAAAAAGCTTCCCTGCAATGCCATTTTCAAAACTTCGAGGAAATTCAAAAACAAGGGTTAGTTTTTATAAAGGATGATGTATAAAGCAAGAATATAAAATCCAATCTAAAAACCACCAGCTAGATTGAGAGATCTTTCCGATCAAAGCTCGAAATATTCAGCAATCGTGTGTATATGCTCTGTATATCTGAAAAATGATGATGTTAAACACAAACAAAAACTCATCATTTATAAGGCTTCAAGGTTTAGTAGGTTAGGTTTAATTGTGATAGGTTATGTTTGAAAAACAATACCGCTCAATAATTTCTCACCTAACAACCTAATTCGCCGAAAAAACATCTTATCACCGAAACCTGTCGGTCGAAAAAAACATCTTATCACCGAAACCTATCAGTCTATTCACATATACACATATTTATTACTTCTAATTATTATGGATTTAAAAATAATCACGCTGTAAATCAAGAATTAATCCACAATAATCAGATAAACTCACAATTAAATAGATATAAAATTAACAAAATATCATTAATTGATATATGTCAATAAAATATTTATTTAATTATGCTACAGTGATATCTCCAGAATAATCATGCAGATAATAAAATAAAACAAACAAAATCCAGAGAATGAAATTCACTGGCTGCAATTATTTGAACAGACATTTTAAAAAATCATGTGAAATTTAACATACCAAGCTCACTTACCAACCTTGAAAAGGTTGCTTCATCCAAAGCTTTAGTAAAAATGTCTGCCAACTGTTTTTCACTAGGAACAAAATGCAGTTCCACAGTGCCTTCCATCACATGCTCCCTGATGAAATGGTATCCGATGTCTATGTGCTTGGTTCTAGAATGCTGCACTGGATTCTGTGATATTGCAATTGCACTAGTGTTGTCACAGAAAATTGGGATCCTTTTAACTTTAACTCCATAGTCAAGTAGTTGATTTCTCATCCATAGAATCTACGCACAACAACTCCCAGCTGCTATGTATTCAGCCTCTGCAGTTGAGGTAGATACTGAGTTCTGCTTTTTACTGAACCATGAGACCAACTTGTTTCCCAAGAATTGACAGGTTCCTGTGGTACTTTTTCTATCCATTTTGCAACCTGCATAATCTGCATCTGAGTAACCAATTAGATCAAAACCAGAATCTCTAGGGTACCAAATGCCGAGTTTTGGTGTTCCCTTGAGATATCTGAAAATCCTTTTAATAGCTACTAAGTGAGATTCCCTCGGATCAGCTTGAAATCTAGCACATAAACATGTAGCAAACATAATATCAGGTCTACTAGCTGTTAAGTATAAAAGAGATCCAACCATGCCCCTATAGCTTGTCATGTCCACCTTCTTTTCCTTAGTATTCAGTTCAATCTTAGTGGCAGTGGCCATGGGTGTTTTTGCAGAAGAACAATCTGCTAAATCAAACCTTTTTAAAAGATCATAAATGTATTTTGTTTGACTTATAAAAATTCCCTCATTCACTTGTTTAACTTGTAAACCAAGAAAATAAGTTAATTCACCCATCATACTCATTTCATATTTACTTTGCATGAGTTTGGCAAACCTCTTGCAAAGTTTCTCATCTGTAGACCCAAATATTATATCATCTACATAAATTTGGACAAGTATCATAGAGCCATTGACATTTCTATAAAAGAGAGTTTTATCAATAGTACCTCGAATGAAGTGATTCTCTATAAGAAACTGTGAGAGTGTGTCATACCAGGCTCTAGGTGCTTGCTTCAGGCCATAGAGTGCTTTGAGTAGAAATAACACATATTCTGGAAAGTCTTGATCTTCAAAACCAGGCGGTTGACTAACATACACCTCCTCCTCCAGAATACCATTCAAAAATGCACTCTTGACATCCATTTGATAGACTTTGAAATTGGCATGCGCTGCATAGGCCAGGAAGATCCTTATTGCTTCTAACCTTGCTACTGGTGCAAAGGTTTCTTCAAAATCAATTCCTTCCTCTTGACAGTAGCCTTTAGCAACTAATCTAGCTTTATTCCTTGTGACTATGCCATTCTCATCCATCTTGTTCTTGAATACCCACTTAGTGCCAATCACTGATTTGTCTTTAGGTTTGGGTACAAGTTTCCATACTTCATTTCTCTCAAACTGGTTTAACTCTTCTTGCATTGCTAAAACCCAGTCTGGATCCAGAAGAGCTTGTTCAACTCTCTTAGGTTCTTCTTTGGATAGAAAACTACTGTATAAGCATTCTTCTTGACTTGCTCTTCTGGTTTGGACCTTTGCATTAGGATCTCCAACGATAAGCTCAAATGGATGATCCCTGGTCCATTTTCTCTGTGGTGGTAAGTTTGACCTTGATGAAGGGGCTTCATTTTCTCTGTGTTGATCATTGTGACTTATTGTTGAGTTTTGACTGTGAGAAACTCCCCCTGAGTGTATGGCCCTCGAGATTGATGGATTTCTTGCAGATTCATCAATAGATGCTTCTCTTTGATTTTCTACAGATGCTTCAATTTGATTTCCAACTGATGGTGTAATTTGCTCTTCAACAGGTGGTTCATTCTGCACTTCAACTGATAATCCTAGTCTGTTTCTCACACCATTTGATCTCCATTCTTCATCATCATCTTCACTTTCTTCACCACTTCTCTCATTCTTGAATGAGAGAGACTCATGAAAACCTTCATCTACTAGACCAGATATTTTCTTGTCATCAAAGACAACATGTATGGACTCCATTACAATGTTTAGTCTTAGGTTATAGACTCTATAGGATTTTCCAGCTGAGTATCCAACAAAGATAGCTTCATCTGCTTTTGAATCAAATTTTCCAAGATGCTCACCGTGATTTTTCAGTACAAAGCATTTGCATCCAAAGACATGCAGAAAGTTGATTGTTGGTTTCTTGCCTTTGAAAAGTTGATAAGGTGTCATGCCTTTTGCTTGATTGACCAAAGAAATATTCTGAGTGTAGCATGCAGTGTTTACAGCTTCTGCCCAGAAGTATGTTGGTAGCTTAGATTCTTCAAGCATTGTCCTTGCAGCTTCAATTAGAGTTCTGTTCTTTCTTTCCACTACACCATTCTGTTGAAGAGTTCTTGGTGCAGAGAATTCTTGGATAATTCCTTCTTCTTCACAAAACTCTCTTATTACAGAATTCTTGAACTCAGTTCCATTGTCACTTCTTATTCTCCTTACTTTGAGTAAAGGATTGTGTTGACTATCCTGATGTGATTTAAAATGACTTCACCTGCTTCATCCTTAGAGTGCAGAAAGAATGTCCAAGAGAATTTTGAGAAATCATCAATAATCACAAGACAGTATTTCTTATTTGAAATTGACAACACATTAACTGGTCCAAAGAGATCCATGTGGAGTAGTTGCAAGGGTTGATCAACTGATGACATTGACTTTGATTTGAAAGAGGCCTTCTTCTGCTTCCCTTTCTGGCATGCATCACACAATCCATCCTTGGAGTAATCCAATTTTGGAATACCTCTAACCAAATCCTTCTTTACCAACTCATTCATTGCTTTAAAACTCAAGTGTGACAGTCTTTTGTGCCAAAGCCAACCTTCATCTACACTTGCCTTGCTGAGAAGACATGTAGTCATGTTTGCATTTGTTGAATTGAAGTCAGCAATGTACACATTTCCTCTTCTATCTCCTGTCAACACTACCTTGTTGTCACTTTTCTTGAAAATGACACAAGCTTCAGATGTGAACCAGACATTCTGGCCTTTATCACACAGTTGACTGACACTTAGCAAGTTATGCTTAAGTCCATCAACCAGTGCTACTTCTTCAATGACAACATTCCCTTGTGAAATTAAGCCATATCCTCTAGTATATCCTTTGATGTTGTCTCCAAAGGTAATGCTAGGGCCAGCTCTCTCCTCAAACTTAGTGAGCAGGGTAGAATCTCCAGTCATATTCCTAGAGCAGCCACTGTCCAGATACCAAAGATTCTTTCTGTTTCCCTGCACACATCAACACAAAATCAAGTTGATTTTGGTACCCAAGCTTTCTTGGGTCCTGTCTTGTTAGCCAATTTCTTATCCTTCAAATCCTTTTTAACCGAAGGTTTAGATTGAGTTAAATCAATTTTGACTTTTGGTTTGGGCCTTTGAGAGACAGAATTTAATACTTGCTCATATGTGTTATAGTTAATAGCATTATCAGGCATAGTCTGTGCAAACATGTTATTCATCATCCATGGCATATGTGGCATATTGTAGTATGGATTATACATGAATGGCATGTTAGCATATTGACTAGATGCATGAGCAGAGGGAGCATACATATTTGGCATAACATTCACAGCAGGCATAGGCATAGGCATATAAGGCACAGAAGCATTCTTAACAGATTTACAGTTGGTAGATAAATGATTAACACTTCCACACTTTACACATTTTTTCCTAGGAGCATTTTTATCAGGTGTGTAATTGTTGTGTTTGTTAATCCCTACCTTACCATTTCTATTCTTTTTCTTGTCCTTAACACCTGACTTAACATTTTCTAGCTTGTCCTTCAATTGCTTGTGGGACAAGTTGTCTATGTTTATTTGTTCAACAGATTTGGTTTTGCTGCACTCTCCAACTACAAAGTTTTTGTTGACAGGTCCATATTGGTTATTCAATTTAGTTAAAGTTGCTTTGCTAACAGGCTTAGGTCTCAAAGAACATTCTTTTTCGACTAAATCACTATCTGAAGCAACTTCCCTATCAACATCTAACTTACCTTCTGCTAATTTGTGAAAAGAATCAATTCCTTGTTTACTATACATTTCTTCAGTTTTAGCCTTTGATCCCTTCCACTTAGCAATTAAGTCTTGTTCCTCTTTTAACTGTTTTATTAAACACTCTTCTCTTTTCAGAGCCTCAAGTAACTCATTCTTAGCATCCTGACAATCTCTTTTCATTGTTTCAAAATCAATTAGTTGAGTTTCTAACAGAGTATTCCTATCACATATCTTAGCATTAAGATCTTTAATCTTTTTGTTCTCTTTGTTAAGTGATTTTAATGTGACATGCATGTTGTACAATTCATTAGACATTTCATCAACAATATTGGCACATTCATCTTTGGAAAGCTCAGTTAGATTTGTAGAGTATACCTGGTTGCTTGCTGAACTAGCCTCTTCATCAGTTTCGTTTGCCATGAGTGCAAGATTGACAAACTCTTCTTCTGCATCTGAGTCACCTCCAGCTGCCCAATCATCATCTCTTGATACGAATGCTCTCTCCTTTTGCTTGAGAAGGTCAAAGTATTTCTTTTTGTAATCGACAGTCTCAAACTGTTTCTTTTCATTCTCAGATTTGGATTTTCTGCATTCATTGGCAAAGTGGCCAGCAATTCCACAGTTATAGCATTTGAACTTTGATCTTTCAACCACATCTTTGTTCGGTTGATAGTTTTTCTTGAATTGCCCGGCTCCTGCTGAATTCTTCTTGAATCTTAGCTTCGAAAATCTTTTTGATAGAAATGCCAAATATTCATCTAGATCTTCTGCTTCATCCTCACTTAATGCATCAGGTTCTTCAATCATCTTGTTTTTACCTTGGCTAGTTACAGCTCCACCTTCCCAAGTTCTTTGACTTGGTGTGGCTTCTCTATTCTTCATCTTCTCTCCATCTTGGTTTGTTGGAATATTGGCCACCAAAGCTATATTTCCACCTTTCTTCTGGCTTTTCTCAATTTCTTCATCTTGTTGCAACTCGAGCTCATAGGTCTTTAAAATTCCATACAGTCTCTCAAGTGTAAAATCTTTGTAGTCTTGAGAGTTTCTCAACGAGACTGTAACTGGCTTCCATTCCTTAGGAAGAGATCTCAGAAATTTTAAGTTGGAGTCTTTGACTTCATATGTTCTCCCGTACAACTTCAGGCCATTCAGTAGTTTCTGAAATCTACTGAATATATCTGTTAAATTTTCTCCAAAATTATGATGGAAGTGTTCATACTGTTGTATGAGGAGTTGCATCTTGTTCTCTCTGACTTGTTCAGTTCTTTCACAGAGTGTTCGAATAGTGTTCCACACTTGCTTGGCAGTGGTGCAGTTGATGACATTGCCGAACATGTCTTGATCAATACCATTGAACAGTATATTCATGGTCTTTTTATCCTTCTGGACTTCCTCTTTGTCTCCATCTGTGAATTCTACGGATAATTTGGGAATAGGCCTTCCAGCAACTCCAGTTCCTGCTGCTTCTCCAACTGCAGTGTTGGCCTTCATAGGAATATGAGGACCTCTTTCTATACAGTTTACATAACCTTCATCAATAGATAAGAGATGTAAATGCATCTTTACTTTCCAGTGAAAGTAATTATCTTTGTCAAGAACTGGTATTCTCACGCCTGAATCCTTCATTCCCATGGTGGTGATCTTTAGACTTCTTGTATGCTAGAAGCTTGCTCGGATACCAATTGTTAGGTCCCAAGTATCGTAGAAGGGGGGGTTGAATACGATACTATAAAAATTAAAAATAATTCTGAGAATATATCTTTATTGATAATAAACTCGAAGGGGTGTTACAACTTATAATCCAATGGATTAGCTTCAAAATTAGAACACTCATAAGGATAGTTTAGGCACGAGGACCTTCTACCCGACACTACCTGAAAGTGGGCTAAGCCGACTTTCCTACTAGACTGACTATCTAGCAGCTTACACAGAAAATATATGAGAGAGAAGAGAGAGTTGTGTGTTGAGGTGTGTTTTGAAATGAAATACAACAGGCCTATTTATAGATTTTAGAAAGTTACTATGCAGCTAATATACGTAATTGATTACGTATATTATCTGCCTAATTCCACAGCTGCTGCCAACCTTTCAAAAACTTCAACGAACTTTTCAATTTCAAAGTTTGATTTTTAATTCATGTGGGCCCCACATGTTTCTTACTTTATGAATAGTACTTTTGGGTACTATTCACATGAATAGTAACTTCGGTTACTATTCACATGAATAGTAACTTCGGTTACTATTCACCCGGTGTGAATAGTGATTCTGGTGAATAGTAATTTCGGTGTGAATAGTGATTCCGGTTACTATTCATTTTCCTCTTATTTTTGACATCCTTAAATATTCAGCTTCTGAAATGGAGGATATCAACACTGCTCTCAATCATACCTCTTTAACAGTTTTTCTGAGTTAGATACCTTGATTCCTTTGTGAAAATGTTGACGCCTAGTGTAACTGGTCTGGTTCACAGATGACTAACATTCACTCGTGGTCTTCGTATCATGTCTTTAAGAATACTGCCAAGAATTGTGCAACCATAAAAACTTTATCACTGGAATTTTTTTGGCCCTTCAACTGAATCATCTGTACATCTTATTTTGTCACTGAGGCTTGATCATTTTAATGAACTTCTTTCAGCGACTTGATCCTTGTTGGTGCCTGTTCTTCAAATTTCACGATCCCTGTATAGAGTTTATTATTTATCTTTTATCCTAGTTGAGTTATATATGTCCTCTATTACATATTACATTTTTATGCTTTACATGCATATTGTTTCATTTGAGTCCCACTAAATAAAGACGTTGTGACTGCCAATACTTTTGTATCAGCATTGTGAATAAATGGCCTAGCTAGCCATCAACGTGAATAGGAAAGTCCTCTGGACTATAAAGCAACGTGAATAGGAAAGTCCTCTGGACTATAAAGCAACGTGAATAGAAAAGTCCTTTGGACTATAAAGCAACGTGAATAGAAAAAGAGCCCTTGAGGCAAATAAATCCCGGGAGATACTAAAGTGAAGTTGGGCAGTCACAACAAAGTAAAGAAACAAGGTGAAAGAAAAGAGAGTCTCATGCATATGTTGCATACATTCATAGTAATTGATTACTTGGATTTAATGAATGTTGACTTGGAATTATTTGCGCGACTACGTGTTGACAAGGTGCACAAATATGTTAAGTGAAAATATATGTCGATATTATAAATTTCTCCTATACGTGCTGGTCGTTTATGATTTCTTGAATAGTAGTGAAATGATTATCTGAAATTAATGAGTAAATTGCAATTTGGTGTCCTGTACTTTAATTGTTTTGCACTTTGGTGGCCAAGCTTTGAAAGTTAACAGTTTGATAATTGTAGTTTAATTTTTTAGCACTTTAGTGGCTAAGTTTTGAAATTGAAAACTTTGGTGACTTACCTTTTCTTTATTTAGCACTTTGGTGACCAAAATAGCGTCAAAATAAAAAAAAACTGGGCCACCAACGTGCTAAACAAAAAAAAGTAAGTCATCAAAGTGTTCAGTTTTAAAACTTGGCCACCAAAATGTTAAAAAAAAATAAATTACAGTCATCAAAATGTTAATTTTCAAAACTTGGCCACCAAAGTGCAAAACAATTAAAGTACAGACCACCAAAGTGCAATTTACTCGAAATTAATTTATGTGAGGATAAGTTGACTAGGTGTTCAAAGATATGATTGGATGATATCTACTCGGTATATATATGCGATTAGCCTACATGGTTCAATGTGAATGGCTTAACTAATTATCACAAATAGACGGATGATCGTCGAGTCCGTAGATGACTTCCGGGTTATATACAGAAAATATTCAGATCTTATATATATAATTGTTCGTAATAATAAATGTGTAGATTATATTCGTGGAACTGATAACATGGATAAGACTACGAAAAGATACAAGAAGAGTTGGGTAAATAAAGAGAGAATGAATTACAGGTACATGTAATGACACTACGAGTTTTTACGAGTTAACAGGTATATACAGGTATCTTTATAAAATGTGAAATATTGGATTGTCGGTTTAGAAATATGTAAATTTTACCGGGGTATATTATATGATGATATATGTTCTCTGAGTTGCGACTCATTAAAATCGCTCATATTTTTCAGGTTAAGTTGCATGGTCGCCCAGCTGGATCTCCAAAGTCCCTTCTCCTCAATATTTGCATATATAAATATGTTAAGTTTTTATTTCCGCTATTAAGATTAAATGTTGAGTTATCGTGTTGTGTCGTATTGTATTGTTTTTCACCTGATCGGTTAGGACATGTTGAACTTAGTTGTATTTGTCGTAGTTGTTCACCTGATCGGTTAGGACAGGTTGAAATTGGGGTTGTTTTTCTTAAAAGTTGGAATTGTTGTTTGGTTGTTAAATGGAATTGGGTTTGGTTTGAATTATAGGTGGATAGTCCGATTTGCGAATACTTCATGCCAAAATTTTCTAAAATTCCCCTGTATCAAAGTCTATTTTATCTAATTAATTCCAATAGTTGAGAGCATGTTTTAACTGCTAAGTGTTATGTGTATAGTGAGTCACATTTTCTAAAGTTTTCAGCTTCCGCATTGCAAAAGTATTTTAGAGAATTAATGTATATTCTTTTTTTAAAGGTAATATTGTTATTCAGGGTTTTATTTATTCCCTTAAAATGATTTTGAGAAAATGTCACATATAAATAGGGATATTCAAGTATTTTATTATAAAACGTATATTTTCAGTATCGGGAAGTCAGGGTATGACAGCTTGGTATCAGAGCTAACACCCGGCCGGAAGTGCACTAGCACTGCCCGGGTATGGTTAGTTTGTTATGTTTTCATAGGGCACATTTGCTCATGTAATACATACATTTATGGTGTTCATCATACATGTGTATGTACGAGATATGAACATATGGATATGCATAAGCATGAGCATATTTCATAAAGGAGCGAGGGGACAGCTATCCAAAGTCAAGTCTATAGTGTTGAAACAAAATGAATGAAGAATAAACCAAAAAAGGTAATCCTTTATTTAGAATTAAAGGAAAGTTTTAAAATGTAATAAAGTACAAGTGATTGCTATGTGAAAATATTTATGAGATGCAATGAATTGGATGTTCATATGATGTATGCCTATATGTATAAATGATATGTGTGAAACGATCACGGGTAAATTTTTTTCGATAAATGTATAAGCTTATACATTGTTGATTATATTTTTATGTTAGTATATAGAGATTAAGGAAGGACAAGAAAGGAAATGAGTCTACTTAAGGTTATAAGAAGACTAGAAGCTTGTCTCAATGGAGATTTCAAGAACCATTATTGTTGAACGATAGGAGCGTTGAGAATTCATTTCTATTGAGAAGTATATTCTATACGTTATTAAAAGGTCCTTCTAATTTCTTCTAGATGACAAAGAGTTGTTGATTCTTATCATTGAAATTGATCAAATATTCCTTCTAATTGATTTAAGAAGAAAGTTAATCATCTGATGTTGAAATTCTAGAAAGGAGTATAATTATGATATAGTAGATTTGGGAAATTTTCTGTCATATGACATAGTTGTTGTGGGATAAAACGAGGGTTTGTAAATTGCGGCTAGGGTTTGTATATATTAAATACAAGGGATGGTGAGCTTCGAGCTTTAATGGCTGCTTCTGCGTTCGAGACTTGAACGGTCCTCACAGAATGCCTACGTATCTCTATAAATTAGAGAATCAAGCCAATAAAACGTAGTTCTGAGATGAGGGGTCAGGCCCTTTATATAGGCTGAGAAGCCTTAGAATTATGATAGGATTTGGAGACTTGGTGGGCAAGTCTTTGAGGAATGTTCTAGATCTATTCCTTGTAGGAATCAGTTTCCATATTGAATTGGATGCCTTATTGGATAAGTCTGAAGGGGATATTATCCTTATCCAACTCTTATTTGCTGAGCTGTTTATTTCCCTTAATATTAATTACGAAATTAATATTAAAATAGGGATTTTGACCTCATTAATGGGCCCCACGTTTGGACCATGCTGGGTCTAATTAGTGCAACATTAAATGTGTCTTTAGGGCTTATTTTTAGCCCATATCATTTGCCCCCCAACTTCTAGGAAAACTGATCAGGTTTTCGTAGAAGTTATATTTGCCTTAATCGAGACTCGGGGTCGTTTTTATCCCTTACTTGGGACTTCTTAATTTTTCTACCCTTATATGGGAATTTTGGTTTACACTAGTGTTTCACGAGTATCGTCTTGATTGTAAAGTGTGGAGCGACCTACACATTTACGACGATTTGCCTTATTCGAGGCTTTAATTTGTGCTTGCTTTTAGCAATTTCGGCACTTTCATAGAGCTTTTATGCATTATTAGCATAAATTATTGCTCAATTTGTTAAGAAGGTATTTCTATAATCTTCCTCGTATTTTTCTGTACTTTCCCTAATAATTTAGGAATTTTTAATGTACCCACGGGTATTTTTCTTAATTTTTCCTAAAAATTTAGGAATTTTTATGTACCCACGGGTATTTTTCGTAATTATTCCTAATAATTTAGGAATTTTTATGTACCCACAGATATTTTCCGTAATTATTCCTAATAATTTAGGAATTTTTATGTACCAACAGGTATTTTCCTTAATTATTCCTAATAATTTAGGTTTTTTTTTTTTTTTTTTTTTTAGCATCAGGGACCATTTTGCAAATGGCCAAAACATAGGGTACTAAACAGCAATTTGACCATTTAACCATGTAATACAAGCTTGGCGGGGGTGCACCCGCGTAGAAGGCTACATCACTTCCCACGCCCAGGAGGAGTTGCCTGGGTGGCGTGGGTGTTTTTCTTTTTTTTTTTTTTTTTTTTTTTTTTTTTTGAACCTTCAGGTTTTATACATTTTATTTTTGATAATTATACCAAAAATAAAATATTGGGCCTCATGCCTTAAAAATAATTTTTTAAATTATTTCCTTATTTTTTCTTGATTTAATAGGTATTTTTACCTATTTTTTCATCATTTTTAGCCTATTTTCAGAATTTTTAAGGATTTTATTCCTTTTTTAATTTCTGAAAAATGGCTTGTCGTTCGAAGAGGAGCCCTGGGCGTGGGTACCCCCGCCAAGGAGACCTTCTCCTTAGGCACGCCTAGGGGGTTTGGTCTCCTGGGCGTGGGTGATCTTTGTCCCTTGAAATGCTTCCTGGGCGTGGGTACCCCCGCCAAGGAGACACTTTCCTTAGGCACGCCTAGGAAGTTTGGTCTCCTGGGCGTGGGTATACCCTTCTCTAAAGAAAATCGAGCTGGGCGTGGGTACCCCCGCCAAGGAGACACTTTCCTTAGGCACGCCAAGGAAGTTGGTCTCCTGGGCGTGGGTATTTCATGCCTTCAATTTTCAAAATTTATTCTGGGCGTGGGTACCCCCGCCAAGGAGACCTTCTCCTTAGGCACGCCAAGGAAGTTGGTCTCCTGGGCGTGGGTATTTCATGCCTTCAATTTGTACAACCACTCTAGGCGTGGGTATCCCCGCCTAGGAGATGTTTTTGCCAACCACGTTTAGGAGATATGCCTTCCTGACCGTGGGTATTTTTTCACCCTCAATTCGTGCAACCTTGGCGTGGGTACCCCCGCCAAGGAGGCACTTTGTGATACCTTGTCTTATGATTTTAAGTCTTCTTGGCGTGGGTACTTTAATACCCTTCATTTGTTACTCCAGCCTTGGCGTGGGTATCCCCGCCAAGGAGGCTTTATTTGATCCAACGCCTAGGAGATTTAGCTTCTTGGGCGTTGGTGTTCTAGGCTCCTATCCTTTGGGCCAATTTTTATTTGTGGACCGTTTCTTTGGTTTTTGTCGGGCTCTCAGCCTTATTATTTTCGAATTTTTGAGATTCCTGCAGAACCTTGAAACGACCCGTTTCTTAGCTTTCGTGACCTTCAGGGCCTTAATTCGTTTGTTGAGTCCTTGATTCGAAAACGAGAATTCATTCGTGGTTGTTGGTTATCATCAACCATTCAACCTTTAACTCTCATTCTAAGATGTTGAAATGATGGAGTCCCTTAGTTTTTGCCCTCTTGCTTCATATAGTGGGGGTCTTGCTTCTCGGTTGATCCTTCAAGAAGTTCACTTGCCACTGAGCACTTGACTTCAAGTCTGGTGTGCCTTGGCTGGTTGTCAACCCTCTATCTTACTTCTAGGTTTCCAACCTTCTTCTTATACTCATAGGACCTTGCTTAAGTTTCAATTTTGGCTGGCGGCTCTTAATTTCTAATGACAAGCTCGATTGGAGACAGACTTCCTTGTTGGCCATCAAGGCTTAAATTTTGTGTCGGGATTTGAAATTCAAGACTTTAAGTATGTAATGACAATGGACCTCTTATAGAGGAGACCTTCAATCAATGCGTATCTTAACACTCTCACAGACAGTTTCCGTGCTTTCAACGAAATATCAAGGAGCCAACCAGTCTTAAGATGAGCTTTGATAGGGTCTATCTGATAGCTTCCTACATCAAACGGTGCCACCAACTTCGAATCGATGGTGGGGGTCTTCAGGACTTGGAAGTAGACGCTCCCAGAATGGGTCTCGACCCTTGAATTGAGATAAGGCATTGACCTTTGTATTCTCCTTCCTTGGGATATACCTGGCACTCATCTAACTGGGCTATCGCAGCTTTCACAATCCTCAAGCATTTGGCCATATTCTTTTCTCTAACCTCAAAGTCTCCATTGACTTGTGAGACTACCAACTTTGAGTCTCCACAGACTTTCAGGTTCTTGACCCTCAGGGCTCTTGTCAGTCTAAGGTCGGCTATCAGAGCTTCATACTCCGCCTCATTGTAGGTTGTTTGGAAGTCCAACTTCAAGGCATACTCGAGTGTGAACCCATCGGGGCTTTGCAGAACTTAATCTGCACCACTGGTTTTTGTTTTTGATGCCCCATGAAAATAGAGCTTTTTGTTTTTGATGCCCCATCAAAATAGAGCATCCAATATTCCTTCTTCTCTTCCAGGGGTTTCTCACCTTGCTGACCTTCCTGGTCTATTACCTCCTGCCCCCCGACTTCTTGGTTGTCAATGGTATATTCAACCACGAAGTTAGCTAGAGCCTGGGCTTTGATGGTCGTCCTAGGCTTGTAATTAACATCGAATTCTCCTAGTTTGATTGCCCACTTTATGAGCCTTCCATTGGCTTTCGGGCTATGCAATATGTTTCTTCAACGGGTGTTCCATCAGGACTTCAACGTTTGTCTTTATCCAGGGTCCTTCGAGGACTTAAACTCTTATCTGCTGTAACCTAACTCTACCACTCGAGGTATGCATTCGTTTGTTTTCATTCGTGTATTCTTTTATTTTCAGTACTTGGTCTTCTTTGACTCACACATCAGGTGCTTGGCACATAAATAAAATCACAATCAATGAATGGAAAACAAACTTGCATTAATAACTTGAAATGGGTTCAACCCTTACATAGAGTACTACTGTCCTACTCGGAGCAACATGCTCTGTAATGGTTTCAACGAACCTTATCTCTACTTCTACTATATAAATATGAAGCTAAGTCCTACTAGGATAACTTTAAGCCCAATCGGGGTTTTGCAAGACTAGGCCTGCACCACTTGATTTTGTTTTTGATGCTCCATCAAAATAGAGCACCCGCCACTCCTTCTGGTCTCCTCATTCTTATTCTGCAGTTCACTTCCTGCTCGGGGTACTACCTCCTGCCCCCCAACTTCTTGGTTGCCAATGGTACACTCAACCACAAAGTCAGTTAACGCCTTAGCCTCAATGGCTGTCCGAGGCTTCTGTGTGATGTCCTTTGCTGACCTTTCTTTGTGTTCCTTACCACTGTGGACTTCCATGTCTTCAATCGGAAGGACCTGCCCCCCGACTCCGTCAGGCCTTAACGAGGCTACATAACAGCTTCGTGCCATCTTCTGATCACCTTTATGTTCTCCAACACCATTCCTGGTAGGGAACTTGATCTTCACATGATAGGTTGAGGCAACAGCCTTGAATGCATGAAGTCCAGTCCTTCCAAGGATAGCGTTGTACGTTGAAGCCGCCTTGATTACCAGGAAGTTCAACATCTGAGTGGCCTCCTTGGGCTCTTGCCCGATAGTTACAGGCAGCTGAATAGTCCCTTCAACTTTGGATTTTACTCCGTTAAATCCGTATATAGGCATGTTATTGGGGGTCAACTGAGAATCAGTGTATCCCATCTTCGCAAACGCATCATGAAACAGAATGTCAACGGAAGCTCCATTGTCTATCAAGACTCGCTTCACCTCCGAGTTTCCAATCACAGGAGTTATGACCAATGGGTCGTCATGGGGGAACTTCACCCCTTCCAAGTCTGAGTCATCAAAACTAACTGCTACCTCAGTTTTTGCACGCTTCGGGGCCTCTCCCACGATGTGCAACACCTCTCGGGCATAAGCCTTTCGAGAGTTCCTAGTTGTCCCGGCCGCAGTCGGGCCTCCTGAGATCATGTTGATTACTGGCCCTCGGGGCTGTGGGTTGCAATCTTGATCGTCATCCCTTCTATTATAGTCTCTTCTCTGATTAGCACGGTCTTCAGCCTTAGTGAAGTGCCTCAGCTTCCCTCTATGGATCAAAAACTCAATCTCATCTTTGAGTTGCTTACAATCGTCAGTGTCATGCCCCACGTCTCTATGGAATCTGCAATACTGATTCTGGTTTCTCTTTGCGGGATCACCCCTGAGTGGCTTCGGCCATCTGAAATCCTTATCATTCTCAATGTCCAACAAGATTCGACTCCTAGGAGTATTCAACCTTGCATACTCAATGAACCTTGACCCTTGGTTCTTCTTAGGGGCAGAGTCGGAGTCCTCGCTAGTTCGGGGATATTTGTCCCTAGCATCATACTCTTGATCATCATAGTCCTGGTCTTGCTTTCGCTTCTTGGAGTCATTGTTACCTCCTCCTCCACCTACGGTGGTTTCTTTCTTCAAGCTATCCTCAGCTTTAATATACTTATCAGCCCTTCGTTGGAGCTCAGCCATGTTCTCAGGGGGATGTTTCGCCAATGATCTCTTGAAGAAGAGGTCAGTGGTTCCGTGCTCCAGGGCTACCATTGCCACTTTATTTTCCAACTCAGTGATATTCAGGGTCTCCTTAGTGAATCGCTTAAGGTAATCCCTCAGATTTTCATTCTTTCCTTGCACCACATACATAAGAGATGCGGAGCTCTTCTCATGCACCCTTCCGCTAATGAATTGGCTGATAAAAGCAGTGCTCAATTCCTTAAAAGATCCAATCGAATTTGCAGGCAAACGGCTGTACCACCTTTGAGCCATACCCGACAGGGTTTGAGGGAACGCCCTACACTTAAGAGCGTCACTAGCAGGCTGCAACAGCAGTGCGTTCGAGAATGTTCTCACATGGTTTGCAGGATCACCCGTTCCATCATAAGCCTTTATTGTAGGCATCTTAAACTTCCTAGAGATGTGAGCATTCATCACTTCCTCGGTGAACGGGGGTGTGGGATCATCAGGATCTCCAAGTGGCATGAGATCCTTGGGGTTACTCCTGGGGGTTTCCACCCTCATAGCTTCTCTTGTTGGGACATCAGCCCTCTTCTGTCTTCTTGAGGACCTCTCCAAATCTATAACGGGAATCCTTCCTGAGATTGGAGGGGGTCGAATTAAACTCTGTCTTGCCTGTTCCCTTGCCATATCTTCCTTCAATTTTAAGATCTCGGCCTCATAAGCCTTGATCCTTTCAGCAGTTGTCAAAGATTGTCCATCACGGATGTCTTGAGTCCTCCTTCGATGTTCTCTACTAGCACGTCGCCTCCTCGGGGCTTCATCACGGTCATCATCCTCATCGTCGGAGGAGGTTTCATCAGTATAAGGACCCGAATAATCGTGATACTCTCGATCTCGGATCTGCAAAGCGTGACCACTTGGGCCTGTCCCTTGGATAGGAGGATAATTAGGCAGCCCGTATGTCGGGTTAGTACTCACGGGGAGATCTATAGTGTAGATCTGGACCCCATCCGATGGGTTGTTCGGATCAATCAGAGGAGAGACCACCATCTGAAGAGGATTGGTTTCTCGTCTTGTACGGGTGATCGGAGGTAATGTACTCTCAACATGGGGGATCGCCCCTGATTGTTGAGAAACTTGAGATTGGGTGATCGCCCCTGATGCTGGCGGAGCTTGTTGGGCAATCGCCCCTGATGCTGGGGGAACCTGTTCGGTGATGGGTGGAGCAGATCTGAGAGGTATGGCCTCAGTTGCAACTGGTGTTGTTCTTCGTGTTTGAACCATGGTTGATGTTGTCTTCCCACAGACGGCGCCAAATGTTGTGGGATAAAACGAGGGTTTGTAAATTGCGGCTAGGGTTTGTATATATTAAATACAAGGGATGGTGAGCTTCGAGCTTTAATGGCTGCTTCTGCGTTCGAGACTTGAACGGTCCTCACAGAATGCCTACGTATCTCTATAAATTAGAGAATCAAGCCAATAAAACGTAGTTATGAGATGAGGGGTCAGGCCCTTTATATAGGCTGAGAAGCCTTAGAATTATGATAGGATTTGGAGACTTGGTGGGCAAGTCTTTGAGGAATGTTCTAGATCTATTCCTTGTAGGAATCAGTTTCCATATTGAATTGGATGCCTTATTGGATAAGTCTGAAGGGGATATTATCCTTATCCAACTCTTATTTGCTGAGCTGTTTATTTCCCTTAATATTAATTACGAAATTAATATTAAAATAGGGATTTTGACCTCATTAATGGGCCCCACGTTTGGACCATGCTGGGTCTAATTAGTGCAACATTAAATGTGTCTTTAGGGCTTATTTTTAGCCCATATCAATAGTGAACTGCAGAGGAAAGTTCACTAGCATTCTTTCAAAATCATATTCCTCTATTCTTTCTATAAATGATTTTTCATCTGATTGGGATAAACAATACATATGGTATCAGTACGAGGTCTTTTACCGCTTGATTCACCCATATTTACATCACGAACCTCATTACCAACTGCACTCCCTGTACTCCGTATTACAAACTTATCCATCTACGATAAAATTATATAATTTATCACAATCAGAGAACTTCAAGATCACCGGTAAAAACTAAAAAGTTCATGTATTGTGTACACATCAAGACTACAAATCTACAATTAACACACTGCACATATAACACATCTAATTTAATTATATGAAAAATATAAAACCAAGAATCAAAATTAAAGACAAAACAATAGTATGCTAAACATTCTCCAAATGATATTAAGATTACTCTGTCTCTAAATAATAAAAAAGTTCTAGTTTACTGATTGTATATCTCAGAAAGATGTAAAATTAAAATTAGCAAATTAGGGATTACCATCCTCAGTTCCTTGTACAGTGGCAACTCTAAATCTATCTTTGTTGTTGTTAAAGAGCTTCGTCACCAAAATGGAAGAACTTTGAATCGCGGAATCGCCGAGTATATATGAGGTATCGAGCTTAAGATGAGGAGGGGATAACATAAAAATATTAGATATGGATATAAGGTAAGAAAAAGAAGTGGGTTTTGTTTATATCAAATATATCATACAACGTAGGTTTAAATTTTCAGCTAATATACAAAACGACATCGTTTTGCAAAAAAAAAAAAATCCCCCAATTCAGGGGGGCCAGGGACCCCCTGGACCCTCCCAATCCGCCTCTACCTCTCACGATCACTAGAATCTAGGCTCAGTTGTACATACGTGTAGATGCGTACTGTCCATGAATGAGTCTCATGCGTGCCCGGGATTGGGCAAACTGTACAACACCCCCCGGCCCGCATATTCAACATGCGTGTATGGTGGTCGGCCGCACCCCGCACCAATAGGTAATATGATTATTTTATATTAGAAAATGGGTAAATATGGTGGTAATATGTTTATTTTATATTATAAAATGGGTAAACAGGGTCTTCACCCAGATATTAGAAGATTTGCGTCTTTCAAATGAGGTGTTTTTCTTTGAACGGTATGTATTATATATTATTATTTTTTTAAAATATTAGAGCAGTTACATGCTTTAACAAATAAATATTTGTTTGTATACGTTGCATCTAATTTTGTTATTGTATTAATTTTAGGATGTGGGATTAGTTTTTCAATTTAAAACAAAATTATTGAAATTTGAAGTAATGGATTGATATCGTATTTTAAACGAAATTGTCATCTGATCTACTAAATAATCAAATAACGAGTTTATGTATATTAAATGAAACAATTCTTTTTTGTCAATTATTTTGAGTTTTCATATGTATATAAACGTATGAAAATTAAAAAAAAATTATAGAGTAGCGATTCGACAAATTTTTTCATATGGAAATGAGTGTTTGGCAATAAAAAAGGTTCAAGAAGACTAATGAGGATTTTACGATGACTAGCATTTCGCCCGTACTTCGTACACGACATCTTATTTAATTTAAAATGATAATACCAAAAATTTAATAAATTTGATTGATTTCTTAAAACATCTTATTTAATTTAAATTGACAATACCAAAAATTTAACAAATTTGATTGATTTCTTAGAAAGATATTGTATGCAATTATATAAATAATCAATTCTTAGAAAGATATTATATACAGTTATATAAGTATTTAATAAAATAATGATATGCTAAAATTTATATAAAAAAGTAGCATACAATTCTATTTTAACAATGTTGAAAATTTATTTAATCCATCAAAATCTGCAATAAAAGTAATAAATATTTTTACAAATATTGTTCTCTAATTGAAAGCAATAATAAACTGTCTTCATTATTCAAATGCGGAAATGATAATCCCTTCACCCCCAATGGCTCTAAAACATTAAATGGCTCCAAAACATTAAACCTCATATAATATCAAGAACATATTATATTAACTATGAGACCTCATAGATAATATATCACAATGTACATGAATACAAACCAAAATTTTAGCTAATTTTAATATATATTACAAGAATATTAAATCACTGTCACATGATCACTTCTACGCCACCACTACCAAAATTACCAGAATTTTATCTGTAACAACATGAACACCACCAAAATCACCAATATCAAAGCAAAATCACTAGGATTCAACTAAAGTTACCAAAACTTAAACGTAAATCACTAAAAAATTTAAACGAAAATTACAATAATATTCCAGATTTAGAATTGTGTAAATATTCGAAGCTGTTGGTAATGTTGTTGACAGTAGTAAATTGAGTAAAAATGTCATCGATCGACGTTACAAACTTAGATCCATTGAGAGAGGGATGGATGAATTAGTAGAGGTGTGGTCAGGAATGTGACTGGAATTCGTGACAAACATGTTCATCAATTACTTTCGGAGTGGTGGTCGATTTGGTGACAACAAAAGATCACAGAGTGATGATGGTATATACACATACTCCCTCTCTCTCACCCATTCACACACATTATACATTATACATATGTGTATGTATATCATGAACAATGATGACAAATGGAATGAGGTGGTCATGATAACGACGGTGTAAAGCAAGTGATGGTGTCTAAGGTCGCCGAAAATGAAAGGGACATAAGAATGGATGTTGGTGAAGGTTGAGATGTAAATTAAATTTGAATGTGTGGTTATGATTAGTTTTTGATTCTCATATCTATAAAAATCTTATTTAGCACTTATCTATATATAAACACGTGAGTTTACTGACTCGTGATTAGATTTTTAAATTACGTAGTGTTTAATCATTCCAAGTTATATTTTTTAAACTGTTAGATGTGATTGTATTGTTATAATCATATATGAACTTTAGGTAAGAAATTTGAGTTATTACTAGTATCCATAAAAAGTACCACACTAATGATGTATAGTGTTTCAAAAATTAGAAATCGTCTATTTAGAAAAATCAAAACAACAACATTTTATGAATTTAAGTGGTGTCCGTGCTTTGCACGGGCTTTCATGCTAGTTTGATAATAATTACACACACACAGATATATATATATATATATATATATATATATATATATATATATATATATTGGCCATATTATTTTTTAAAAAGAAAAAAATTATTTATAAGATATAGACAAGATGATAAGTTTTAACTTTAAAAAGATAATTAGTTAGAAAATATAGAAAAGATATTACCTTTTAGCTTGAAAAGATAATTAGTTAGTTATTAGTAATTATAATATTCTTAGTTTATTTCATTAATTAGTTCGACCGTATTTTTGGAAAGAAGTTAGAAAAGCTAATAGCTGAAAAGGTAATTGGTTAGTTATTATTCCCAACTGCATGTTATATTTTGAGAAAATATTTTGTTTTGTTTTTTACAATTAAGTAAATAATTTAGGGTAATAAAATAAAATAATTAAATAATATAAGTAGCGTACCGTATCAAAAAATATTTACCAAAATTTTTAATGTTTCATATTTATAACGCAGTATAGATAGATGGGATGAAAATTGATTGAAACTTATAAAATTTGGATTTTCTTAGTGTTTTGTAATATTAAACTAAACATTCAAGTTTAGGTAGATGGGATGAAAATTGATTGAAACATTAAATTTGGGTTTAACCGGTTTCATTTGGGTTTAGAAATATTCAATTTTTTAATTAAAATTTTTAAATTTTATTTGTATTTTTTTGGGTTTCAACAGTTAACTTTTGGGGTTCAACAGTTCTATTTTGGGTTTTAGAAATATTCAGAAGGACGAATAATCCGTATACAAACTTGGGGTTTAGGGTTGTTTACAACCATAAATCCTAGACCCTAAACCCTAACTTATCCTGGCCAGGCCGCCGGACTAGTAAGAAATAATTAGTTTTTTAATTTAAATTTTAAATTTTATATGTATTCTTTTAGGGGTTCAATAGTTAAGCTTTGGGATTCAACATTTCCATTTTTGGTTTTAGAAATATTCAGACCGACGAATAAACCGTATCCGAACTTAGGGTTTAGGGTTACAACCCTAAACACTAGATCCTAAACCCTAACCTATCCTGCCCCCGATTTTTTGAAAACCAGGCCGCCGGACTCATTAAGAAATATTCAATTTTTTAATTTAAATTTTATATATATTCTCTTGGGGTTCAACAGTTAACCTTTGGGTTTCAACAGTTCTATTTTGGATTTTAGATATGGTAAACTTTTATTTATTTTAAAGAAATTTTGTTAAAAAAAAAATTAAAACCTACACATGTTCAAAATGCGTGGTTCCCTCCCACTCACGTATTTCTTAAATGCGTTTATTGAGCCACGCATGATCCATATGCGAGAGCTAGCCTTGTTGAAATTTTAAAAAAAAATTAAAAAATGGACCAGGGAAGATGGAGATGCGTAGGTGAAATTTAAAAAAAAAAAAAAAAGAAACACGTTGCCCTGCATGCATAGGTGGATTAAAAAAAATTAAAAAATGGAGCTTCGCTTCTATAGAATGCGTGTTCCTCTGGTCATTTTGGGCACTATTTTCGCGCATGATCATTTTGAAGGGTTTCGAGCATCAAACGCAGCGGAAAACAACAAAATCGAAACCCAATCGCAGGATCCATGCAAAACAATACGTTTAATACGTAGTTATGAACGTTTACCTTAAAACGAAGCTTTAACAAATTGATGACAGATGAAGGTCCAAAACAATCACCACGTAGCCCTCTTCGAGATCTACGTTGCCAAAGTAGTCCACACGAACGCTTGATCGTCCAACGATCACCGGAGCCGGTACTAGCCGAAGAACCTGCCTCTCTTTCTCTCTCTCTAACCTCCCACACGTTTTAATGAATTGCAAAAGTGTATCCCTAAACAATACATCATAAAGTATTTATAGGGAAGAAAAATTGGGTTAAAACCCTAAATCGAATTGGGCTTCTCCAAACCCATTCTAATTTGGTTTTATTAGTAAAATTCGAATTCTCTTTAACAATTAATTAAGACCAGCTTAATTAATTAATAACCAATTACGAATTTAATGATTTAATTTAAATTAAAACTCCTTTTAAACGTTCTTATTGTGTAACCCTTTAGGTTATTATTACGTTGGCAATAATTTTAATATCCAATAATAAAATTATAAACAATGAGCGGCATCTAGTAATACATCATTGCTACCCAAATAATAATAATAATTGGTGATCCAATTAAACCTTTCGTGTTTAATGTTTCCGTGTAATATAATCCCTTTAACCAAATATTATAGATTAAACTCGAGGCATGTTATTGGTCATCCTCTTCAACGTTTAATCCGGGTTTCCTTGATCAATGAGTAGACTATTAAAACAAATCAATATTTGAGCATGGCCATGCATTTTCATAGTCCCACTCAATCAAGAGGCCAATAATATCTCTCCTAATAATAGAAGGGTTAAATCCTATATCTATCATTCATATTTCTCATACAACTCATAATATACCCGATCTCCACTTTTATCATCACCCGGTCAAAGGTAACTTTTAATGTAGTCAAAGTATATTAATCCTCATATAGAAATATAATGATGTCAAGTCTAAGGATCATTACACCATTATCACTGTGAGTCTTTCTAATGACCTTATTAACATGTAGAATCTCACAACGGGTTAATCCAGTGCCATGTATAAAATTGCATGCACCTATGTTCTTGAATCTAGTATCACTATACCTATGACCAGTGAGATGTGGTCATCTGTCAACAAACATATTAATCTTTATGCATTATAATTGTCCCTTAATAATAATGCTCGATTAGGGATATTCATGAATATAAACACTATTCATATAATCTCATTTTTAAGTCACATACTTAAAGATATAGAATACATGTTCTATATTCCAAGGACTTTTATTACTATAACATTTATATCGCAGTAAATTAAGACAAAATAAATTAATGAAGAATAATCCATAGAACATAATCATCAAATAACAAAATAGTCTTTCCTAGAACCATAACTACATTGTCTCTAGGGCACTAACACTATCAATCTCCCACTTGCACTAGAGCCAATCACCCATGTATCTAATACCCATGGAACTAGTGTGACCTTCGTGCTTCTGCTGCGACAAAGCCTTAGTTAGTGGGTCCGCAACATTATCATTAGTATGCACTTTACATATATGTATATCTCCTCTCTCGTTTATCTCTCGAAGAAGGTGATTTCTCCTAAGTATATGCTTTGCCTTGGAATGGGACCTTGGTTAATTAGCCTGCGCAATGGCTCCATTGTTATCGCAATACAGATCAACTGGATCTGCGATCGATGGAACCACACCAAGTCTTGTAATAAACTTCCAAATCCAAACAGCCTCTTTGGCTGCTTCACTGGCAGCAATATACTTAGCTTCCATTGTAGAATCAACTACTGTCTTTTGCTTTGAACTTTTCAAACTTACAGCACCTCCATTTAGACAAAACACAAATCCAGACTAAGACACAGAATCGTCCCTATCTGTCTGGAAACTAGCATTAGTGTAACCTCTTACAACTAGCTTCTCATATCCTCCGTATATCAAGAACGAATCTTTATTCCGTTTAAGGTAATTAAGAATATTCTTGATAGCTGTCCAGTGACCCTCACCTGGATTAGACTGGAATCTGCTCGTCATGCTCAAAGCATACGAGACATAAGGACGAGTACATATCATTGCATACATTATAGAACCAATTGCCAAAGCATATGGTACTTTACTCATACAGTCCTTATCATATGATGATTTAGGACAGTTTTCCTTTGAGATCACTATCCCATAAGACACTGGGACATATCCCCTCTTTGCCTCTTGCATCCCAAAATGATGCAATACCTTGTCAATGTATGTACTCTGACTTAAGCCGATTAATCTTTTAGATCTATCTCTATAGATCTTGATCCCTAAGATATAGGCAGCATCGCCTAAGTCTTTCATCGAGAAATTTTTTTTTTCCAAACAAAATCTTCACAGCCTGTAGAGAAGGAATGTCATTCCCTATTAGTAATATGTCATATACATATAATACTAGGAATGCCACATGGCTCCCACTAACCTTTTTGTAAACACACGGTTCATCCTCATATTGTATGAAGCCAAACTCTTTGATTGTTTCATCAAAACGAATGTTCCATCTTCTAGAGGCCAGCTTTAATCCATAAATGGATCGTCGCAACTTACAAACAATTCTAGCAAACCTCGAATTGACAAAACCCTGAGGTTGTGTCATGTACACATCCTCTTCTAAGCTCCCATTTAAGAAAGCGATCTTGACATCCATTGGCCAGATCTCATAGTCATAATAAGCTGCTATCGCAAGCAAAATCCTGATGGATTTGACCATAGCTACTGGTGAGAAAGTTTCATCATAGTCAATACCATGAATTTGCTTGAAACCTTTCACCACTAGTTTTGCTTTGTAGGTCTATAAATTTCCATCCATGTCAGTTTTCTACTTGAAAACCCACTTGCACTCTATGGGTTTTACCCCATTAGGTGGTTCAACCAAAGTCCATACTTGGTTTTCATACATGGAATCCATCTCAGATTTCATGGTCTCCATCCATCTCTTAGAATCTGGATGATTCATAGCATCCTTGTAGGTGAGAGGCTCATCATTATCTACAAGCATCACATCGCCATTTTGAGTCAGGAGAAATCCATAATATCTCTCTGGCTCATGGCGAATCCTACTAGATCTACGAACGACCTGTGTTTCTTGAGCAGTATTGTTCTCAACATCTTGAGTCTCATTCTGCTCATGTTCCAACTCTGGTTCAACATTATTTTGTAGTTCTCAATCCTCATCGAGATCTAATATTCTCCCACTGTTTTTCTTAGAAAGTAGTTCTTTCTCTAGAAACACAGCCGTTCGAGCAACAAACACTTTGTTCTCAGAAGGTTTATAGAAATAATACCCTTTAGTTTCTAATAGGTATCCTATAAAATTACATTTATATGATTTCGGTCCTAGCTTATCAGAGACCAAGCGTTTCACAAACGCTTCACATACCCAAAATTTCATAAATGACATGCTATTACGCTTATCAGTCCATATCACATATGGTATCTTTTGAACCAATTTTGAAGGAACTCGGTTTAGTGTTTATGCAACTGTCTCTAGGGCATAACCCCAGAAACTGATTGGAAGATCTGCATGACTCATCATCGACCGTACCATGTCCAACAAGGTATGATTTCTCCTTTCAGACACCCTATTCCATTGTGGTGTTCCAAGAGGAGTGAGTTGTGATACGATACCACACTCCTTTAGGGAATTCTTGAATTCCAAGCTTAAGTATTCTCCCCCACGATCAGATCATAGAGTTTTAATACTTTCGCCTAATTGCTTTTCAACTTCAGCCTTATACTCTTTGAATTTTTCAAATGATTCGGATTTGTTCTTCAAAAGATACACATATCCGTATCTACTAAAATCATCAGTAAAGGTTATGAAATAATATAAGCCACCTCTTGCCATCGTAAGTATTGGACCACATACATCACTATGTATCAATTCCAATCATTGGTGGCCCTCTCACCTTGACTGTAAAAGGAGATTTAGTCATTTTGCCAATGAGACATGGTTCGCATTCTTCGTATGATTCAAAATCAAACTTATCCAAGTATCCATCCCTATGTAATTTGGAAATGCAATTCTCATTTATAAGGCCTAAACGACAGTGCCAGAGGTATGTGTGATTTGAGTCATTTGTCTTTAGACATTTGTTATTTATATTATAGACAGGAGTATCAAGATCAAGAACATATAAACCATTAAACAAACGTGCAACCCCATAGGTAACATTATTGAATGAAAACGAACAACCATTGTTCTGAATCAAAAACGAAAAACCAATCTTGTCCAAACAAGAAACGGAAATAATGTTTTTGCAAATCACAGGCACGTAATAACAGTTCTCAAGTTCTAAAATAAACCCGATGGGCAACGATAAATAATAAGTCCCTACAGCTAAGGCAGCAACCTTTGCTCCATTGCCAACACGTAGGTCGACTTCTCCTTTCACCAAAATCCTACTCCTTCGAAGTTCTTGCACATTCATACAATGTGGGAACCACATCCAGTATCCAATACCCATGATGTCGAAGGAGATAAACTGACTTCTGTAACATAAATACCTGAATTCGAAATCTGAACAGCCTTCAGTTTCTTTAGATCCTCCAAATAATTTTGACAGTTTCTGTTCCAATGACCCGACTTCATGCAATAGTGACAATCACCTTTTGCAACACCTCATGTAGGCATCAAAGCCCTTTTAGGAGTTTGTCTTGGATTAGCATTAGATTTGGATCCAATCCTCTTCTTGCCTTTCCATTGCCAATCGAGGAAGTTTGTTCTTGTCTTCTCGTCCTTCTCAAGGACTGATCGTACAGAGAAGTTTATTTGAGTTGTTTGTCATTTGAATATCCACAATGTTAAAATGCATAAAATAATTAGTCTACGGTATTATTAATTTATGTTCAAGTGATTATTCATATATATTTAGAATATATATCTTCCACTATTTTTATCAAATTAATAGCCCTTACTATTAATTCGAAAAGAATATCCCATAAATCTTTCTAGTGAGCCAAGATCCATATTTCGTCATGTCCTAAGTCAACCACTGGTAGTCCTTAAAACATGATTATTTAGGTAGACAACAGTTGTCAATTATATTATATATAATTCTTGGATAGTTTGGTGAACAACGATTGATCTTATCTATCTAATAGATTTTTAACCAAACTCTATGCTTCTAAGTTCATAATAGTTGAATATAACCGTTTATTTTCACCTTATTATGACGACTCAGTTAAGTTAGACCAAATGATACAACGGCCGAATATAACCGTTTATATTCGTCGCATCTCACCACGATAGATAGGAGTCCCCTGCCACTGACAGCCCTTCCCTTTATCGATCTAGGATTCGATGAGTGTTCATTCATTGGAAAGCATCCGATTAAAACTTAATATTTTGTTAAGGGGTTTAGAAAATTTATAACGATCATGATCACATCATAAAGAGATCCTCAATTTTCCTTGAACCAAATATTTCAAATTGACATCTTAAATTGTTCATTTCCCAGGTATATGGAGGATCCCAATGGTCACACTTAATACCCATTAACCTTACGAATACGCATATCCGTTTTTGTCAGAAAATACCAGTTTTAGATATCAAAAATGCATATTTAATTCCGTGTTTTAAAAATCCATATTTCATAAACACAAGAATCTCATGATCGTTTGTTAATATTAAAATCTTGAATCGTTATAGATTTTATCTTGTTTAGTATGGCAAACATGGCATGGGTGACGTATCTAATACATGCATAATTAATCTAATTAAACATGCATCTTTATCTCTACACATACATTGTATCGCATACGTTCATATATATGTAAAGTGCATAAATTAAATGTGTTTGGTATGGCCCATCCTATGTGATCTTTTCAAGCTAATGAAAAGATCAAGGTCAATCTATGGTGGTTAAGAAAATACAATTTAAATACATGTCTTCTTATATGCCTCCTTAGATCGCCTCCTTGCTTGCTTGTCTTCATGTACATTACATAAACAAAACAACTATACTAATGTACTTACAAGAAGAACTCGAGTTACATTCGAGATTTAATCATTACAAGGAATGACGACATGCAAGTCGTATTTAGAAACCAAACCATAAACAAAAACCTCTATCCTATTGATCTTAGGGCCATAACCAATCACCATGCTCATATAACAATTAAGAACATGTAACCATATCATATTTCAGATGATCCAATCAAAGAAATCATATAACACAAAAATCAGAAAATCAGAATCAAATTCTGAAAATAATAAATCGCCGTTTTCAAGCACTAAACGACGTCAAACGCCTTACAGAAGAGTCGATGATAGTTTTGCTATCAGTTTTGTTCAGACGCTCGTTTGCAGTCAGAAAACACATATCGTTTGCGAAAATCGGACACTGGACACAGATTTCACCAAATCTTAACAGCGTATACAGAAATCGTATCTTATATAATCCCCATATCAAGAACAAACATAAATCATATATATATCAATATATATATATATATACAGATTATATGATCATCATCAACACATCATAACATATCATATCTAATATGATCTAATTTTCAGAAAATTCGAGATTAAATCACAAAACCATAAATCGCTGTTTACAGACAGTAAACTACGTCAAACGGCTTACAGATGCAAACTTGAATTTCTCAGTCTTGCTCAGTGGCCCGATTCCAGTCAGAAAACATATATCGTTTGTGAAAATCGGACACAGTGTGCATATTTCACTAAATTTCCAAAGTTTTCCGGAAATCGTATCGTATACAATCTCCAAAATAAGAACAAGCATGTATCATATACACTCAGCAATTTATACAATCATCCCGTGATTATACATTCCACTAATATATCATATGTTCAAAACATATACATACACATCTCGTATAATCACAAAACCATGGCAAATCACATACATGCTTACATACACCAAAACTGTTAAACACATAACCGAATTAAAAGCGTTTTGCAAGTAGCTCTGATGCCATTGAAGGGTTTCGAGCATCAAACGCAGCGGAAAACAATAATTAAAACAATAAAATCGAAACCCAATCGCAGGACCCATGCAAAACAATACGTTTAATTCGTAGTTATGAACGTTTACCTTAAAACGAAACTTTAACAAATTGATGACAGATGGAGGTCCAAAACAATCACCACGCAGCCCTCTTCGAGATCTACGTTGCCAAAGTAGTCCACACGAATGCTTGATCGTCCAACGATCACCGGAACCGGTACTAGCCGAAGAACCTGCCTCTCTCTCTCTCTAGCCTCCCACACGTTTTAATGAATTGCAAAAGTGTATCCCTAAACAATACATCATAATGTATTTATAGGGAAGAGAGATTGGGCTAAAACCCTAAATCGAATTGGGCTTCTCCAAACCCATTCTGATTTGGTTTTATTAGTAAATTCGAATTCTCTTTAACAATTAATTAAGACCAGCTTAATTAATTAATAACCAATTTCGAATTTAATGATTTAATTTAAATTCATAATTTAAATTAAAACTCCTTTTAAACGTTCTTATTGTGTAACCCTTTAGGTTATTATTACGTTGGCAATAATTTTAATATCCAATAATAAAATTATAAACAATGAGCGGCATCTAGTAATACATCATTGCTACCCAAGTAATAATAATAATTGGTGATCCAATTAAACCTTTCGTGATTAATGTTTCCGTGTAATATAATCCCTTTAATCAAATATTATAGATTAAACTCGAGGCATGTTATTGGTCATCCTCTTTAACGTTTAATCCGGGTTTCCTTGATCAATGACTAGACTATTAAAACAAATCAATATTTGAGCATGACCATGCATTTTCATAGTCCCACTCAATCAAGAGGCCAATAATATCTCTCCTAATAATAGAAGGGTTAAATCCTATATCTATCATTCATATTTCTCATACGACTCATAATATACCCGATCTCCACTTTTATCATCACCCGGTCAAAGGTAACTTTTAATGTAGTCAAAGTATATTAATCCTCATATAGAAATATAATGATGTCAAGTCTAAGGATCATTACACCATTATCACTGTGAGTCTTTCTAATGACCTTATTAACATGTAGAATCTCACAACGGGTTAATCCAGTGCCATGTATAAAATTGCATGCACCTATGTTCTTGAATCTAGTATCACTATACCTATGACCAGTGAGATGTGGTCATCTGTCAACAAACATACTAATCTTTATGCATTATAATTTTCCCTTAATAATAATGCTCGATTAGGGATATTTCGGAATATAAACACTATTCATATAATCTCATTTTTAAGTCACATACTTAAAGATATAGAATACATGTTCTATATTCCAAGGACTTTTATTACTATAACATTTATATCGCAGTAAATTAAGACATAATAAATTAATGTAGAATAATCCATAGAACATAATCATCAAATAACAAAATAGTCTTTCCTAGAAGCACAACTACATTGTCTCTAGGGTACTAACACTATCACATTTTGGGTTGTGTGATTTAAATTATGGTTATTGGGAACTTTCACCCACAAATTTATAACTTAGAAATATTCATTTTAATCAAATTTGAACTAGATTTCAATTTTTAAGTGAAGTTTGAACTCAATTCTCCCATATTTTACCATCTAAGTTTAGGTTTATTATCCACGATTTTAATTAAATCACAAATGATAAAATCTATGATTGTAAATAAATTATATTTATAATTGTACTTAAAATTGATAAACATAATTTTAGCATAAGAGGGTAATATTTTTAATTTAAATAGAAATGTTGAGTCTATATACTTTAACAAAATTATATAATCTTATAATTTAGTAAATTGTCAATTTATTATTCTAAATAAATTGCCAAAAATTATTGCTTAATCGAGATTCAATTGTATGTTAGTATTGTAATAAATAAATAAATTAATACATATTATCTATTATTATTATCTAAATTATTAGTTATTCATTTAGCTTTTTCCTAATTTATGCACTAAGAATCACTTTTTTAATGCAGGAATACAGTTAGAAAAATGGAAAATTATCAAAAATATTCAATTTTTTAATTTTTTTTAAAAATACGACCAAAATTGCAAATGAGGTTACGCAACAGGTTACAAATAGTTGCAAATGAGGTTGCAAAAAATGTATTTGTAATTATAAACTAGGTTGCTTATATTTTTGGAAAAAAATTCTTTAATTTTTGAAAAAAGTGCTAGAAAATATGTAAAAATAATATTTTTTTTTTGAAGGAATTTTTTTATTTAAAAATATAAATAAAATACAGAAGTACAGCTATCCCTATGGGTTTTTTTTGCCAAGTTACTTATTGAGAAAATGCCCTCAATATCACATTTCCAACACAATTGGTCCAAAATATCACAACTCAAAAACTTGGTCCCAAATATCACTTCAAGACATCGTGTAGCGTTTAATTTTTCAACAAAAAACGCTATTTCGTGTAACGTTTTATATATTTTTTTATTTTTATTTTAAAAAATGCTACATTAAGTTGTGTTTTGGAGGGGGAGACGCTAGATTAAACTGTGTTTTGGGGAAACGCTAGTTTAAGTTGTGTTTTATGGGGGAAGACCAAAGATTAAGTTGTATTTTGGGGAAGACTAAAGATAGGTAACGCTAAAAATATTAAAATGTTATATTATATTGTGTCTTGGAATAATATTTGGGAAGTTTTTTTATTGAAAATGTGATAGAAAGGGACAATGCCGATAACTCCCAAGTAGGGGTGAGCACGGTTTACCGAAAACCGGTTAAACCAACCAAACCGAAAGTTTAGGTTTTTTTTCGATTTGGGTTGGTTATGGTTTTAAATTTTTAAAAACCGAAAATTTTGGGTTGGGTTTGGTTTTACTAATTTTTCCACCCGATTTAACCAACCCGACCATTAAGATTAAATAATATATAAATATTATATATCTATACTATACTATTATAAGCGAAACAGGGTATAATTGGTTAGTCAGTCAGTCGGTCGGTTAACACCTTCCCAAAAAGTTTGCTAACACCTTCCAAAAATGAAAAAATAAATTAAAATACATATAAAATTTTATTTTACAAAAAAAAACCAAATATTTAACCTAATAACAAACTATTTTAATTACACTCCAATTAATATTCAATTACATACTATTTTAGTTATATTTGAGTTAAAATTCTTCAACACCCAAATTTTTTAGACTCTTTCAATTACTTGGAAACCAAATATTTTCATAATCAATTTAAATAATTTTAATATCACATATTTATTAACAAATTTACAACAAAATATAAATAAAAAAACTATATAATAAACAATAAAAATTTCACACAATTACAAATTTATATTAAATTCTATTTTAAACAAATATTACATTATGGATTATTATGGAATCATAATTTGAAGGTAGAATTGATTGGCTGGTTGGTCGATTAACACCATCCTAAAAAGTTTGCTAACACCTTCCAAAAATGAAAAAATAAATTAAAATGCAAATAAAATTTTATTTTACAAAACATAAACCACATATTTAACTTAATAACAAACTCTTTTAATTACACTCCAATTAATATTCAATTACATACTCTTTTAGTTATACTAGCTTAAAACCCGTGCAATGCACGGATTTTTTTTACTATTATATGATTTTTTCAATAATTCGAATGAATTTTTTATGATATGAATTTTGTAAATAACATTTTTAAATAATAAGATTTTAAAATAATTACATATATATATATATATACATATATTGGCCATATTGTTTTTTAAAAAAGGAAAAATTAGTTAAAAAATATTGATAAGATGATACGTTTTAGCTTAAAAAGGTAATCAGTCAATTATTAATTATTGTGGTATTATTTTATTGAATAAAAATTATCCGTAATACTATTGGAAGAGGATAGGTTTTAGTAAGAGAAAATATAAAAGGTAACATGTTTTAGTTAAAAATATAATTTGTTAGTTATTAGTAATCATAGTAATATTATTTTATTTCATTAAATATAATTGCGCGTAATATTTTTAGAATATAAAAGATTACATGTTTACCTAAAAATGAAATTAATCAGTTATTAAAAAAATAGAAAAGATAAAATGTTTTTACCAATAATAAATATTTAAGTAAGGATACTTAAGTAAGAAATGAAAGTTTGAAAATGAGATATTTTTGTTTGAAAATGAGATATTTTATTTAGAAAAAATATAAAATATATTACATTTTAGCTGAAAAAGGTAATCAAATAGTTATTAGTAATTATAATTTTAGAGATTATGTCTTAGGTAAGTTTTCTGGATACACAAATTTTATATGCAAATATGGGGTGGACATTTTTGTAAAATCAGGATTCCTTTGAAATTTTACAATATTATTAATTAGCCATGCGGGCCCAGTAAGTTTTAAAAAGATAATGTGTTTTATCTGAAAAGTAATTTATTAGTTATTAGGAATTATAATATCGTTATTTTATTTTATAAAATAGAACTACATGTTTTTACCAATAATTAATATTTAAGTAAAATATCAAAGTTTATTCATTAATTATAATGGTCATATTTTTGGAAAGAAGATATTTTGGTTAGAAAAGCTAATAGTTGAAAAAGGTAATTAGTTAGTTATTATTTAGGAGAAGTGTTGGAAAGAGCTGCGTGTAATATTTTGAGAACATATTGTGTTTTGTTTTTTTTATAATTAAGTAAAATCATTAAGGATAATAAAGTAAAACAACATGTTTTTACTAATAATAAATATTTGAGTAAAGATAATTAAGTATAAAAATAAGTTTGAAAATGATATATTTTAGTTAAAAAAATATATTATCTTTTAACTGGAATAGCTAATCAATTAGTTATTAGTAATTATAATATTATTAGTTTATTTCATTAATTAGAACGATCATACTTTTTGAAAGAAGATATTTAATTTGAAAAATTGTGTTTATTTTTAATAATTAAGTAAAATAATTAAGGATAATAGTGTATAACAGTTAAATAAGGTAATTACCGTACCGTGCCAAAAAACAGGTACCAAAACTTTTAATGTTTTGTCTTTTATAATATAGTATATTATTTGAGTTAAAATTCTTCACCTACACCCAACTTTTTTAGACTCTTTCAATTACTTGAAAACCAAATATTTTTAAAATCAATTTAAATAATTTTAATATCACATATTTATTAACAAATTTACAACAAATTATAAATCAACAAAGTGAAAATAAACTAAAACCATGTAATAAACAATAAAAATTTCACACAATTACAAATTAATATTAAATTCTATCTTAAACAAATATTACATTATGGATTATTATGGAATCATAATTTGAATATGATAATATCAATAAAAATTTGAATGTAAATATATAAGATACTTCCATTTATATTTATATTATTATGACAAAATATAGTCATAATTCGAACAATATATCATATAATTAAACGATTATTATTCAATAATATATATTATGCCAATATTGTATTAAGTAATATATATGAGATAAATAATTATTAAATATAAATAAAAAGTTATTTAAATTTAAGAATGCCGTGCATCGCACGGGTTATAGGATATATATATATATATATATATATATATATATATATATATATATATATATATATAGGCCTTTGCTCCATACAGAACACTCTTATATAACAAACAACAAAGAACACCTTAGATCTATTAGATCCTTTGGCCCCGCCAGGGGCACCCAATACAAAAAGTTATTATTTTTTTACCCTCTATATATCAAGTCTGCAAAAAAAAAATTAAAAATTAAAAATTACTGTTCACGTGATGACGTCATCATGACGTCATCACGTGAACAGTAAATTTTCAAAAAAAAAATTTTTTTGTTGCTGGATGGATGGAGCCTAAAAAAATAAGAACTTTTTATATTGGGTGGCCCCGCCAGGGGCAATGGATCTATGAGATATGAGGTGTTCTTTATTGTTTGTTATATAAGGTGTTTGCCATGGAGTGCAACTCTCTCTCTATATATATATATATATATATATAGGGTCTTGTTCTAATAGAAACTAACTTAGAACAGAAACTAGAAACTAAACCTAAATTAAATATTTCAAGCTAATCTAATGACCAAATTAGGGGTACCCCAATACAAAAAACGTTTAAAATTCTTGGCTCTATTCAACAAAAACATAAAAAAAATTAAAAAAATTAAAAAAAAGTTACTGGTCATATGATGACGTGGCACGTGAACAGTAACTTTTTTTTTTTACTTTTTTAATTTTTTTTTATATTTTTGTTGAATAGAGCCAAGAATTTTATAAGTTTTTTGTGAAGGTGCCCCTAGCGGGACCATTAAAATAAATGAAATATAATTTATTTAGTGTAGGTTTCTAGTTTCTATTCTAAGATTGGTTTCTATTTGAACGCTAGCCTATATATATATATATATATATATATATATATATATATATATATACATAGGGTGTGCCTCAAAAGAGAACTCATTATTTGAAGAAAGCTAAGGTACTAATCCTAACCGTTGGATGTATTATAATCAACGGCCCCGCCAGGGGCACCCACACATTAATCAAATACACCCACACACACATTCCCACCTAATTCCCTCCATTTTAAATTTGATTTTTCCCGTCAATCGGTGATATTTTTTTAAAATCTAATTTCACCACATTTTTCTTCATCTCCCAACGATCAGTTTGCATACCATATGTGCTATATTTTAATTTAGTTTTCTTAGTTTTCTTTTTAAGGGGTTTTCTCTAGATCCCTACTCACTATATTATATATATATATATATATATGGGAGCAGGTTCGCAACCACGGGTGGACAGCCACCAGGAGCAATGTTACATTGCGCCAGGCGCAATGTTACATTGCGCCAAGGACAGCTGAAAAATTACCTGGGGCATTGTTACATTGCGCCTGGGGCAATGTTACATTGCCCCAGGTCGCAATGTTTCATTGCCCCAGGCGCAATGTAACATTGCCCATGGTTTATTATTATTATTTTAATTCAATATAATTTGAAATAATGAATAATTCTATTGGATATGATTTCAAACTAATCTAAGTAATTGCGACTAATTATGAAATTACAAATAAGTTTATATAATTTTTTAAAAAATTGAAACATTAAACCCTGACGAAACCCTGTTTAAGGGTTCTATTCAAAGTACTAGTTGATCGTTAAATTACCAAACCAAATAAATTTATTTTTTTTTAGAATTTTTGACAATAACATTAAAAAGGATGGATCATGACCTCCGTACGGTTGGGTCGTTGAGAAATATTTTTAAAAAAATCGAAACACTAAACCATATCGAAACCCTGTTTATGGTATCTAGTTAAATTACTAGTTGATCATTAAATTACCAAACTAAATATATTTATTTTTTTCTGAAATTTTGGCAATAACATTAAAAAGGATGGATCATGACCTCCGTACAGTTGGGTCGTCGAGAATTATTTTTAAAAAAATCGAAACACTAAACCCTGACGAAACCCTTTTATTTGATCTCCGATGCTATCTATAACATCGTCATTGTTTAAATTTAAATTTGTCATCTCCATTACTGTTTTCGTCTGTTTTTCAACAAGTGGGTACCTCTAATTTGTACATATCAATTTATGATTACTTAAGTTGAACATACAAAATACTCAAATTAAGTTAATTGAATTTACGATTATTACAAACAAAAATCACAACTAAATATTCAAATTAAGTGAATTGAATTTTTATTCAAATAATTGTTACACACATTTTGAGTATTTTTTGATTTAATTGCTCAAAATTTAAAGTCCATAAGAAATGAAAAGTATTTATAATGCAATGTTAATGATATTTTCAATTTTCAATGAATAAATATTCATTTCTAGGTATAAAACAAAAAAAAACGTGTAGCAATGAATCATTGCGACAAGAGCAATGAAACAATGCCCCAGATGGAACTGACGCAATGAAACATTGCGCTAGAAAAAAAAATTTTAACTTGCAATAACTAAAATGGGTGGCGGTGGGTGGTTATTTAATGCCCACCTGGGGCAATGTTTCATTGCTCCAGGCGCAATGAAACATTGCTCCAGCCAGGAATAAGAAACACAATTTCAATTTTATCGTACTTTCACTAATTTTCAATTACTTTACTTTTAAATTATATAAACATATTTGTAATTTAGTAATTAGTTGCAATTAATTAGATTAGTTTGAAATCATATCCAATAGAATTATTCATTATTTTAAATTATATTAAATTATATTTAAATTTTAATAAACTAGGGGCATTGTTACATTGCACCTGGAGCAATGAAACATTGCGACCTGGGGCAATGTAACATTGCTCCAGGCGCAATGTAACAATGCGCCTGGTGGTTGGCCTTTCGGAGCCACCCGTGGTTGTGGAAGGGCTCCCTATATATATATATAGGCCTTTACTCCATACAGAACACTCTTATATAACAAACAATAAACAACACTATAAAATCATTTTTTCCAATAGATCCATTGGCCCCGCCAGGGGCACCCAATACAAAAAGTTCTTATTTTTTATCTTCTATACATTCAGCAAAAAAAAAATTAAAAAAGTTTTTTTTAAAAAAAATCATTGTTCATGATGACGTCACTGCTGATGTCATCATGAACAGTGTTTTTCCCAAAAAAAATTTTTTTTAATTTTTTTTTTTGCTAAATGGATATAATATAAAAAAATAAGAACTTTTTGTATTGGGTGTCATGACGGAACTCTTATATTGAATTAAATATGAGGTGTTCTTTATTGTTCTTTATATAAGGTGTTCTTCATGGAGTGCAACTCTATATATATATATATATATATATATATATATATATATATATATATATATATGGGAGCCCTTCCACAACCACGGGTGGATCCGGATGGCCAACCACCAGGCGCAATGTTACATTGCGTCTGGCGCAATGTTACAATGCACCGTATAGCCAACCACCAGGCGCAATGTTACATTGCGCCTATCGCAATGTTACAATGCTCCTACTTTATTATTATTTTGATTTAATATAATTTAAAATAATGAATAATTCTATTAGATGTGATTTCAATCTAAGTAATTGCAACTAATTTACAAATATATTTATATAATTAAAAAGTAAAGTAATTAAAATATTTATCAATAATTCGTATAATTCTCTATTCGATTAACTTATTTGTAAGTTAAAATATGATTGAGACCTTATCAATTAAATTAGAATGTTGTTTGATTTCATTAATTGTGATGAATGTTGCCCTACATTCAATAATTGACCATTTTTTTGATTTTTTCCCCATTTTAACTCGTTTGTGAAATAAATTAAAAAATTAAATAAAAATAGGAAAAGACAAATTAGCCCTTAATGGTTGGCACAATATTATTATGATCATAAGTATTTTCAAACATTTTTATTTATTAATATTTATTTGAATGATTTAATAAATGAAAATAAAGTAAAATTGAAACAAATAGAAAATAAGACTTGAAATGACAAATAAACCCTTACTATTGCCGCAATGATTCATCGCGCCATACGCGAAATAACTTTTACCCCGTGCCGCAATGTTTCTTCTTCATTTCAATTTTAAACCGTAAAAACACTGACTCCGGCGATTCCAGCTCAGGCGATTCCGGCGATTAGTTCGATATCAGTTATCATCATCATCACTAGGTACATCTTCTTAACACAATTTATACATAAACACACATACACACACGAACTTACACTTACATGTACATAATGTTCTTGTTCGAATTTTTTAGGTTTATGGTTTGTTTTTATTTGAATTTAATATGCAAATCATGCTCGAATTAAGTTGAATTTGGGTTGAATCGTGTCTAGCCGCTACTCTTGCAAACTCAAATTTGCCTGCTAAGTTTTTATTATTACTGCCTTTTAAGTGTTTGATGAAAGTTCCCTAACAAATTTAAACCTATGAGGGCAAAGTTCATGGAAAACCGACCAAAGCAACCAAATGGTTATGATTGTGGCGTGTACGTTTGCAAGTATATGGATGCTATCCTTAATGGCATATCGTTACATGAGGCGGAGTGGGGATCCACCCTTACTTCTACCACTTTCCGGTATCGCATAGCGTGGGAGCTTCTTAGTGGGGAAGCTCGAAATATTTCTGAATATGGGAAGTTGCAGAGGAACAAGGGCCTTTAGATTAGTGTTTATTCGTGTTTATTAGATTTAATGTTGGATTGTAATTATTAGATTTGATTTTGGATTGTAATTTTGGATCATAAATATGTAATTTTGGATTGTAAATTTGATTTTGTTTTGATTTTATTTTTTAACAGGTTTATTTGGATTTTTTAGAAACAGACTGCACTTTTAGCAGTTTTTTAAAAGTTATACAGACTGCACTTTGCAGTTTTTTTTGCAGAATGACCTGGCGCATTGATACATTGCGCCTGGCGCAATGTTTCATTGCGCCAGGACTTAAAAAACTGGATTTTTTAAGGAATTTTGATTTTTCTTTAATTATAATAAAATATTACATTTTTTAAAAAAAATTCAATTATTATAACATTTTAAGATTTTAGAAGGTGTAAAACATTTTTTTTAAATAATTTTGGCACAAGATTCCAAAAATTAGTAAAAACAGCCATTTTATGCAGTTTATAATCCTCTGTTTTACTCTGTTTCTGGACCTGGTGCATTGATACATTGCGCCTGGCGCAATGTTTCATTGCGCCTGTACTTAAAAAACTGTATTTTTTAAGGAATTTTGATTTTTCTTTAATTATAATAAAATATTACATTTTTTAAAAAAATTTCAATTATTATAACATTTTAAGATTTTAGAAGGTGTAAAACATTTTTTTTAAATAATTTTGGCACAAGATTCCAAAAATTAGTAAAAACAACCATTTTATGCAGTTTATAATCCTCTGTTTTACTCTGTTTCTGGACCTGGCGCATTGATACATTGCACCAGGCGCAATGTTTCATTGCGCCTGTACTACTTTGATTTTTTTTATTAAAGAAAACTGCATAAACTGCGTTTTACTAATTTTTTCATGATTTTAGTTATTTTATTAAATTTAATTTTACTAGTTGCTCATGAATAAAAATTAGAATAATTTTAAATAGTACATAAATATTATGAATACGAATAATACATAACATATTCAATTGTTTTTTGGACAATTTCTTCTATCATGATTTGTTCCAACTTCTCCGCACTTTCCGCACTTTCTTGGCTTCGTATTTGAAGTTGAAGTTTCAATACCACTTTTATATCTTTCCGCTTTCTTTCTTCCCTTCGTTTTTGACATTGGTGGATCAAATATTGGATCATCTTGATAGTAATCATCTTGATATAACGAATCATTCATCCTTTCCTTACGTTCTTCCGGGAAAGCATTTTTCACATGACATTTCTCTCTCTCAATCAAATTCATCACGTAATTGAACCGTCGTACGGAACAACTACCAATAGCACCCAAACCTTGAAAAGATTTGCACAATGCACTATACCTTGATGATTGTGATGCACCAACATTTGCAAGAACGGGAGGCGTATATGGTAGAGGTCCGGCAATTTGGTTGCCTTTCATAGTCCACCTAGGCATGATGTAATCTTTTGGTATTTGGGTTTTTTGTTGTTTATCGAGGTAACGGATCATGTGTCTACAAATCATTCCGGAATGTTCGAACTTTTTACAAGCACATTCAATCCTTTGGTCGATATGAACCGTCAATTGATAACTTCTTCTACGATTCTCCGGTACGGTAGACTTCTCCACCAAATACATTTTAAACAAGTAACATCCCAACCCTTTAACTTTCTTCACGACATAAGATTGACTTTTTAAAAGCTCCTTTTGAAATTTTTTAAACATTTCCTTTGTGTAAACTTCGGATGCATGAATTTCCAAGGATGAGTGCAATACTAGTCTTCTTTCGGTTTCCTCGGTGTCGAAATCACATTTAACCTCCTTAAGATATTGTGTCTCCAAAGCCTTTTGTGAATTTTCGATGAATTCTTTCAAACCGGTAGATGCTTGCACATATTCATCAAAAATAGCATTCATAGACTCGCTCCTTGAGGTAGTGGTCATACCGGCGGAAAAATAATTTCTCGTGTAAGCACCGATCCATTGATCTCTAATAGCATACATTTGATTTAACCAAACATGATCCTCAAGTTGGTACTTCTCGACCAATTCCTCCCACTTACCTTGGAATTCCGTTGGTGACAACGACTTGTACACACATGCATTGAAATCCGATTTGAAATCCGGATAGTTGGTGTACAAATTAGACAACTTCTCGGGAAACTTATTACTTATATGCCATGTACAATATATATGCTTTGTATGTGGCATAATCTCAGCAATAGCATTACTCAAAGCGAGGTCTTGATCGGTGATAATTGTCACGGGTGGTTTATTGTCAACGGCTTCTAACCACGTTTTCAAACTCCACTTATAAGATGGCTCTTTTTCATCCCTTATGAGTGCAAATCCAAACAAAATATTTTGGTAGTGATGATTTACCCCCGTAATGGGTATGAAAGGCATACAATACCTATTCGTCCGATAAGTCGAGTCGAACGTAACCACATCACCAAAATTTTTGTATGCATTCATGGATCGAGGATCTACCCATACCAAACCCCTAACACGATTCTCCTCGTCCACATCCACTCGATAGAAAAATTTTCCAAAATTAGTTTCTTGTTCTAATTCCCGAAGTAAGACCAAACCACACTCCGCATCTCCTAAATCAAATACCCGGCGTCGAATGTCACGTATGACATTACGCACGTCTTGTGGGGAGAAACCAAGATTTTCAACACCGCCACATGTCTTGCTTAGATATTTCATCACTTTTGCCTTCTCGATGCCGGATTTGTTAAACAACTCAATAATTGATTTAGTGATTGGATCTATGTTTTGAGACCTTTGAAAAAATTGAACCTTATCCGGTGTCACCATAGCATGATTGTGTTTCAATTCGACCGAACTTATAATCCATTTATTTGTTTGCACGGCTTGACAATTTGTTCGTGGAATTACATCTCTAATACGTTTTCCTTTATCACGACCCATTAAATTCAATGGTTTTGTTCTTCCACCCTTCCGACAAATAAAAAACCGGGATGATGGATCCTTAGTTCCTAAATGATTATGCGTATTCCTAATTATTATCTCGAATCCGACACTTCGACCATAATCCCTATAAAATTTTGTCGCCTCATCTAATGTGTCAAAAATCATACCAACACTAGGCACAACATCATTAATATTTGGAAATGTAAACCCACAATTTTCGTTTCCGATATTAATATCACCATCATCTTCATTATAATCTTCACCATCATTTTCTACATTCACCTTATTTTTACCTTTATTAACATCATTTTTTCCCGCATCATCATCATCATCCACATTCATCTTTTCCTTACCCACATTATCATAGTCATCAACATCTATTATTTCATCAATAAATAATTTTCAAGAAACCGGATTTTTTTCTAGCGGGCGTAGTAACTTCATAATCATAATCATAATCATTATGATCCTCACTAGATGAACTAAAATCATTAAATAAAAATGTTGCCATAAAAACTAACCTTTTTTAATAATATTTGACCTCCAAATGATAAGCAAAATTGCACTTTAAACCTTAAAATATAATTTTTTAAGGATGTTAGGAGAATGGAAAATTTTTAAGGATGTTGGGAGAATGGGAGAAATTTGGAAGAACTTTGATTTAGAATGTGATGGTAGTGAGTTAAGTAGTCCATAGTTGAGAGAATGGATTGAAGAATGGGAGAATGAATGAATGTTTGGAGGATGGTAGAATTTTGGAAGAATTTAGATTTAGGAAAGGTTAAAGTAATAAAGTGTAAAGTAGTAAAGTGAGTTAAAGTGAATTTAGATTTAGGAATGAAATAGTGCCCCATGGGTAACAGCCACCCAGCACCACCAACATAATGAAATTAAAGATATCTACGTTACTGGCGCATTGTTTCATTGCCCCAATTCCCCCTGGCGCAATGTTTCATTGCGCCTGGCGCATTGAAACATTGCGCCAAATCCATATGGTGCAATGTTTCATTGCGCCATGGGCATTGAAACATTGCTCCATTTTTTTTAATGTATATTTAATTATTTAAAATTAAAAAAATCATTATTATCGCATTATAAATACTTAATTTAGTTCACTTAACTTAATTTAGTTGAATAAAAATTCAATTCACTTAATTTTAATATTTAGTTGTGAATTTTGTTTGAAATTTAAATGTATGTAGTTATGCAACTGTGACCTTATCAATTTAGTTTGAGTTTATTTTTGTTTTTTGTATCTTTAACTTAAATAAGCGTAAATGGCGATATCTACAAATTAGAGATACCTCTTCGTTGAAAAACAGACAATAGTAGTAATATAGATGATATGATAGTTAGATGATAGTTCATTCTTAAGAAGTTTAAATAATTGTTAACATATTATTGAGACATTATCATTCAGTTAAAGTTTTATTTTGTATTTTGTATCCTTAAGTTAAATAAACGTAAATTGATATGTAAAAACTAGAGGTACCCCTCGTTGAAAAAACAGACGATAGTAGTAATATAGATGATAGTTCATTCTTAAGAAGTTAAAATAACTCTTAACATATTATTGAGACCTTATCATTCAGTTAGAGTTTTATTTTGTATTTTGTATCCTTAGATTAGTTATTTTTAATTTCATAATTAGTTTTAATATCCAATCTTACATTTTTTAAATTACATTGAATTAAAATAATAATAAATCATAGGCAACGTTACATTGCGCCTGGCGCAATAAAACATTGCGACCTGCGCAATGTAACATTGCGCCTGTTCGCAATGTAACATTGCACCATGTCGCAATGTAACAATGCCCCATGTAATTTTTCAGCAGTTCTTGGCGCAATGTTACATTGCCCCGAGCGCAATGTAACATTGCGCTGGGTGGATGTCCACCTGTGGTTATTGACCTGCTTCCTATATATATATATATAGGGTCTTGTTCAAATAGAAACTAACTTAGAATAGAAACTAGAAACTAAACCTAAATTAAATATTTCAAGCTAATCTAATGACCAAATTAGGGGTACTCCAATACAAAAAATGTTTAAAATTATTGTCTCTATTCAACAAAAATATAAAAAAATTAAAAAATTAAAAAAAAGTTACTGTTCACGTGATGACGTGGCACGTGAACAGTAATTTTTTTAAAATTTTTTTTATTTTTTTTTATATTTTTGTTGAATAGAGCCAAGAATTTTAAACGTTTTTTGTGAAGGTGCCCCTAGCGGGGCCATTAAAATAAATGAAATATAATTTATTTAGTGTAGGTTTCTAGTTTCTATTCTAAGGTTGGTTTCTATTTGAACGCCAGCCTATATATATATATATATATATATATATATATATATATGTATATATATATATATATAATTTTTTTCTGGTATTTGTCGAGTTCTCTCGTTAACTCATTTTATTATAGTTTCTCCTTCCTAAATGGGATAGATCTCTACCTACCTGTGCATATGGATAATAACTAAATTATGTCATGATTTTAAACCCAAACCGACCAAACAAAACCATTGTAATTAGGTTGGTTTTTTTTAAATGTTATAGTTTTTGATTTGGTTATTATTTGAAAAATTTAAAACCTAAAAATTTATGATTTGGTTGGTTTGACATTCCTGAACGGTCCAAACCCGCCGATGCTCACCCCAAGCTTCCGAAGGTAATCACAATTGAAGATTGAAGTCGTTTCTCCGGTGAAACTCAGCTTGCTTTTCTCCAGATTACACTGCGGTGAACTGTAAATTTGTAATTTTCCGGCTCAATGGGTGCATCAGAATCAAGCTTACTTCAGGTAAATCCCAACTTTGTTTAACAATTCAAATCAAATGCAGGCCTTTACATTTTTCTTAATAACTCAGCTCTCAATTTTGCCCTAATTATTTTATTATTGGTATTAATGCACATTTTAAGAGGTCCGGTGACGAGATTACGACCATTTCTGAGAGATCAGAAAGCATTGATCCTGTTTTAGAGAGGCTACGTTCCCTCCAAATTGTGAGTTTTTAATTTGTATCTGGCAGTGTTAGTACTAAGTTTGTTAAGCATCGAATTTTTTTTTAAAAATTATGGTTGTGTATTTTGCAGGCGAATCCGATTCTGGAATCTCTTCCAGCGGAGAGAAGTTTAACTGACATTTTGGTTAGGAAACCCTTGTTGTCTTCGAATTCAAGTAATTTTCTGTTTTTATACATATTTGTTGGTTGTGTTTGCGAGACAATGATTCTGGGTAAAATTTTAATCTTTGATAGTTTGATGGTGTTTATTAGTGAAATGAGACGAGACGGTTTTGATACCAAAAGTTTAGATTATTACTTTAAGTTGATGATTTCTGGTTTGCGTCTTGATACAGATGGCATCTTGATATATATGTATGTTATATAATAGCACGTGGTTGTCTTGGCATAATTCTTCTCAGAACAATGATGACTTAGTGCAGAGAAGGAGGGCAACACAGTTGTGTAGACTTGTAATCTTACATTATAGTTAGTTTTTTTCATTTAACTGGTGAACTAGCAAGTATTGGTTCATTTTAGATTGCCCGACCACTACCTGGGATCCATATTGATAAACATCAGGGTCATTACTTGTTGTCCTGTCCTGTTTTGGTGTATATAAATTGGTGTGTTTGCCCCTTGCTCTACGTTATGTCATCACTACTCCAGTGAGCGTGAGGAGCTTGTCTTTTAGAGCGACCCAGTTTTGGTTCCTTCTACTTCAGACTTTAGTTTAGGGTCCAACTTGGAGTTATCTTAAATGACCTGTCAGGAGGTAGGTAGTCACTCATTCTCTACCGTGAATGAGCAGCTGAGCACCTTTGATAAGAAACCCTATCCTAATTCAGGAACGATGAACACTTGCAAAAAATCAAGGAGACAGGAGAGGCTATGCATTGTAGAGTTATAGCACACTCACAAATGAAGTAGACCTTCCTTTTATTAGAAAATTAGAATGGAAGTCACAATGTGAAGGTGGAAAGCTCAAATGTGTGGCACAAAACAGAGACAGAGGCCGTTATTGAAGTGGCTTTGCACCTGAAATATGACAACTACTTATCTTAATTTGCTATTAAGGGATGCTAACTTTTCTTAACAAAATGAGTAGTCACTCATCTCTGAGTTTCCCTTTATTAATAGAACCTTTATATTTATGTTGCCATTTGTTTATCTTGCTTTTGCTTGATTAATGTACCAGCCAAATTCTGTGAAGGCTTAGTTCATTAGGGTTTATTACCCGCAGATACTTATAAATATATATGTTATAATCTAGAGGATTTAATTACATATCTGGTTCCAATTCGGTTTATCTACTATGCTTAGGATTTCATCTCAATATAAAATCTCATTATTTGGCCTACACTAGTTTTTGCTTGATAACTTGAAGTTTATGGCTAATATAGCATTATGTGCTGGACTTCCACCACTATAAATATATTAGAGTATAGACATAATGTAACAGTTCGTATATTTGCTTTTAATGGCATAGGTTTTGCAGAAGCTAACTAAATCAAACATAATACGCATTTCCTAAAGACCCTCCCTTTCAATTTTGAACATCTCATCTTAACTGATTGTTGTAAAAGCATGGAACAACTTCATATTCACCAATGGATTTGTCAGCCAGATGCAATAGAATGGAGCATGGAACTGAAATCTTAGTTTGTATTTATTTTATGTAATATTTAGGGATAAATTTGATTGTAATTTATCCGAATTTAATTATTTTAGATAAATAGTTTATTAGGATTATTCTAGATTCTCGCAGTAGAATAAAAAAAGGATTTGTTTCCTCTAAATTAGGGTTTTACTTTGCAGTTAGGTTTTGGGGAAGGAGATGTATATCATCTTTAGAAGACATTTGATTGATTATTAAATTTAAATTGTTTCTCTATTGTTAATTGTTATGAGTTGCGAATTGTGATCCGAACAAATTCCTCTCTTCCGCGGTTGAGAAATTGTCTTCTGCAATAGGATCACCTTAGGACTAGTGGATTTTCTGTGGTTAATATATTAAATCCATTCTTTCCATCATTTTCTTTCTTTAAATTCCTGTTCCACGTCACTTTTAATATGTACATCGGTTAAATGCTAAATATTTAAGGGACTTCTTGAATCAGCGATAAAATGCTTAATATTTAAAGGATTTCTTGAATTATTTGTAACTAAATTGGGAGGCATTCAGTCTTGGTTTGTAAAACAAACCTGTAAAGTTGCATTCTTGCAATTAGCATTATCAGATTATTAATCCTCTGTTTGATAGTTTCAAGGACATATCTTTTGTATGGCATTTCGACTTATTTCTTTACTAATACTATTGTTGTATTGTTAGACTTAGAAATATTTTCTGCCCACTCCAATACGAGAATGACTTCCAGCCACTTTTCCAGGATCCCAATTTAAAATCATAGGTTAGCTCTTCCTATAGGTGCACATGAATCTGATAATTAATTGAAGTTTTCTCTTTTACGGACTGGCTCGTTTTGCCTTATAGCACATATTAATCTAGCTCAGATAGTCTTTGTATTGAACTAGCTGGATAGTGTTTTCTAGTTTGCTGTAAATCATATTGTCTTGCAATTAGTAAGTGTTGTGGGTGAGAAAATCAGTTTACATTCGTGCTGTCTATTCTTTATAAACTAAAAGAGTATTGCATTATAACCCACATATATTCTGCTATTACTGATTTTTACGGCCCTGCGGTGAAGTAGGTACAGTAGATCCTCAGGTGCTGTTGGAACTCTTTTCAATGTACCGAGATTGGCAGGAAAAGAAGACTCAGAATATCAGTAAAAGACAGGTTTGCTTCAATGATGCTTAAGAGAGCACATGCACCTTTCAAAAATAGACCATTCATGTATATTTGTTTACTATGGTCAGGACATAAGATAGATCTGAGCATTAGATCTAATAAATATTGATCTGAATTTGTTCCTTTTCCTGGCATTTGAAAGAGACATGGTCTTAATTAGGATTTTAGTGGTGGATCCAAATGCCCTGACAAGATGTATACAAGTAGGGACATTTTAGCAAGGTTATATTGAGTTATTGACCATAAACCCCAAAAGCAATGTACATGTAAGGCTTACTGTTCCATCAGAAGGCTCAATGTTGGTTCAGCTGCTTTCTGAATTTCTCAGTCTTTTTTAGTGTGTCAACAATTTCGTCTTCATCTACTGTTCTACCTTCTAATGTGGCCAAGAGTGGCTAAGACTGGTAATCTAATCTGGTAATCTGGTAGTCTTTCTGATATTGGGGGTTCTAATCTGGTAATCTTCATGCAACAGTAACCAGTAGCTGCACTAGAATTTGTAAAACTCCCACACAACATTTCAATAATAATAAATAATAATGTGAAGTTCATATATCCTGTATCTTCCGTTCTGGATGTTTTGTCCTAGGAGCTTTCAGGGTATGGTTTGGTTGATTCTGTATATAAAAAATTATCGTAAGCGAAATATTTTGTTTTCATTTATATAAAACTTGTAGATTTGAATTGTTGATTTGCACTTATAGTAAAGGAGCTATGTTTTTCACATCTGGCGAGCATTATTAGTTTTATGTCCATGATTAGTAGCTGACAACATAATTCCATTTGCTTTATGTATGTCTCTTTTTTAAAAAGTTAATGGTTAAACATATCCTCTGTTGTTGCAGGAAGAAATAGAAAATAAGATAGATGTCGCAGATGCATTGGCAATTAAACTTCTCCAACGTTTTAATTACTCCGTCTCTGCTATGAAAACTTCTTCAAATCACCTATTTGAAGGTCTGATGATCAACCTTGTTTGTGTAAAATAGATTAAATCATGATGAAATATAGCATTTTATCTAGCGTTTGGTCGCAGACTTTTTGTTACGCTTCGGATTATTTGTTCTCCTACAAAAACCTTAGTAGAATATTGGTTACTGGCAATTAATGTGCAGATACATATTTTGTTTTGTATGCAGTTCACGCATTGCAGGTGGAGCTTGGTGAACTGAAAGGAAGGTTGACAGAGGTCATCAGCAACTGTGATGCTTTGTGCAAAAGAATCGCTGCAGATGGACCAGAATCACTCAAGTCAACTGTCAAGCCATTTGTGTTGGCCTCTTCGGACCCATCAACATCTTCTTCCGCAGAAACAGTTAAAACGGAACCTCAGCTAGCGCAAAAGCCAACTTAGATTTCCTAAATCTTTTTTTTTTCCTGTACATTTTTGGAAGACACAACATGTTGAGATTACACACTTGATCAGCATTTCTTCAGCTACTTGATTACTTTAAAGATATATATATGTGTGTATATATTGTCCTGCTAATTTATAATTTAATCATGGTGGTTTAAAAATCCGATTTCTTTAGATACAACGTGCCTCTTGCACTTTATTGCAAGAACTATACCAAGTGAAAGTCGTAATTACCATAGTCGGTGGCCGATGGATTGTTCGATCTTTTATCATTCCATTCATTTAGCAGGACAATATATACACACATATATATATCATTATTGTATATATGGATTGTTGTGCCTTGAGATTTATCATTCCATTCATTCTCAATCAAACCATAATGCAACAGTTAAAAACCCAAGTTCTACAAGAATGCATTTTTTGTTGCAAATTTAAGCACATTCTGCACTTCAAACAAACAAACATTGATGAACTTTATCAAATTAATAAGATTACTTCATTTGAAGATATAATAACACAAGAACAACCTGTAGATCAAGACCAGAAACAACAGGGTGAAAGAAACAATAAATATGATATGTAAAGACTCAACAATCCATATCTGGACGACAGAACAAATTTAAGATACTATGAATCAAATTAAAGAAAACAAAATATCGGCAGCAATAGAACGAGTAATCATCATAAATCAAGGCTGTTGCTGAGCATCCATATAACCAGCATCAACAAGAACCTTCTCTCTTTTCGCCAATTCAACATCTTCATCCACCATCATCTTCACCAATTCCTGAAACCCTACTTTCGGTTTCCACTCCAAAACCTTCCTAGCCTTACTCGAATCCCCTTTCAAATTATCCACCTCCGTCGGCCTAAAATACCTCTTATCAATCACAACATGATCCTTCCATTTCAACCCAACATACCCAAACGCCACTTCCAAAAACTCCTCCACCGTATGACTCTCCTCCGTCGCCACAACATAATCATCCGCCTTATCCTGCTGCAACATCATCCACATTGCCTCCACATAATCCCCCGCAAACCCCCAATCTCTCGACGCCTGCAAATTCCCCAAAAACAACTTACTTTGCAACCCTACCTTAATCCTCCCCACCGCTCTCGTAATCTTCCTAGTCACAAAATTCTCCCCTCTCCTCGGACTCTCGTGATTAAACAATATCCCATTACACGCAAAAATCCCATACGCTTCCCTATAATTCACAGTATACCAATGAGCGGCCACTTTCGAAACAGCATACGGAGACCGCGGATGAAACGGTGTCGTTTCATCCTGAGGAGGAGGAGTAGATCCAAACATCTCAGAAGATCCAGCCTGATAATACTTAACGTGGGACCTACCCGTAGCACTAATGTGAGATCTAACCGCTTCTAACAACCTCAACGCACCAGTAGCCACCACGTCAGCAGTGTAATCAGGAATCTCGAAAGATACTGCCACGTGAGATTGGGCAGCCAGATTGTAAACTTCATCAGGAGAAATCGTATCAAGCCAGCGTCTAAGAGAGGATGCGTCAGTTAGATCTGCGTAATGGAGTTTCATTTGGGCCTTGTGAGCATTATGTGGGTCGATGTAGATGTGATTAATGCGTTGAGTGTTGAAATTGGATGAGCGACGGATCAGGCCGTGGACTTGGTAGCCTTTGTTGAGGAGGAACTCGGTTAGGTAAGATCCGTCTTGGCCCGTGATGCCCGTGATTAATGCTACTTTGGGGTTGGATTCGGGTCCGGTGCCGTTGGTGGTTTCGGATCTGGTGGCTTCTGATGCCATTGTGGTTAGGGGAGCGAGAGAGAGAGAGAGAGAGAGAGAGAGAGAGAGAGAGAGAGAGAGAGATTTGTGTATGTATTGTGTGTGTAGATGACGGTGGTTATGGAGAGGGGAGAGTTTGAGTATTTAAGAGGAAGGGAGGAGAGGGGAGTCGTTTTTGCTGCTTTTAATTTCTGCGAAACGCGGTTTTACGGATCACATCTTAGGATCCGGCGACTATTTTATTAGAAAAATAAATTAAATTTCGGACTTTTTTTTTAAAATATCAATATTGTACAGTATAATGTTTTTTAAAAATACCGTGCAATTCATTCCCAATCATCTGCTGTTTTTGCAAAAAAAATTGAAATGGATATTTTTGATAATTTCTCTTTAAATTTTGATATGTTAATTTTTGTTTTAATAACACATATACATCATTTCAAAAAAATAAAAATAAAACATATACGTGATTGAGTATCAGTTTGCGATCTAATAAAAATAAAAAAGAGTAAAAATATCATGTATATCCTTTTTTTTCATTAAAATGAAAATAACTGTCGTATATATGTGGACCTGGTAATTCAGATAATCGGATCGGTTTTGGTTCAGATTAATCTCAGATAGATCAACTTTTGGTTATGAGATATTTGAATAGAGTTCGGATTAGATCGGATTTGCTTCGGTTCAGGTCTAATTTGGATTAAAATCGGATGAAATTCAGATTAAGATCAGATGAAATTTGGTTCGGATCAAAGTTGGTTCGGATCCTTTCGAATCATTACTCATTCGTTATTTTAATTTTTTAAGTTTTAAAAAGTACTTTATAATTGAATATAATATTTGTAGTATAAAATTATGTGCTTTTTTTAAAAAAAAGATGATTAAATAATTATGATACATTTGACATAATATTATTTTAAATATGTATTTTGCTTGTGAATGGGTAAAAATTGAATGAAATATGCTATTCTTTACAAACTGTTAAAATTATAATAACTACTTAATTCATCATTTTTCTAATTTCGACTTAAATTGGATTCGGTATTTCAAATCATATTCGGGTAATATTCAGTTTTTATCGGTTTCATGACATAATCGGGTTTAATTTTCTGATTATGGTCGGTTAAATTTTCAGTTCGGATATTTTTCGGATCGGATAAAATTTTTTTTGGATCATTATTGGATTTTACAATATAAATATAAATTCCAATTCGGTTCCATGAATTTCGGTTCGGTTTTTCAGATTCAAACCCATTTTACCAGGGTTAAATCTCTAAGTGCTCATTGAAGTGGAGGGCTGGTATCAAATTGCTCACTCTAGTTATCGGCATCTCATTTGAATCATTAAAGTCATAATAAATATCAAATGGATACCTTTAAAATATACTCGAAAAATAAAAATAATTTTTCATTGATTTCTACACATTTTTCTTGAATAGTTCCATAACCAAACGAAAGGTTAATAATTCTAGTATTTCTGATAATATATTTAGATTTTTAAAAATTCACTTACTATTTATTTTTAATTTTATTGTCATTTTCCTTGTTTTAATTAAAAATAAATAGTAAATAAACTTTTTAAATTCTAAATATATTATCAAAAATACTAGAATTATTAACCTTTCGTTTGGTTATGGAACCATTCAAGAAAAATGTGTAGAAATCAATGAAAAATTATTTTTATTTTTTGAGTATATTTTGAAGGTATCCATTTGATATTTATTATGACTTTAATGATTCAAATGAGATGCCGATAACTAGGGTGAGCAATTTGATACTAGCCCTCCAATTCAGTGAGCACTTTGAGATTTAACCCCATTTTACCAGGTCGATATATATGTCATGAATGTTTGTCTTTAAAAAAAGAAAAGAAAATTAATAATGTGCGAGGCAAACATTTCATAGATGAAAGATGTGTAATTTAGAAAAAAATAAAACTGTAAAATATTTGTACATTTTCTCCTCACATTTAATTTTTATTTTTAATAAGAAATCAATAATTTGAATTTTTCAAATCTTAAACTGAATTATTTTGGTTATTATTTTCTTTTACATTAACCTTTAACTTGCATCGTATATTTTATTGTAAACATATAAAAATGTAAATAATAATTGTAGTATATATTTTAAATTATTTTTTTATAATTATAACACTAAATTCATATTCATATATAACAAAAGTGTTTTTATATTGTTTTTTAATATAAAGAAGTAAAAGAAAAGAAAATTGCACATGTGAAATACATTTGATATGATACAAATTTGTATGCACTTATTTTGGAAATATAATATAATGTAAAATAATTATTTTTGGGATTTGTAATTTAGGATTAAATTACATTACAAAATGCACTGAATATTCATTTATAGTTTAATCTTTGGGTGAAAAACCAAAATACCCACTATTTAATTCTGGGTGTCTAAAATATCCACCGGCGGAAATGTCAACCCAAAATACCCACGCATTACACACCTGTACGGGGTACGCATTACAAATTTGCGCAGTCACTGACCACGCATCTCAAAGTTGCATAATCTTTGTAAATTCACTTCCTGCAGAGGTGAACAGTAACCAAGAATACGCATGATGAGGATGCGTTGAATGGGATACGCATCTTCAAAATGCGTATTCGTGGTAACTGTTCATCGTCTTCAACCACAGTCGGAGACGAATTTTGCTACCAAACTTTAACCAAACCGTTTGCACTCTCCAGGGATCGAGCAGTAACGTATTATACACCAAAATCATCGTCTTGTCCACCTCTACAAACCTATGTCCTTAGATTTTCGTTTCTTTTGCCGGATTAGAAAGCCCCAAAACCAACATTGTTTTTCCAATTACCTTTCCAGCTTGTCCATGTATGCCCCTGCGGGGCCAAAACTCGACAAAAGAAAGGGGGAAAATGGAGAGGCAGGTCTGGGCAACATTTTGATGTCCTCAAAAGGACTGGAGGTTGCCGGAGGGGGGAGAACGGGAAGAGGCGATTTCGAGGACAATTTTTCGTTCGCCTGAACGTCGGAGCTGAAAGCGTGATAATGACGTCATATGATGTCAATACGCATTCCACTAATGCGTATCTCACGATACGCAGTTGGAACATGCGTAACATAGACCACGCATGAACAGCATGCGCAGTCAGTGGTCAAAAAGGGCGGACGTTCCCGCATAACGGCATTTTGGGCAAGGGGACTACAAAAGTGGTGTATTTTGGTCATTTTCTCTTAATCTTTTTGCTAGATTTTAGTATGTTGTTATTTGTTAACACCAAATTGACATATTTTAATTATATTTCCTCATACTTTTAATTTTAACTTGAACTATATCTAATTAAATTTTAATTTTTTAATGGATGTCGGAAATATGACGATCACAACGAAGATCTTTTTTTTTTTAATTCAAAGGTGATATAATAGAAAATTAGAGAAAAAAATAAAGAGTTGAGTAAAATTTTTGATTAATGCTACTTTCGGGTTGGATTCGTGTCCGGTGCTGTTGGTGGATTTTGGTTTGGTGACTTTTGATGCCAATTGCCATTGTGGGTAGGGTAGGGTAGGGTAGGGTAGGGGAGGGGAGCGGAGGGGAGGAGAGAGAGAGAGAGAGAGAGAGAGAGAGAGAGAGAGAGAGAGAGAGAGAGAGAGAGAGATGTGTGTGTATTGTATGTGCAGATGACAGTGGTTATGCAAAGGGGAGAGTTTGAGTATTTAACAAGGGAGAAGAGAGGTGTAGTTTTTGTTGCTTTAAATTTCTGCTTTTTATTAGAAAAATAAGTTAAATTTTGGACTTCTTTCAAAAATATCAATATTGTATAATTCTTTTTAAAAGTATGGTGCATTGCAATCAATTTGCTGTTTTTGCAAAAAAAAAAATGGATATTTTTGATAATTACTCTAAAAAATTTTGATATGTTATTTTTTTTTAATAAAACAAATACATCATTTCAAAAAAATACAAAATAAATCATGTACATGATTGAGTATAAATTTACGATAAATAATAATAAAAAATTCTTATTTTAAAATTATATACAAATCATAAAAGGATATATATGATATCTTTACCTTTTTTTTTCATGAATGTGTTGTATATATGTCATGAATGCGTGTTTTTTATCAAATACAATTTACGATAAAATAATAATACAAATCATAAAACGAAAATAAGTGTTCTATATATGTCATGAATGTGTGTTTTGTTTTTAAAAAAATGAACAATATGTGAGGCAAACATTTCATAGATGATAGATGTGTAATTTAGAAAAAAATAAAAATAAAATTATAGAATGTATGTACAAAGTTCCCCTTACATTTAATTTTGTTTTTAATAAGAAATCAATAACTTGAATTTGTCAAACAATAAATTGAATTATTTTGGTTATTATGTTTTTATGCATTAACCTTTAGCTTGCATTGTATATTTGATTATAAACATATAATAATGTAAAAAATAATTGTAGTATATATTTGAGAAAATGACCAAAATAACATTATTTTGATACCCAATTGCCCAAAATATCAAATGGTGCTGGAAGTGTCCTATTTACCCACGGATACCCGCATATGGAATATTCGTATATCTAACTTACAACCCAACCCATTCTCCTTTGACAAAACAAAACACACATTCAACCCCTTTACTGAAGGCTCTCTACCGGTGATTTTCTCCTCGCCCTAATTTCATCCTACAATCAAATACATATGCTCTTAGTAATCACCAGGTACCTATGCCATCCTTCTTCTTCCACAGACGCAACCAGTTCAATTAATGTAATATCTTCATTTAATCCCAATCTTCTTCATTCCTCACGTAGCTGTGGCTATTCCTCAATCTTCTTCTTTCTCTCAATCTCTTCTATCTCTATATCAATTTTCTATTTTTTGATTTGTTTAAAAGGGGCCGCAGACCAAGTTCATCAAAAATTCAATTTTGATGATTCAAATTCTGATGATTTAAGTGGAAAAAAGAAAGGGGTTGATGAAATTGGGGATGGATATGTGTATGAAATTGGGGATGAATAATGGTGGACAAGGATAAAAGCAAAGACTGGGGGAAGCAGGATGAACGCATGAACCATATGCGTGGTTTGAACAAAGCATCACTGGAATGCGTATAACCCCTGTTTGGAGCAACCCGCATGTTATAGCCAAAATTCGGTTCGGGTATTTCAAGATGGATTCGGGTCAAATACGGGTTTAATTTGGGGAATTCTAGATTAAATTAGGGATTTGGTGGAAATAGAGAGGTTAGACCGCGCCCTCTCTTTCTCTTCAAAGAGGGCGCGCCCTAAATATTAAAACATGATAAAGTTGATTTTCCAAGAACTGAAGAAATCCCTCCTGGGATTCTACTCAAGCTGGGATTCCAGAAGTTGAAGAATTCCCTCCTGTCGTATCTCAGGAGGGGGATGTCCGTCGCAGAAGGCCTTCAGGGGTTTGCCTGGATATGAGGACCCTTCTTAGACACTAAGGGCGCGCTCTAAGGTGGAAAGAAGGGAACTTCTGGTGTGTGCTTTGGGAGCTCTGTTCCTGTAGCCAATGGACGCGTCCTCATTGGGGAACTTTGGAGTAATCCTGCACTTTGCACCCAAAAGCATGGGATGCGTTCTGCACTTGGGTTAAACCATGGTTATACCTGCATCCTTAAAATCAAGAAATAGCTGGTAGCGGAAAGGACTAGTCCTCGACGGGGGAAGTTTCCTTATTCGTGAAGTCATGAGATCTTGGATGAGCCTTGGGCCTTTGTGGTTAGGCCTCATAGTAGAACATTCCGAGAGCTGGTCCGTTAATTCAAGCCCATTTGGGTTTCTTGATCTCCAAGAACTACATATGGCTTGATCCCTATAAATACCAGGGTACGTAGGCCGATTGAGGGGTTGGAAGTCGAGAGCTCCGAAATAACCGCCACTAACCCTATCAATCTCAGCCACCAACTACAATCAACAACCACAAGCCACCGCGCATCACCGCTTTTTCTGGCAAAGAACCACCGTCTCAGATCTTGTTTCCGGCGACGTAGTTCGAATTTTGTTGTTCCCAAATTCCTCCGTCAACAAATTGGCGCTAGAAGGAGGGGAGCCAATCAAGATCTACATCTTAGGAGGAAAAGATGTCTCACAATCAAGGCAGAGGTTCTCGAGAAGAAGATGGTTACGATTCTGAAGACAGCTTGGGAGATAACCAAGCTCATCATGAAGCTTATGTTCCAGAGAATATTGCTGCTCCTCCACGACATCATGGAACTCCGACCGTCGTCGGTGGACAGCCACCCGTTCTTATCAGCAATTCGGCATTAATGGAGCAGTTGTATATTATGCAAGATGCCATAAATAGTTTCGGGGCAAGATTGGGTTCTGTGGAGGAAGAGCAAGAATCAAGGAGAAAATCTCGGAGTATCCCACGAAATCATCATCGAACAGGGAAAGCTCTCCAGATTGAGGAAAGTTCCCGAAGAGGTGGCGAGATGCAAGAGAAGAGATTTCAACTGATTACTCCTCGAAGGTTAGAATATACTGACCCTATTATTGAACATCCTAGTGAGGATAATTCTGATTATAGGTTGTCAAACCTCAAGAGAGGGCGCGCCCTCATCCTCACCGTTCAGGGCGCACCCCTAGTGAGATCCAACGGGATGAAGAACAAATGGCTAGAGAGAAGAAAGATTTTGCAACTCTAAAGGAACGCCTTGGAATAAGGCTTAACGATGATGACCTGAGGATGGTACTCCTTGAGCACCAAAGGAAAGACAAACATTTGGAACGCACCACCTGATAACAGGTCGCGGCCCCTTGGACATGAGCGAGCCTTTCCTCGGAATGATAATCCACAACGCGCGCCCCCTGTTAGCAACAGGTCGCGGCCCCTTGGACTTAAACAAAATCCTCATCGAGATGATACTGGAAGAAGAAGTAACCATGGTGATGGTGATAGAAGAATGGAGTTATATCGAGGGAGCAGACGACCACACATCCATCAGGGTGCGCCCTCTAGGGATAGGTCACCTCGCATTCATCAGATTCCCTCAAGTACCTCTAGTGAGTCCAGGTCTAGGACGCGCCCTCATTCAGGAGAACAATATCAAAGAGACTCTCAAGGAAATCCACAACCTCGAGGAAATTCTCAGGGCCAGCAAACTCAAACTCCAACCCAAGGGGATATTGTGATTCAACCTCAAGCGGGGACTCAGGGAGGTACTCAGACAACAGCTCCACCACCACCTCCACCCCCGGGAGGTATACAGACTGTGACACAACCGAATATTCAGAATATTCCCGGAGTGGGAACTTTCAATGTGGATGATCTGAAGAAACTCCTTTCCCACTTGGATGGAGGAAGAATATCTGCTACTGCGCAAACATCCTCCCCCTTCTCGACTAAAGTTAGAGAGGCACAGCTCCCCACTGGGTATAGATCTATGACAAATGATTTACGCTTTCATGGAAATGCAGACCCTGTGGAATTCCTTGAACGTTTTGACATCGAGATGGATGTTTAGCAGGTGACGGAATTGGCTAGATGTCGATTGTTGGCAGCAACTTTCAGGGAGAGTGCTCAGAAATGGTTTCAGAAGCTTGGTCCAGGAGTAATTACATCTTGGCAGGTGATGAGGAATTTGTTTTTGACTAAGTTTCAGGCTGCAGTAAAATATGCTCCTCCAGTCATAACCTTGGCCAATATTAAGCAAAGGGAAGGAGAGAGTTTGTAATCCTATTTCAAGAGATTCAACTCGGAATCTACTATGGTGAGAGGAGCAACAGATGAAACGCTCAAGAGTTTCTTAATAGTAGGATTGTCACTAGGGACTGATTTCTGGAAGCATCTTCAAGGGCGAGATCCACCAACACTAGCTGATGTGTTTGCACAAGCTGAGTCTTTCAAGATCGTAGAACAGTCCTTGGCGGATAATCGAAAGTCAGATGCTCAGAGTGGCTCTAGGGGAAAGACTAATAAGAGGAAGGATAGGTCCCCTAGTCCTACGCGCCGTACAGCAACTGGTGCTAATAGGGTGAATTTAGCTGAAGATGGAAGAAATTGGGGTCCTCCAGATACATACACCTATGATCAAAGGCCTGGTAACTGTACTCCTTTGGCGGCTTCCATTGAGCACATCTTTGAGGTGAATAAGAATAAAGGATTCTTCAAGAGGCCAGAGCCTCTAACTTCTTGGCAGAGTAAAGATAAAAAGAAGTATTGTGAATTCCATGAATCTTCAGGGCATAACACTCATGAATGTCGTCAGCTCAGGGAGGAGATTGAGGATTTGATTAAGGAAGGATACCTGATAAAATGGATTGTTAGGGAGGTGAAGAAGCATAAGGAGAATCCTGACAGAAGAGATGGAGGGCGCGCCCCCCATGGAGATGGTAAGCCCGAAGAGAAAAAGTTCGTTAAGGAAGGTAGTATTCATACTATCTTTGGAGGACATCACCTGGGTGGTGATAGCAATCATGCTATAGAGAGGTATGCCAGGGAGACAAGATACAGACCTCTCACAAATGTGAATAGTTTGGAGCTAAGGCCGCCCAAATTATTCAAGGGAGAATGTGCAGATATTACTTTCACTAAAGAAGAATCTAGATGGGTACATCATCCACACAATGATGCCCTGGTGGTAGCAATTCAGATTGGTTCCAAGAATGTACATCGGGTTTTTGTTGACAATGGAAGTACGGTGAATATTCTATATTATAGCACTTACAAAAAGCTGGGACTCCTAGATAAGGATATGATTCAAGATAATGGATGGATCTATGGTTTTTCGGGTGAATCTGTGAAAGTCTTGGGAGCTATCAACCTACCGGTAACTCTTGGGGAAGGAGTTCTTTCTGTGACTCAAATGATGGATTTTATGATTTTGAATGTGGAATCATCGCATAATGCTTTGGTAGGGCGCCCCTTGTTGAAGGAAATGAAAGTTGTGACCTCCATCTATCATCTTGCAATGAAATTTCCTACACCCAATGGTGTGGGGACTATAAGAGGATCTCAACATGATTCCAGAGATTGTTATCAAAAGGCAATCAAAGGGTTTAGGAGACAAGAAGGTGGAGGGCGCTCCCTGGTTGAAGATAATTCAGGAGTCATGAGCATTGCCCAGAGAGAAGTAAAAATACATTATCTCGTCCAAGAGCTGGAAGAGGAGGTGCCCCTTTACAGGGTGCGCCCAGAGGAAGATGCCCCAGTTCTTGGCGATCTTCAAGATGGAATTCTGGAAGAAATTGAAGAAGATTCAGAGGATATAATCTCTATCAACATCAGAGGTGAGCAAGTTGAAGGAAGGCGAATGTTACTTGAAGGCTTGATGCATACCCTTGTTGAGGAAGACTTCCCTCTTAAAGAGGACGCGTCCTCCAAGGATGAAGCATCAATTGAAGATCATCGAAGTTTTGATTCTGACCTTGATCCAAGAACACCATAGCTGGTTGAAAAGACTGGCCCTGCAGAGGATACAATTTCAATTCTGGTAGATAAAAAGAATCCAACTAAGGTTCTGAAAATTGGGTCGCAGTTGGATTCCAAGTTGAGAGGGATGCTCACCAACTTCCTTTTGAATAATCTGGATATTTTTGCGTGGAGTCATGCTGATATGGTTGGAATTGATCCGGAGGTTATGTGTCATCATCTAAATATAGATCCTACCAAGAAGGGAATCCACCAGAAACGCCGGCCAGTGAGTGGAGAGAGAGCGATAGCATTGAAAGAAGAGGCGGATAGAATTCTAGATGTTGGGCTGATCAAGGAGTCATATTATCCAGATTGGTTGGCCAATCCGGTTCTCGTGAAAAAGCCAAATGGAAAATGGAGGACTTGTGTGGATTTTACTGATCTGAACAAGGCATGCCCGAAGGATAGCTTTCCACTCCCGAGGATTGATCAATTGGTGGATGCCACTGCGGGACACGCTCTTTTAAGTTTCATGGATGCTTACTCGGGCTACAACCAGATTCCTATGTATGAACCGGATTAGGAACATACCACTTTTATTACGGATCGAGGATTGTATTGTTATATTGGAATGCCTTTTGGATTGATCAATGCTGGGGCAACTTATCAGAGGTTGGTGAATATGATGTTTAAAGATTTGATTGGGAAAACCATGGAGGTATACGTGGATGACATACTTGTTAAATCCTTAAAAGCAGAAGGCCATGTAAATCATTTGGAACAAATGTTTGAGATTTTGAGGAAGTTCAGGATGAAGCTAAACCCTCAAAAATGTGTCTTCGGGGTAGAGTCCGGGAAGTTTCTGGGATTTATTGTCAATCATCGCGGAATCGAGGCAAATCCAACAAAGATTATGGCTCTACTTGACATGAAATCTCCATCTAGTATGAAGTAAGTCCAGAGTCTAACAGGGAGGATAGCTGCTCTTAATCGTTTCGTATCAAAGTCATCAGATAAATGTAGAGAATTCTTCAAAGCAATAAAGGTGGCAGCCAAGGATTTTGTATGGACCTCTGAATGTGAGGAAGCTTTTCAGAAAATAAAGGAGCACCTGGAAAATCCTCCACTTTTAGCTAAGCCTGTGGAAGGAGAGACATTAATTTTATACTTGGCTGTTTCGGAACATTCCATCAGTGCAGTGCTGGTAAGGGAAGAAGTTGATCATCAGTCTCCGGTTTACTATGTGAGTAAGCGTTTGCTCGACGCGGAGACCAGATACACTAGCATGGAGAAGTTGGTCTATGCCTTAGTTCTGGCATCTAGGAAGCTTCGGCCTTATTTTCAAGCTCACAAGATTGAGGTTCGTACGACATATCCATTGAGAGGAATTCTCCATAAGCCGGAAACCTCTGGTCGAATATTGAAATGGACAATTGAGCTAGGACAATTTGATTTGGAATATACCTTAAGGACTGCTATCAAGGGTCAAGCTCTAGCTGATTTCATTCTTGAATTCGAGTCAGAAAATGAAGAAAAGTCAATTGTATTGGTTAAGCCTGAAATTCCACTTAAGAGGGCGTGCCCTCTTGAGGAAGTCCCTCAACATTGGTGGAAGTTACAAGTAGACGGAGCTGTTAATAATGGGGGGGGGTGGAGCAGGTGTAATCTTGTTTACCCCCGAAGGAAATCAACTCATGAGTGCCATTCACTTCAAATTCCAAGCAACCAATAATGATGCAGAGTATGAAGCCTTAATTAATGGGTTGAAAATGGCTTTGGAGATGAAGGTAGTGAATCTCATCGTGTTAAGTGATTCAGAATTAGTGGTTGGACAGGTAAAGGGTGGATTTCAGTGTAGAGGTCCAAGGACAGAACTTTACATGAAGTGCGCTCAGCGGTTGATCCAAAAGTTCCGAGAAGTACGGGTAAAGTGTATTCCACGAGATGAGAATTGTAGCGCAGATGTTTTAGCCAAGTTAGGGTCCCAGAAAGATGCTATGTTGTTGGGAACAGTTCCTTTGCAAATTCAGGAAGTGATAAGTGGATTTTATATCCACTTATTTTGCGCTATTTTGACCTAGATTGATTGTTTATCCTTAAGTATGTTGTGTCCTTTAATTCAATTTTTGTTAATTAAGTTTTTGTTGTGCAGAACTCGAAACTTTAGGTATTGTGGCGATAAAAGGCTAAAAACGATGGATTTCTATCTCAATTTTATCAAGTGGACTGGCTACGAGGAAAAAAAAGAATTATCATAAAGAAATTCTAAGTGATATATTCTTAATGCTAAAACCCCGGTTGGAATTGTTATATTTTTCGTTAAGCAAAAGGAGTCCGGTTCCAGACCCTCGATAGACCGCAGCTGAGGACTTAATGATTTATTTATATTAATAAATATTTTATTTAATGAGAAAATTATATTTATAAATATCTAATAATATTAGATATTTATTTTTATAATTTCTGAATTAAATTAATTATTTATTTATAAGTTGTGCGGGTTAAAAAGCAATTTTACGGAACCAGTTCATGTTCTTAATTTATACAGCAGGCGGCGGCAAAATAAACAAAAGAAATCAAAATAAGCAAAAAAAAAAAGCAACAGACAAATAAAGACTGCCATCTGCAACTGTCGGCCAGATGAAAAATCGCTGTCCACTCTCCCACGCAGCGCGTGGGAGTCACGCGCCAGAAGGCTAAGCAGAAAACAGCGCGTGCAGCTCATTCTCCGTCCCTGCGACTGGTGCTCGTGTGTCGGCTGAGTGGGAAAGAATTAATTCACCTACCGCACTGTGTGAAATTTGGGTCGGCTCATTTAATTATTCTTAGCTGGTGTGCTAAAATTCAGTATAAATAGATGTGTTTTGTAGAGGTTTTGGAGACACCTCAACTGAATTCATCTTCTAAAATTCAGTTTCTTCTCTCTATATTTTCTTTGTAATTTTAGTGTAATTTTATACACTTAAATTTTCTGCAATTTTAGTATAAGTTTTATTTTGGTTGAAGATTTTACGGGAAATATTGGAGTGCTCTTCTATTTCAGTGGAAATTATTTCGGTTTTATTTTCTAAACTCTTCTTTTTTACAGGAAATAATTGGAGTGCTCGTCTCTTTCAGTAGAAATTATTTCAGTTTTATTTTCTAAACTCTTATAATTTAATATTTAATTCATGCAATTTTCTGTCGTGTTTTCATTTAATCCCATGATGACGATTCGTTCGATTATGAACTAATCGTCATCATGGGATTCTAATGGATTTATTTACGTAATTTAGTAATTCGATGCCTTAATAATTTGTATTGTGATAAAAATTCAGATTGCCAAATGTGGTTGCGCTTAATTTATTAGATGCGTAGCTAACGTCTATATTATTAATTCCTAATGAATGTGAAAGTGGATTTAAGAATTTAGAATTTGCCATGTTAGCATAGGTTCGTAATTGTCATGTACATTTACGATAAGTGGTAGGATTTTGGATCACATCACCCTATGTAGTCATAATAAAGGAATTTATTCGTAAACCAATTATGTTTTCAAATCTTATAGACATATAGGGTCTAAGCATAAACGGTGTCCACGCAACTTCTATCTTTTAAGTGGATGTTCGTGTGGTTTGATATGAGTTAAGGCTGAAAGGCGCTTATGTTAGTTTCGTGTTCCCGACTAGCTTTCGTAATTATCACATTACTTTGAATTAAGGCATCAATTCTAAATGAAATAAGTAATGAAATTAGAATCCCATGTTTTATCTCATATAAGTAAATCAGATTTAATTCTCAATAGTTAATTAATTCTTATTTTAATAAATTGCATCTTAGTTTAATTTAGATAATTAGAAATCCCAATTTGTTATTTGTCTTAGCAGTGAATTAAAACCATACATTGTGGCATAAACATATTTACTGATTGAAACTTAACCAGATCTCTGCGGAACGAACTTAAATTGTATTACTTGTGACCGCGTACGCTTGCGCAGTTAGTTTTCGAACCAACAAGTTTTTGGCGCCGCTGCCGGGGACCATCGGTGTTTTATTTTTGGTTTATGTGCTTATCGACAGTGGTCGTTAGTGTTCACTGACTCGGATTGCTTATTTAATTTGTTTGTTTCGTGGTATTCAGGTACTTGAGTTTGTATGCGAACACGTTTACAAGCTCGCAAGGAAGACCTGGCGGAAAACGATCTTGTAGAGAATAAGGAGAATAAGGAAGAAGAACTTGAACCAACAGTAGAGATGGCTGACGCAGCAACTAAGGCCTTGAAGGACTATTCTCAGCCAAAGATCAATGACATACAATCTAGTATTGTCAGGCCAACTATTGCAGCTAACAACTTTGAGATCAAGACGAGCACAATTCAGATGGTGCAGAATTCGGTTCAGTTTGGGGGTGCGTCTACGGAGGATCCTAACATGCATATTCGGGACTTTATCGAGATCTGCGACACTTTCAAGTTTAATGGTGTGTCGGATGACGCTATCAAGTTGAGACTTTTCCCATTCTCTCTGAGGGATAAGGCTAAAGGCTGGTTACACTCTTTACCAGCTGGGTCCATTACTACATGGGAAGATCTTGCTCAGAAGTTCCTTACTAAATTCTTTCCTATGGCGAAAACTATAGAAATAAGGAACCAGCTAACCCAATTTCAACAACAATCTGGTGAATCTTTGTGTGAGGCTTGGGAACGATATAAGGAGATGCTGCGAAAGTGTCTTCATCATGGGATGCCTGATTGGATGGTTATTAATGGTTTCTACAATGGGTTAGGAGCACAATCAAGACCATTGTTGGATGCAGCATCAGGCGGAGCTCTGTGGGCTAAGAGCTATGATGAAGCTTATGAGCTTATTGAGATAATGGCGGCAAACGAATATCAAAATCCAACCCAGAGACTATCACACGGCAAAGTAACATGAATTCTGGAAGTAGATACAGCTTCAGCGATTGCAGCTCAGTTTTTTTTTTTGAAATATCAGCTCAGTTAAAAGCTCTAACTATGAAGGTGGATTCTCTTGCTAATTATGGAGTTCAGCAGGTTGCTAGTATTTGTGAGCTATGTGCGGGCGCACATGAGACGAACCAATGTGCTATATCTCCTGAATCAGTACAGTTCGTGAGCAACTTTCAGAGACCTGCTGCACCAGTTCCAGCCACCTATCATCCGAACAATCGGAATCATCCTAACTTCAGCTGGAGCAACAATCAAGGTGCGCAACAACCTCAACAGCCTTATCAGCAAGCGAGGCCATTCAATCAAGGCTATCAGCAGCAGTATGCTCCAAGGCAACCATATCAACCTTCAAGATTTCAACAACAGCCCCAGGCTCATGCGGGACAACCTTCTAATGAAAAATCAGAGATGGATGAGTTGAGGCTAATGATTAAAAGCCTGGCAGTTTCTCAAAAGACCTTGGAGAATCAGATGGGTCAGCTTACAAGTGCTATGCTTAGTAGGCAGCAAGGAACTCTTCCTAGCGATACCGAGGTTAATCCAGGAAGGAGGGATGGCAAGGAACAGGTGAAAGCAGTGACTTTACGATCAGGAAGGGTTACATCAGATCCTAAATCAGTAACTGAAAAAGATGAGGACATGCAGAATCAGCAAGTTGAAAAAGCGGCAGTGCCCGAAATTCAAAAATCTGACTTGGTAGCTGATCCGCTAGATGGTGAGTTGGAGAAGAGCAAGGAACCTGTTGAAAAAGCTTCTCCGGAGCAGTCTTTAAGGAATAATCAAATCTACCCTCCTCCTCCATATCCTAGAAGACTCCAGAAGCAGAATTTGGATAAGAAGTTTGCTAAGTTCTTAGAGGTGTTCAAGAAGTTGCAGATTAACATCCCTTTTGCGGAAGCTCTTGAACAGATGCCGAGCTATGCCAAGTTCATGAAAGGTATTCTCTCTCGTAAGTTGAAGCTCGAGGAATTAGAGACCGTTGCTCTAACGGAAGAATGCAGTTCTGTTCTGCAACAGAAATTGCCGCCGAAGCTAAAGGATCCGGGTAGCTTTACTATTCCATGCACTATCGGTAATCTATCTTTTGAGAAGTGCTTGTGTGACTTGGGAGCTAGCATCAATCTCATGCCCTTGTCAGTGTTCATGCAACTGGGTCTACCGGATCCAAAGCCAACCAATATCTCTTTGTAGTTGGCTGATCATTCAATTACTTATCCTAGAGGCATAGTGGAGGATGTCTTGGTGAAAGTCGATAACTCATCTTCCCTGCTGATTTTGTTATCTTGGATTTTGAGGAAGATAAGAAGATTCCCATAATCTTGGGCAGGCCATTCTTGGCCACGGGTAGGACCTTGATCGATGTGCAGAAAGGGGAGCTCACCATGAGGGTGCAAGACCAGAACATCACTTTGAATGTGTTCAATGCAATGAAATTTCCCACAGACGATGAGGAATGCTATAAGGTGGATTTGGTTGATTCTGTAGTCACAACGGAGATGGAGCAATTACTTAAGTCAGATTTTTTGGAAAGAGTGTTAGTTGGTGATGCTGATTTTGAAGACGAGGAAGTAGCCGAGCAACTGCAACAATTGAATGCAACCCCCTGGCAAAAGAGGATCAGCACACCACAAGAGTCACTTGGCTTGGCAGATATCAGGGATTCTCAAGAACGCCTTAAGCCATCTAGTGAGGAAGCTCCTAAACTCGAACTCAAACCGCTGCCGGATCACTTAAGATATGCATATTTAGGTGATGCATCTACATTACCCGTTATTATTGCTGCTAACCTATCAGGAAGTGACGAGGATAAGCTGTTGCATGTTTTGAGAGAGTTCAAATCAGCGATTGGATGGACCATTGCAGATATTAAAGGAATCAGCCCCTCTTATTGCATGCATAAGATTCTTCTTGAGGAAGGAAGCAAACCATCTATCGAGCATCAGAGAAGACTCAATCCAATCATGAAAGAAGTGGTGAAGAAAGATAGTCTTAAGTGGCTGGATGCAGGGATCATTTATCCTATTTCAGACAGTTCGTGGGTAAGCCCGGTGCAGTGTGTGCCTAAGAAAGGAGGCATGACAGTGGTAGCTAATGAAAAAAATGAGCTCATCCCTACTCGGACAGTCACAGGGTGGAGAGTATGCATGGATTATCGGAAGCTGAATAAAGCCACCAGAAAAGATCACTTCCCTCTTCCGTTCATTGATCAAATGTTGGACAGGCTGGCTGGCCATGAGTATTACTGCCTTCTTGATGGGTATTCAGGATTTAACCAGATTTGTATTGCTCCAGAAGATCAGGAGAAGACCACATTCACATGTCCTTTTGGCACCTTTGCTTTCCGACGGGTTTCATTCGGACTCTGTGGTGCACCTACCACCTTTCAGAGATGCATGATGGCCATATTCTCTGACATGATAGGTATTAATGTGGAGGTCTTCATGGATGATTTTTTAGTTTTTGGAACTTCTTATGATGAGGCTTTGGATAATCTGCGTCTGGTGCTGAAACGATGTGTTGAGACCAATTTGGTGCTCAATTGGAAAAAATGCCATTTCATGGTCCAAGAAGGAATTATTCTCGGGCATAAGGTATCTAGCAAGGGACTCGAAGTGGACAAGGCTAAAGTGGAGACAATTGAAAAACTTCCTCCTCCAAGCTCAGTCAGAGGGATCCGTAGTTTTCTTGGACATGCAGGCTTCTATCGGCGATTCATACAAGACTTCTCCACAATTTCCAAACCGTTATGCAATTTGTTGGAGAAAGATATCCCTTTCAAGTTTGATAAAGATTGTTTGGCTGCATTTGAGCACTTGAAGGAAAAGCTGACTACTGCTCCCATCATTACAGCACCTAATTGGGACGATCCATTTGAGATGATGTGTGATGCTAGCGATTTCGCGGTGGGAGTTGTTCTGGGCCAACGAAAGAAGAATGTGTTCCACGTGGTCTACTATGCTAGTAAGACCCTCACTGATGCACAACTGAATTACACCACCACTGAGAAGGAGCTTCTTGCAATCGTCTATGGGTTCGATAAATTCAGATCACATCTACTTGGTACTAAAGTTACAGTTTACACAGACCACGCGGCCATTAGATACTTGATGTCAAAGAAAGATGCAAAGCCGCGTCTGATTCGATGGATTCTTTTTCTGCAGGAATTTGAGCTAGAAATTAAAGATAGGAAAGGAACAGAAAATCAAGTGGCAGACCACTTATCACGGCTGGAAGATCATGGAAGAGCTAATGGGGATAATACTCTAATTAATGAATACTTTCCCGATGAGCAGCTGTTTGTGGTGCAAGGGGAAGAGCCATGGTTTGCAGATATTGTAAACTACTTAGTGAGCAATATCATTCCTTCCGAATTTTTGTCAGCCCAGCGAAAGAAGTTTCTCCATGACGTAAAATGGTATCATTGGGATGAGCCATTCTTATTCAGACAATGTGTAGATAGGATGATCAGACGTTGCATACCCTACAGCGAGACAGAGGGTGTTCTGCAGGATTGTCATTCCACCACGTATGGAGGTCATTATGGTGGGGAAAGGACAGCTGCCCGGGTGCTGCAAGCAGGTTTCTTCTGGCCAACATTGTTCAAAGATGCGCATCAATTTGTGCTGAAATGTGATAGGTGTCAACGGGTGGGAAATATTTCCAAAAGGAATGAGATGCCCCTCAACATAATCCTGGAAGTGGAAATCTTTGATGTCTGGGGGATAGACTTCATGGGACCATTTGTCTCATCGTGCAACAACCAGTACATTCTGCTAGCGGTGGACTATGTGTCCAAGTGGGTAGAAGTCAAGGCTCTGCCTACAAATGATGCTAAAGTGGTGTTAAACTTTCTGCACAAGAATATTTTCACACGCTTTGGAACACCACGAGCAATCATCAGCGATGAAGGATCTCATTTCTGTAATCGGCAGTTCACCGCTCTCATGGCCAAATATCGTGTAACCCATCGTGTTGCTACTGCCTATCATCCCCAAACAAATGGGCAAGCAGAAGTTTCCAATCGGGAGATCAAGCGGATCCTAGAAAAAGTGGTTAATACATCCAGGAAAGATTGGTCATTGAAATTAGAAGAAGCTGCGTGGGCATACAGGACGGCCTACAAGACTCCATTGGGAATGTCACCATTTCAGTTGGTTTATGGAAAGGCTTGTCATCTTCCGGCTGAGCTAGAGCACAAGGCCTACTGGGCCTTAAAGAAATTAAATTTTGATATGAAGGCTGCAGGAGAAAAGCGAATGCTGCAATTGAACAAACTTGAGGAATTCCGTTCGCAGGCATATGAGAACTCAAAAATGTACAAGGAAAAGGTGAAACGATGGCATGATAGGAAACTGGTACATAAATCATTTGAACCAGGTCAATCAGTCCTTTTGTACAACTCTAGACTCAAACTTTTCCCAGGAAAGCTCAAGTCAAGATGGTCGGGTCCATTCACCGTCAAAAATGTTTTTCCACACGGCGCCGTCAAGATCTATGACAGGTTCCCTGATAATCCGTTTAAAGTGAACGGACAGCGATTGAAACATTACTTCGGTGGTACGGTGAACCGTGTGGAAGTCACCACTATTCTTGCCCCAGCATGATCAAGCAGCAGAATCGTCAAGCTAGTGACAATAAACAAGCGCTTCATGGGAGGCAACCCATAGGTTTGGTGTTTTTATGTGTGGTTTGATTTGGTGTGATTTTGTTTAGTATTATGTCGAGAGTGCAGGTCATTGGCGAGTTACAGGAGCTGGCTTTGCAAAAGATAAAATTTTCTTTCGAGGTAGACTGGCCTCAGTTTGGAGCTCATGCAGCATTTCCACCAATTGAGTCACCACCCGAGGAGGGTGACAATGCCAACAGTTAGGGGAGTTCTTTTTTATCCATTATCTATACCTTCAATGAGGACATTGAATATTTCAAGTTTGGGGGTGATTTAGGTTAATTGATTAATTGAGTCATAGTATGCATACAGTTTCATGTAGTTCATAATATACCATGCTAGTATAATTTCATATAATGCATATTATCCAAAAAAAATAATAAATAAAAATTGCATAATCATGATTAGTTGCGTATCATATTTTCATTGATCCCGTAGCGTTTGGTGGTTCCGTTTAGCAGCCAATGATGAATCTGAGTGTGTTAATGATAAATAGAGGGCTGATTTAAATACTTATGAATTGACATACATGTTGCAGAAACACAATCTTTACACAACTCATCGTTTGCTCTTGGGCTAGGTTGAGGTCATGCTTGTTTGGTTGTTTAAGATTTAATCACTTGTTTATATTTAAAATGTTCTGTATTCCCTTGATAGCGTAAGAACACTAAAATATAAGTTTGGGGGAAACCAGGGATTTCATGCTAGTTGTTAGTTGATTAATGGCTAGGCGTCAAATGGCTAGTAGCCGCTCATACTTCATGAGTAGTCTAGGGTTGGATGAGAATACTCATTCCAGAAAAATAAATAAATATAAAAAAAATATAAAAAAAAGAGAAAAAAAAAGAGAGTTATGTGAGAGTGTGAGTATGCAGAAGTGGCCAGGGTGGGCTCTTTAATACTCGAGCAATTAAGTTCGCGGGGACTCAAGCCTAGTGACCTAAGACTTTTCCAGTCAGGGATCCACTAACCTAACGCTCGCTACATGAGTATTATTGTATAAGCCTTTTGGGGTCTCATCCATTGCACGGTCACATAAGCATGTGTGTTGTGTATAGTATTATGCGTAATAGTTGTTAGTAATAAAGCATGAATTCCTGTCTAACTCAAATGATGATGGAGGTGTTTCTAGGTTATGAAGTGTCTAGCGTCCATTCTATTTATAAACTTGTGATTGTCTTGGCGAAGAATAAGTATGGTTTTGATCTAGTGCTAAGAGTATTTTTGATGAGCGTTGCACACACGCACGTTTCTGTACTTGTAAATGTTAATATGCTGGTATTTAGTCGATCTATATTTTGAATTTTCACATTCTCTGAGTCACTATGCTAAATTGGTTATTGCTTTACCTATGGGATCATTGCTTCAGTTGCATTCATGCATATAGAAGTATTCGAGTCTGTCTTCGCTTGAGGACAAGCATCAGTTTAAGTTTGGGGGTGTGATAAGTGGATTTTATATCCACTTATTTTGCGCTATTTTGACCTAGATTGATTGTTTATCCTTAAGTATGTTGTGTCTTTTAATTCAATTTTTGTTAATTAAGTTTTTGTTGTGCAGAACTCGAAACTTTAGGTATTGTGGCGATAAAAGGCTAAAAACGGTGGATTTCTATCTCAATTTTATCAAGTGGACTGGCTACGAGGAAAAAAAAGAATTATCATAAAGAAATTCTAAGTGATATATTCTTAATGCTAAAACCCCGGTTGGAATTGTTATATTTTTCGTTAAGCAAAAGGAGTCCGGTTCCAGACCCTCGATAGACCGCAGCTGAGGACTTAATGATTTATTTATATTAATAAATATTTTATTTAATGAGAAAATTATATTTATAAATATCTAATAATATTAGATATTTATTTTTATAATTTCTGAATTAAATTAATTATTTATTTATAAGTTGTGCGGGTTAAAAAGCAATTTTACGGAACCAGTTCATGTTCTTAATTTATACAGCAGGCGGCGGCAAAATAAACAAAAGAAATCAAAATAAGCAAAAAAAAAAAGCAACAGACAAATAAAGACTGCCATCTGCAACTGTCGGCCAGATGAAAAATCGCTGTCCACTCTCCCACGCAGCGCGTGGGAGTCACGCGCCAGAAGGCTAAGCAGAAAACAGCGCGTGCAGCTCATTCTCCGTCCCTGCGACTGGTGCTCGTGTGTCGGCTGAGTGGGAAAGAATTAATTCACCTACCGCACTGTGTGAAATTTGGGTCGGCTCATTTAATTATTCTTAGCTGGTGTGCTAAAATTCAGTATAAATAGATGTGTTTTGTAGAGGTTTTGGAGACACCTCAACTGAATTCATCTTCTAAAATTCAGTTTCTTCTCTCTATATTTTCTTTGTAATTTTAGTGTAATTTTATACACTTAAATTTTCTGCAATTTTAGTATAAGTTTTATTTTGGTTGAAGATTTTACGGGAAATATTGGAGTGCTCTTCTATTTCAGTGGAAATTATTTCGGTTTTATTTTCTAAACTCTTCTTTTTTACAGGAAATAATTGGAGTGCTCGTCTCTTTCAGTAGAAATTATTTCAGTTTTATTTTCTAAACTCTTATAATTTAATATTTAATTCATTCAATTTTCTGCCGTGTTTTCATTTAATCCCATGATGACGATTCGTTCGATTATGAACTAATCGTCATCATGGGATTCTAATGGATTTATTTACGTAATTTAGTAATTCGATGCCTTAATAATTTGTATTGTGATATAAATTCAGATTGCCAAATGTGGTTGCGCTTAATTTATTAGATGCGTAGCTAACGTCTATATTATTAATTCCTAATGAATGTGAAAGTGGATTTAAGAATTTAGAATTTGCCATGTTAGCATAGGTTCGTAATTGTCATGTACATTTACGATAAGTGTAGGATTTTGGATCACATCACCCTATGTAGTCATAATAAAGGAATTTATTCGTAAACCAATTATGTTTTCAAATCTTATAGACATATAGGGTCTAAGCATAAACGGTGTCCACGTAACTTCTATCTTTTAAGTGGATGTTCGTGTGGTTTGATATGAGTTAAGGCTGAAAGGCGCTTATGTTAGTTTCGTGTTCCCGACTAGCTTTCGTAATTATCACATTACTTTGAATTAAGGCATCAATTCTAAATGAAATAAGTAATGAAATTAGAATCCCATGTTTTATCTCATATAAGTAAATCAGATTTAATTCTCAATAGTTAATTAATTCTTATTTTAATAAATTGCATCTTAGTTTAATTTAGATAATTAGAAATCCCAATTTGTTATTTGTCTTAGCAGTGAATTAAAACCATACATTGTGGCATAAGCATATTTACTGATTGAAACTTAACCAGATCTCTGCGGAACGAACTTAAATTGTATTACTTGTGACCGCGTACGCTTGCGCAGTTAGTTTTCGAACCAACAGGAAGTACCTAGTATTCCAGAGATAGAAGTCATGGAAGTGGAATCAACCCCACAAGTTACTTGGATGACTCCCATTCGAAAATATATCCAAAGAGGTATACTTCCAAGTATGAAGCTTGAGGCAAGGCGGCTTCAGTATCAAGCAGCTAGATTCATGGAATATGATGGAATATTATATAAGAGGGGTTTCAATCAACCACTTCTCAAGTGCATAGATGGAGATGAGTGTAATTACATCCTTAGGGAGATTCATGAAGGGATTTGCGGCAATCACTCGGGGGGTGGTTCATTAGCGATGAAGGTGTTAAGGCAAGGATATTATTGGCCTACCTTGAAGAAGGATGCTTATGAGTTTGTTAAGGCATTTGATAAGCGCTAAAGGTTTGTCAATTATTCTACCAGCCCTGTTACTACCTTGACTTCTCTAATGAGTCCATGGCCGTTTGCTATGTGGGGGATAGATCTCATTGGAGAACTCCCCAAGGCTAAGGGAGGTGTGAAATATGCTGTTGTTGCTGTGAATTACTTTACCAAATGGGCGGAAGAGATGCCCTTGGCCACCATCACTACGAAGAAAATTCGAGATTTTGTTTTCAATTCTATTGTGTGCAGATTTGGGATTCCATATAAGCTTGTATCGGATAATGGAAAGCAGTTCGATAGCAAAGAATTGCGAAGGTTGTGTGATGACTTGGGGATCAAGAAAGAGTTTGCAGCTGTGTATCATCCTCAAAGTAATGGACAAACAAAGGCTATCAACAAAATAATCAAGCATACCTTGAAGACGAAGTTAGAAGAAAGCAAGGGGAATTGGCCTGAAGAACTTCCCATGGTTTTGTGGTCATATAACACCACTCCAAGGACTACAACGGGGGAGTCTCCATTTGTGTTATCCTATGGATGCGAAGCAATGGTTCCTGTGGAGATTGGAGCAGGTTCATTCAGAAGAGATTTCTATGATAAGGAGACCAATATGGTAAATCAAAGGCTGAGTCTGGATTTTTTGGAAGAAACAAGAACCAACTCACAGCTGAGGTTGGTAACTTACCAGCAAAGGGCTTCAAGATATTATAACAGAAAGGTGAAGACCCGTCCTTTTAAGGTGGGTGATTTGGTTCTTCGGAAGGTTATGCCTAATACAAGGATAACAGCTCATGGAGTTTTTCGCCCCAATTGGGAAGGACCTTACAAGATCAAGTCTATCATCTAGGAAGGCACTTATCACCTAGAAGACTTGGATGGTAACACGATTCCAAGGGCATGGAATGCGGAGCATTTGAAGAGATATTATCAATAGGGTGCGGCTTCGGCCCCTATTTTATGAAGGCTTATATTTAAGTTATAGACTAGTATCAATAATTGTTCTCCTAGTCTAGGGGGTAGTGCATATATGCCTTCTTTAGAGTTAGTCGAGACTTGCTGATTTTTACACTTTTCAATAACTATTCTCCTGAGCCAGGGGGTAGTGTTTTTACACCTTCCATTGTTTTGAAGAGATTCAAGTTTAAAGAAGATTTTCAATATATTCGAGAATTGTTAGAAGAATATCGGTTGTTGAAATACAAAAGGCCGCGCCAAATTCAATATGGCGCGCCCTACGTTTATATTGAAGAATTTACAAGTGTTTTAATTAATAAGGATTTGACGATTTTTTACAAGCTTGTTCGTTAATACTTGAAGAAATTCGATCTGGAGGCCGCGCCCTAGTGTATCAAGGCGCGCCCTCATCTTACATACAATAATGACTTGAAGATCTGTTTGAAGATATGCTTTTAACGCATGTTAAAGGTGTTAGAAGAATTTGAAAGGATTTCAAGAAAGTCGCCCTAATACATTAGGGCGCGCCCTATTATTATTTTTTAACGAAAATGAAGACTGATCTAAAACAAGAAATTTTAAGGCAAAAGCACTTTGGCAATAATGATGCAGGGAACTTGAAGAAACATAATAACATATTAAATATTCAAAGTTATTAGAAAACACGAGTTAAGAAATAAATTCAAGTTACAAAAATTGCAAGGTTTTACAAAGGACCCGCACCTTAGAGAATTTATAGTTCAAACAAAAGTTGGGTTGATTAAAATTTAAGGAAACATTTTTTATATCAAGGCGCGCCCTTTGAGGCAGTCGGGGACGCGCCCTGGATATCATCAGGCTGAGTAAGGGGACTTGTCATCTCAAGAATAGAATCCTGGTTGGAGGTTAGAGCAGGAGGCAGTTGGTCAGAATTGGTGGTAATTTGAGGTACTTGTTCAGGATTGTTAGGAATGTCTTCTGTTGAAGGCGCGTCCTGAGAAGTTTCTTCTAGTCCCACTTCAATTCTTTTTGCTTTGATAGCATTGGCATTTTTGATCTTGAATGCAGCTATGTCCTCAGCACTATCAGCACCAAACTTCTCAGCCCAGTTATAATCAGGGTCGTTGGCTAGGAATCCAAAAAGATAAAAATCAAAACCAGCTTGGAAGTTGCGATCTTCCATAGCCTGTTTTTCATCCTTCCAGCAGTCAGATTTTTCGATCTCAAGAGCATTCCACTGCACTTTCAAGTCTTCGTTCTCTCTTTCCAACTTATCATTTTTATCAACTAGGAGTTGGCGATGATCAACAGCGTCTTGCAAATCACGTTTAAGATCTTGAATAGTATCATCCTTAGGGACGGGCATTCATCCCGGCCCGCCCGATCCCGATCCGTTCCCCGCATCGAACGGGGCGGGGAATCGGGGATTTTTTCGGGTACGGGCCGGGGAACGGGGATAATTTTTAAAAAAAACCGGGGAGCGGGCCGGGGCCGGGATTTTATGTCTCCCCGGCCCGATCCCCGACCCCGCCCCGATTTTCTCCATCCAACCCGATTTTCAATCCCCGAATCGATTTCACCACATTATAATATGTATAATCATATATATTAATTATCATATATATTAGCTACTGATTTGTAATGTTTAGATTTCAAAAAGAAATTTTAAGAGGTAACATATATGCTTGTGAATCTGAAGATATACTTATTATGCGATTAATGGTGATGAAAAAACGTGGTAACGTAACATCTAATCTAGCTTTAGTTGTTAATTTCATAATATTTCACAAGAAAAAATTATTTCAAACTCACTAGTTAGTACTGTTTAAAATTATTTAAGATATTATTTTTCGTTTAAAATGAAATTCCCCGATTCCCCGCGGGGATCCCCGTTACCCGTGTGGGCCGGGGACTGGGAATAAAAAACAATCCCCGACGGGGATCGGGCCGGGGACGGGGATTGGGTTTGAATTCGGGGATGGGGGCGGGAATAGCACTCCCTGGCCCCGAAGTGCCCCGATGCCCATCCCTAATCATCCTTGGAGTCACATTCCTTTTTCCATTTGTTGTCACTCTCCACTATCATTTTTTCATATTTCCTATTCTCAGCCTCTAGCTTGTTGATGTGAAGCTTTTCTTTATGAACCCTCTGGGCGCGCCCTAGGGATTGAACCAAAAGTTGAGCAGAGGCTCTGATCATGGAATTCATCTCGTCATCAGCATTCATATTCTGCCAAAGATCAATTTCCTTTTCGGTGACAAGTGACGTAGCAGCTGGCCCAATAAGGGTTTCGACATATGAGGGCGCGCCCTCAGTTCTTTGTCTTTTGCCCTTATCAACAGGAGGATCTTGGATCTCAGCATTCCTCTTTGAAGATCTAGAAGACGGTGGAATTACTTGGTTAGACTCTTGCTGTTGGATAGGGCGCGCCCTAGTATCGGAGGTACCGGCCTTGTCGTTTTGCTTCTCTTTGTCATTTTTCTTTGAAGCTCCAAAGCCACAAGGAATTTGGGGGGCCATATCTGCACAAAACCGTAAAAAAAAAATAAAAAAATAAAAAAAAGGGGGGGTTAGACCGCGCATCCAATAAAGAAAACCTGGACAAACAAGTTATGACGTATAGCATATCAAGTAAAGGGAAAAACCAACAAACGCTAAACTAACTGATAGGGCGCGCCCTAAGTTACAATCTTATACCTTCATCAGAGTCAGAATCATCATTTCCATTACTAGAAGGGGAGGTTGGTACGGCAACACCATTTCTAAATTTTTTAAATTTACATATTGATCCAACTCTACTAGATAGAATTCCAACTCTTTTTAGGTTTTCTTCTGTGATAAAAGTTTGAAGATTGAATTTTTTTGCTGCCACTTTGAGCACAGCCTTCGCCCTGGCTTGATAATTTTGATAATTAATGATAAAAATCTGCTATTTATATTAATCCGAAAATTAATACCCCAAAAATATTTTTAGCTCCTAATTAAAATTATTAAGCCTTAAAAATAATTTTTATGGGATAAAAATGTAAAATTTTTATTTTTAAACAAATATAATATAAATGCCAAAATTTCCCAAAAATTATTAATATTACAAAAATTACAAAATAATGCATTTTTAAATATCCTATTATTATATAAAAATAATTTTATAAAAAACAAGGCCTCGGATTCAGTATAGGGGTTGGATCCGAAAATTAAAATGCGAAATAATTGCATTCTAAAAATATAAAAATTACAGAAAAATAGAATAAAATATTCTATGCTACATAGAAGTCACATAACACGTACGGGATAATTTTCCTATTTAATAAAAATCATAACGCGTTTAAATGCATTATAAATAAACTAACACACAGTAAATTAAACTAAAAATATATTTTAATATATTAAATTACAGATAATTTTCCCTGATTGATCAAAAATATAAAATACAAAATTTTCAAATATTTTCATATTGCACCCAAATATTAATGGGGCACGGATAAGATACTGGGTAAAATTTTAGTACGAGAAAAATATAGTTTTGATACTTAAAATTCTAAAATAATCTCAAGTTACCAAAAATGTGAAAATACTAAATTTTAAACATTTTAATAATTTATACAAATAAACTTTTGTACACGGGTAGAATATCGGGTATAATTTTTGTACCAATAAAATACCAACTCGATCCATAAAATTTTAAAACAAACTCAATTTATCACTTTTGATAAAAATATAAATTTTTAATAAAATAAACATTTTACTAACACAGACAGTACCAAATACAGTCTACCCGAATAACCTATTAACAATTAAACACATAACTGCATTCAAATTAAAATTAAATATTCACAATCTTATTATTCCTTTATGGAAAACCAATAAAATATTTAAATAATAATAATAATAAATCCGGAAAAATTGGGGTTGTTACAATCTTCCCTCCTTAAAGGGATTCCGTCCTCGGAATCCACTGAGGAAAAGAAATCCCTTGGGTTCCTTAACTCCTTCATCATCCACACTTGCTTTTCTTCCATATAAAATCGAACCAACTTTGCAATAACGTAGCGTTAATCGATAAAGAGAAAACGAATTGACTCCATTATCCGCCATTAGTATTCTAATCGTATCTTGATCTGCTTTTGCTCGTGATAATCCCATCGATAAGTCTTAATTCATCCCGTCAAGGTTAACTTATTCCCAATTGATTGGCCTACCTTCAAAACTTTTTTTGTGATAACAAGAATCATGAAATTTTGAAAAAAAAAATATTTCATATCATAGCGAATGTCCCACAATTGTGGTTATCAATTTATAAATTTTAAAAGCAAATATTCTTTGAAATGAAAGAATAACTGAGAGATCAATATGATCATATGAACCCGACGTTGCGTGTCTTAGCTCCGACATTTACAAGTAAAGGTGATCAGCCTTCTTGTAATACACAACACACCAGTGATGGCGTCCCATCCAACTTCTATCACACAGACAGATATACCTGGTGTCCCCTATAAATAGGGTTGTTCGTCTCAGTAGGAGTAGAGAAATATGAAAGGAATATCAAATCAAATTAATAACTGATGTTTTCGGACAAATAATTCTCTGAAGCACACTTTGGATTAAAACTGAAAAAAATTCCAAAGGTGTTATTTTTGAGAAGATGAACAACCAAAAAGAAAGTACCGAACCAGTGGTACTATATTTCAAATAAGGTTATTAACCACTGGAGAAAACGAAAAGTTAAAATTCAAAATCTCACTATTTAGAAGAGGAGATATATCTTTTAACGAATGCCTCTCTAGGAGGGATATCAAAATAATTTGTAAGGAAAGAAGGTATTGCCAATGTCTCTAATTATGCCTTCTTTGTCAGCTCATTTGATAGCTCGTCCTTCGATTATAAGCTTCTTCCTCTCCACGTTTTAAGGATATCGATATCGTATGTCATCGTCAGCTCGTAATAATCACTGAAGATTCCACAGTAGACATCTCCATTCGCAAGGCGGTCTATCTAGTTCAGCACCACCATCTCAAACGAGTACTCCAATCTTAACTTACTAATTGGTACTATATCCAATAGTCCAACACGAACTCTATATGAGCTCTAACGTTCCTTACTTAGCTATACACACTCCTACACACTCTCGTTTCTAGTTTACTATAACCTCAGCTCTGATACCAACTGTGACGCCCCCAAATCCGGGGTCAGAAGATTTGGTCGTCACGCGAAAATCCTCAAAATAAAACATCTGTTTAATAATAATCATTCACTTGTGATTGTCCAACACTGAAATTATAACATCCGTGACCCCAAACTTACCAAGATCTTTAAGGTTATAGGGCTAGAAACAAGAACCCAAATCCCATTAAATAAAAAGTATTCTTTCTTTACAACATTCTCTTTGATCAAATCTTAAACCACTGGTGTAACTTCGATAAGAAGTACGCCAGGCCAACTAGACTATTACATAATAATAATAATAATAATAATAATAATAATAATAATAATAATAATAATAATAATAATAATAATAATAATAATAATAATAATAATAATAATAAATATTAGAACTCAATTATATAAAATAGATCTTACACTAAATCCAGACATCCTGAGCAAGTCATCTTCGAAATAGCATCACGCCTCTTCTCTTTCTGAACTGTGCGGATAAGTCTCTCCAAACTACTTTACTGAAATGTTAGAATTTAAAACAGCAAGTATGAGCGAAAGAAATGCTCAGCAAGCATATAAAATTTTTGATATAAAACCAGGATAAGTGGGGCATAAAATCAACTGAAATGTAAAACAGTTTATAGAGAAAACTGAATCAACAACTGTGATATAATTCAAACCATAACTGAAATCATTTGGCATGTCATAAAAATGAATCACCTGCCAACTCACAATATATAATAGCCATTCGGGCGATATGGATTGGATATACATAACTGAAACACCATTGCCCCCTGATCAGGTTCAAAAGCAATGGGACCCTTTATACTCCACTGGTACAGCTATACCCGTGTGTATAATCCAGATTTCATGAGGGTACCAAAATAGGCAATTAATGTTAGCCTATAGGAAGATGGAATGGTTACCATATCCTCCTTAAATATTGCTGGACCATGAAATCATCATGGCCTCCTACGCTTTAATAACTTCCAATCCAATAGAGCAACTTCCGAATTCAACAGGAAATGCTTAGTTTCACATACAGTTCACATCCTTATTATTTACTACGATAATAAGGATATGAAGAGTTTATCATAAAGAAATTTCCACATCAAGTGACTGTGTTCGCACAAAAATATTTAGGAATCACAAATAGCTCTGAACAATAGCTATTCGTCATGGTACGAATCGATGAAACATAAAATAAAAGTGTTTAAGATGATCAAGGGAGAAAATACTTGCCTCTGGTCCTTAGCTATTGCGTAAGGCCGAAGTAATATAACTATCTTCTTCTTCTATCTCATGTCATCATGTCCTCTGTTTTAATCATGCTTTGGTTTACGCTTTAGCGGTTGCCACGAATTTGATCTGTCGACATCGATCCCACGCGTCTACTTCTATAGTCAAACATAAGCTGGTACTTCAGTCTTCAGACGTCAATTTCTACTTTCTATAAACGTTTTATGAACTCAACTCGAACATATTAACCATGCTTACCAAAATCTCTGTCAGGAGAAAATAATTGGAAATGTCCCCTTTGAACATAGACGTTTTCCCGGTGTTAAAACACCTCACAAGTAAACCAACAATTCCACAAACAATACTGCATTCATCTCCACCTTTTCCATCATCTACTTATCTACGCTGGCAAACCTAAGTCAATATTTACCAATTAATCCTTGTGAAGATAAAAATAATCTGACAATCATAGTCAGTAAATCAAGAAACGACGTCTACCCCTAACGACATCTTATAATATAAATCATATACACAATTAAGCACACATTAAATATATATCGACCAAAACTCAATTTATAACCTAATCCTCGATACTTAATACCTTGATAATTCACATTGCACGTATAAAGACTCGATAAGTAGATCACATAATCACATAGCACGTACTTCACATAGCAGATACGACTCACAAATAAAAGAGCACTCAAAGTATTTTTAGAATATTTAAAAATATTTTTAAAGCACTTAAAAGAATTTTAGAAGATTTAATTAACCATTTTTGAATAAAAAAAATCGATAATAAACCCTCTGGGTAATTATTGAATTCCCAAAATATTTTAATAAATATTTAATCCGGGTTTGTAAATAATTTTAGAATTTTAAAACTATTTTATCACTCCCTGATTATTTTTAGGATTTAAAACAATTTCTTTCTATTTTTAAATCATTTATAAACAGAAAATTGATTAATTAAAAATTAAATAATCTAATTAAATTAATTAAAATCAACTAATAATTAATCAATAAAATTATTTAATAAATAATTACATTTATCAAATAATTAAATTAATTAAATCATTATTTGAAATTAATTAGTATAATTAAAAATATTTAATTCTTAATTATTTTTGAATTAAAAGTAAATAATAAAATAATTTTTTGAAATTAATAACAGAATTTAGAAATAAATTTTGAATTTCCAAAATATTTTCAGAAAATAATTTTCTGAATTTTATAATTAAATTCAGAAATTTTTAAAAGATTTTTAAAATTAAATAAAAGTAATATATATATATATATATATATATATATATTTTGAAAGACATCGTCTTCTACCTGTAACCAAAACCCCCCCCATTTACTATTCATGCCGGCGGTAACAATCCGGCCAAACTCTAGAGACTCAAAACTAACTCGTTTTCCTACAGATTTTGCTTGTAATATGTTCCAAATCAAACCTACAATTTAATTATAACAACAAACACAGTAATCGACCAACCGTTGGTCGATTCCGGAAAAACGAAGCTCTCCGACGAGCTTCAATAGATTTTCCGACGAACCGAAAATCAACACCGATCAACCAAGAACCCAGAAAATCGAAATCAAAGTTCACCCCCACCAAATTTCGATTTTCTTATTTAAGCTACTAAAAATCAAACAAAAATTATCATGATACTCCTGGGATCATAAGCAATCTATAGACAAATCAACAACAAATCAGTGTACAATCCACACCAAATTAAATAAATTCGAAAATTAAAATTAAAACAACAAAATTACGAACCAAGCATATTCGAATATACACACATACATAAACATGTAGTACAGATCATGGGATTCAATTTGGTTACTCATATGAAATATTTGAATAACAGAATCACCTTCAAAAGGCTGATTGATTCTGAAGAACTATGAAGAACACTCCAAAGAATTTCCAGAAAATAAAAATCAAAAATCTGATTTTTGATTAATTTTGATAATTATTGATAAAAATCTGCTATTTATATTAATCCGAAAATTAATACCCCAAAAATATTTTTAGCCCCTAATTAAAATTATTAAGCCTTGAAAATAATTTTTATGGGATAAAAATGTAAAATTTTATTTTTAAACAAATATAATATAAATGCCAAAATTTCCTAAAAATTATGAATATTACAAAAATTACAAAATAATGCATTTTTAAATATCCTATTATTATATAAAAATAATTTTATCAAAAACAAGGCCTCGGATTCAGTATAGGGGTTGGATCCGAAAATTAAAATGCGAAATAATTGCATTCTAAAAATATAAAAATTACAGAAAAATAGAATAAAATATTCTATGCTACACAGAAGTCACATAACACGTACGGGATAATTTTCCTATTTAATAAAAATCATAACGCGTTTAAATGCATTAAAAATAAACTAACACACAGTAAATTAAACTAAAAATATATTTTAATATAATAAATTATAGATAATTTTCCCTGATTGATCAAAAATATAAAATACAAAATTTTCAAATATTTTCATAATGCACCCAAATATTAAAAGGGCACGGATAAGATACTGGGTAAAATTTTAGTACGAGAAAAATATAGTTTTGATTCTTAAAATTCTAAACTAATCTCAAGTTACCAAAAATGTGAAAATACTAAATTTTAAACATTTTAATAATTTATACAAATAAAACTTTTGTACACGGGTAGAATATCGGGTATAATTTTTGTACCAATAAAATACCAACTCGATCCATAAAATTTTAAAACAAACTCAATTTATCACTTTTGATAAAAATATAAATTTTTAATAAAATAAACATTTTACTAACACAGACAGTACCAAATACAGTCTATCCGAATAGCCTAACAATTAAACACATAACTGCATTCAAATTAAAATTAAATATTCACAATCTTATTATTCCTTTATGGAAAACCAATAAAATATTTAAATAATAATAATAATAAATCCGAAAAAATTGGGGTTGTTACAGGCGCACCCTCCAGCTGTAAAAAATGAAGATAAAGAAGATTGAGGGCGCACCCAAAGAAAGGAGTAAAATAAGGAATAAAGAAGTATCCTAATAGGTACTTTGGATTCCATAGAAAATGCTTTGTTAGGCGTGGTCAGAAATAGTCAAGCCGTGTTCTATGCGGACGGCGCGCCCTAGAAAGTATGGGTTATGTTATCTAATGAAGAATATTGGGAATAATAATTTTAGAATTCAAGCGTAGAGGGCACGCTCTGGGTGGAAAGCGCGCCCAAGAGAATGACAACATTGAACTAATTTTCAGAAACATGTCTCGCAAAAATCGTGGCAGCAAAAATAGGTCTAACATGTATACATACATATACATATAAAAGGAAAATGAAGAACACGAAGAAAACTAACAGTCAAATGGCCATATCCAACGAAATGTGCGGTCAAAATCAGAGATTTGTGCATGGGAACATACCTTGAGAGTTCTTGAACGAAATTTGTGAGAAGAAAGCACCGGAAGCGATCGATTTGGTCAACTTTTTGCTCGGAAAATTGAAAATCGCCGGAGTAGTGTGTTTTTCGGGGAGAGAGAAAGGTAAAAAGAGTAAAAGTTAGAGAGGGGAGGGTATTTATAGGCAAAAAGAAGGATAGTGGATGACAGCTGTAAAGCAATAGACGGTTGAAATTCTGAAGACGCGCCCTCATCTAAGGCGCGCCCTGTTGGAATATTATGAGAATTTTGGGCTTTTTAAGAAGAATTCCATACATCATCTCTGATTTCATATGGAATTGGGGGGTAGTTGTTTTAGCCAAAATTCGGTTCGGGTATTTCAAGATGGATTCGGGTCAAATACGGGTTCAATTTGGGAAATTCTAGATTAAATTAGGGATTTGGCGGAAATAGAGAGGTTAGACCGCGCCCTCTCTTTCTCTTCAAAGAGGGCACTCCCTAAATATTAAAACATGATAAAGTTGATTTTCCAAGAACTGAAGAAATCCCTCCTGGGATTCTACTCAAGCTGGGATTCCAGAAGTTGAAGAATTCCCTCCTGTCGTATCTCAGGAGGGGGATGTCCGTCGCAGAAGGCCTCCAGGGGTTTGCCTGGATATAAGGACCCTTCTTAGACACTAAGGGCGCGCCCTAAGGTGGAAAGAAGGGAACTTCTGGTGTGTGTTTTTGGAGCTCTGTTCCTGTAGCCAATGGGCGCGTCCTCATTGGGGAACTTTGGAGTAATCCTGCACTTTGCACCCAAAAGCTCTGGATCACCTGTCCTGCTATCTGGTGGGTGCTTCTCATTCAGGGGACAGGTATGCGTTCTGCACTTGGGGTAAACCATGGCTATACCTGCATCCTTGAAATCAAGAAATAGCTGGTAGCAGAAAGGACTAGTCCTCGACGGGGGAAATTTCCTTATCCGTGAAGTCTTGAGATCTTGGATGAGCCTTGGGACTTTGTGGTTAGGCCTCATAGTAGAACATTCCGGAAGCTGGTCCGTTAATTCAAGCCCATTTGAGTTTCTTGCTCTCCAAGAACTACGTATGGCTTGATCCCTATAAATAACAGGGTATGTAGGCCGATTGAGGGGTTGGAAGTCGAGAGCTCCGAAATAGTCGCCACTAACCCTATCAATCTCAGCCACCAACTACAATCAACAACCACAAGCCACCGCACATCACCGCTTTTTCTGGCAAAGAACCACCGTCTCAGATCTTTTTTCCGACGACGTACCTCGAATTTTGTTCCCAAATTCCTCCGTCAACACCACACATCACCTTAATGCGTATACATTACAACGCAAATTTCATATGCGTGGTCAGCTGTTATTTAAAAAAAAAATGAGAAACTAACGCATGCAGTGAATGGGTAGTGGTGCCTCCGCATCCCGACTATGCGTATTCATTGAGAATCATAGAAGCCATACACAGCCTCCATATGCGTATCCAGGGAACGCATATGCGCAATGCGCAGCTCTCTCGTTATTTTGAGCAAAACTTCCGACTCTTGGTATTTTGGGCAATGCATTTTAATATTTGGTTATTGAGGGCTTTTACCCTATATATTTTTGGTTATTTTTTATAATTTTAACACTAAAATATTTATATATAACAAAAGTATTTTTATATTGTTTTTAAATATAAAGAAGAAAAGGAAAAAAGAATTGAATATGTGAAATACGCATGAGTATGATATAAATTTGAATTCACTTTTTTTTTTCGAAATATAATACAATATAAAATATTTATTTTTGAGATTTGTAATTTAGGATAAAATTACATTACAAAATGCAATGAATATACATTTAAAGTTTAATTTTTTTAAAATTTTAGTATATTGTTATTTGTTAAAATGAAACTGACCTATTTTTGTTATATTTTCTCATACTTTTAACTTGAACTATATTTAAATTAAATTTTAGTTTTCTAATGGATGTTAGAAATACGAATGGACAACGAAAACCTTTTTTTCATTAATTTGAAGATAATATTATAGAAATTTAGAAAACAAAATAAATAATTGAGTAAAATTTATCAAAACTTTTGAATGTTATATTTATGAAATCAAAATATATTTATAAAATTAATAATAATACCATTTTTTTAAATTTATAGGCGGTTTTATTTTTTTTTATTTTTCTTGCAAAAATACTATTTGCAATTTATAATGTTTATTTATTATGGTTTGTAATAAAAAACAACTAGATGTAATTTCTTTTTACGTTTTTGAAAAAAATAATTGAAATTATTCTTGTTTGCAATTAAGATTGCATCTAATTTTGGTTGCGTAGTTGTGTTTCTGAGAAAAATAAAAAAAAAAAAATTCCAAAGAAAATATAAAAAAATCGTATATCATATTCCATAGTTTGTAAATAGGGCTGTAAATGATCCGAACTATCCACTATCTCAACTTATATCCAAAAATATGATATATGTGTCAAATTCATTTTATAATTGATCCAAACCTAGCGAAAAAATGAGCCCAAATAAAATATGATCCGGATATGAGCAGCCATAGACTCGCTCACATTAAGTTCATATTTTTCTTATAAAAATGATCCTACCCGAAGATGTTTAATGATCCACATTCGGTTCAAACCCGAATCTGAATTATATTTTTATTTTATTATATTTCTAACTGAATAGCATGTTATAATTTCTTAATAACATTTATAAATTTAAATTTTCATAAAATACGAGTTATCCACCGGATTATTTATCATCAAATAGTTAATAGATCAATTATTTAAGTTTTTAATTCATGATTATTATGTTTTAATAATATTATATTTATTTTAAAATAAATAACTATTTATATAATTCAAATAAAAATGATACGTAATGTTAGTAGATTATATTTGACTCGTATTCGATGGATCACAAACTACTTGATTAGAAAAAAGAAAATACGATACTAGCTCATATTCGATTCAGATCCGAACCTCAATATTCGGAATCGATTTAGATCCGAATAAAATAATTCCGGACCCAAATTTGGACACGATAAAAATAATATCATCCAATAGTTAAGCAAAGAAATATCTGATTATACACAAATCATTTTTCAACCCTATTTGTAATTACAAAACAAACCATCTTAAAAATGTTTTTGTTATTACACTTTTACAATTTTGCAAAAGAAATGTAAACCTTTTAATTTATCAGATTAGATTTTTTAAATCCGATTAATCTTGTAAATTTATTTAAAATGATATGTTTAATTGTAAATTAGACTAATATATTAGATATTATTATAATATCCGATTAATACTCTGTTCCGATGGATTAATCTCCGATTACCCGATTAATTCTTAAATCGATACCTCAACTGATTTATATGAATTATCAATTTTTACGATTACCCAATTAATTCTTAAATCGATACCTGCCGATTTTTACCACCATGATTAAAACTTAAAACACTGAAATACATGATTCCAAGAAAAATTAAGCACAGTACACAGGCGCCGGAAGCACAAAACAATGAGAAACCAAAGACGCCGGAAGCACAATCCGGAGAATTTAAAGATCTCGGAAGATACCAAAAGTATGCCATGTGGGTTTTGGAGAACGTTTTCTTTTCCAGCCCTCCTCTACATCAATTCTTTTCCAATTGTCTGGCAACAATCTTATTTCTTCCAGCATTTCGATAAGCTTGTTTTAATCAGGTATACCAACATCTTGCATATACATTTTAATGGATTTGAATATATGATGGATTGATTTTTTCTTATAATTTGGTTTGCTGAAGCTTGAATATGCTTTTGTATAAATAAATTGCACATAAATAACTGCTATCGGAAAGTAAAGATGCTCAAATTACTCTCACTTCTAATGCTCTCCATGTCTATGAGGGTTTTATTATTACGAATCATGAACATGATTTCTCGCTAGTGGTTTAAGTTTATTATCTTGTTCTGTTGATTAAAAACGATTACACCAAAGCAAAACATTTTAATATTTTATCATCACACAGAATTATAGACATATAAAAGTGAATGTATTTGATAGATTGTTTTCCTTGTCTGTACTTCACTGTTTTTTCTTGTTATGTGTGTATATCACAGCTATTGTTATATGTACATGACTTTCCAGTTACCAGTTTATGTGCTTTGATTGTATTTGCAAATCAATCATGATTATCTTTAAATGCAACTATTTCACCGTAAGTTCTAGAGTTCTACAAAATTGTTTAAAGAAATCTCTGCTTTTATGCAAATTGATTACAACAATCTTATAGATCTTTTTATAAACATGATTAGATTTTAAAAGGTCTTTTGCACATGCACATGATCATTTAATAGATGAACACAAGTGTATTCATCAGAAATAATGCCAAAATAATTAATAAATTAAAATGAGTGCTGCAGATGACGTAATTTATTTAGAACTGAACCTATTTGACCAGCAAGTGATGCATTCGCATGAGTCATGAGGTGAAATTTTTACTGATAATTCATAGCAATCTTGAAGTGAACATAGAGAGATACAGGAAGAAAGATAAAAGAGAGAAAGGGTGATAAAAGAGAGAAAGGGTGATAAACATACAGTTGTACAATAACAAACATTATTTTTTTTGCTAAGTTATCCATTTTTCTTTATTGTCGGAGGAGTTAGAACATAATTAAATAGAGCCTAGATTATTACGCCGTAGCTAGTGAACCTCTAAGAAGTTGATCAATATAGCATCCATCGACGTCCATATCGCACACACGATGGTGTTAATATGTAACTTAATGCTATTTTTTTATTTTTATCGCAATGTATACGTAATAAAATTACATATACATTAGGATAAGTTATCTTATTATCAAGAATGTTTGATATACAAATAAATGGAATTTATATATGTTAAGAACTTAATAATTGTTTGGATGATATTGATGTAATTACTAAATACTCTAATTATATATGGTACTAAATAATCAGACTACTGTAAGTTGCAATATTCACAATGACAAATAATTACATGTGTTATTCATATACCCGGGTAATATATCTGGTAAGAATTATACAATTCTATATTGTGCATAAGTGAAAATTCATTAATATCGACAAGGAATGCACCAAAAAATGTTGTCTTTACGAAACTTTTGAAAACAAATTGTACAAAAGGTACATATTGTGTTCATTATAAATATTAGCTTATAACCCGTGCAATGCACACATTTTTTAAATATTTATAATTATATTAATCAAGGAATATTTGATACTTATAATTTTTCTATTCCTTATACTCTATTGGTTTGTTCAATTCTAATTATATGAATATTAAATTACAATATATTATTGATTGAAATCGAATGCTAAATTTTTTATTATCTACAGAGTTAATGATATGTGTACCTATTAAAATTTAGTATGTAATTGACTGAATTTGAGGGCATGCTTCTAATAGTTTGTAATCATTTCTACGGTTGAAGCTTAACTAGAGGCCCAAAGTAAAAGAGAAGATTTTTTATTGAAGTTTTTATGTTGGAATATGATATAAGATCCTATTAAGTCCTTTGAATGCAACATGCTAGCATAGCTCAAGTTGGTTTCGTTCTCTACCACCCCCAATATGCTTAATTTCTTGTGCACACGAAGACAAATTATTTCTTGAAAGATGGGAGCCGGTTAGACCCAAAACTAGGCTTTTGGATGAGGGAGAAAGTTAAAATATATGATCCTATTAAGTCCTCGAACTAGTACCATTTATAATATCCAAACCCACAGCCAAAGCCAAATGCATAGTCCAAAGGAGCTAATGACTTTGATATACATTAGTTATGTAGTTGTAAACTTGTTCTTATGAAGATCACAAGTACTCTTTATCTAATCGATGTGGGATGTTAAAAATAATAGTATCCAATATAAACTTTTCTAATGGAAACATATAAAAATTGAATTTACCAGTTAGATTTCTATATCAACATGTGTATGACAAAATATCAAAAGATTTCTAAAATAAGAAAAAAGGTACTACAGAGCGATGAAAACAATGTTACATATTTGTAAAAGTAGAGAATCAAATATCCCGAAAGATACTAAAAAGTTACTGTATATCCTAGAAGATACTAAAAAGTAACCGTCATAATAGCTGTACCACGCGGTCATAGTATGAATAAGTCCAAAATAGCCACTGAAAAGAATGCAATATGCGCTCGCGAGAAATGTTTTTGTGTGGCCCGCCCATCTACATCATCCGTAGAGACACCTGGCATCATCGCACCCGCTCAGTCACCACAAGAAGTCATATATAAGCAATGTGAAGCAGCATCAACAGCTGCACCAACACCTAGGGTTATTCGGCGCCGCTCTCCATCTTGACGGGCTCTCTTTTCTTTTACACTCTAATTCAACTTCAATTGTCAGCACCGATCCCAAAAACAATTTCATTCCTTTGAGCATTCGACCCGGTTATGAAGAGAGTGAAGAATTAAAGTAGAGGTGTTAAATTTAATCAGGTATGCTACCACTTCTTTGGTCATAGCACATGGATTGAATATTTCATAGATTATTTTTTCTTCATTGCTTTCTACTTCACTAGTTTTTTGTTATGTGCTATATTTTGCTGTGCTGAAGATGCTTTTTTATTCATTAATATAACATAAATAACTGCGATCGAAAAGATAAGACGTTTAAATTATTTTCACCTCTAATGCTTTACTTTGAATGAGTTTTCATATTAATAAATCACATTTCTTACTCAGGTTTTCCGGTTGATTGAAAAAGAAATTTTTTTTTTTATGATCGTGCTGAATATGCTGAAGTTTTCTTTATTTATTATTTGAACATAAATAATTGTGCTTGAAAAGATAAGATGCTTAAATTATTTTCACCTCTAATGCTCTACTTTGGATGAGCTTCCATTTTTGTAAATCACGTTTTGATTGAAAAAGATTCTACTAAAGCAACTAAGAAGAAGTTTAAAAAGATAGCTTTATGTTTTTTTTTGTGGACGTGTTGAATCTGTTCAGGTACATTTTATGAATCACTCATAAATGAATACACAAGTGGATGAATATGATACTTTCTCATGTTCACGTTGCACGTAATTTATCTGATTCCTTATCAACATTTTATCCAGTTCTAGTGGTGTTTTCAGTATAAATTTCTGATAATTCTTGCATTACTTTGCTGATTATAAACCTTTTAGATATACTTGTAACTTCTGAGAAAGGAAAAAACACCACTCAACGTGTATATTTCTTTGCAATATTTCTGTCTATTTTTGCTTTTGGTCGTGATGCTTGTTATATGCTGCAATTGTCAGTCAGGTGCTAATATTTTTAAAGTTCATATAGAATACCTTATGATAATAATTATTTTGTGCCTAGTCAATTACGAAGGATAGGAGAAGCCACTCCTTTTTTTTTTCGAAGTGAGAAGGCTCTCTTCATTAATATCAAGGTCCTTAGTCCGTGGCATTACTGGTTTTTTTTTGTGTGCACATTAAGTATCTCAATGACAGGGTATTACATGATTTAGTATAATATGGAGTTATCAAGTGTGATTATACGAGGAAACACTTCAAACGGTTTGATTAAAAAAATATTGTTCATAAAGAAACCATACCTTTGTTAAAGTCTGATATGCTTCTGTGTTCTTTTGTATTTGATGGTTGATGTCATGAAACTAGAATTTATCGTAAAAGTTAATTTGGAATAAGTTCTAGTCATCTGAAATTCTGATTGTCTGGAAGGAATATGCAATGAGGCACACACATATTTAGTGCTCTCTTGTCTGTGTTATTGATATGGCAACATGTTAGTGTCATACTTGATAAATTTCTTATATTTCTCTCTCTCTTATCTTCCGAAAACTATTTCGGTGTGAGTAATGTTAGCAGTTTGGGATGAAGGTGTTTTTTGGTTTCATCAGCTTTAAAGTTGCTAATCTTAGCATCGCCAATTCTAATTTTATCTCTATATATGTTTGTAGGCTTGCCACTTTCCTTTCTGTAGGTTCTGCATATTCCTTATCGGTTTAAGAACTTTCAGTTTCATTTTTTATTATTATACTTATCTTTGTTGTCCATCCTGCACTGAAACAGGCAAGGTTAATTCCTATATAGTATTGGTCTCCATTAGGCGGCCCGGTAGCAAAGATAGGTGTTCAGTTGAAGTTATCCTCAATTCATATTGAAATTCCAACTCACAACAATGCTCTCAAACATGTTGAAAGGAACACTTTGCGTAAACCCAAACCAGGCGAGACGTCAACATATTACACAAACACAATGGAAATGTCCTCCAGAGGTATGAGTTGAAAGATTGTTATTACATCTTACATTTGACCGTTTTTTTAGTTCTGGAGATGCTATATACTTTCTTGTCAAAAATCTTTCATAAGTTTGGAGTTGACTATTATCGTTGCATCTCAATAACAGTTTACCATAGATTCTAATTGGCGCGTGGCTGCTGGGGAAGAGAGCACAGAGGCCGTTACCCAGACACGTGTAGCCCCAGATCCTCGGTAAAGTCTCCTGTTCTTAAGTGCATTTTTGAATCTTTTTTGTAATTTAGCACCTGTGATTAGTTTTTTACTTTTGGATGTCAATGTTAGACATTATGAGGCTAGTGACCAATATGACAGCAGAACTCCGGTAATCCCTATAATTCCCATAGAGGAGGAAGGCAACCTGCTAGACAACAGTTCAGTACCTTTCCTGACTACTTCTGCCATGACTGGTGAAACAATGTCCCTTGCTGTCACTGCTGTAAATGCTTTAAATGACGTTGCACTGCGCCAAGGTGAATCTCCGATTTCTATGGGTTTGTTCATGCATTGGCTCAACTCAGATACTGTTCGTAGGTATCTCCGCGGGCAAAGTGTCCCTGGAATCGAGCCAGCCTCCATGCTGAATGAGCCGACACACTCAGTTCCTTCTGTCAGCTCAAACCCTGGCCAGCAGTCTGCTGCTAATGTGGTACACCTTCCGTCAGCCTTTGGTCACTCAACCCCTCTCATGAACCCCTCGTCATTGAGTGGAACACTCAAGTAGTTGGGCAAGGTCCTCCTATGCTAAAGCCGCCTCACAAGCTGTGCATTTTCTTCAACAGCCCCAGCGGATGTCAATATGGTGCCAGTTGCCGATATTTGCACAGCAAGTCCGATCAAGCATAACAGAGTGGAGGCATTTCCCAATGCAAAGCGGATGAAGCCAGGCTCAGAAACTAGTGGATCGTCGTATAAAAGAAGGTTGCTGCGAAGTTTCGGGAAAAGTATATGCTATCAGAATGGAGAATTGGAGATTTTTTTTTTTTTTTTACATTTAAATTATCTGTTATCTTTAAAAACTTCAGTTTATATGCAAACTTCCAATTTGAAAACATGCTTAGAGCATGTGCAAGTTCTTGGAGTGCTTAGCTTCAGACTAAGGTTTATTGTGAAATTAACCCCTATAATGGTTTCGAGATTAAGAATCTTTGGCCTTGAACCCTTGATGTTAGGGATGACAATTTTTACCGACCCGATTGGATCTTACCGAACCCGAATATTTGGGTTTGGGTTTAATTTTTAAACCCGAACTATTTCCGGGTCGGATTTGGGTTTTGGCCTTACCGTACCGAACCCGACCCGAAAACCTGAAACCCGTTTCAAACCCGATCAAACCCAAACCCGACCCGAAAACCCGTATTTAATTTAACTAATATAATATATTTATATTAAGGTTTTATATTATCCTCCCTCAATTCAGTTTTCAGCAGGTGTTCTCTATTTGGGGTGAGTATTCGGTTCGGTTAACCGAATACCGAACCGAATAACCGAAATAATTCGGTTCGGTTAACCGAACCGAAATATTTCGGTTCGGTATTCGGTTATGGTATTTCAGTTATTCGGTTATTTCGGTTAACCGAAATAACCGAAATTACCGAATTAACCGAAATATATAATAAATAATAATATTTACATTTTATATGTATAATAATAATTTTTTATATATAAAATAATATTTTTTTTATATGTAAAATAATAATTTTTTATATCTAAAATAATAATATTTATATTTTATATGTAAAATAATAATTTTTTAAATGTAAAATAATTTTTTTTTATATTTTACATGTAAAATAATAATTTTTTATATGTCAAATAATAATTTTTATATGTCAATAATAATATTTATATTTTACATGTAAAATAATAATTTTTTATATGTAAAATAATAATTTTTATATGTAAAATAATAATATTTATATTTTTATATTTAATATGTAAAATAAAATATATATAATTCGATTATTTCGGTAAAATAACCGAAATAAATATTTCGGTTCGGTTACCGAACCGAAATATTTTGGTTCGGTTACCGACCGAAATATTTTGGTTCGGTATTCGGTTATAATATTTGGCCTTATTCGGTAATTCGGTTCGGTTATTTTACCGAATTACCGAATACTCACCAATCTCTATAACTCTCGAGATCTCTCTTCCCTCTCTCCCTTCAAATCTCTCTTGGCGTCTCTCTCAAAACACGTCTCTCTCTCTCTCTCTCTCTCTCCACCTCTAATCTCTCTCGATTCTCCCTTCCCTTCCCTGGGCTACTGTTCGATGTTTACGATCGCAAAACAATCAAGCTCATCTCTCCCACCCGTTCTTTATCTATTATCTGTGCTTTGTGCTTGCGTGTATAGTTTGATTTTCTGTGTTGATTGCTTCGTGTATTGCTGTGTGTGTGTCGAGACTGTTGCCGTGTGTATGCGTGTGTCGACGTGTGTGATTACCGTGTGTGGGTGTGTGATTGTGTGTGGTTTGTTTTGCTGCGTCCGAATTTATCCAGTAAAGGTTTTATATTTTCGGGTTTCGATTAAACCCGAACCCGATTGAAACCCGACGGGTTCGGGTTCGATTTTAGCATTTCGGGTTCGGCTACCAAAAACGGGTTTGGATTTGGCCAAACCCGTTTCGACCGACGTGATTGACATCTGTACTTGATGTGTACTAATTACCTAATATTATTGCGTACATGGCTTTTAATTAATGTGAAAGGACCCAAGTTCAGTTTTTGCCTAAATGCATGCGGGTGATCGAAAGTTTTGCAATTCGGTCCAATTTGATTCAAGCTATAATTCAGATCAAGCCAAGTAAACTTTTACTAATTGAATTAAAGTCTGATCTTATTTATTCAGAATTTGAATTTTATAATTTTTTTGCTAAGTTGAGTTTGATAATTATTCAGCCTAAAGAAGAGTGTTTAAGCTTGGCCTGAAAGAAGTTGAATGTGTTCCTTAGGTTTCAGATCAAGTTCAAATATTATTAAAATTTATTAAATTAATTTGCTTTTTGGATTACAATTTTAATTTATTAAGTCTCAAGTAGCATCTTAATTTAATGAAAGTTTGATTGGTTAAAAAAATAATCCCTTTATCCCACTCATTTTTTAAAGATAAATTTATTGAAGTCTGGCTGTAAATTATAATTTACCATTTGACATTTTTACAAATTTAAAAATAAATTTTAATAGCACTTCACATAAATTTAATTTCTTATGATATTTTTTCTGCAATTTATATGTTTATCATATTTATTTACTCTTGATCAAAACTCGATCAGTTTGACTTTGAAAAGTCAAAATGGAACAAAAAATATGGGGCAGAGAGAATATCCGGTTATGATTACTAAACTAGTAATATGCCCCGTGCTACGCACCGATTTGAATTTAATAAAATATTTGGATTGTTTATTATTTAGTTAACATGTTAAAACAACACTAGCAAAATCATTTGTGTGATATTTAGTTATTCTTATATATTATTTTTGTGTTCGTCGATCGAAAAAACAATTATTTTGGAACGGGTCAATTAATCAATTACCACTACGGATGGTTAATTCACTTTCAAATTAATTTTCACGGATGTTTACCACTACGGATGTTATATAAATACTAAAATAGTAATATGGTCCGTGCTTCGCACACGAGAAACTTAATTAATTTAACTGATGATTAAAAAACAAAGCATGGTAGTTATACGAAAAGAATTGTCATAAGAACTTGTAAGACTGAATAAGTTACCGAGATCAACATATACTTACATCATATACTTGTTAAAACCATATACTAACATCATCGTTTAGAGTTGTATCTTTTTAACGCATATCTAATATTGTTTAATAACGATAATAATAATAATATTATTATTATCGTTATTATTAATTAATTTTGTAGCATGGTTAGTTTAAATATCCTTGATTAGTTTAAAGGTCTTTAATCGGAGATATTGTAATGAAGTATTTTGTATGGAATATATACCTTCAACATTTAGTTACACAATATAAAATATAGTTCATAATTTATATAATCTTAATTTCGTATTCATTAAATTTAATTTTAAAAAATTCATTAACAAAATAGAGCAAAAAATTTGAATGTTATCTTTTTTCTCATCAAATATATTGATTCATGATTATTTAACGAATTCAAAATATAAAAATTTTAAAAGTAAATATATAGTTAAATATTTTTTCATAAATAGTCTTAGTTAAAATAAAGTTCGGTATTCAAATGTGCATAAATATTTCTCGAGTGAGGCGACACCTCTGACTAATTTAAATTAATAAAAATAACAAAAACAATTGCCAAATATACTACGTTCAAACATGTATATAATTCATTTTGCAAATTATTATAACTTTCATGGATTCTTACATTATAGAATTTAGAAAATAAATGTAAAGTTAATAATTTTTTAAATAATGTTTGCCAAAGTTGATCTAGATTGTACCGACTCAAAGGTGACACCTCTCTATTTTTTTTTTGAAACAGTGACACCTCTTTATTGATTTATATTTATAAATGTGATAAAAAAATATATTTTTAATAATATATGTTATATTAAAACATGTACATATTATGATGTGTATTTATGCATTTTTTAAATATATTATGTTATATTAAAATGCGTACATAATTTTTTTGCAAATCATAATAATATAAGTAGTAATGGATCTTAAATATCAAATATTAGACTAAAAATATTTAGCAAAAAAAAAAAAAAAAAAATTAGACTAAAACATCTTAGACTGATGCCATTTTTAGGTCGACTTGATAGTCCTGTAAATCAAGTCCTGTAAAACTTAATATACATAAATCAATCAGCAAGCAAATCTGTCAAATGTGTAGGAAACGTATACAACATATCTGTTATGAGACCAATGGGCCGGTTGGTGTAGATTAACCCGCAATAAATATTGTTGGATTTGAGGATTGTAATATCCCGTTATTTTAGAATAATAATAATAATAATAAAAGAATAATAGAAAAAGAATGAATAAGAAATTACTAAAAAGTTAGGTATTAAAATTGAATTTGAAGATATTAGTCTAAAATATAGATGAGATTCTAAAACTAGAATAATTAGTAAAATTGGAATTAGCGTTTTAAAAATATACTAGATTAATTCTTATTTAGAGCAATAATTTCTTTTTGTACAAGTTAGTTAATCAAAGATAAGATTTGTTATTATGGGAAAGAAGCGTGAGAAAATTTTAAAAGATTGATATCATAAATAGGATATTTTATTTTAAGAATTACTTGGGGAGGTTGTAATATTATTAGGATCAATTTTTAGAATTACCTTATTTAATTAGGGTTTGTAAGACATTATAAATACATCATATTCTCCTTCTCCATCTTTTATAACAAAATTCGTAGGTCTCCTTCACACATAATTCAGCAGTTTTGTAAAATTCGTAGAAAATTCATCGTACGTCGGAATTCATTGATTCTGGACTTTTCGGAAAGATATTTTCGTGCTCTACAACTTTCGTGTTTTGAGTTTTCCAAGAAAACATCGTTTAGAGGGTCAAAAAGGATAAATACAGATCTGATCAGAATTGTAATCATGGAGTCTTTCAAGATTTTAGATGTTTTGCTTCTGAGGGGTTGCTACATGTGTTCTTATGTGATTATGTGAATTCTTGATTTGCGTAATTGAGGTAAGTAACTATTCGTTGCTCCGTATTATTGTAAGTAACTATTCGTTGCTCCGTATTATTGTAAGTAACTATTCGTTGCTCCGTATTAATTTGAAACATGTTTTATATTATTTGATTACATGTTAGATATTTGTTTTAGTTATCGAAAATATGATATTGATATGTGATTGATAAGATAAGAACTTTGTTTTGATTCCCCAGTTTTAGTTGCGTATCGAATCATAGACTCCGGTCAGTGGATAGTGTGGCATATAGAACTAGTTTACACACGTTTCGGAACACATAGATACCTTGTTGAGTTTGACTTAACGAGGGACGTAAACTGGCCCCCATCGAACCATCGAATTATAGAACCCGTGTCACCGGCATAGTGTGACCGTAATTTAGAACTGTGGGAATTAAAAGAAGAATTTGATGTTAAGATTTATTTGTTCGATTCGGATTTAGATTATGTGAGTTATTGAAAATATGGTGTACATCGATTTGATACTTGTTATAGACTATATTTTATGAATTTTTATCGTAATTGTTATCGAGTATGTTGTGTGAAACTATGTGATAGATGTTATGTGCTACATGTGGAAATCGTGTTTTTTTGAAAATTATAAAAATATTATTTTGAGCCGTCGGACGGTAGTTGCTTGCTGGGCTTCGTAGCTCATTCTTTTAAAATTTCAGGTTCGGTGTACGATTGAGTTTGCTAGCGTCGGAGTTTGAGGACCTTAGAATTGGGCTAAATTGACTTTTCGATAGATGTTAGCTGCGCTTTTGTAATAAGTACCTTTGTAATTGACTTTTGGTTCAATAAATTGTAATTTGTTTTAGTTTTCGATTTAGAATTAATAGTCCGAAAAGTCGGGCTGTTACAGTTGGTATCAGAGCAGGCTGTCCTACGGAGTGTCTTAGGTATGGGACTAGTACATTCCCTAGGATGCGATCCTATAGACTTTCGTTTAGGTGTAGATGCTTAGAATAGACGTGTCACAAACATTTGGAATATAAGAGTTTGAGAATTTGGGGGCCAAATTCTTTTTAAGGAGGGTAGTATGTAATATCCCGTTATTTTAGAATAATAATAATAATAAAAGAATAATAGAAAAAGAATGAATAAGAAATTACTAAAAAGTTAGGTATTAAAATTGAATTTGAAGATATTAGTCTAAAATATATATGAGATTCTAAAACTAGAATAATTAGTAAAATTGGAATTAGCGTTTTAAAAATATACTAGATTAATTCTTATTTAGAGCATTAATTTCTTTTTGTACAAGTTAGTTAATCAAAGATAAGATTTGTTATTATGGGAAAGAAGCGTGAGAAAATTTTAAAAGATTGATATCATAAATAGGATATTTTATTTTAAGAATTACTTGGGGAGGTTGTAATATTATTAGGATCAATTTTTAGAATTACCTTATTTAATTAGGGTTTGTAAGACATTATAAATACATCATATTCTCCTTCTCCATCTTTTATAACAAAATTCGTAGGTCTCCTTCACACATAATTCAGCAGTTTTGTAAAATTCGTAGAAAATTCATCGTACGTCGGAATTCATTGATTCTGGACTTTTCGGAAAGATATTTTCGTGCTCTACAACTTTCGTGTTTTGAGTTTTCCAAGAAAACATCGTTTAGAGGGTCAAAAAGGATAAATACAGATCTGATCAGAATTGTAATCATGGAGTCTTTCAAGATTTTAGATGTTTTGCTTCTGAGGGGTTGCTACATGTGTTCTTATGTGATTATGTGAATTCTTGATTTGCGTAATTGAGGTAAGTAACTATTCGTTGCTCCGTATTATTGTAAGTAACTATTCGTTGCTCCGTATTATTGTAAGTAACTATTCGTTGCTCCGTATTAATTTGAAACATGTTTTATATTATTTGATTACATGTTAGATATTTGTTTTAGTTATCGAAAATATGATATTGATATGTGATTGATAAGATAAGAACTTTGTTTTGATTCCCCAGTTTTAGTTGCGTATCGAATCATAGACTCCGGTCAGTGGATAGTGTGGCATATAGAACTAGTTTACACACGTTTCGGAACACATAGATACCTTGTTGAGTTTGACTTAACGAGGGACGTAAACTGGCCCCCATCGAACCATCGAATTATAGAACCCGTGTCACCGGCATAGTGTGACCGTAATTTAGAACTGTGGGAATTAAAAGAAGAATTTGATGTTAAGATTTATTTGTTCGATTCGGATTTAGATTATGTGAGTTATTGAAAATATGGTGTACATCGATTTGATACTTGTTATAGACTATATTTTATGAATTTTTATCGTAATTGTTATCGAGTATGTTGTGTGAAACTATGTGATAGATGTTATGTGCTACATGTGGAAATCGTGTTTTTTTGAAAATTATAAAAATATTATTTTGAGCCGTCGGACGGAGTTGCTTGCTGGGCTTCGTAGCTCATTCTTTTAAAATTTCAGGTTCGGTGTACGATTGAGTTTGCTAGAGTCGGAGTTTGAGGACCTTAGAATTGGGCTAAATTGACTTTTCGATAGATGTTAGGTGCGCTTTTGTAATAAGTACCTTTGTAATTGACTTTTGGTTCAATAAATTGTAATTTGTTTTAGTTTTCGATTTAGAATTAATAGTCCGAAAAGTCGGGCTGTTACAGTTGGTATCAGAGCAGGCTGTCCTACGGAGTGTCTTAGGTATGGGACTAGTACATTCCCTAGGATGCGATCCTATAGACTTTCGTTTAGGTGTAGATGCTTAGAATAGACGTGTCACAAACATTTGGAATATAAGAGTTTGAGAATTTGGGGGCCAAATTCTTTTTAAGGAGGGTAGTATGTAATATCCCGTTATTTTAGAATAATAATAATAATAAAAGAATAATAGAAAAAGAATGAATAAGAAATTACTAAAAAGTTAGGTATTAAAATTGAATTTGAAGATATTAGTCTAAAATATATATGAGATTCTAAAACTAGAATAATTAGTAAAATTGGAATTAGCGTTTTAAAAATATACTAGATTAATTCTTATTTAGAGCATTAATTTCTTTTTGTACAAGTTAGTTAATCAAAGATAAGATTTGTTATTATGGGAAAGAAGCGTGAGAAAATTTTAAAAGATTGATATCATAAATAGGATATTTTATTTTAAGAATTACTTGGGGAGGTTGTAATATTATTAGGATCAATTTTTAGAATTACCTTATTTAATTAGGGTTTGTAAGACATTATAAATACATCATATTCTCCTTCTCCATCTTTTATAACAAAATTCGTAGGTCTCCTTCACACATAATTCAGCAGTTTTGTAAAATTCGTAGAAAATTCATCGTACGTCGGAATTCATTGATTCTGGACTTTTCGGAAAGATATTTTCGTGCTCTACAACTTTCGTGTTTTGAGTTTTCCAAGAAAACATCGTTTAGAGGGTCAAAAAGGATAAATACAGATCTGATCAGAATTGTAATCATGGAGTCTTTCAAGATTTTAGATGTTTTGCTTCTGAGGGGTTGCTACATGTGTTCTTATGTGATTATGTGAATTCTTGATTTGCGTAATTGAGGTAAGTAACTATTCGTTGCTCCGTATTATTGTAAGTAACTATTCGTTGCTCCGTATTATTGTAAGTAACTATTCGTTGCTCCGTATTAATTTGAAACATGTTTTATATTATTTGATTACATGTTAGATATTTGTTTTAGTTATCGAAAATATGATATTGATATGTGATTGATAAGATAAGAACTTTGTTTTGATTCCCCAGTTTTAGTTGCGTATCGAATCATAGACTCCGGTCAGTGGATAGTGTGGCATATAGAACTAGTTTACGCACGTTTTGGAACACATAGATACCTTGTTGAGTTTGACTTAACGAGGGACGTAAACTGGCCCCCATCGAACCATCGAATTATAGAACCCGTGTCACCGACATAGTGTGACCGTAATTTAGAACTGTGGGAATTAAAAGAAGAATTTGATGTTAAGATTTATTTGTTCGATTCGGATTTAGATTATGTGAGTTATTGAAAATATGGTGTACATCGATTTGATACTTGTTATAGACTATATTTTGTGAATTTTTATCGTAATTGTTATCGAGTATGTTGTGTGAAACTATGTGATAGATGTTATGTGCTACATGTGGAAATCGTGTTTTTTGAAAATTATAAAAATATTATTTTGAGCCGTCGGACGGTAGTTGCTTGCTGGGCTTCGTAGCTCATTCTTTTAAAATTTCAGGTTCGGTGTACGATTGAGTTTGCTAGCGTCGGAGTTCGAGGACCTTAGAATTGGGCTAAATTGACTTTTCGATAGATGTTAGCTGCGCTTTTGTAATAAGTACCTTTGTAATTGACTTTTGGTTCAATAAATTGTAATTTGTTTTAGTTTTCGATTTAGAATTAATAGTCCGAAAAGTCGGTCTGTTACAAGGATCTCTTGTGAAGAGCCACAATTTACTGGAAAGAACCCGAAAAAATTGATGCAGTTCTTGAAGAAAGGGCAGAGAGCCTTAAGAGCTTCACTGATGTGGGTAATGTGGGAGGTCCTGTTGGTGTTGTAGATCTAGCAACCCATCCTCATGATGACAACCTTCTTGTACCAGCACTCAGAGGTCTACACTGCCTACATGATGTTATCTCACCCGACGCAGATTCTAAAGGGGGTTCTGCATGTTGCAATATCAATTATTCTTAGCACAAAATTTTCTCTTGCAAGCTATGTTCACTGAGTGAAGTGAAATAAGATGTACATCGACCGTCATAATAAGTTGAAGTATTAGAATAACTTGCTCTCCTTCTAAAAGAAAATTTATTTCATAAACAAACACACAGCCCACACAGGAGATCTAGAAACTCAGAAAGCGAGAAGTCTGAAACCAAGCGAACACAGGAGATCTAGAAACTTAAAAAGTTCAAGTACTTATGAATATAGTATTGTAACATCTACAAAAATTTGTTGCCAGTCAAAATTAAAGGAAGCTCACTCCCATTTTCTGACATGATGAATCACTTTCAAGCAACTAAAACTATTTTGAGCAACCAAGGCCTAAGAGAAGCACAGGTTCTCCTTTAGTCATTCTAAAACTATTAAAGGAAGTATAGGTTCAACATAAACTCGATTAATTAACTGGAAATCGCATCTTACCAATCCAATGAAATCTGGTGACAAAAGTCAGTTGCTCACACTCACACACACACACAAAATCAACAGCAAAACCACATCTTACCAATCCATAAAGAGTTGAAAAAAAAGAAGAAGGAAGATATAGGCATAAAAGGTAAGGGCAGGTGGGAGATGCCTCCCACAAAATTTGAGTTTGCTGATGTCATTTACATTCTCTGAAGCACCGACATTGGGCTCTATCTCGCCATTGATCAATATCTTACAAAATAGAAAAAGATATCATCTTAGGGATGCTCTTGCTGATTTACAATGGAATAGCCAAACCAATTATATATGTTCCAAGTTAAGAGATGCATTATCAGACATCTGTATTAAATTTGAATTTACATCAACTGCAGAAGACTCCTCTGATCTAACAATTGGCCAAACATTGTGTAAGAAGTAAATGAAATTTACCTGATCTTGTTACTGATAGTATGTGGTTCAATACAATTTTAAAGTAGAAGAACATGTGGTGATATACTACCAGGTCAATATTAAATATAAACACGTAAATATATTTATGTTCACATATACGATATCAAATGCATTATATCATGATAAAAGGAAAGCAATTTAGGAATAAAAAGAAAGAAATTTGGAGTTAATTTGGATTAGATTTTTGGATCAGACTAATTTAGAGAAGTATGAAATAATAAAGCATACACTTAAAGTTTGTAGAATGAATCAAGCACCTGACCTTTCGGCCATTGTTGCCTGCACCATTAATAATGATTTTCTTTTTTAAATTCCCGTACAACATGTTCTTAAGGTATAGAAACGCTTGAGAAAATCAATAATATACACAACATATGACATTTCGAGATAAACAGATTAATAAACGCAGTATATGACATTGTCCAGGTCTGTTATGATTTGCAGTAGTGTAGAAGTTAATGATTTTATAGAAAGGCTAATGAGTTTTTTGTACCAAGTCCTACTTTAGTGACCTGTATATGTGAAATACTGAGATCACAACATCATCACATAAGCACCCAAAATATAACACTAAAAATATATAAAGCACATGAAAGAATTAAAAATGAACAAAATGGTAGATATATAAAGCACTTCATTCCTAAACATGGGTAAATACTAATCAATATTGATCATATATGACTCACATTTTTGAAGTTTAGCAAAGAAGAAAATAAATGATAATCATTCAAAAGAGATCCTTTAGAGTCAAAACATCGCCTAATACATGCAAGCAGTTTAATCACAAATTAACAGAACATAGGCAAACTAATACACTACTCACCTCTGGAGCAAACCCCGCAATATGATCTGTTTCACTTTTAAAGTGCAGCAGGTGATACAAATACAGGAAAAGAGCAATCCTTGATTTCCATCTCCTCTTTCTCTAAAAATTCCATATATTTAGATTAAAACAGTCATATGTAATTACTTTAACAATCCTAGAAAGGCTGACAGAAAAGTGTAGGATAAATGTCTTTTTACTTCCTGAGTGACATATGTCATCACAACTTCCGAAATCTACAGAAAAATCGTGTTAAACACATAAAGGAAGTTCGCATGACCCCAATCAAGGAAGACAAATGAACCCAGTGTCACAACTTAGAGCTTAGATTAATGATCTTACCTCATCAGGTGGAGAACTACAATTTGGTGATCCTGGGACAAAAATGCATGTGCTGCCTAATTGGGGATCAAAATCCCCTCTTATAGAAATTGGAAATATATATATATACACATAAGTAAAATTTATCAAAATCATTTTCATGTGCCTGTGTTCCGTCCAGTAACCCTACTTGGTTCATCCAAGTGAATGAAGAAGTCTTTGAGAATTTAGAGGCAACAACTCCTAAATTTTTAACCTGTCACACATTTTAAAATAAATCATTAAAGCCTATAAATCAGAATTATACCAAACAATCAATATGAATAATTCGAGCAAATGAACCTGGTTCTGTTTCAAGTTTCTTCGTGGACTTGAAGCTCTTTGTAGCTCACTATTATGTTGAAATCTTGGAAAACTGCAATTATAATTCTCGTTGCACTCGTAGCATACCTGCAATGTTTAAAGTCGTGGTTTTTATATATACTTCAGAACTGTTAAATTGAATATGTGATATTTAAAATATAAAATGAAACATAGCTAAAGAGTTCACTTTATTCAACCAATAAATAATCACATTTTCTGTGATCCAATATTAGCCACATGTGCAGATACAAAACGGTTGATAGATTCACTTAAAAACCAACCATATGGCAGCAGACTACAAAAGAGATGCATATAGAAAGCAAGAACCAATCTACTAATAAAATGCATGCATACACAAAGCAAGAACCTATCTACTAATAAAAATGCATTTATATTCAGTCTTGTAGTTTTGCAGAAAAATAAAAATAATGGATTCTCAGGAGTACTATCACTTGTTATCTATACGAAGGCTAATGTAAGCTCACCTCAATAATGTAACAGATCTTAGTACTTTTTAAGACAGCTTCGAGTGCACGCCAATGTATTAATTATCTTTTGATACTCATCAACACAATTAAACCCAAAACACTTTTGTTAATAGTTACCATTAATTATCTCCTGTTCTTCAAGATAATATGAAAAAATTAGATTTATTTGTGTTGAGAATGTATAAATATTATTGAGGTAAATACACGACAAGAACAAATATATATGCATATCAGACGGATATTGATCCTCGAGAAAGAGATGCATAAATAAAAGAATATAAACAATATAATAGAAACATAAGAAAGTACCTCCAATATTTGTACTGCTCAGCTTTAGCCTTCTGCAGGGTCTCTAAGCAGTAATTCTAGCTTCCATCTTCTCAATACTAATAAACGCAGTTTAATAGACTTGAATAATAAACACAATTTAGTACAAACAAAATTACACACAACCTCAAACAGATAAAATATATTGAGCAAAGAAAAACTACCTGATCAGTGACATGCTAATTGCTCATTGATTCACCAACGCAGACTACTTCATCGGCCAATTTCACATGAAGTGCATCCTTGTCAATGGTCCCGTAAAAAGCAAGACCTGGAATCCCCATTTCATGAGTAGTTTGTGTACACAAACAAAAATCTCTCCCATATTTGTCATCATAAAACTACAATTAGACCTACTAATTTAAAAAACACTTCCAACAAATAAATTGTATTATTTTAATCTCAACATATAGCATTTTGAAACATGATTGCATAAACAGGTGCCTGAATAGTGAATTATGGCTCACTGCAACATGAGGTAACTTAGATACTATTTCCAGGAGATGTCATTATTTCTATTTGGATTGTCATTACTAAAGGGCAAAGGCTACTAAAAGATTCATTATAATGCTTGTCCGGAGAACATTTGTATGCTCGCACAGGCCGTGACTCTCCACAGTCAAATGGAAAAAGATCAAGTATGTTTTATTTAAGAAAAAAGTAATTTTTAACTAAATCATGTTGGTAAATATATTTGTACAACCATTGAGGTTTTGTTTTTTAAAAGGATAACTTTCCACTAAATTGCCATGATTCTTTAAACTTGGCCCAGAAAGCATGTTCTGAGATTTATATATTGATTTGGAATGAGGGACAGGGGGAACTTATAAGCTGTAGAATGAAAAATCAAGAAGACAGGAAGAAAATGCAGTTGGTAGAAAAAGCTCGTAATAAAAAGAAGAAATCGAGCTAATCTAAAGAAACCTGCAGAAGTATAACTTTCCAAATTGGATAGTTGTATTCAATAAGATTGAATAGAGCAACCAGTTATGTTCCAAGTGGTTGTAATGTTGAGTCCTAAGATGAAATTGCATCATCCTAACAAACCTGGTTAATTCATGGGTAGAAAATTGCAAGACGCATGTCACTTACCGAGCAATTTTGGTCATGTAATGAATTTTCATTGATAGAACCTATAAAAAATACATGTCTCACTTGCATATAACTATGGCTGGGTTCAGGTGATATGTATTTACCTGGATAATTTGTGGCCTCTTTGCGGCCGGTATCGAAAAAAAGTTGCAGCTGCTTCAATCATTCGGAACACCTACAAAACATCCATACCTACAAATCTAACAAATATGCATAACCTCCATCAATACCTACAAATCCTTCGTCCATTCAACCGAAAAAATTTAAAATCAGCCAATTATAATTATAAATACAACCCATTTGTATTCAAACAATCGAAGCAATGAGGTCAAGCGCGGAAAATAACAGAAAATTCTCTTAGAACTTATATCAAACAATAGGAATGCAAAATCAAAACGATAACTATCAATCAATCAAACAATTATAGAAGAATCACCCATACATTAGTAATGATATAAAATGAATAAGGAAATAGAGGACCCAAAGGCATGCGATTACAACCCGTGTGAATAAAACGAAGCTTAAAACTGTGATATTCTACACAGTAAAATTTATCATGAATATAATGAGATACATAACAAAACATGACTAACAAAGCTCTCGAAAACTATATTGGTTATTACCATTTTTTGATGAAGTTTTAAACACATTATTAATCTTACAAAACAGTGCGCATATACTAATAAAGCAAACTAAAAGTTTTAAAAATATGGTTGGAACCAATCTAGAACTGAAAGTTTAATTTTAGAATATTAGACAATGCACATAACCTCGAAGCCTTCTTGCTATAAGATGAATTACTCTAAGCATGGTAATTAGTCTCTGCCATGTGTTCCGGTGTTCTAAAAAAACAAAAAACTCTTTTTAGCCTATAACAGTATGTATATCCATGCTTGCTATTAATGGAGGTTATCACTGCTTGCTACATATAATTGAAACAACATAAAAATTTATAAAAACTGTGATCCACCGCTCCCAAGCCCTATATAAATATGAGATTTACTCACCATTCTCATTATATAATATATGCATACGCAACCTGTGAAAGACACCCAACCTGTAAAATAAATTCGAAATTGATAATAGATAAAATAAAAAGATGAAACAAAAGTAAGATAATGTATTAAATTTCAAACACATATCACCATTTTAAAGTCAGGATGATGGAATTGAAGATTAGCTGAACAATCAAATAAAACACATATCAAGATCATGAAATGATGTAATTAAAAATTAAAAATCTAGTAATACACACCAAAAATCGTATGTGTATACCTTAAAAGATGTTCGAATATGACCAAATGTTGTAAAATTGGGGGAGAATCTCCTACTTCCCCTTTTCTCAAGTTCAGCTTCCTGCACACAAAGAAAATAATCAAAACATCAACTGAGATAAAACATAAAATCACCGTAGATAATAAAGGAAGAAGAGATACACGTTTTTTCAAATTCAAATTTCAACACAATTAAACGATAATCAATATTAATTCTCCTGTTAATAATCAATAGTCAATCTAAAAGGATAGAATCAACACAGAAAAAACATATCAATATCTATATGTAATCTATATAAACACATATGTAATCAATCAAAATAAAAAATAAAAAAGTTACAAATTGAGAGAGAGAGAGAGAGAGAGTTAATAACAACTTGGAGATGAGATCGCCGGAGGAATCTCCGATTAACTAATTCAAATTCGCTATTTTTGGTTGTGATAGCTTAATCTGAATCTGAATTCATAAAAGACAGAGAAAAGATGAGATCGTCGGAGGAATCTGAATGTTTTGAAATTAGAAGATGATTACAAAAGTGGGTAATGTAACTGTTTCCATGATTTGTGGGATAATTAAAACTGCCTCCGTATTATTGTAAGTAACTATTCGTTGCTCCGTATTATTGTAAGTAACTATTCGTTGCTCCGTATTAATTTGAAACATGTTTTATATTATTTGATTACATGTTAGATATTTGTTTTAGTTATCGAAAATATGATTTTGATATGTGATTGATAAAATAAGAACTTTGTTTTGATTCCCCAGTTTTAGTTGCGTATCGAATCATAGAATCCGGTCACTGGATAGTGTGACATATCGAATCATAGAACTAGTTTACGCACGTTCCAGAACACATAGATACCTTGTTGAGTAAGACTTAAAGAGGGACGTAAACTGGCCCCCATCGAACCATCGAATTTTAGAAGCCGTGTCACTGGCATAGTGTGACCGTAATTTAGAAGTGTGGGAATTAAAAGGAGAATTTGATGTTAAGATTTATTTGTTCGATTCGGATTTAGATTATGTGAGTTATTGAAAATATGGTGTACATCGATTTGATACTTGTTATAGACTATATTGTGTGAATTTTTATCGAAATTGTTATCGAGTATGTTATGTGAAACTATGTGATAGATGTTATGTGCTACATGTGGAAATCGTGTTTTTTGAAAATTATAAAAATATTATTTTGAGTCATCGGACAGTAGTTGCTTGCTGGGCTTTGTAGCTCATTCTTACAATTTTTAGGTTCCGTATAAGATCGAGTGGATAGCATTGGAGTTCGAGGAGTTTAGGTTCGGAGCAGATTGTCATCGTTAGCTGCGCTTTTGTAATAAGTATCTTTGTAATGGATTTTTGGATTAATAAAATTTGTTTTATTTTAGTTTTTGATTTAGAATTAATAGTCCGAAAAGTTGGGCTGTTGCCTTCATCTGCTTTAGCATCAAATTTACCAAATGCTCATAGCCATCTTTAAGAGCATAGCATTTTCCTCCGAACACATGAAAGTACTTCACGGATGGTTTAGTGAGGGCCATAAGTTCATACGGTGTCTTCTCATACATTTTGTTGATCAGGGTTTTATTCTGAGTATAGCAAGCTGTATTGACTGCCTCAGCCTAGAAATAAGTAGGAAGTTTAGCTTCATTCAGCATTGTTCTGGCAGCTTCAATCAACGTTCGATTCTTCCTCTCAACCACTCTATTCTGTTGTGGGGTCCTGGGTGCTGAAAACTGTCTTGAGATACCCTTCTCAGTGCACCAGCTATTAAGAACTGAGTTTCTGAATTCAGTTCCATTATCTGATTTGATTTTACGTACGGGAACTCCAGCTTCTAGCTCAATCTTCTTGATATGATTGATAATCATCTGTGCTGCTTCATCCTTAGAATGCAAGAATAATACCCATGTGTATTTGGAATAGTCATCCACAATTATTAAACAGTATCGCATCTTGGACACAGACATGACATTAACTGGGCCAAACAAATCCATATGCAGAAGTTGCAATGGTTCAGTGATGTCTGATATTGTCTTCCTTTTATGTGATGCTCTCTTGGACTTTCCCTTTTCACATGCTGCACAGAGTCCGTCAGGACAGAACTCCATCTCGGGTAATCCTCTCACAAGCTCCCTCTTGACTAGAGAATTCATAGTCTTGAAGTTAAGATGTGGAAGCTTTTTATGCCATAACCAACTGTCTTCTGAAGATGCTTTTCCATAGAAACACAAAGTTTCTCCATTAGATCCAGAATTCCAGTCAGCTATAAATAAGTCACCCTTTCTCACTCCTTGCAAAGTGAGCTTCTGTGTCTCTCTTATTAGTGATCAAACATTTCTCCTTTTTGAACAAGACTTCATAACCTTTATCACAAAATTGACTGATGCTGAGGAGATTATGTGCAAGACCATTAACAAGAGGGACTTCTTCGATTATGACATTCCCAAATTCCAAATTTCCATATCCCGTAGTAAATCCTTTGTTGTCATCTCCAAAGGTAACCACTGGGCCATCTTTCTCAACCACCTTTGATAGCAGGGCTCTATCACCGGTCATATGTCTCGAACATCCACTGTCCAGAATCCACATGACTCTCTTTTTCTTTATGCCCTATATTCAAAGGATATTAAGTTTTCTTTGGTACCCAAACTTGTTTGGGTCTAGAGGGCTTAGAGACATTTTCATATTTGGCATTTTTATGAACAAAAGTAGCATGCTTAACATTCTTTGCATTTTCAGTGACTGTCTTTACTTTCCTAGCAATAGCCTCAGGAGATTTGCTTCTAGACTTAGGAGGAGTATATTCCTTCCTAGCTTTAGGAGGACTAGCAGTCTTAGGTCTGTTATTTCTATCATGCTTTGTTTTCTTACTTTTATCATCATGTGAACAATTATTAACAACAGGAGATGCATGTGTCACATTTAGAAAAGCAGTCATAAGATTAACAATGCATGATATGCAAGCAGTTGAATCACACTTTGAATAGGCATGGCAGACATGTTATGAACATGATCATGATTATTCTCTACTTTAACATTCTTACATGTATGAGTAAGATGAGCAGCAGAGTTGCAGTTGTTACATAACTTCCTAGGACCATTTTTGCCTATCCTTCCATTTATATTCTTCTTAGTCTTAGTCTCTGTTTTATAACCTAGTCCAGTTATTGTCTCTTCACTGTTTACTGACTTACTAGGTGACTTTGCCTTTTCATTTCTAAGTTTCTCAAAATTCTCAACAAGCAGTTCATATCTAATAAGCAAAGTATTTTCATCAAAGGGTTCAGAACTAGTTTTCTTGAACAAAGGATCATTGACATTCTTAAGAACAAGTGGTGCATCCTTACTTTTAGCCTTAGCTGGTTCAGGATCCACTACTTGTTTCTTACCAAACTTTTTAGAACCATAGTCGAACCCAATAGCCACTTTAGATCCAATTATCTGATTGTCAATTAGTTCCTTTGCAAGATTAGCAGAGTTCTGATAGGCACTTAACTTAGTGTTTAGCTCATCTCTTTGATTTTTAAGCTCTTTCTCTGTCTCAACACTAACCTGGAATTTGTTTTCTAGATACTCATTTCTTTCCTTTAGATTTTCTATCTGCATATTCGTGAGTTCTAGTTCCTCATTCCTGGATTGTATTTTACTAAGTTCAGCCCAAGCATTTTCAGCCTAAGATTTAGCTGTTGCTATGTCTTTTAAAGCATATTCTAAATCCCATCTAAGATCACTTATAGATTTGCTAGAGTCTATCACATGCTTGACACAATCACGATTACGACATTTAAATCTATCAGCCATAGAAGCAGGCATGATTTTTACCTCATATCCGTAAGTAGGATCATAGTTTGCCATCAGCGCAAGATTGCCATACTCCTCTTCACCGTCAGTGTCATCCCAGCTTTTGCCTTCGGCAATGTATGACTTGACAGGATACTTTCTCTGAGAGCTAGAGTCCCTTTTCTGAAAAGCTTTCTTCCTTTCATTTGCTTGTCTAGGTTCTCTGCATTCGCTGGCAAAGTGCCCCATCTTATCACAGTTGTAGCACTTACCGTTAGATTTTTAGTAATTAATAAGAACTGTTAGATGTAATTATAAAGTATATTTAATGACTAAATTACTTTACTAAATATTCAAGGTTCGAATCCCGTCAACGACATATTTAATTTAAAATTTTATTATATAAATTTTAAATCATGCAAATCATTTATTAAATTTACTATAAATTTTATTAAATTAATATTAGAATAATTTTAAAATTAATGATTATATAAAAATATAATTATAGAATAAAATAAAATTTATAACATATCAAAAGAAACCCGTGCATCGCACGGGGTTGTAGCACCGAAACTTGTTATGGTCTGATAAGTGCATATTTTTGCATATTTTTATTGCCTATTTATTGCTTGAATTCATATTTTAATAAATTATTTTGTTTTATTTCAGGAAATTCAAGAAAAAATGAAGATATTGCAAAATAAAGAAAATAAAGGTCAAGGAAGAGAAAAAGAAGAAGAAGAAGGACCAAAACAAGAAGAAAATGAAAAGCTAGGGAGGGTGGTGCATTTTTGTAGCCAAACAAAATGGACGGCCAAGATTTATCCAACACTAAACCAAATCAATGACTAGGATTTACCCACACCTACCTAAAACCCTAAAATTTTCCTATAAATAGGCTTCATTTCTTCACTTGTAAGGACACCCATTACCTTACATACTAGAATTATGTTGTATTAGTTCATCTCCAAAATTTTTAGTTGTAATTTTCTATATTTCCTTGTAAACATTTTTTATTTTTATGCAATTTGAAGTTTCATTTTAATTCTTGCATCCCTCTTTCATTTTATTTCCCTTGTTCTTTATTTCGTTATTTTCGTAAATTCTCGAGTGGATAAAGTAGCAACGCTAACCACACGGGATTGAAAGTATCGATTTAAAGTATTTGTTTTCGTAATTTTAATTTTCGTTTTAATATTAATTACGCCCCTTTAAATCTCCATTTTATCGTGGGCCAGTTATTTCTAAATCATCATTTTAGTGTAATTATAATTTTCAATTTCATAATTAATCTCTTTAATTTCGTTTTTAATTAAAAAAAATTATTAGTTTTATAAAATTTTAGCTTTTTAAATCTCTAATTTTCTGTATTATTCGAAGCCATTTTTTTTGACTCCCCAGCCCCTTTTCGACACCAAAACCAGTCCTGTTCTCCTTCACCTTCCTTCGCCGTCTTCTTCAATTCCATCGCATCCAGTTCTTTCCCCCTTCCCCCTCTCCAATCTTTCTTCTCCTCATCTCTCTCTCTCTCTCTCTCTCTCTCTCTCTCTCTCTCTCTCTCTCTCTCTCTCTCTCTCTCTCTCTTATCTCTCTTATCTCTCTTATCTCTCTTCGATCGCTGCAAAACCCCCATCTCCCCTGCTATTTTGTTTTCGTTTAATCCTCTCTACCCAGCCTCTTCCCTGTCTTTCTCCCTTTTTCCCCTTTAATTTCGTTCCTTTCCATTTTTTTTCCCCATTTTTTTTTCTGTTTCGTTTTGCCGAGTACCGAGTTAGCTGGGGGTTGAGTCGAAGTGTTGGTCGAGCTCTGAATTTTGAATCGAGTTCAGTTGCTATCTGTTTGTTTTTCGAAAGTCGAAGTATTTCCGTTTGTTCAATTGTTGTTTTGTAAATCACTGCCGAAGTCGTTGCGAGTTGAGTTCGCGAGTTTGATGTGTTCGTAGAGTTCGCTTGGATTGGTTACTGTATTGTGTAGTGTTGGTCGAGTTCTTGTTCTAGTTTGACGTTTGTATCCGATATGTTCTTTAAAATGCTTGACTGAGTTCGTAGTTGATAGTTTTAGTTGATTCGTTGGATTGTGCTAATTACTGGTTCCGTTGAGATTTTTGATCTTGTTCGTTGTTGTTTGTTACCATTTTTAGAATCGAGTTATTTAAATTTCTGGGCGATTTAATCGATTTTGAACTTTGGGCGTGGCTGTTTGGTTCGTCACTGTTGTCGAGTTAATGATTTCGTTGCTGTTTGTTTTCGTTAAGTTTTTGAGATATGGTTTAGTAATCGTTCTTTTTGCTGCTGGTTGATTTAGGGCCTGTTTGCCTCAGCTTATTTTAAGGACTTATGGACTTATTTTCGGGTAAAAATTTTATATTTTGAAATTTTGTTTTTATACAAATATTTAATGTATGTTTGAGATTCAATAAGTTGCAAAAATAAGTTGGAAAATAAGTTGGAAAGTTAGGAATCTCTAACTTTGCCTTAAAATAAGTTGACTTATTCTGAAAAAAAGTTCCCCAAACACCCCCTTAGTTTGCTGTTTTTCTGATTTATGTTCGTTAGCTTCTGTGTTTGTGTGGCAAGGTTTCCATGTTAATCCGTTGAGTGTAAGTCCTGGGTTCTCTATAGCTTTTGTTATAAGGCGTTTTCTGCACTGTAAAAAAGGGAACTGTTGTCGTTATTTAGTAACAGTTTCTGAGTCCAGATCGAATTTGTGTTGACGAGTTGCCGAGTTGCTTCGTTTAGTTGTAAAATTGTTGCAGTGTGGTTGTGAATTTTGGCTAGTTTAATTTACAAAGATGTCATGTCCATTTTTTTTTAAAATTTATGTAAATAAATTTTATTTGAAAAAAAAATGTTTTAGAATAAAATTTAGTTTTCGTTAATTTATAATTTGAATAAATTTTAGTTTTCTTTTAAAATTAGCTTAAATTTTCTTTTAGTAATTCGAATTTGAAAATTTTAAATAAATAAGTTTTCGTTCTTTTAATTTTCAATCACTTAGTTTAAAATTAGAATAATTAAATCTTCTTTTAGAATACTTTAGAATTTCTTGTAGGAATTAAAATAAAAATTTTCAAATCCCAAGTTTAATTTGATTTTAGAATTTTTAGAGTGATTTATTTTTCTTCATTTTTTAAAATTAATTTAAAAATAGAAAAATAGATTATTTCTCTTTTAAATTAAAATAAATTCAGATTTAAATAGTAAACATGCAAAATTCAATTTTTAGTTTAGAAATAGAATAATTATTAAAATTTTCTTTTAAAATAGTTTAATTTTTTATTTTAGGAAATAAATAGTAAAATCCAAATTTACAAAAATCCCAAATTGTTCTAATTCGACTAAATTAAAAGTTAAGGAACGCGAAATACAATTATTCCCTGTGGATCGAATCTTAAATATTAAAACGATGATCGTGCGCTTGCGATATTAAAATTGTCATGTTTTCGGCACATCATGGTCTACCATCCCTGTCTTGTTACTCTTTCCTGATTCAGACCCAGAAGATGAACCAGTTCTTTGCGATCTGTTGCTACTTCCAGAAGATCTGTACTTAGCATTTTTCCTGAATCTGATTTGGCTAAAGTTAGCTGCTAATGTAGCCATAGTAGGATCCTCCAGTTCCTGCAACTCCTCAAGAGTATAATACTCACTTTCGTCACCAAGTAGATCATCATTGTCCATTTCAGCTTCAAAGAACACATCCTTCTTGCTCTGCGGTTTCACAACCTTTGTTTCAGGTTCTTTGTGGCTGGATGCAGTAAGAGCAGTTGTCTTCAATAATTCAGCATTCTTGTTGTCTAGTGTTCCAGCACCATATATAATTTTCCTTTGCTCTTGCTCCATCTCATGAGTTCTTAACTTTCCATACAACTTCTCAAAAGTCATTGTAGCAAAGTCATCTCTCTCTCTGATGGATGACGCTTTATGTTCTACATGGTGTGGTAGAGTCAGCATGAATTTCCTGTTTGTCTCCCTTAGAGGATACTTCTTCCCGTGAATGCTCAACTCATTCAGTAGCTTATTGTATCTCTCGAAAACTTGAGTGATACTTTCACCAGGAAGAGATTTAAAAGCTTCGTAGTGAGACGTCAGAATATCCAGTCGATTTTCACGAACTTCATCAGTTCCCTCCATTATCATTCCAATTGTATCATACATGTGTTTCGCACTAGTACAGTTCATAATTTGATGATTCATTTCATCATCCATGGAGTCAACTATGATTAGTCTAAGATTGGTATCCAATCCATCCTTTTCAGTTTCAGCAGCGGTATACTCCGATGGACGTTTTGGAATCATTCCTCCAACAGCTGAACTACTTTCACCATCCTCAGCAGTTTTAGGAGCAGCTTTCATTGGTTTAGACCAACCCTCAGTCAACGTCTCCATGTATCTAGGATTTGACGCTTGTATGAACAGTAACATCTTCGTTTTCCACATGCTGTAATTATCACGCTTAAATGAAGGAACCTTAATACTGCTAACTTTTTGAGTACTCATGATTCTGGATGATGAACGCGGATCTGATCTGTAAGTCGATCAACTAGCTCTGATGCCAATTGTTAGGTCCAGAATAACGTAGAAGGGGGGTTAAATACGTTATTTCGAAATATCTGGATTTTTGAAATGTGAAAAATAAGGTCAACAACTGAATCGAAATAACACGATCAATTCGGGAAAATATCTTTGAATTGATAAAAAACCGAGGGGTGTTACAACTTCTAATCCAATGGATTAGCTTCAAAAACCAGAACACTCCTAAGGATAGTTTAGGCACGAGGACCTTCTATCTGACACTTCCTGAAAGCGGGCTAAGCCGGCTTTCCTACTAGATGGACAGTCTAGCAGCTGACACAGAGAGGATATAAGAGACAGAAGAGAGAGTTGTGTGTTGAGGTGTGTTTTGAAATGAAATACAACATGCCTATTTATAGATTTTAGAAAATCACTATGGTGTACTATTCCAACAACCCCCGTGGGCCCCTCCAGCCACTTTTTGAATAGTAGCCGCCATATGAATAGTAGCCACTTTTTGAATAGTAGCCGCCATATGAATAGTAGCCGTCATATGAATAGTAGCCGTGAATAGTAACCGTGAATAGTATTACTATTTTTGGCTGCTTTTTTTTTTTGGGCTTCTCTCTTTTGTTTCAAATATTCTGCTGAATTAATTCTTCTCGAAAAATAGTTCAAGTACCAGATTAATTTAATTATTTATTATAAATAATTAATTAATCTGTTACTTAGTTAATTTTCAGAGTAAATTAATTTTTGACAATACCTTGAGATATTATGTTTGGTCCTTGTTCGTCAATAGGCTTTGGCAATTCTTTCTGTGAATTAATGTGTTGATCCTTCTCGTATGTGCTGACACTTAGTGCACTGGTCTGGTTCACAAGTGACTAGCACTGATCTTGATCTTCACACCTTCGCTATATTCCAATTGATTAGCCTGCAGCAGTATCTTCAATTAATACATGGAATCTTTTGGCCCTTCAACTGAATCATCTGTACATCTTATTCTGCCACTGAGTCTTGATCATGTTAATGAACTTCTTTCAGCGACTTGATCCTTGTTGGTGCCTGTTCTTCAAATTTCACTATCCTTGTATAGAGTTAATATTATTTATCTTTTATCCTAGTTGAGTTATATATGTCCTCTATTACATATTACATTACATTATGCTTTACACATAATCTTTGCTAAGTTATGGGTCATGATCAGTTATGGAATTATTTACGCTAGCACATGAAGGTCCAATGGACCTGAGCCTTAATGAATCTCCAAAATCCTTCCCCATCTAGGTAACTTGTTCAACAAAAATAACTTGTGGCTTGACTCCCCATAAAAAGGATAGGTAGGTCTCTTGTTACGATTGATCCACTTGTTACGATTGATTGATAGTTTGCATCAAGAGAGAATAAACAATTTTTCTCAGACAATCTACGAATCAACAAGCAAAATTAGTCACATAAATCGCCAATTTCCATGTTGTGTTCTTCTTGTTTTGTATTTTGCTTCGTGGTTCCAACAACCTCCGCAATTACTACCAGATTCTCCCTATAACATTTGGCGCTAGAAGGAGACATATTTTAATTATTCATGTAGGAAGTATAATTCATAATTCACGATTTTTGAACACAATCAAAGTTATTTTGATAGGATGGCAGTGGAGGGACATCAACAATCACAAAAGACAACAACGTGTGTCGTAAGTGAACAAAGAAAAAAAAAGATAAAGATAAAGTTTGAACAAAGATTGCAACAGAAAGATAATAAAATCAGTGTTGTAAAAATTGGCCTAAGCGCTAGGGGCCCCAAAATGCCCCGACTCGGTTTAGGCGGTTAAAAAACGTTTTTTGTATAAATCGGAAAAAAATTGATCTAGGCGGTAAAAAATCGGCTTAGACGATCAAAAGGCGGTCAAAAATCAGGCTAGGCGGTCAAAAATCGACAAAATATCGGCAAAAATTAGCAAAATATATTGAAAAATTCAAAAATCTACAAAAATATGTGGTAAAAATAATCAATAAATATATTAAAAATAATATTTAAATATAACTGATCAACACTCCGATTAATCCATCTAATTAATCTCCGCCTACCCGATTAAACATTAGGTAGTACCCCGACCGTTCGGGGCCTTCGGGCCGCTAGCGATTTCTGGAACTATGAGTAAAATAGATGGTGGCAAGCCTTACACAAAAAGGCTGAGGCTGCAAGAAAAAAGAACGGAGTTGGTTCTGGGACCCACGAGACAAAGCATGGCAGCAAACAAGCATGGCAAAGAAGTGGCAGCCCGCAGCCCTCGACTTAAAACTTAGATGCCGGAATTGCAACCATCTGGCTCGGTCAAAAATCAAAGATAAAATTTTTATCTTTTAAATTTATTATTTCTACATTTTTAAATATATATATATATATATATATATATATATATATATATATATGTTTAAACGAGAACCACTCTTAAAATGAGAACTTAGTTCCCAAAATATATTACCAAAATCCAGCAGAATCACCAAATCGTTAAAACTAATAAAAAAATAAAAATCAAGTTAGTGCATACATAAGCATGATGACATGGCAATAATTTTCCCGCCAAAAAAAGTTTCCCCGAAAAAAAATCCCGCCAAAATCCCCCCCCCCAACATTTTTTCCTACCAAAAAAATGGTGATTTGGCAAATTTTTCCGCCAAAAAATGGTGATTTGGTAAAATTTGCCGTCAAAAAATTGGTGATTTGGCAAAATTTCCCGCCAAAAAAATGCTGGTACCAAAAAACAGGTACCAAAACTTTTAATGTTTCGGCTTTTATATAATAGTATTAGTATATATATATATATATCCTACCACACAGGCATAGAAATATATTTTAAAATATTTTTCAGGAAAAAGAATTATTATTTAAAATTTGTGCGAATAATCTATGAGGCCAGGCTGTTATTTCTGCTGAGCATGTGTTTGACTTTAAACATATATGTTCTCTTCCTTTTTCTATATATGCTCATTATTTTCAGTATTGCTACTTAGTGTTTTTGATTCGGTTCTATTAAGCTATTGCAGGGCACAGCAAATCAATTGTTTCAATCTCTGTGTTTGGCATGCAGATTATTCTCAAGCAACTTAAGCTGTGGGCGCTTGGTGATAACTTCCATTAATGGAAGCTTAAACTAACTTGGAGAAGAAAAAAACTAGAAGAAGCAACATTTCTTCATTGATCAAAAAGTGTAAAATGTACGATGCTTTGTCTCGTTTATATACAGAGAATACAATGAGAGATTCTAACTAACTTCTATACATACAAGTGCTATCTCTATTTATCTTTCTTACTCACCAAGCTACTAACTAACTCACGTGCATAATTAGCTTGTTGGCATGCCAGCTGGATGCTGATGATATGAATCACTCAAGTCCACCAGCATACTTGAGTGAACTGTACTTGATTGAACTGAATGTATAGAACAACTAGCTGTTTTACTACTACTGTGATGATTCTCAATACTTGGTTTTGCCTGGTAAAGAGTTTTACTTAAACTTGAATTTAGAGACATTGAAATGGATGAGTCGTAAAGATTATAAATTTTTTTTATAGCATATGTACTCTATATTGTATGTGTGTATAACGGACTTTTATACATAAACTATTGTATGTGTATTCGCGTTAATCAACTATTGTATGTTGCAATATAGCCATCTTGATTATCATGTTCGGTAGGAACGTTGCTTGGGAACAAATTTTCCTCACTACTGAGGGCCTGCTTGCTTGGATTTGAGAATATGCTGAAGTTGGATAACTTTTGATACTTTTATTTGAAGCACTATTGTCCAAAAACTATTAAATATAGCACCCAGACAACTGCATGCTTATCTCTAGGTGCTAGACACTAATAGTAGGGCTTTTGCTCAAATACAAACCAATCCTTAAATACAAACTACAAACTAACACTAGATTAATTATATTTCATTTATTCTAAGGTTTCCATCAAGGGTACCTTCACAAAAAATGCTTAAAATAATTGGCTCTATCCACAAAAAAAAAAAAAAAAAACTTGCCGTGGAAATGCGAAGCATTTAAGACACTAAACGGATGAGTTAGGTAGTTATGAGGGCCGCAAGCCCTCGACACACCCGTCAATCGTCTATTGCCTTTACCATTGATTGCCATTCCTTACAACTTTAGAATGATAAAGACGCGAAGCGCCGTACAAGAAGGTGCGAAGCACCGTTAACCAGTGAAATCCACTGCCACGTCATCACGTGAACAGTGATTTTTTTTTTTTTTTTTTTTTTTTGCTGAATGGAGCCAATTATTTTAAATACTTTTTGTATTGGGGTACCCCTAGTTTGATCATTAGATTAGCATGAAATATTAAATTAGTGTTTAGTTTGTAGTTTGTAATTAATTTTAGTTTGTAGTAGAGTATGACCCCTAATAGTAGTGTAGAAGTGCAAAATATAGAAGCAAACCATATTGGACTGTACCGACTACCTGTTCTGACCCATGCTAAACAAAGATATCGCTGTATTAGCAGGCCGATGAAATTTCCAAATTTTTATCAAAAGAAAAGGAAGCAAATTTAGCAATAAAGGAATAAAATAAATGAAAAAGAAGTTAATATGCTTTTTAAGCACGATTTCACTAAATTTATTGTTTGCACTTTCTATTTTGGTACTAATCATCAAATTATAATCATAGGATAAACTTAACATAAAATCCATATGAGATATTTTTAATTTTTTAAGAAAATTATTTTCGTCTTCGCGCGGGTTTTCAACTAGTTGAGCTTAAAAAGAAAATATTTACCTCAAAGTACCAGCTTTACAAAGCTTGACTTCGATTTTTCTTGCACATACAGTAAAACCTCGACAAATTAATACTTGATAAATTAATAACTTACTATAAATTAATATTTTTAAAATAATTTTTTGGTCCCAACATAGTAGCGATAATGTAAATTTAACCTCGATTAATTAATAATCTCGTTAAATTAATAAAATTTGTCGGTCCCGATACTATTAATTTAGGGAAAAATAATTCTAAGGTCCCTAAATTATTAGTCATTTTTTATTCAAGTCCCTGAACTAAAAATGTAAATTGATAGGTAATTGAACTTTTAAATTTTTCTGATCAAAGTCCTTCCGTTAAAATTCATTAAATGTCCGTTAACTTTTGCTAACGTGGCATCCTACTATTAGGCGGTTCTTATGTAAGTCCCTAAACTATTACGCATTTCTTATGTAAGTCCCTGAACTGAAAATCTAAATTTAAATCTCAAATTTTTTATTAAAAATCACATTTATTACTCTTTTATTTCTATTAATTTTCATTCTTTTTAGTTTAGAATTTTATTTATATGGTAACGTATTTTAGCTGAAAATGGTAATTGGTTAATTATTAGTAATTATAATTATAATATTTTCTTAAATTTTCATAGTATTTTTAAAAAAGGAAAAAATTTATTTAGATAAAATTTAAAAAATAATGTATTTTACTTGAAAAAGGAAATTGATTAGTTATTGAAAAATAGAAAAGATAACATATTTTACCTGAAAAGGGAAATTTATTAGTTAGTAGTAATAATAAGTAATTAAGTAATAATATATGCAAAGTTAAAAAAGAAAATAAGTAAAATTCTAAACTAACAAGGATGAAAGTAAATAAAAAATAAAAGAGTAATAAATATGATTTTTAATATAAAATTGAGATTTAAATTTAAATTTTCAGTTCAGGGAGTTAAATGCCTAATAGTTTAGGGACTTACATAAGAATTGCCTAATAGTAGGATGTCACGTCAGCAAAAGTTAACGGGCGTTTAATGAATTTTAACGGAAGGATTTTGATGAGAAAATTTTAAAAGTTCAATTACCTATCAATTTACAATTTTAATTTACAATTTTAATTTAGGGACTTGGATAAAAAATGACTAATAGTTCATGGACCTTAAATTTAATTTTCCCATTAATTTATAGAGGTTTTACTGTAGTTAAGGTTCTTCTATTCTATAAGAAACTTGGGGCTCGGGCTCATATTTTCTAGTTTACTCGATGTGGGACATGTACTAGTTTTGACGAGGTTTTACTGTAGTTAAGGTTCTTCTATTCTATAAGAAACTTGGGGCTCATATTTTCTAGTTTACTCGATGTGGGACATGTACTAGTTTTGACACAAAAACTTAGGTAAAGTTGCACTAGAAGCGATTACACAATTACGTGTAATCTTTTCCAATTGGTTAATGTAACTACACTACTCCCTCCGTCTCACTATCTGCTAGCAAGACCATGAACAAATAGCAACTCAATACACTTACCTGAGTCGATGTGGGACGCCTAAGTTTTTATATGAAAACATGCACATCTACTAAGACAGCCCCTTTTTTTTTTTCCTCCAACTATCCCAACCGGAGTTCATTTTCTAGATACCAATTAAGTATTCAATTATTAAACTCTCTTTTCTTTTGATCAAGTAGTAACCCAAGAAAACTCTAATATCATACTCTCAGTGTCTACCAATTTCGTAAGTCACATAAATTTGTACTTGGTTTTATTAAGGAGATAAACAGAAACCTGCCTCAAAAAATCCACAAAGATAATATTCCCTCCGTCCCCTTTTAGTTGACATATTTACAAAAAAAGAAAATTGTATCTAAATTATTGTCATATTCCTTGTTCCAATACATATTTTTACCAATTTTTTCACCTATACCCCTTTGTTTGTAATACCAATATTTGACTTCATATTAATGTACACACTCATAACTCATTTATTTGTAATACCAATATTTGACTTTATATTTAATATACACACTCATAACTCATCATTTAAGATTAAGGACAAACATGAAAACAAATTAAATAATTAATTAATTAATTAATTCTTAATTAATTAATTAATTCTTTCTTAATATATACGTAGTATATATTTTTTGCAAATGTGCTAATTAATTCTTTCTTAATATATACGTAGTATATATTTTTTGCAAATATGTCAAGGAACAAATGTGCCAACTAAAAAGTTAAAAAAGAACGGAAGGATTAAATTTATAGGAGACACTAACTCCATCTAGCACTAATTTTCAAAATGTGGGAACTAGAACTCAGTACTTAAAATTTTCAACTTAATATATAGACAACACAAGTTATTCCCTTCCTATTTCCCTCGATGTGGGATTTTTAACCAAAACCCAATAACTAAAAAAAATAAATACTTTCTTCCAATAATGGTTTAAAAAATTGAAATATTTCCTAGCACATCTTTGAGCACTCGAGCAATCATCTCAAGGCATGAATCTCATATGTGGAAAAGTTTATTTAGGTGTTTTAAAGATCCTTTGTTCCCACAACTTTATGTGAGAAGTTTTTTTTTTTTTTTTTTTAATCAAAAAATTGTTAAATCAATATTTGTTACAAATCCAACACAGTGCCAAGGAAATAAAAAAGGTTGAAGTTGGTATTACAACCATTCTTATATAGTAGTACATGTTTAAAATGGTACAGTATAAGGCAATGCATATATCTTGGCCTCTTCCAAATATCGGGCACGAGGATACAGTGGCAATGCATATATCTTGGCCTCTTCCAAATATCGGGCACGAGGATACAGTGGATATAGCGAGGAGCTGCCAGAACAAGTAACAGTACTGCTATTGATCATCACTGGGAGTTGTTTATCCACATTCCTCTTCTTGAACTTCACCACTGTGTCCGAATGGTTTCCTCCAAAGAGCCAGTCCTCCCCTTGACTGTCAACTAGCTCATAATTTGGTATAGCAATTTGATATAGATTTTGAATTAGACAGTCATACTTTGAAATCTTTTTCTGCATTTTCTTGTCACTAGCAACTGAGGCCTGCTTTCTCCTCTTGTTGCTATTTTGTGTGCCATCAGATGAATAACTAGGATTTTGTAAATTGAGGGGCTGTCCATGTTCTTCAGTAACACTACTGCCTTCTAACTGTTCAATCTCCTCAAGTTTCCTCTTCTCTTTCCTCTTTTCTTTATTTGCCTTATTCTCCTTCTGGAGCTTAATCGAATCGATCAAGGTGGAAACATCGCTGGCTTTCTTTGTGAATCCAGGAGGTGGATACGGAAAGCACCGAGACATTATGATTATTACAATCTGTGAATGAGGATGGGATTTATGTGAGAAGTTACAAACCCTTCAAAGTAGGCAATCAATTAATAATAAGAACCTATTATCACCTTTTTAATTAAACCAATGTGGGATAAAAAGTCAATCCATCTTTTAGACAAAAAGGTTGTGGAGTACCAATATAATACATTACATTCTAAGGATTAAAAGGAGCCTTAAAACACTACAGGAGCTCAAGGCCATGCTTAGTTACTTAACTTTATGGTTTTGTGACTCTACACAAGTACCACAATAACTCTGACAACCAACTTATATAGTTTGGAAGTAGCATTATGTATGTTTCCTCCTCGATGTGGGAGGAAAACTTAACTTCAAAAGCTAATAACATACATTTATAAAATCGGTCAAAATATATCTGGCTTTAAACTAGTTTTGTCCCGAATGATGATTTTATTTTTTAAAATTATTTTTTCGACGTTTCAAATATACAGATGTTATGATCTAACGATTTTAGTGATATGGTGATTTTTTTAAAAAAAATCCAAGATTTATTTGATTTGATTATATAATGGTCAAATCGGTCAAACTAGACATTTCTTTAAACTAGTCTTGTCCCAAATGATGAATCTATTTTTCTGAAGTATTATTTCGATGTTCCAAACGTACGAATGTTAAGATCTACCAATTTTAGTGTTGTGGTAATTTTTTTAAAATTCCTAAATTTATTTGGTTTGATGTTATATTGGTCAAATCGGTCAAATTAGACCTTTCTTTAAACTAGCCTTATCCTGAATGATGATTTTATTTTTTTAAATTATTTTTTTGACGTTTCAAATGTACGGATGTTAAGATCTAACGATTTTAATGATTTGGTAATTTTTTTTAAAAAATCCTAGATTTATTTGATTTGATTTTATAATGGTCAATCGATCAAAGTAGACCTCCTTTAAACTAGTCTTGTCCCGAATGATGATTCTATTTTATTTTTTTTAACATTGGACAGAAATATTAACTTGCAAGTGATACTCTCCACACAGAAATCAAATATTAATAATAAATTTGGTCAAGCAATAACCTTCCTTTTGACCGATTTGTTACTCACATGAAAAAATTATAATTATTATATATTTATTCCCGCACGTACATTTATTATTTGACCATTAAATAATTTCCTTTGGGCCGATTATTATAACGCATAAATAATAAACATACAAATTCTATTATTTCAAAATAAATAAATCTACACATGAATATCACTTTGACAATATTTTGCTTCAACTCACTTATTCACGAAATAAAATGACGAAAAATGAATAATCATTATTTTTCAAAAAATAAATGTACCCAAATTCGAATTAAAAACATCATCATATTAATTAAATATGAAAATGACTTGACATAATTTCGTACAAAAATACGAATCTATCTATCTATTATTATTAATTATTATCTATCTATCTATTATATATCTATCTATCTATCTATCTATCTATCTATCAATATATATATATATATATATATATATATATATATATATATATATATATATAAAGGAGGATACGCGGGAGTTTAGGTGGCGCTCTAAGATCGTCTAAATCTATTTTTCTAATTTTCTAGAATTTTAGAATTTTAAACACTAATAAATTAAAATATCATTTAACATATTAGAAGTAAAATAGGTGTTCGAATTTATAGAGGAGAATAGTTCAAATTTATAGGAAAGACAAATGATTAGAAGTTCTATTTGAAGTAGAATAAGTATTAATAATGCATATGATTAAAAGTTCTATTGGAAGTAGAATAGGAGTTCGAATTTATAAAGAATAAGAGTTCGAATTTATAGAAAAAATGTATAAATAAAACTTCTATTAGAAGTAGAAAAATATCATTTAACATATTAGAACTAGAATAGGTGTTCGAATTTATAGAGGAGAATAGTTCAAATTTATAGGGAAGACATATCATATAAGTTCTACCGGAAGTAGAATAAGTATTTATAACGCATATGATTACAAGTTATATTGGAAGTAGAATAGGAGTTCGAATTTATAGAGAATAAGATTCGAATTTATAGAAAAAACATATAAATAAAAGTTCTATTAGAAGTAGAATATGTGTTTGAATATATAGAGCAGACATATAATTAAATATTTTATAGGAAGTACGAACTTCTTAAATTATACTTTTTTATATAAGTTGATTATACTTCTATTAGGAAAATTTATTCATAAATCCAATACTATTGTCATAAAAAGGTCATCGTTTTTAAAAAATAAAATAATTGATATATTAACATAATAAAAGAACATTGTCATTTAGGAATCCTAAATAAATACGAGTATCTATAATATAAAGAGAAAATAAGATGTGTTTTCATTTTCTAAAACTCCATAATTTTTAGAAAGTCTAGAATAAGTATAAATTGGAATTCGCTCTATTTTTTAGGTTTTGATTTTAAGGAGTAAGTTGTTGTGTAAGATAAGTATCATCAATAATATGTAATGAAGTTAGAATTTCGATCCCAAATGAGAGCGGCTCGAAACGTGTTTAACGGGAAGACGACTCACTATAAAAGATTGTATTAGCTATTAAAATATCATATTGGTGTTATAAATTTTATTTTATTTTTAGGATTTGATTTTTATGGATAAACATTATCATTCAAGTGATATATGTAAAAGTTAGGTTTTTGGTTTTAACGAGAGAGCGGATCAATAGTAACAACCGTGTTTAACGAGAAAACGGTTCATTAGAGAAGACCTTATAAAAGATATTTGAATATATAAGGAATACATATAATAAAATATTTTATTGGAAGTTGAATACGAGTACGGTGGAGACATCTTATACAATTTTTTAAAACTATATATTTTTTTCTTAGAAATCCTTTATTTTAACTTTGTTATACAAGTTAATTATACTTGCATTAGAAAAATATATCCATAAATTTAATATTATTTTCGTAAAGAAAAGTCTTCATATTTAATTTTTTTTAGATATGTTAACATAATAGAAAGACATTCCCATGCGGAAGCTGTAAGTTTAAAGAATATAAAAATTGGAATTTACTCTCTTTCTTTATATAATGAAGTTGGAATTTCGATTCCAAATAAGAGCGGCTTGAAACGTATTTAACGGGATGACGGCTCACTAGAAAAGATTATATTAGCTATTAGAATTTGATACTAATAACATAATTTTTTTTATTCATACGGTTCGATTTTATGGATAAAAATTATTATAAAGTCTTTATAATATATGTTATTGGGATTTCGGTTTTAACGAGAGAGCGGCTCAATCGAAAGAATCATGTTTAACAAGAAATTGATTCATTAGAGAAAATTATTTAATTATTAAAATTTAATATTAATATTATAATATAACATAAATGTATTGTTTTTTTTAAAAATATTGTAACGCCGCAGCGAAGCGCGATTTCATCGACTAGTTATATATATAAAGGAAAATCCCCGGGAGTTTGGTGGAACTCTAGAATCGCTCGAATCCTATCTATTTTTTTTAGAGCTCCTCTATTTTAAATCTATTTATCTATTATTATATATATAAAGGAAATTCCCCGGGAGTTTGGTGGAGCTCTACAATCGCTCGATTTCTATTTATCTATTTTTCTAGAGCTCCTCTATTTTAAATAATTAAAATTAAGCTTCCTTATTTAGACCCTACTTTTTAGAAAAGAAACCAAAACTTACTTTTTAACATTAACATAAACATTAACAGAAACATCTTTGAAATAGAATAGGTTCTCGAATTTGTAGGGAAGAAGAATTCAAATTACATATCCGAAATAGAAAAGATTTTCGAATTTGTTGGGAAAAAATTTATATTTAATATTACCATTACCATCTTTGAAATAAAAAAAAGGTTTTCGAAATTGTAGGGGAAAATAATTCAAGTTAGATCTTCGAAATAGAAAAGGTTTTCGAAATTGTAGGAAAGAAAAATTTATATATTCGAAATAGAAAATAACTTTTATATTTAGAGCTCCTCTGTTGTGTTATATATACCTTCTTATATATATATATATTCGAAAATGGAGCAAATATTCTAAATCTATCATCGTTGATTTTGCAGGTTCATAAACAAGATGATAATAATCAAATCCTGTGGATTGTAAGTGGAGATTATAGATTTATTTTTTTTTTGAAATTTTTAATAAAGAATCTCATGTTAATTTTTTTTAATTTTGTTTTGCTAAATAGAATCTCATGCTATTAACTATACAGTTAGAAATTTATCTTTTCGAAAAATCCGGACACCTTCACAACAATAACCATAATCATGCACGGTGATATGGTTATGTTCCTTTCATGCTACTTGGTTTTGAATTGGTGTTTTATAAGAGATTTGGCCATGTAGTAGGTGATCTTGGATTTGTTTTATGATTAAAATCCATCCATGTTTGTATTACACAAATTCCTATTTGTCTTCTAATTAAATTGATTGTTATGTGCAAGGTTGTAAATAGCATATTTAATATTATAATCAAATCTAATCCTCTTACAAATTGTTCAATATATTTTGTGTGTCGTGTTTGGTGAACATGCCGATTGCAAAAAGGATTCATAACCTGGAATACAGAGAAGTGGCGACATATATATATATATATATATATATATATATATATATATATATATATATATATATATATATATATATGGAAACTGGTCACCAGCCACAGTTGGATATTTTTTAATATCCAACCAACCCATCTTATACCATTAAAATGTTTAATTAACGGTCAGGGTGTAAAACACTTACGCTATATTATATAGCGTATTACGCTCTATTATATAGCGTAATACGCTATATTATATAGCGTAAGTTTTATTTTTTAAAATCCCCATTTTACCTTTAATCACTTCCGCTATATTATATATCTTAGCCGAGAACAACACCAATTTCAGCTCAAACAGCCTTTCATGTTTTGAAATATCATTTCAAGAGTGTTCAAACTTAATCTACACCAAACTTAATCATTTCGAGATATATTTACACCATCACAAACTTAATCTATACCTATTCTTAATCTACCAATCTTAATTTATTTATCCAAATTTGTTCAAATTTGAAGATTTTGAAGATTGAGCTTGGAGTACCATCCCAAATTAAGATTTTGAAGATTGAGCTTGGAATTTAAGGTTAGCTTTCTATTTAATCCATGGCTTCTTTCATTTTTTCGAAGTTAAAATCTCCTACTAAGACACCTAGTAAGATTGAGGTAGAAAATGAAGATGTTAACGAAAGTCCACACACACCTAAAATAATAGATCTTGATGATGATAATAATGAAGATGTCAAGAATGATGATGGTGATGTTGTCTATGATGTTGATGATGGTGATGATGTTGATGATGGTGATGATGTTGATGATAATGATGATGGTGAAGATGTTAAGAATGGTGTTTCTTTGGATGATTTGAATGATGTTTACCCATGTGTTGGTCAATTATTCGATAGTATAGATGAAGTGAAGAGGTTTTATAGAGATTATGGTAGGCGTATTGGTTTTGAAGTAATAATTAGAACTACACATAAACGTTCAAAAACTAAAAAGATTTGTTCGCGTTTGTATATATGTCGAAAGGGTGGGAGATTATCCTCAAAATCTTTGGATGATGAAGGTGAAGTTTCGGAAAAAAAGAGAAATAGAGATTCTCTTGGTAGAACAAAGTGTGAGGCGCGAATGTATGTTGTTCATAGAGAGACATCAAAGAAGTGGGAGGTAACATTGGTTAATTTGGTACACAATCATGAGATGGTTTCACCTAGTAAGGTACATTTCATGCAAAGGCCAAGAAACATAACACCCATCATGCGAGAATTGATTATAATTTTGAGTAAGTCGGGTATTGGGCCTCAACAATCTTTGAATGTAATGGGTGAGCTTACGGGAAGCTTAGAGAATATTGGGTTTACTAGTCAAGAGATTCGGAATGTTTTGAGTGATATTAGACATCATGTATTTGATTCGAGTGATGCGAAAGAAGGTTTAAAATTACTCCAAGAATTGAAATGTAATAGTTTTGGGGAATTTTTCTATCGAGTAGATGTTGATGAGGATAATCGAGTGCGTTCCATGTTGTGGGTTGATCCAAGATCGTTAAATGCATATAAAAATTTTGGAGACGTGGTAGTATTTGACTCCACATACCGCACCAATAGGTATAGTATGCCATTTGTACCTATTACGGGGGTGAACCACCACTACCAATCCATATTGTTTGGTTTTTCACTAATAAGGGATGAGAAATAAAGTTCTTACGTATGGGTTTTGAAGAATTAGTTGGAAGCTATAGGAAACAAGGCTCCAATCTCAATAATCACCGATCAAGATATTGCACTTGGAAATGCAATTGTCGAAGTTTTACCAAACACGAACCATCTTTATTGTACTTGGCATATAAGTACTAAATTCGGGGAGAAGTTATCCGATTTGTACACACATGAACCGCATTTCAAAGAAGATTTCAACTTATGTTTGTACAAGTCAATGACGGTTGAACAATTTGAAAATAGGTGGGAAGATTTGGTTGAAAAATATAACTTGGTTAATCATGGTTGGTTGCAAGAAATGTATTACGTTCGACATAAGTGGGTTCGTGTGTACACTAAACTTCATTTCACTACCGGGATAACAACTACCTCGAGAAGTGAGTCAATGAATGCATTTTTTGACGAGTATGTAAAAGCTAGCACCGGTTTGAAAGAGTTTATAGAGAATTCACAAAAAGCATTGGAGAAACAATATCTTTGTGAGAAATAAGCGGACTATGAAACAAAGTATAAGGAAAGGTCAAGAATAACATCATCCTCATTGGAGAATCATGCGTCATCTATTTATACAAAAGAAATTTTTAGACGTTTTCAACACGAACTTAAACAAATTGGAGCCTATGTTGTGAATGAGAGAGCTTCCATGAGTACTATGCTATTTAAGGTGTACGAAGCACATAAGACCACGGTGGCGGAGGAAAATAGAAAAGTTTATCAAATAACCGTGGCCAATGATATGATAAATTGTATTTGTCGGAAATTTGAAAGTTCGGGAATGATTTGTCGTCATATTATTCGATACTTGAATATGATGCAATGGACGGAGATCCCTTCAAATTTAATTAACTTGAGATGGACAATTGGAGCAAATAAAATTGCCGGGTCTATATCGTATAAACCTCCTATCATTGGCGATATTCTTCAATCACAACCCGCCCGATATACAACTTTGTGCAAAGCCTTTCAAGATTTAGCGGCTCGTGGAAGTTGTTCGGTTCCAAGATTTAAATACGTCATGGGATTGATTGAAGAAGAATCGAAATATGTGGAAAATTTTCCTATGGAGATGCCTTCTTCGAAAAAAGCACCATCATGTGAGGATGAACGTGGAGGTGAAGATTTTGATGGATTTGAAGATTTTGAAGATTTGAAAGACCCTAAAATTTCCACCACTAAAGGTCGCAAGAGGGAAAGAATGAAAAGTGGCATAGTAAAGTCCACCCCAAAAAAATCAAGAAAATGTAATCTTTGCAAAGAATTTGATGTTAAACATGATTCACGAAATTTTCCAAAAAAATTAGAAAAGTCGATTCCCAAAAAGTCCAAATCAAAAAAAATCAAGGAAATGTAATTCGTGATTTTACTTTTTAGTGAATTTGGTATTGATTTTGTTGGATTTGGTTAGTTGATTTCATTTTTGATTTGGTACAATTTGAGTGAATTTTTGATTGAATTTGTTATTGGTACTGAATTTTTTATGCTTGAAGTTGGTACAAGGGAAAAAAAACAAAGCAAAAAAAAAATCTCTGGTATTACGCTCTATAATAGAGCGTAGTACGCTGAGCGTAATATCAGTGGTATTTTGAAAAATAACAAAATTACTCTGGTATTACGCTCTATAATAGAGCGTAGTACGCTGAGCGTAATACCAGATCAATTTTTGCCATGTTTCCCCTGTTTTTCCCTACCCCTGAACTCAACAAACAACTAAAACCTGTTTTTTCATAATTCAAAAAAGAAACCAGGACCAATTCCAAAAAAAAACCTGGACCAATTCCAAAAAAACAAACAACTTGATATCTCAAAAACAAACTATTAACATACAAGTAATCTACAACTTAAATTTCAACATTCAACACAAGTAATCTCTAAAAATTCGAACTTAAATTTACAACTTAAATTTCAACATCCAACTTAAATTTCAACATCCAATCTTTAACTTACAACCAACTAAAATTCAAACTCAAACAAGTAATCTCTAAAAATTCGAACTATTAAATTACAATCCCGCGAGTCTTGCATCTTGGGACGCCAAAGTCATATGTCGAGCTTGGTCTTTATGGAGCTCCCAACCAATACGTCGTCGGAAAAGTGTGATTATGTCATCATTCCATTCGACACCACACCAATTTTGGGTATTGCAACTCAACATACAATCTATATATTTCATAACAAAAACTCCACAATCCCAAGGAGTGGTTTGCCTAGGTCGCTCAACAACGTTTTCAACATCGGGGAATACGACATGTTCAAATTTGTTAGGATCCAACCGATGCAACATGAGAGGGACCAATTTTTCCTATCAAACAAACATGAATTGTCTTAGTAATGTATCAAACAATACTAACATAAATATGGACTACTGAAAATTAAAAAAAAAGGAAGATAAAATATACCACAATGTAGAACTACGTCTTGTATAGCTCTTTAATTTCATGAAAGGAGCATCGTCCCTTAGAGGATCAAACAAAGATACTCGAAAAGTGGTCAATGACCATAAGAATAGGATCCAATGACCACCAACAACAAGCGGCATGATAATATAGTCGTAATTGGTCACCATTTCACCATCCTTTATGCCATATGATTTAAAGTCCGTATCAATGACCGCCCATTCACTAGCTTTCCTTTTCGCGGGATTCTTCTTCATTGGTTTGCAATGATGAGCCTCCATCACTTGGAAGAACCACGGAGACATGAAATAATATTTGACGACACCTTCTTGATGACCAAAGAGGGTTTTTTCTCTTTTTTCAAGCAATCCCGTATAGCAATCGATTATAGTATCCTCCACTTCAAACCCCGGTCTCAAAGAAAGAATCGCTTTGGCACTACAATCGATTGGAAGATTTATAGGCTTACCACATTCCCACCAATTTTCATTGATCCAATTTATTTTATTTATCTTAATCGGCTTTACGAGGGATCCTTTCTCAAATTGGGTAGAATTAATAATTGGAGCACTAGGACCAACCATGTCCCTTGGATTTGTTGATAAACCCTAAAATGAACATAGTGAACAAATGAGTTATTAACGACTTACTAATTGACAAAGTGACATTGTGAAATTACAAATAAGAAATTATACCTCAACCGGAGCCTCTACCAATTCGAAATGTACACTAGGATCATCGTCGAATTGGGTTGGATTAAGAATTGGAGCACTATGACCAACCACAAAAGTTTCTTGAGTATCATAAGGATGGTCATAATTTTCATACCCCTCGAAATAATTTTCCTTCTCGGGACTAATTTCTTGAGTGTTTTTTTGTCTTTCTTGCCTTTCTTTTAGGCAAACAACTCTTGAAATCGGGCCTTTCATATGTCGGGCCATATGTCTCGAGCATCAATTCATCAAATTTATTCACGAAGTTTGGCAATATTTCCTCGTGAAAAATCCCCGGCATATCTAAAGAGCAAAGCCTACTCATGTCTCGAGCGGTACATATGATCTACAATACATATGAAGCAAAGACAAAGTATAAATATAAATACAAAAATATTCAACGAAACTATCTCAAATAACATACTCCATGTTATAAAAAATACGTACCAAGTCCATTGCCTTGGCATTGTCGAACTTGTCTTTCGGTTGTTGGAATATTTTCGGATCCTTGGTTGGTTTTGAGGGCGGCAAAATCTTTAATTTGGTAACATTATAGTACCAATCCATATACTCCTCTAGAGATATGGCATTCAAAGGTGGCCCCAAAATACCAACACCATTTTGCACAAATTCATTCCAAACAATTACATATCGAGCAAAATTTAGATAATGTTGATTCACAAAAGAATGTTCGGATCTCACCCTCAACATTGCCATATCTTCCGGCGGCGGTGGCGGAATGCTTATATAAAAACATAATTATAATGTTAAATAAATTTTATAACCTATCAAAAGAAACCCATGCTTCGCACGGGTTATAAGCTAGTATATATACAATATATACAATCATGGCTTCTAATGATCAAATTTTAACATCCTGTTTGTAACCCTTTTTTTGCTTCTTTTTATTTTTGTCTTCGTCTATTTTCTTTTAGTTTTTTTTTCTTAGGTTAAAAATTGTTTACTTATTTTTATGTTTTTTATACATATCAAGAGGAGGAGGATGACTGAAAGGCATATGACTCAGCCTATTTGTAGTTCGAGGATCCTAATCCAATTAAACTAGATTGTAATAAGTAAATAATATCAACTGTCACAGGAATCTCAAAAGATGATAACCGTCAGAAGAAAAATCAACAAGTCATTCTATAGTTTTGATGTTTTACACTGGAAGAAGATTCAGATATCTGATCAGGCCTCAAGGTAGCATTGAAACAAGTGGATTCATTTAAGAAGACAGAGATTTCTATTAGTGACAAGAAACAATTTCAGTACCGAATGATTGATGAGAGTGAAGAGTATAAAAAGACCACAGTGTTAAAAGTCACGATGAAGAACAGAGATTGGAGTTAGTCGTTCATGAACCAGACAGTACATCGAGCGTCAACATCATGCCAGTGTATGTTCCTTATCATAATTACGTGGTTTTCAGCGGAGTATTGACTATTAAAGAATTTATATTAATTCTATTTTAATTGATTAAGTCAAGTAATTAAGTTAATAAATAAATTAATTCTATCAGGATTAATATATTTGTTAAAGTGATTATTAGATTAATTAAATAAGAATTAATATGAAAAAGGATTAATTAGTTAAATGATTTTTAATAAGTCATTTAATTAATTATAAACTGAAAAATATGATGATATAACTATCAAACTGATAGTTATACCGATAGTCATATTCAGTTTATAAAGGAGATAGTCATATTCAGTTCAAAGGAGATAGTCATATACAGTTCAAAGGAGATAGTCATATTTCATTCAAATGGAAAGTTATACCGAATGTTATATTGACATGGTAAGTTATACCGAATGTCATATTGAGCTGGATTGTTATACCGAAAGTCATATTTAAACTGGACAGTCATATTACATTCAATTGATAGTCATACCGATTGTCATATTAATGTAAAATGATTGTCATATCAGTTTAAATCAAGTAATATGACTATGGCTGTGTATTTAAGGAAGCAGAATGCAGAAGATGAAAAAACAGTCGAGCTCATAACAGAAAATACACACAGCAGCCATTCTCTCTCTCTCTCAAGCTCAAGAACACCTCCAAATTTAATTCTGTAAATTCAAGTTCATCTCAGTTGTAATATCCTATCCATTGGAACTTGTTTACTTGTGATTCTTGTACTACTAGCGAATTAAGTTTCCTAGTTCACAAATTGATATCTTGATTTTATTAACTAAATTAGCAAAGTTCATGTTGAATTTTCTAATTAGTTATTAATTACTTGATAATCATTTGGACTGATTTTGTAACACCCATCAAGTTAATATATTGTTATATTCAACTTGAAATTTGTGTTATATTATTCCGCACAAAATATTCGTTTAAGTGAAAATTATTTAACGAATAAATTTTGAGAAAATGGTATAGATTGTATTCAACCCCCCTTTCTACAATCTTATCGGACCTAACAATTGGTATCAGAGCCTATTGATTGATACACAAATCAAGATCCTATTTTTACTCAATCAAAAATCAAGCTCGAATTTTTAACTCTCTTAAAAATTCATCATGTCAGCCAAAGGCAATGTTAAAATTCCTATCTTTAATAAAGATAACTATGATATGTGGAAAAACAAAATGGAGTTATTTCTTGATGTAGCAAACCCAAGATTTTTGTGGGTTTTGGAAAATGGACCAGTAACTCCCATGCAACATGATACTGAAACAGTTGTAAATGGAACTGTAACAGTCCCTGCCAAATCCTATCCAAAGGACCCTAAGAACTATACCTCTGAAGATAAGGAGGAAGCTGGATTGTATAAAAATTTGAGACTCATTCTATTGGATTCCCTAGATGCTGTAATGTATAGCCATGTGAGGAATTGTAAAACTGCTAAGCACATCTGGGAAACTATTGAGATCATTAATGAAGGGACTGATGAAGTCAAGGAAAATAGACTTCAAATTCTGACTTCTGAATATGAACACTTTAGAGCTGGCCTTAATGAAGGCATTCAGGAAGTGTTCGAAAGGTATAACAAGATAATCAACAACTTGCAAGTTCATGGTAAGCAATATACTCAGAAGGAGATCAACATGAAGTTTTTACTAACTATGCCTACTCACTTGGAGCATAGAATCACTGCCATCAGAGAATCTAGAGATCTAACTCAGGTTGCTCTTGAAAGGCTGTTTGGTGTTCTGAAGACATATGAATTAGAACAAGTACAGCAAAAGGAATTCTATGGCAAAAGTAGAATGGCAAATTCTTCTACAGCTCTAGTGGTTGAGATTTCTAAGGAAGTGGAAACTAAAGTTGTTCAACCTAACAGTTTCAAAAAGGAACAAACTGAAGTAGAACTTGGCCAAACACCAGCTACTCAGGATGGTGGAGAATTTTATTCACTTGAAGAGCTGGATCAATTGGAAGATGAATCTATGGCAATGATGGTGAGACAATTCAGTAACTTCAGATTCAGAAGAAATCCAAAGTTCAGGTTTAAGTCAAATAACAGATTTCAGAGAGGAGGTTCTTCATCCTTTAGTAACAAGGGAGGTTATAAAACTGGAACTGTTGACAGAAGCAAAATCCGTTGTTTCAATTGTAATGAGTTGGGACATTTTGCTACTGAGTGTCAGAAACCCAAGCAAGCACAGAAGAAAGATTATGCTTCTGAAAAGAAGAAAAGTGGAAGAGCTTATGTAGCTGCTGGTAAAAGCTGGGATGACACAGATAGCGAAGATGAAGAATATGGAAACTTTGCGTTGGTGGCAAATGCTGAATCTTCAACTTATTATACCACACCGGTAATTCTTACTGATGCTCAGTTAATTGATAGTTTACGTAGTTTCTTGAATAATGCACAAAGAGGGTACGAGAGAATAAGTCTTGTTAACACTAACCTTGAAAATCAAATGTTAGATTTAAAAAGGTGCAGGTTAATCAAGATAATAATATAGAAGAAATAGCTCGACTTAACTACAGAGAAAAGGGTCTAGGAGAATACATGGTAAAACAAGTTGATAGGATTGCTGAACAAGAAACAAGATTAGAGAACTTGAAACACAGGTTAGAGCTTGTTATAATACTGTTAAAGTTTCTAAAGATTTCTTCAACAAACAAGCAGTAGAACGAACTGTAGGAATAGGATTTGATTACAGTCAAGCTGTTGGTTCTTTGAGTAATCATTCTCCTAATTCTATCCCAGCTAAAGAAAGAGGTATACCACATATTCTCAAGAATGTTGAAAAACCAATGTTTACAAAATCTGATGTTGGCCCACCAGATATTCGTTCTATGGTTATACAAGAAGAAATGAGAAATGACGATACTGCAAATGGCATAGTTCTTGTTAAGAATAAATGTGTTAAGGATAAAACTTTTAAGAACTATAATACAAAGAATGTGTCATCCAAAAAAAATGTCACAGTATTTGTTAAGGCTAAATCAGTTGAGGACGTTAACACAACAAATGTTTCATCCAAGAAAGATGTACCTAAAGTACCAGTCGAAGTTGTTAAATCAGCTAGTCCTTCTAAGACTGGATTAGGTAGTAATAATTTAAAACAGAAAAATACCATGTCTACTATTGATTCTAATCATAAAGCATGTGGTATTATCAATTGTATGTCTTGTGCTTTTAACAGTATGCGTGCTTATTTTAATGGTAATTATGCATGTGTTAAACAGAATGCTCCTCGACAGCACATGAACAGGAACAATAATGTTCGATCTAAGACTGCTTTTCCTCCTCAAGTTAGGAGAGAGACATTTGCACCTAAGACTAAACAAAAGATTACCAAGAATGTCTACCAGGTCAAATGTCCAGTCAATGACACAAGTGTTACTGCTGCGAGAGAAACATGGATACCCAAGATTAAACAAAAGATTTTCAAATCTGTTTATAAGGTTAAATGTTTATTGACTAAAGAGCTTAAAATTAAAAATGTTGTTTTGCCTGATAAAGGTCAATACTTTAAATACGCAGGACCCAATCAAATTTGGGTCCCGAAGAAGGTTTAACTCATTTGTCATTGCAGGGTATTGAACAGGTTGATCGAGTAACCTGGATCTTGGACAGTGGATGTTCAAGGCATATGACTGGAGATAGAACCCTGCTGACAAATGTGGTGGAGAAGGCCGGCCCAGTAGTTACCTTTGGAGATAACAGCAAAGGTAGAACTGATGGATATGGCAGACTTGAAGCTGGAAATGTTATCATTGATGAAGTTTCTTTTGTGAAAGGACTTGAGCACAATTTGCTCAGTGTCAGTCAATTCTGTGATAAAGGTTATGAAGTTCATTTCAACAAGAAGAATTGTCTAATTTCACACAAGAGACATGAAAAGCCACAACTGACAGGAGTTAGAAAAGGCAATCTGTACGTAGCCAATATGAACTCAGGAAGCACTGATGAAGTCACTTGCTTCTACACTAAAGCATCTAATGATGAGAGTTGGCTATGGCACAAGAAACTTTCTCATCTTAATTTTAAGACAATGAATTCTCTGGTCAAAAGAGAATTGGTGAGAGGTTTGCCTTCAATGGAATTCACTCAAGAAGGACTGTGTGATGCATGTCAAAAAGGCAAGCTAAAAAGGGCAAGTCACAGGAGCACTGATACATCTTCAATAACTGAACCATTACAATTACTTCATATGGATTTGTTTAGTCCAGTTAATGTGATGTCTATGTCAAGGAAGAGATTTGCTCTAGTGATTGTTGATGATTTTTCAAAATACACATGGGTTCTGTTTTTGAATTCTAAAGATGAGACTCCACAACAGGTGATTGATCACATTAAATTAATTGAGCGAGATTCTACGTATCCAGTGAGAGCTATAAGATCAGACAATGGAACTGAATTCAAGAATGCAGTTCTAAATGACTTTTGCACTGAGAAGGGTATAACCAGACAATATTCAGCTCCAAGAACTCCTCAGCAAAATGGGGTAGTGGAAAGAAAGAATAGAACCTTGATTGAAGCTGCACGTACTATGCTAAGTGAATCAAGGCTTCCATTGTACTTTTGGGCTGAAGCCATCAATACTGCGTGCTATACCCAGAATCGAACTCTAATCAATAAAGATCAAATGAAGACACCCTGTGAAATTATGGCTGATAAGAAACCTTCACTCAAATACCTTCATGTATTTGGAGCAAAGTGCTTTGTGCTTAAAGAAGGTGATGATCAAGGTGGTAAATTCGATACCAAAGCATTTGAAGCAATTTTTATTGGTTATTCAATGAGAGCATACAGGGTGTATGTGATTGATGAACAGAAAATGATGGAAAGTGTCAATGTAACATTCGATGACACTAAACTCCCTAGTATCCAAACTGAGAATCCATCTGAGAAGCTATCTTTTGATGACATGACAGATACAGATTCAGATGATGACAATGCACCTGAGATTTTTTCTGATGCTAATGACAACAATGATGATCAGGGTAATGGTGATGAAATCAATGATAGTAGTCAAAATTCCCCTGACTCTAATAATCAATCATCATCTAGTCAACCTAGCAACAACTCAGGGGGAGAAAATGAAGGGTCAACTGGTCACACACAACATCCCAATGAAGGTCAAGGCGAATCATCAAGATCTAATCTTCCCAGACAGACTGTTTGGAATAGAGCTCATCCTTTTGAGCTAATTATTGGTGATCCAGTTGTTGGTGTAAAGACTAGAAGAGCTTTTCAGAATCAATGCAATTATTCAGGGTTTCTATCTGAAATGGAACCTAAGAAAACTGAAGAAGCTCTTTCTGATCCTGATTGGGTGATTGCTATGCAAGATGAACTCAATCAATTTACACAACAAGAAGTTTGGAAGCTGGTACCCAGACCTACAGACAGACCAGTAGTTGGCACAAGGTGGGTATTCAGAAACAAACTTGATGAAGATGGCACAGTGACGAGAAATAAAGTAAGACTGGTAGCAAAGGGTTACTCCCAATCTGAAGGCATTGACTATGATGAGACCTATGCTCCAGTGGCTAGACTTGAGGCCATAAGAATATTCTTGGCGTTCGCAGCATTTTCAAACTTTAAAGTTTATCAAATGGATGTCAAGAGTGCTTTCTTGAATGGCAAGCTAGATGAAGAGGTTTATGTAGAACAACCCCCTTGCTTTGAAGATCCAGATTTAATTGACTATGTCTACTTCCTTTTCAAGGCTGTTTATGGTCTTAAGCAAGCACCAAGGAAATGGTATGACACTCTCTCTGAATTTTTACTTGAAAATGAGTTTGTTAGAGGTGTCATAGACAAAACTCTCTTCACAAAGAAACATAAGAATGATACAATTATAGTCCAAGTCTATGTGGACGATATAATATTCGGGTCTACTAATGATCTTTTGTGCAAGAAATTTGCGAAGTTAATGCAGGGTAGATTTGAAATGAGCATGATGGGTGAGCTAAAGTTCTTTCTTGGATTGCAAATAAGTCAAAGGACAAATGGAATATTTATCTGTCAATCCAAGTATGTCAAAGAGCTTCTCAAGAAGTATCAAATGGAAGACTCTTCTTCAGCAAAGACACCATCATCCACAACTGTCAAATTTGGAGCATGTGAAAATTCTGCCAAGGTAGATATCACAAGCTACAGAGGTATGATAGGCTCATTACTTTACCTTACTGCAAGTAGACCTGATATTATGCATGCTACGTGTTTGTGTGCAAGGTTCCAATCGGATCCTAGAGATGTTCATCTCATTGCTGTTAAACGAATTCTAAGATATCTTAAGGGTACGCCTAATCTAGGCATCTGGTACCCTAAAGATTCTGGTTTTAATCTTGTTGGATATACAGATTCTGACTATGCAGGAAGTGTTGTGGATAGAAAAAGCACATCTGGGAGTTGTCAATTCCTAGGTGGTAGACTAGTTTTCCTGGTACAGCAAGAAAAAACAAACAGTTTCCAACTCAACAGCTGAAGCTGAATATATAGCTGCTGGAAGCTGTTGCGCACAGATTTTGTGGATCAGGAATCAACTGAGAGACTATGGCTTTGTGCTTGATAAAATTCCAATTTTATGTGATAATACAAGTGCCATAGCAATCTCTAACAATCCTGTGCAGCACACGAGAACAAAGCATATTGACATCAGGTATCATTTTATTCGAGAGCATGTCATGAATGGTACCGTGGAGTTATTTTTTGTACCCACGGAAGAACAAACAGCAGATATTTTTACTAAGTCTCTTGACGAATCCACATTTACCAGAATTGTTGGTGAATTGGGTATGTTAAACAGTCCTAGTAATTAAACTGGTTAATATCTGAGGTTTGATCTTTAATAATTTACAAGTGATTGATGTGTTAATATTTCTTATTAAATCACTTGTATAATTATTTTATCAACTTATACTCTTGCTTGTTTCATCTTAAATCATTGTTATTATCTTTTGTACATATTTTTTTTTACTTATTGTATTTTTAGATTAATTCATTTTCTTTAAAAATATTTTTCTCGAATTTTACAAGCTGTAATTTATGAGAAATCTATTTTTCTTGAAAATGTTATTGTTTTAAATTTAGTTTAATTATTTTTGTTGTTTAAATAAATCATAGTTTCTTTTTGAATAATTTTCTATATGGAAATTATTTTATTAGAAAATTTATAGATTTATTAACTCATCAGAAATAATTGTGTAAATATTTAGTATGTTAATTGATTTTATTTTATTTTGATTTGTAGTGTTTGTCCTTTTGTTATTAATGTTTGATTTCGTAAAAGGGACTACATATGATCGTTTTTATAATTTTTATTAGGTTTTATAATTTTAGTGTAAGTTAATTTGATATTTTTTTTTGGCTTTTGTAAACAATTAATGTGATTTTCTTGTTAAAATTCTGTTAATATTCTAAATTTTGGTTAGTTATATTAACTGTTTTGAAAGAATATAACTTTCGGTATAACAATCTATTTGATTGTTATATTCGAAGTTGTATTAGTTATATTAGTTAAAAATGGTGTAATATAACTTAGTAATAAAATAGATATAATTTTGTTTTTGTTTAAATATAACTGTTAATTAGTTTATAGTCATATTGTGTGTTTTTCTAGTAATATAACTATCGGTATAACTGTTGATTTGATTGTCATATTATGTGTTTTTCGGTAGTTATATTAGAGATTTAAGTGTTATATAACTTACTGCCAAGGATAGTCATATTACGTTTACACGTAATATAACTATCGGTATGACTATCACCCGATAGTCATATCACAGTCATTTGATATTTAAGAAGTAAGTTATATTCATCAGTTATATCTTTATTTTTGTTATATTGGCGTGTTAAGTCACCCAAAACAGTCGAACGATACATACACAATATACACACAATTTTCGGTCGAATTGCTGCCCAATTTTCATCTCAAAACACGATTCTAAGGACATTAATCGATTACCCAGTCAATAATCTTCAAAACCACGGTTAAAATGTAAGATTTGGTCGAGGTTTTGAGTTTTGAGTTTGAAAAGTTCGAATTTTTGATCTAAAATTCTGAACAAATGGTGATGATTTTGTAAAATCTAAATTTTACTGCAATCAAGATCTTTGCCTAAATGGTGTTTGTACTGCAATCAAGATCTTTGCCTAAATTTTTCAGAATTTTTGATAAAGATTTTGAATTTTTGTTTTTTTATTTATTTATTAATTCGAATTTGGTAATTTAATTGGGTTAAATTGTTGAATTTTGCAGATTTATTTATTTTAATCCCTGATTTGGAATGGCTGGTGCTTATAATAATTTTGAGCTTGTGAATCACAATTATATTGGATATTTTAATCCCGAGGATTGTCCAGTGGATCGGTTCAAGTCATGGATAAAATTTCTAAACGAACAAAATATTTGTAGCCATTCTATAACTGCAAATGTTCCCATGAAATATGGTCCACTCAAACTAATGTGTACTACAGCTGTCTCAGACGAAAGATCATTTTCATTCGACTTTAATGACAAGACATATACAGTGGATGAATCTGTCTTCAATGCTGCTCTGGGGCTTCCTACTGAACAATTTGCTGAAGTGCCTTCAAATGATGAGTTGACTCAATTTTTCACAAATATCAACTATCATGGTCAACTGAATCTTAAACGACCACTCAAAAGCAATCTTGTTCAAGAATGGAATATCTTCTTCGAGATCATAGCAAAGGTGTTTGCTAATTCTACAAAGAGTAACAATACTGTCATCACAGGTATGTTACAGTCAATTGGTTTCTCGATTGCTCACAATAGGAGAATCAATTTTGGCATCTTGATATGGCCTATTCTACTAAATCGATTGAAGAAGGCTACAAAGAACTTTGGAAAAGGTAAACTGGTTAAGTGTCATTATCCTCGATTTTTTACACTAATTTTTAATCATCTAATGCCTAAGGATCAACCTGCTCCATTTCCAAATGATCGAATTCAATGGTCTGGTAAACCAAACAAGAAGTTCTACACCAGGCTGGATACTTCTAAGGTCTTGTTGCATGTTCCTGTAGTCATAACACCATACATGTCTACATACATACATTTGCCAAATGTCATGCCACAGCCAGATGCTGAGATACCTTTAATTCAACAAGATCCACAGCCTGAAGCAGAACAAGTTCCAGTATCTCAACCTGATTCTGAACCCTTGAATGTTCTTGAACATCAACTTCCAGTGGATCAACCCACTCAGAATGAAGATGATGTACATATCAATGATCAGGTATTTGACTCAACTCCTTTACAATCGCAATATCTTTCTGATAGTCAAATGATCGTGAGAAGTGACCAAGGGATTGTAGATCCACAACCTTTATCCCAGGTCAATGCACCAAACACTGATCCTAAATTCTCCAAACACTATCGTAGAAAGAAATTGTCATTCAAAAGAGCTATCCCTAGTAGTGATATCTTGAGTGAAACAGATTTGCCATCACAAAAGAAAAGTAAAACCATGTCAAAGGCAATCTTAAACCCATTCATTCCTTCAAGCTCACCCCTGTTACTCACAATGGGGGAAGATATTTTCTCACATGAAGCTGAAAACATTGTTATGCAAGAGGAGCAAGTTACAGTGCCTGCCATTGTTACGGCAGAAGAACCTTCACAGGTTGATCGGGATTTGCGAACTCCCATTGCACCACCACTGACCTTCCAAGAGGAGGCTAGGGTGATCTCTAGTGCAGGTACAATGGATGCAGCTCAGGATTATGAGAGGAGTGATGTGAGAATTACTTCAAATCTGAGTGAAACACTAGCACGTGAGGTGAGTGATACTCAGAGAGCGATTGAGGTGAAAGCACACAATGACACATACACTTTATCTCTCATCGCACAACTCAATCAAATGAAAGAAAGTCTTGCTCAAGCTGAAGAAGACAATAAAAACTTGAGGTTTGATATGGATAACATGAGAACTATCTTCAACAACAAAATCAATGCACTTAAGCTCTCTCAACAACAAGCAGTTGAAGACTCTGGAGATGTCACAGTGGCTCAAGATCTTATTATATCATCTATGTCTAATCAGATTGAAGATCTTCAGAATAACATAAATGAGAATCACTTAACCACTGAACATCGTCTCAGTCAGATTGAAAAGCAAAGTGATCATCAAGCAAAGGGGTTGAGACACTTATATAATATCATTAGCAGAACTCACTCACTTACAGCAGAAGAGAAGAAATTCTTTGGAGGTAGTGATGGAAGTGACCCTGGAGCTGGTACAAGGTACAAGACTGTAGAGGATTCCTCAACTAAGGGGGAGAAATCTAGAGGGGGAGGAAGTGCAAGTAAGGAGAAAATTGAAGATAGGAGTGAAGGAAAGAAGAAGACAACTCATCAAGCAGCAGAACAGGAAGATGATGATGTAGAAGGTTTTTACTATACAGGTGAACCTGATATTGATCTGTTTGCTGACTTACAGTTTCCTGATGTTGGTGAAGAATTTGATGAACCAGATCTCAGTTTTTGGGATGATGAAGAGCAAATAATTCCTGATTCTGTTGAAACACAACAAATGAATTTTGAAGCAAATAAAGAACTCGAACAGAATGAAGCTAATCTGGCTATGAGAGAAGAAAGACTCAAGAAGACACTCGATCAGTTAGCTCATAATGAAAGACTTCAAAAGGCAGAACAGGAAGCACTTCAAAAGCAACATGCTCAAAAGCTGGAAGCTAGGAAGATGTACATCAAGTACAAAAATGGTGATAAGTGGGAACGTGCTCAAAAGGTAATTGACTCACCACAAACTTCTGACTATGATGATCGTCGAATGATTGCTATTTTTGAAAGCTTTAAAAAGAAGAACCCTATACATGATATGTATTTGAAAGCTTTAAAGACAGAAATTGTGAGAATAACCACTACATCTGATCCTAAGAATGGTGAGCTACTTATCTTTGTTGAATGTCATAAGCTCGGATCTCACAAAGTATCGCTTCAGTTCTTCTATGATAGATCTCTGTCAGAACTTTGGGTGTTGAGACCAAAAGTAAGAACATCTTCTGAACTAGGCATACTGCTTCATGAAAAATTTCAAGAATTTGCTGAAAGAGCTGGTCCTGAAGTTATAAATGACCCTCCACAAGTTAAAATTCTTAAGGGAGAAGTTATTCATACTGTTAATCTTCAGACAGACGAATTGTATACACACCTTGCCAGACATTTGGTATATGTTGAATATGCTCTTCGAAATCATGGTTTTGCATCACAAGAAAAGATTGAAGCTGCAAATCATATTCGATCCTATGCTCAGACCAACATGAAGAAGTACAAGCAGTATCAAGGTGAGTTGAGAAAGAAACTTGGAATACCACTGGTTTATCCTACAGATGTGTCATCCAGAAGGGAATTACTTGTTGACTCAGAATTGATCAAGAATCTACCTGATATGGATGAACAAGAAGAAGGAGAAATCAATGAGGAAGAAGGTGGTAAATGAAGATTAGCTCTACAAGTTATATCATTAGAGCTTTGATACAACAAGATAGGATAATTGTCTTATATGATCAGTCTAGAGGATCATCTATCTTGTATTTATCTTTTCTGTTTGAATCTGGATAATGTTAATATAAACCATAACTTTTACATTATTTACTTAGCATTTAAAGTGTTTTCTTTTACTTGTTTAATTGGGATTAGTTGAAGAATCCTCTAGGTATTTGCTTGTTATTGTATAACAAACAAATAGGGGGAGATTGAAAGGCATATGACTCAGCCTATTTGTAGTTCGAGGATCCTAATCCAATTAAACTAGATTGTAATAAGTAAATAATATCAACTGTCACAGGAATCTCAAAAGATGATAACCGTCAGAAGAAAAATCAACAAGTCAATATATAGTTTTGATGTTTTACACTAGAAGAAGATTCAGATATCTGATCAGGCCTCAAGGTAGCATTGAAACAAGTGGATTCATTTAAGAAGACAGAGATTTCTATTAGTGACAAGAAACAATTTCAGTACCGAATGATTGATGAGAGTGAAGAGTATAAAAAGACCACAGTGTTAAAAGTCACGATGAAGAACAGAGATTGGAGTTAGTCGTTCATGAACCAGACAGTACATCGAGCGTCAACATCATGCCAGTGTATGTTCCTTATCATAATTACGTGGTTTTCAGCGGAGTATTGACTATTAAAGAATTTATATTAATTCTATTTTAATTGATTAAGTCAAGTAATTAAGTTAATAAATAAATTAATTCTATCAGAATTAATATATTTGTTAAAGTGATTATTAGATTAATTAAATAAGAATTAATATGAAAAAGGATTAATTAGTTAAATGATTTTTAATAAGTCATTTAATTAATTATAAACTGAAAAATATGATGATATAACTATCAAACTGATAGTTATACCGATAGTCATATTCAGTTTATAAAGGAGATAGTCATATTCAGTTCAAAGGAGATAGTCATATACAGTTCAAAGGAGATAGTCATATTTCATTCAAATGGAAAGTTATACCGAATGTTATATTGACATGGTAAGTTATACCGAATGTCATATTGAGCTGGATTGTTATACCGAAAGTCATATTTAAACTGGACAGTCATATTACATTCAATTGATAGTCATACCGATTATCATATTAATGTAAAATGATTGTCATATCAGTTTAAATCAAGTAATATGACTATGGCTGTGTATTTAAGGAAGCAGAATGCAGAAGATGAAAAAACAGTCGAGCTCATAACAGAAAATACACACAGCAGCCATTCTCTCTCTCTCTCAAGCTCAAGAACACCTCCAAATTTAATTCTGTAAATTCAAGTTCATCTCAGTTGTAATATCCTATCCATTGGAACTTGTTTACTTGTGATTCTTGTACTACTAGCGAATTAAGTTTCCTAGTTCACAAATTGATATCTTGATTTTATTAACTAAATTAGCAAAGTTCATGTTGAATTTTCTAATTAGTTATTAATTACTTGATAATCATTTGGACTGATTTTGTAACACCCATCAAGTTAATATATTGTTATATTCAACTTGAAATTTGTGTTATATTATTCCGCACAAAATATTCGTTTAAGTGAAAATTATTTAACGAATAAATTTTGAGAAAATGGTATAGATTGTATTCAACCCCCCCTTCTACAATCTTATCGGACCTAACAATTGGTATCAGAGCCTATTGATTGATACACAAATCAAGATCCTATTTTTACTCAATCAAAAATCAAGCTCGAATTTTTAACTCTCTTAAAAATTCATCATGTCAGCCAAAGGCAATGTTAAAATTCGTATCTTTAATAAAGATAACTATGATATGTGGAAAAACAAAATGGAGTTATTTCTTGATGTAGCAAACCCAAGATTTTTGTGGGTTTTGCAATATGTGTACCTGAAGTTTCGAGAAAATGCAAGTTGTGTACCTGAAAGTAACGACATAGCAACTTGTGTACCTGCAATTAACAAATCTGTGCAATTTGTGTACTACCGTCCAAAAGGACGTTAACACCGTCATCTTCAAGGGCTTTCTTGTAACTTCAGCACATCAACATTATTATCTCTTTATATACACTGCCTCTAGCCATTATTTGCCGCCACTCCATTAAACCCTTCCCTCCACAATTAAAGCTATGTCTTAACATCAATTTTGTTGCGTGATTACACTGTTGACAACGACGACTTGGTATGTAAGATCGTTGGAAGATAACGATGTCTACACCCCTGAAGAGATGCCTGATTATAGTAGTGAGTGATGTTATATCTATTGTTTCTTGTTTTTATGTTTATATTCAGTTGATAATATAGGAATAAGGTTGTCTGTATATGTACATACGTTTGTATGTTATGATTCTTGTGTATGTTAATTTTGAAACCTGTTAGTAAATTTTGTGGAATTTTGCCCTGTTTTAGACTGTTAGGGTTTGATACATGTGTATATTTGCACTCTCACCTTGTGTGTTTTGCCACATTTTCATGCATATGCAGATAGCCCTGGTCAATTTATCCTAAAAATTCACTATGGGGGTCAATTTGAGTTGTATCCGAAAATCTATGTTGGTGGTTTAATTAAATATGTTGATATGTGTGATGTGGATGAGATGGGTATCTTAGAAATAGGTAATATGTTGAAAGAACTAGGTGAAAGTGGTGATTTTGAATTGAGCTATAAGGTTCCGGGATCAGATTTTGAAACTGGTTTGTCCCCTCTAGGGAGTGATGTTCATGTCTTACAAATGTGTAAAGCCCTTCCACCTAAGAAGATAATGTATGTTTATGAGGTGAGGCCAAATGTACCAACACAAGAGTACCTCCCTTCACAACAATATGATCTATCATTTTTCGAGGACCCTACACTTGTTGAATTTGAGAAGGACCAACTAAATCAGATGTTGGAACTTGAGGGAATGAACAAAGACTTTACTGATGTTGAAAATGAAGTTGTTCCCCCTCAAGATGACAGTCTCTTACAAGAAGAATTAGATGATGGTAGTGACATTGTAAGCTTTCATGGTGACAGTTCTAACATGGACAGTACAGATGATGATGTGACTACATTCAAGAATGGTGGCCCTAAACAGAATGAAAATCATGAGATGAAAGGTGGGGAATTTGGTTCATGTGACTTTGATGTATCCACTATGATTGGTTTTGTGACTGAAGAAGACACCATGGGCCCTGAATCTGACTTCAGTGATTATGCTGGTAGTGTGAAGAAATAATGGCTGCAAATAGCACTGATGAAGAAGATCATGAGATGATGTTTCCTGTGTTTAATGAAGAAACTGACATGGGAGATCCACAATTTGAATTGGGAATGCTTTTCTGCAATGCTACCTCTTTTAGGGCTGCTGTGAGGAAATATGCAATTGTGCATAGGAAGGGTTTGAAACAGTTGAGGAATTTTGGTGCAAGAGTGCAGTTTGTTTGTCAGGGTAATGGCTGTGAATGGAAAATCTATGCTACTCCAATGAAGAACAGTCCTACATTGCAAATTAGGACTTTTGTGGGCAAACACACATGTGCACCAACTTTTAAACAAAAATAGATGAGTGCTGCTTGGCTAGCAAAACACTATGAGAATGACATAAGGATGAATCCCACCTGGCCCCTAGCTTCATTTCAGAAAAAAATTGTAAATGATTGGCATTGTGATGTGAGCATATTCATGGTAGGGAGGGCTAAGAGAATGGCAGTAAATAATATAAATGGAGATCATATTCAACAATATGGTCTGTTGTGGGATTATGTAAATGAGGTTAAGAAGGCAATGCCTGACTCAACATTGGAGGTAGTTTTAGAAGAGCCAGAATTAGGTGTGGAGGGGAGGAGATTTAAGAGAATATATGTGTGTTTGGGGCCTGCTAAAAAGGGATTTAAAATTGGATGCAGACCTATAATTGGCCTTGATGGATGTCATTTGAAGGGACCTTATGGAGGGCAACTACTTTCTGCTGTAGGTTGTGACTCTAATGATGGTATGTACCTTATCAGTTGGGCCAATGTGGAGGCTGAAAATACTGATAGCTGGAACTGGTTTTTAACATTATTAGCTGAAGATGTTGGTATTGTCAATTCTGCATCTTGGACATTCATTTCAGATAGACAAAAGGTGAAAATACTACTACATTTCTACCTACATTACAAGAAGTTTTATTACTAATATGATTATTGTTTGCAGGGTTTGATCAATGCCTTAAATAATGTGGTACAAAATTCAGAGCACAGATTCTGTGTTATGCACTTATATAGGAATATGGTTAAAGAACATAAAGGTGTTATGTTGAGAAAGCTATTGTGGTTAGCAGCAAGGGCCACAACTGATTACATGTTTACAAAACATATGGAGGAGTTAAAAAAGGTACCTTCAATTTTTTTTTATCTTAGCAAAAAATCACAAAGCTTTGTCTCATATCTGCCTTTATTAATATAGTTGTCAAAGAAGTGCTACAATTGGTTGATGGAGAAGCCTACCTCACAATGGACTAGAAGTGCATTTAGGGTCTTTTGTCTATCTGATATGTTTGTGAACAACCATTGTGAGGTTTTCAACAATAGCATTTGACCATATACAGATCTTCCCATTATTGCTCTTCTACAAGGTCTACACAAGAGTGCTATGGTGAGAATTAAAACAAGAAGGGATAAGATGTTAAGAACTTACTCCCTTAATCCTATATGTCCTGGTGCAATGAGAAAAGTCAACAAGACATTTTTATGTAGCTATTTTTCATGTCTAACTGTGAATTTATATGTTCTATATGTGATTTGTTATAACTGTGAATTTATAACAACAAAATTGTTCCTAGGTCCATGTCTTTTATAGGAGGTTGTATGGTGCAATGGTCAGGGCAGGCAACTTATTTGGTTACTGTCACTGAAGGTGGTCATGAAATGGTTGTGGACATGGTAAATCACACATGTGCATGTAGAAAATATCAGCTCACTGGTCTGCCATGTTATCATGCTTGTGCATGTATTAAGTGGAGAAATTTAGAAGTTTCAGAGCACATTCATAAGACTTATACCAAAGCCATGTTCTTGTCATGCTACACACATACCATTGAGCCAATAAACTCTGAACAATACTGGGAAAAAACTGGGAAAACTCCTATTTTACCCCCTATAGTTAAGATTGCACCTGGTAGACCAAAGAAAAAAAGGGACACTAGAAATGATCCTAAAACTACTGTTGGAGCAACTAAGCTAGTGAGGAGGAATACAATAGTGACATGCAGTTTTTGTGGAGGAGATAAGCACAATGCAAGAGGTTGCCCAAAAAAGGTAGTTTTCTTTATAATTAAAGTATGTTGTAACATACATTTATAATTAAAGTGATAGGCTAATATTATGACCAATGTAACATACATTTGGCTTGTAGACTTTCTTCAACTACTTTTATGGGAAAATGGCTTCCTTTATTTCTTTGACTGAAGATGAAAATTTTGAGAAGGTAGGTGTTATTTGCATTGGTTGTTCAAACCTTGGTAACATTGCCATTGACACACACAGGTCCTATATAAAGACCACATATGTTCATGTATTTTGCATTCAACCATTGCTCTACATAAACACACACACACACACACACTTGTTTCACTAATCATGTCAATGTGGAAGAAGCCAGCTGCAGGATCTGTCAAGGTGAATGTGAAAGGGGTCTTTGTGAGGGCTGACATGAAGGCAGCAGTTGGATGTGTCATTAGAGACTCTAATGGCCAATGGGTTAGGGGATGTAAAAGCATGATTGGCCTAGCTGTGCCAATCACAGCACAGTTGTGGAGCAACTTTTATGGTCTGAAGCTGGCTTGGGAGAAAGAAGAAAAGAATGTGGAGCTTGAGTGTGATTGTGAGGAGGCTGTAAACCAGGTTCATAACCCGGATCCTGAGTATGACATGTTTCACCTTGTGTGCATGATCAGGAAACTCATGTCTGAAGCTTGGGAGCATTGTGAAGTTTTGCATATTCCTTCTTCAGCAAACACTGCAGCGGCTGCTATTGCTAACAATGCCATCTATGACAATGGTGGCATTGAAGAACTTGGTGTGCCACCAAGCTACATCACCTCCATCTTGGCAGCAGAAAAGAGAGGTTGAAACCTAGTTGTAAACTAGGTTCTACTATTGTTGAAGCCATGTATTACATCTCTTATTTACTACTAAATAAATGGCTTCTATATTACTTATGATTCCATTATACTAACACAAACAACATGAATTGATCAAAGAAAAAATTAACATGAACATCAAGCATTACTACAACTGTTAAGATTTCCATTGATACAAACACGGTTACATTTGCCTAAGCTTAACATCAACACAAGAACAATGTTGAACACTAAAGGATCAACACTGCACTATTACAATTTTTCAGCACATTCTTGATCAGTACTCGATGCAAAGTTACAAAAAAACCGAAAACTTTGATGACCCCTGTTTCTTCACCACAATGTGGTCATTGCAAACCCCTTCACTTGATAATTTTTCAGTTTCCCCTTCAAGCTGTCTAATTCTTCCTAACAAACCACAAATCACAGCTCGATCACCAGGACAAACTGGATCCTCGATCCATCGAAAATAGTTGCAGCCCATACTCCCTTTAACACAGCTGACAAACCTCCTACCAGCATTATTCTCCGTCCATGCTGTTCTTTGAAAGACTACACGACCACAGTGACAACTTTCAGCCATGTATTACCAAACTTGAGCTCAATTCATAAATTAGGGTTAGGGAGTTTAATTTTGGGGAAGAGATAAGCCGATTATATCTACCCGGTTTATATATATTCGTTGGTTTGTACCGTTGCTGGACAAATTGTAAAAAGCCCACTCACTTCTCACAAACATCACAAACAGTGTTAACGTCCTTTTGGACGGTAGTACACAAATTGCACAGATTTGTTAATTGCAGGTACACAAGTTGCTATGTCGTTACTTTCAGGTACACAACTTGCATTTTCTCGAAACTTCAGGTACACATATTGCATTTTACTCTTAAACTATTGAAAGTTTGTAATATTTTGAAAGCTATCCTGTTACATAATCTGTTAGCAAGCCAGTTCCATTATTGCTATTGATTGACATAAGGCAAAGAACTAACCGGTGTTAGCAGTCTTTCCGGTACTCTTACGCACCTCTCACGAAACGCGGCTAATATTTAATTAGAGTATGCTGGGCCTAAGGATGCCCTCAGGTAACACCTGAGGTTAAAAAAAATATAGTAGTAAATTAGGGCATTTTTGTAAATGTAGGGGATGAATCTTATATTTACAAAAATGCCCATGCGGGGCCACATGATTTATAAGTACAAACTTCTTTTAACCTCAGGGTATTACCTGAGGATGTCCTCAGGCCCATTATTCTCTATTTAATTATTACAATGATTAAATTTTAAAAAATTTTAGTATTTAATTTTTTTTATTGTGTACAATTAGTATTGTTATAATATATGCAAATGGATGTAGACCTAAAAATTCGTGAGACAAAATCGATATAGAAAAATATGTTAATAACTTATCTTATTATCTTTGATATTTAATTTATACAATATTGTGTTTACCAATTTATATTGATATATATTTTTGTCAAATTTTTTCTTAAATAAGGTAAAATCGGTAAATCAAAGTCAAATAGTATTTTAGTATTTAAATTTTATTATTGTGTACAATTAGTATTTTTATAATATATACAACGGGTGTCGTCCTAAAAAATCGTGAGACAAAATCGGTATAGAAAATATATAAATAAATTATCTTATTATCTATGTATATTTCATTTATACAATATTTTGTTCATCATTTTATATTGAAATTATAGAAATATTTATGTCATTTTTTTCTTAAATAATATTTATTTTGAATTTTTTATAAGAAAAATACAAGGCCGAAAACTTCCTACTTTAGGTCATATTTTTTAGAAAAAAAATTAAAACTTCCTTTTTTAACATTAACATTAACATTTTCGAAATAGAAAAGGTTTTCGAATTTGTAGAGAAGAAGAAATCAAATTTATATATTCAAAATAGAATTGAAATGATATATTTCAAAACTTCCTTTTTTAACAATAACATCTTCGAAATAGAAAAGTTTTTGAAATTGTATGCAAGAGTAATTCAAATTTACATATTCAAAATAGAAAAATAAAATAAAATAATATACATACAATAAGTACTTCTAACGATCAAATTTTATCATCATGTTCGTAACTCGTTTTCTTACTTCTGTTTGCTTTTGTCATCATATACTCTTTTTAATGTTTTTTTATTCATTCTTATTTTGTTCAGTTTTCAATGCACATGACTGTGTGTGTGCGCTCCATTGATTTTTTTGCGCTTTTTTTTTTTTTTTGGGTTTTAAGGTTTGAATTTACTCATTTAATATTTGCTTTTGTTTGCTTTCATCTTCGTCTATTTTTTTTTAGTTTTTCAATTCATTCTAATTTTGTTTATTTTCCATGTACAAGACTATGTGTATGCTTCACCGATTTTTTGAGATTTTCTGGTTGCATCATTTAAACATGTTTGATAAATATGTAAAATTGATTAAACTTCTGGAATAAAAGATATATGGTTGAGAATGGTGTCAACAGGGAGGTTTTATTATATTGCTAGCTACCGCTTTTTTGGTTGGTTTTTAAGGTTTGAATTTATTGATTTAATATTTGCTTTCTTCATTATATTTTTAAATTTATGATTTGTTATGATTTTAGTTATAATAATGGATTATTCGTAACCATTAGTTGTTCTTTGCTTTCTTTTTGATTTTTTTTTTGTGATCTCGGTATACAAATAATTGTTCGTGTGAATAAGAATTAGCAGATATTTCTAGAAACGTGTACAATATTGTGTTCACTAATTTACTTATAAAAAGGAAGAAGTCAAATTTATAAATTTGAAATCAAAAAGATTCTTTATATTCTTATATATAGACAATCATTACTTCTAACGATCATATTTTATAACCATATTTGTCGTGCTTTTGTTCTTGGTCTGATATTAATATTTTTTTTCTTTCTTTGCATGCAAGGTTCCATGCAAAACCTACTGACAAAGACAATCTATATGAAGTAGTTCACCGTAACTGTAAGTTCGACCAATATGTTTTATTGTTTGAGAATAAAAAATTTCTCGAAGCTTCAGTGTAATCGTAGAAATACGAACCAAAGAAATGGAAGACCTGGCACATTACAAACGAGAGCAAATGTCCAATTGTTGATTGGTTATCCATGTTTAAATATACAAATAAGAGTAAAATGCATTATGTGTACCTGAAGTTTAATGATTGTGTACTTTGTGTACCTGGATTTTAGAAATTAGCAAAAAGCATATTGAACTTACAGAAATTGTGCACTTGATGTACTGCCGTTTGTGTAGGCTTAACACCGTTAGACTGCCTTGCAAAATGAATTAAAAAGGAGGGTATAACAGTAATTATGGCAGCTTAGTACGTGGGTGTATAAGGTGGTGAAATCAGCCATTCAATATAAATTTTAATAAATATAAATATTAAAAAAAAATTGTTTAATACTATAGCCTTATTGTTATTCCCAGATTACACACTTGTATAATTGTAGAAGGGGGGTTGAATACAATTCTTGATATTTATAAATTTCTGATAAGAACTCCAGAAATTTATGCAGAGATAATTGCAATGTAAGATTTAAACACAAACACATATAAAATCAGGTGGTTAATATGCACCACCTGAAGCTTTTATTTGAAGAAAACTCTGTGATACAAAATGTACACAGCTGCCGTTTTACAACTCTTTGCTTCTAAGGATATTCAAGAAACCCTAAGCAAATATGTCTGTTTTTCTTAACCTACAAAGTGTTGCTACACTTGGTTATATATCCCAAGTTTTACAAGTACTACTGGAATAAGATAATACTAATCTAATTCTAGTTGACTTGCTACTACACTCCAAATACACATGTAGCCGAAAGGTTGTCCTTGTGTTCAGACATGTCTCCTGCACCTTTCTTGTATTCATAGTGTAAATAGAATGCTTCTTTCTTCTGTGTTTCCAAAGTATGGCTGCCATACTGCTTTTTGTATCTACTATCAACTCATGTGATCTGTCAGTCAAACATGTCCTTATCAACTGCTAATCCCCAGCTAATCATATAAGACAGTGTCAATGATTATCCGTTGATGTTGTACACTGACATCCGTTGATGATGTATTGAGCGGTATCCGTTGATATTGGGACTTGAGCTGTATCCGTTGATAGAGTGGATTTGAGTTGTATCCGTTGATAGAGTTTTGTCTTCATCTGTTGATGCACTTTCACTTAGACAGAATTACATAGCATAGCTTATTTACAATTGGCTACCCTATTCTGCCTATCCGTTGATAGTCAACATGACTGTGGATAAAAACACTATCAACTGATAACATAGAGATACTTGCAGTATGCTACAAAACCTCATCCGTTGATGAGCTACCTGTCAACGGATAGAGTTATAAATCCTCATCCGTTGACAGCTACAAAACCTTATACAATTTGATTAATTGTGAAGTTATCATCAAGTACAACATATTCCTAACAATCTCCCCCAATTTATACTTGATGGCAATAAAGCATAAATTCAGGACCTTGATGATAACAAAACATTCCTAAAGATATATAAAGAACAATGCATAAATTGTATTAAGCTACAAAAATTAAAAACTGAAAGTTTGAGAAATTTACAGAGAAGTGCTCCTCTAGACTGAGCAGATTTAAGACTGTTTCTTTCCTCTTGTTGGCATCACCCTTGATTTTCCTTCTTTGGCAGAGTTGGACTCAATCTGTATTTGGAGTTGCCTATAGAAGGAATCTTCTTCATCTACCTTTGGATTTAGCTTTTGTTGTAGCCATCTCAGGTATTGAGAACTAGCCTTTGGTAGTTGGTCTTCTAACCTGAAGAATCTTCTGTTACCATCTTCATCCCTGAACTCCATCATCCAGAAAGGTTGAAGGTGGATTTTCTGTCCATTGTATGGGATCTTCATTTTCCTTGGTAGACTTGATGGTGAGTTCCATTCCCTCCTTATTTGTTCTATTCTATCCAGTATCTCCCCTTTTGCTATCTTGGAGAACCCTGTGTATCTCTTGATTGCAGAGAACACTTTGGTTAAGGTATGATAATTTTCTCCAAGAACCCTTTGTAGTGGCCATGTCCTTTCCATTCCTCCCTTGTATACAAAGACCAATCTTTCAGGCAAATGTCTATATTTGTCAATTCCTCTTACTTCTGACAATTCATCCAGATAAAGATTCATGCCAGAGTATTCTTCAATATATGCCTGATAGATAAAATCATCCTTGTTTTCCAAGATTGGCTGCCTGACAATAGCAGGTACCCTAGCAACTTGAATTGGTTCCTTTGAAGGTTGCTTCCTTGGTTTCCTTTTCTTCTGTATAGGCTTCTATTGAGGCTTTAGCAAGAATGAAGGAACCTCAATGGAGTCAAGATTCATTGGTTCCTCTTTAGGTACTATAGGCTCACCATGGAAATTCACATCTGGGTTGAATACTTTTACATCAATAGGTTGCGATGAACCAACTGTCTCCTTGTTTTCAATTTCTGGAGAGACAGGCCTCCTTGCCTTTGATTTTATTCTCTTAGATTTGGATTTGGGGACTGATTTCCCTTTCTTTTTGAATTTGGGGACTTCCTCAGGTTCCCTCAATTCATCCTCTACCTCATCCAATAACTCTTGAGCCAGCCTTGCTTGCTTCTCATCTGAGTTTTCATATTGATATTCAGTGCTTGGTTGAGATTCTCTTAGCAGCCTTGAAGTCTCTTCTCTCTTGGCTTCAACAAATCTAGGATGACTGTTGGATATGTTTAGAACTTTTCCATTCCTTATGATTACAGCCATCCATTCTCTTACACAACTGTTAGTCTTCTCCTTGAATTCCTTGATTTGCTTACCCATCAGCTTCCCTTCATCATCCTTGGGAAATGGAAAGTCCAGTTGTAACTTGTTCTTCCCATTTGCTTTTGGTGGTGAGTAGGGTCTTGTTTTGATGCAGGGTTCAAATTCTTTAACATGAGAAGGCTCAGCATCATAGAATGTAGGAGCCACAATTGCTGGAGTGAGCACCTTCAGAATTGTAGTAGATATTGTTGGAGCTGAGGTTTGGCAAGAGAACAGAGTTGATGCAATAGATTGATTGATCAATCTCTTTGTCCTCATTATCCTTTCATAGTTTTCCTCTTTCATCTTTTGTAGAGCTTCAATTTTGGCTAGCTTTTCCTCTTCTGTCAAGTTTGAAAAATCAAACTCTTCAGATAGAGCTACTTGGTCAGGTTTGGATTTGCTGAGGGAAGCTGTGACAATGAATTCTTGTGGATTGACCACTATGGTAGGCTGCTGCTCCCCCTCACTTGCTACTTCCTTGCTTTCAGAAATTAAGATTTGACTTGTAGTTGCCACAGCCTCTTCCACTTTCTCCCCCTTTTTGTTAGCATCAAGGGTTTGACTAGAAGTTGGGGCTGCAACTAACTTTTCTAGCAGTTGGGTTTGCATTTTCTGATGTTGAAGAAATTGCTCCATCTGGGATTCCATCTTTTCCACTCTTGAGTTGAGTAGTTGCACAGACTTAGCCAGGTTGTCTTCTTTGATGAACCTTTGTTGCAACACCCTCTGAGTGGCTGTAGGAGCTAGTTGCTCTAGCTTGGAATCCACAGAGATCTTCACATCCTTGATTTCTTGTTTGACCTCCTCTAAGTTGGATCTCTGAATCACCATTTGCATCTTTTGTAACTTTAGGGAGTCAATTGCCTGTTGAAGAACAACCTTTCTCTGTGGATCTGCTTCTGGGTGCTCACCCAGGGCAGATTTATATTGCCTTATGATTTCCATATCAAGTTGATGATAGGTGTAGTTGTGAGCAAATGTAAAATCATGAATACTGCTACCACCTTCATCTTCAGGGCTCTGGCTGTCTTCATCTTCAGAATCTTCAAATTCTTCACTCTCAGCAGTGGTTGGCAGAGCTGCTATAGATTCCTTAGCTCTAAGTAGAGACTGTGAGGTGTGCACTAGGTGCATTGCCTCCTCTGCTTCCACATTGCCCTGTTGTGCCAGAATTTGATAGGCAGGAACAGGGTGAGTAAAGGTTTCAGCATCCAAAGAAATGGAGTCAATCATGGACTGATACCATTTCCTTGGCTGCATCCTCAACCTCCATTGACTCACTAGCAATGGCTGCTTCTTCCATCCTTATTTCTCCTGTTGTCCCTTCTCTCCCCTCTGCTCTCTTTTCTTGCATCAAGGGCTCCCCTTGGCTCACACTTCTCACACCCTCACCTTCACCTACTAAGGTGGAACTCTCAAACTCTCCTTTTGCCTGACCGGAAGAAATGGCCAGCCTCTCATTATTTACCTCTCCTTTTGCCTGCTCACAAGGCAGCCTCTCACTCCCTTCCCTCAATCCTAAAAGTGTTTCAACTACTGAGAACTCCTCCACACTTGACAGAGGAATGTCAGATATAGCAGTGGTAGAGTGAGTTATCAACGGATAAGGAATATCCGTTGATGGAGTAGTTATAGCTGTCAACGGATGGCTAGATAGAGGCGCATCCGTTGATGGAGAAACACTTGTCAACGGATGAAGGATATCCGTTGAGGAAGGAATAATTTTATCCGTTGAAGAGAAAACCAACACTGAATCTGTGGAGATTGATTTTAAGTTTGAGGCCACAGTCTGTGTTGAGAATTCTGGAAGGGAAGATTGATGGTCCAACAAATCATCTAAAAGATGATGACCACCAATTACAGAGTGGGGCTTCTCCAAGAATCTTAAAGATGGAGAATCAGGAATTGATGTAGATATCATATCCACATCCAGAGATGGAGTTGGTGATGGTGGATTGTAATGTGTGTCGATTTGAAGATTAAGATCAATGGGCTGTGACTCCACATTTATTGAAGCCACATCAAACTGAGTTTGAGAAGGTACAGTTTCCTGTACAGTGTGTGCACCCTGTGATTCCCCTGTGGTTTTAGATTTCACTCTTCTTCCATAGGTTTTTGAGATTGGGCTATATGTGTCTCTAACCCTCTTGTGCAGTGTTCCTTGTGGGGAACTTGATTCAGTAGTCACACTCTGTTGAGAGAGTGTAACTGGAATTTGGCTTGAAGTTACATTAGCAGTCTTTTGAGAGACTGAAATGGTGGTTGCACTCATCTCTCCTTCCTTATCCTTAGGGCTTCTTTGATGTTTACCCTGTCCCTCACCACTCACTACCACCTTCACACTCCCCTCAAGAGTTTTGGTAGGTTTTACAACAGGTGTCTTTTGAGAGACACTTGAGGTTGGCCTTTTAGACTGTGATTTTGGAACTCTGGATTTGGTCACTTTGGTAGGAGCCTGTTTGGTCACAACTATAGACTCCATTGTGACACTAGAAGGCAAAGAAATTTGGGGGTTGGAGATAGGGGTTTCAGAGTTAGAGATAGTTACCTGAACAATTGGTAGATATACCAATTGTACTCCTGCATTGAGGTTCATTCGAATCAGGTCACTTAAGACTCTCTTCTCCTGAACAAAACATTGGAACTTGCTATCCGGGTTAGCAATGGATAGCTTATTCTCAGATACATGCAGTGCTAAGAGCATTAAAAATCTAGCAAAGTAGATATTCTTGCTCCTAGTTTCCTTTTTACCCAACTTTGCAGCTATCTCATACATAACTAATGTGCCAAAATTATAGAATTTATCATTTAAGAGCATACACATCATAGTTAGCATGGACTGGGTAACAGCATCAAAATTACTAATTTTTCCTGAAAAAGTTTTAATGAAGGCATCACAGAAATAGCTCCATTCTTTAACCATTCCTTTCCTAACAATTTTCCCTAAGTTTTCAGTACTAAGGGCATAATTAATAGAATTAAGCATAGCAACAATTTCAGCATCAGTAGGTACTTTCAGACAGTTATTCTCAGGCAATTTTAAACAAGCAGTTATTACATCAGAATTAACCACATAGTTTTTACCCTTTAAAGAAAAAGCAATTGTACCGTCTGTGCCATTGTACTCAGCAGATGTCCACATTTCTTCAATTACCTCGTGGATTAAGGGAGTGGTGGCCGTCATAGCATATGACAGTTTGCATTTCTTCACGAAACTCATCAAAGTGTGGTAAGCTTCTGGAGCATTCACTGTGTCAACAAAGGCCGCGAAATTGTTCTTCTCATAGGTAAACCCAGTGGAGGACATCATCTTAACAATAGGCGCCATTGAAGTGATTGAACTTTGGTTACCGAGAGTTTTATGGAAGAAGATGCAGTTAACTTTTGATATGCTTGAAAATGAATAAAAGTGAGATGTGAGAGTACAAGTCCGCCTTTTATATTTTTCAAGAATTAAAAATGAAATAATTAAAAGTAATTACTCCATTGGTCAAAAGTAACTGTCAGATAATAAATAAAAAGAGAATAAGTACAGCCATGATTAGATATACACGGTTACCAACGGTTATAAAAAAAATGTATATCAACGGATATAGAATGAACGGTTGAGATACAGTTTATCCGTTGATGACGTGGATAGCCTGTTACCCGTTGACATGCAAAAATCTAGTAATGTGTTTATACTATCAACGGATAAAAGGATATCCGTTGATAAGCTAATTTTGCCTTAGACAAAATTTCTGCAGAAAATTTTTCTGAAAGTTTTAACTTTCAAGTAAATCAAAACACATTTCTAGCTTCAATTCATTGAAATCAAATATCACTAGGAATTATGACAAGTTAAGCATACATAGCTCACCTACCAATCTTGTGAATGTGGATTCATCAAGAGGCTTGGTGAAGATATCTACAAGCTGCATTTCACTTGGCACAAAGTGCATTTCTACTGTACCATTCATCACATGTTCTCTAATGAAGTGGTATTTGATGTCAATGTGCTTGGTTCTCGAATGTTGCACTGGATTCCCTGTGATGGTAATAGCACTTGTGTTGTCACAGAAAATTGGAATCTTCTCAACTTTTAGACCATAGTCAATGAGTTGGTTTCTCATCCATAGAATCTGTGCACAACAGCTTCCAGCAGCAATGTACTCAGCTTCAGCTGTAGAAGTGGAGACTGAGTTTTGTTTCTTACTGAACCATGAAACAAGCCTGTTTGCTAGAAATTGACAGGAACCTGTAGTACTTTTCCTATCAACTCTGCAACCTGCATAATCTACATCTGAATAGCCAGTTAGATCAAAACCAGATTCTCTTGGGTACCAAATGCCAAGGTTTGGTGTTCCCTTGAGATACCTGAAAATTCTTTTAATAGCTATTAAGTGAGACTCTCTAGGGTCAGCTTGAAATCTAGCACAAAGACAAGTAGAAAACATTATATCAGGTCTACTAGCTATTAGGTATAGAAGTGAACCTACCATGCCTCTATAGCTTGAGATGTCCACAGACTTTTCCTTAGTATTCAACTCAAGCTTAGTTGCAGTGGCCATAGGTGTTTTAGCAGATGTACAATCCATTAAGTCAAATTTCTTTAAGAGATCATAAATATATTTTGTTTGACTTATGAAAATGCCCTCATTAACTTGCTTTACTTGAAGGCCAAGAAAGTAAGTTAATTCACCCATCATGCTCATTTCATACCTACTTTGCATAAGTTTGGCAAACTTTTTGCAAAGCTTCTCATCTGTAGACCCAAAAATAATATCATCTACATAGATTTGAACAAGTATTGAAGAGCCATTAATATCCCTATGAAATAAGGTTTTATCTACTGTACCTCTAGTGAAGTGGTTCTCCAAAAGAAATTGAGATAAAGTGTCATACCAGGCTCTTGGTGCTTGCTTCAAACCATAAAGTGCTTTCATGAGAAGATATACATATTCTGGAAATTCTGGATCCTCAAAACCAGGAGGTTGATGGACATAGACCTCTTCTTCCAGTTCCTCATTTAGAAAGGCACTTTTGACATCCATCTGATAGACTTTGAAATTGGCATGTGCTGCATAGGCTAGAAAGATTCTTATTGCCTCAAGTCTTGCCACTGGAGCAAAAGTTTCATCAAAATCTATTCCTTCTTCTTGAGAATAGCCCTTTGCCACTAATCTAGCTTTATTCCTCACAATTATGCCATTTTCATCTGTCTTATTCTTGAGAACCCATTTAGTACCTATGACACTTCTATCATCAGGTTTGGGTACAAGTTTCAATACTTTATTTCTTTCAAATTGGTTTAGCTCTTCTTGCATTGCTAACACCCAATCTGGATCGAGAAGGGCATCTTCCACTTTCTTAGGTTCCTCTTGAAACAGGAAGCTACTGTATAGACATTCTGCTTGGGTGGCCCTTCTAGTTTGGACTCTTGAATTTGATTCACCAATGATTAACTCAAATGGATGATTTCTAGTCCATTTTCTTGCAGGTGGAAGGTTTGATCTTGATGAGGTTGCTTCATTTCCATGATCATGTTGATTTAGCATTGAATTTTGACCTTGAGAAACTCCCCCTGAGTTTGTTGTCCTTGCTGAATTATGAAGTTGACTGTCAATGGATGCATCATTTTGCCTGTCGACGGATACTTGAGAATATCTGTCAACGGATGCATCTCTAATAGTGTCAACGGATGTTGCAGAGTGACTGTCAACGGATGTTGCAGAATGACTGTCAACGGATGCTTCATTTTCAGTGTAAGCATCACTTCTAGTTGGTATAACAGCTCTAGGTGGATCTCTGTGGTCATGATCTTCATTTTCCTCATCATCATCATAGTACATTCTTCCTTCACCTTCATTCTCAAATTCCAACTTTTCATGGTAACCTTCATCATTTAGACCTAGAATCTTTTGATCATCAAACACAACATGTACAGATTCCATAACAATGTTGGTTCTTAGATTGTAGACCTTGTAGGCTTTCCCTGCTGCATATCCAACGAAAATAGCTTCATCTGCCTTTGCTTCAAATTTGCCCAAGTTATCTCCATGATTCCTTAGCACAAAACACTTACACCCAAAGACATGTAGGAAGGCTAAAGTTGGTTTCTTGTTGGTTAATAACTGATAAGGAGTCATTCCTCTAGCTTGATTGACCAAGGAAATATTCTGAGTAAAGCATGCAGTGTTGACAGCTTCAGCCCAGAAATATGTTGGTAACCTTGATTCACTTAACATTGTTCTAGCTGCTTCAATGAGAGTTCTGTTTTTCCTTTCAACAACCCCATTTTGCTGAGGTGTTCTGGCAGCAGAAAACTCATGGACAATTCCATTCTCTTCACAGAAAATCTTCATTGTGGAATTCTTGAATTCAGTACCATTGTCACTCCTGATTCTTTGTACTCTGTCTTCAGAACCATTGTTTAGCATTCTGAGATGATTGATGATGATTTCACTTGCACAATCCTTGGAGTGCAGGAAGAAGGTCCATGTGAACTTAGAAAAATCATCTACAATCACCAGACAGTATTTCTTCTTTGAAATAGACATGACATTTACTGGACCAAATAAATCCATATGCAGCAATTGAAGAGGCTTAACAATGGATGACTCTGTCTTGCTTTTGAAGGATGATTTCTTTTGTTTCCCTAATTGGCAGGCATCACACAGCCCATCTTTGACAAACTCCAATTGAGGGATTCCTCTAGCAAGATCCTTTCTTACCAAATCATTCATAACTTTAAAATTCAAATGTGACAGCTTCTTATGCCATAGCCAACTCTCATCCTTACTTGCTTTGCTGAAGAGACAAGTAATGGATTCTGAGCATGCTGAATTGAAGTCAGCTATGTAAACATTTCCTTTTCTAAAGCCTTTCAATACCACATTATTGTCTTCCTTGGCAGAAACAACACAGGTTTCTTTTGTGAACTTTACTTCATAGTCTTTGTCACAAATCTGACTGATACTCAGCAAATTGTGCTTCAAACCTTCAACTAAAGCCACTTCTTCAATGATGACATTGTCTTTTGAAATCAGGCCATATCCCTTAGTATATCCTTTGCTGTCATCTCCAAAGGTAATTCTAGGGCCAGCTCCTTCCTTGAACTCTGTGAGCAGGGTTGAATCTCCTGTCATGTGCCTAGAGCATCCACTGTCTAGGTACCATAGATTCCTTCTGTTTCCCTGCACACATTTCAAAAACAAATCAAGTTGATTTTGGTACCCAAGCTTCCTTGGGTCCTTTCTTGTTAGCCTTTGACTTTGCACTCTTAGCATTCTTCAACTTAGGTGTAGATGCTTGAGTGATGGGGTTTGACAAATGCTCATTAGCATGAATATTGGATGCATGCATGTGTGGAAAAGTGGCATACATATTATTCATGTTAGGTATGTTCCATGACATTTGTGGCACATTCATAGATTGAAAGTACGGATTAGACATATATGGCATGTTCACATACGGATTTGAAAAACTAGCATTTTGATACAAACCAGGCATTGCAGGCATACATGGCATTGGTTGAGGTACATGAACAGGAGCCTCGTTGACAATCTTGCAATTAGAAGATAGATGATTGACACTATTACAATTACTACAAGTTTTCCTAGGAGCAAACTTGTCAGGAGAGTAATTGTTTTTCTTGTTGATGCATATCTTACCATTTCTGTTCTTTTTCTTTTTGCCCTCAATTTCTACCTTTTCATTGTCTGATTTACCAACAGCCTTTTTGTTGTGTAAATCACCTGTCTTAGCCTTCCCACTGGATTTGGTTTTGCTGCACTCACCACTAACAAAATTCTTGTTTACTGGACCATACTTGATATCCAGTTTCCTAAGTTCCTTCTTACTAACAGACCTTTTGTTAGTCGACGGATACCTCTCATCCGTTGACGGTTCATCTGTCAACGGATGATCACTATCCGTTGATTCACAAATAGTCTCTAGATCCTCAAGGCCAGGTTCTAGCTCCTTTTTCTTTTGAGTCCAAGTATCCTTCACAAATGATTCTATTCCCTGAACTTCTATTATGTTTTGAGAAATATTCCTACAACTTTGAAATTTAGCAATTATCCCTTGTTCTTTTTCAAGCTGGTCTTTTAAAATCAGTTCTCTTTTTAACACAGCTTCAAGTTCACTTTTACCATTATTGCAATCAACTCTCATTTTCTCAAATTCTAGAAATTGAGTTTCTAGAGCAGCATTTCTATCACTTAACAACAGATTAGACTCTTTAATTCTATTGTTCTCTTTAGTAAGTGATTTAAGAGTAACACTTAAGTGATATAGTTCAGTAGACATATCATCTATAACACTATTGCATTCCTCTTTAGTGAGCTCAGAGAGATTAGTAGAAAATACCTGATTGCTAGCTGAACTTGCTTCCTGCTCTCCAGAATCAGCCATTAGAGCAAGGTTGACTAACTCAACATCATCATCAGAATGATTGTCATCAACAGCCCAGTCATACTCTTGGGTCAAGAATGCCTTTCCTTTCTGCCTGAGAAGATCAAAATATTTCTTCTTATAGTCAACAGCCTCAGTTGGCTTTCCCTTGTTCTCAGATCTAGGTTTCCTGCATTCACTTATCATATGACCAGCAATTCCACAATTGTAGCATTTAATTTTGGATTTATCCACATAGTTGCTTGTGGAAAAATCCTTGTTAAATGGCTTGGCCATCCCAGAGTTTCTCTTGAATTTCAGCTTAGAGAATCTCCTAGAGAGAAAAGCTAAGTGCTCATCTATCTCATCCAATTCATCCTGCTGAAGATCATTCAATTCCTCAGACACCTTTTCCTTGCTCCTCCTTGATTCTGCTCTACCTTTACAAACCTCCCTGTTTGGTGTAGAACTAGCAGTTTCTGTCCTTTCCTCCTTTTGCTCCAAGTTGGCAACAAGTGCAACTGACCCACTTTTCTTTTGAGACTTCTCAATCTCTTCATCCTGCTCCATTTCCAGCTCATAGGTCTTTAAAGTTCCATAGAGCCTTTCAAGAGTAAATGTCTTGTACTCTTGAGTGTTTCTTAGAGAAACAGTCATTGGCTTCCATTCCTTGGGCAGTGATCTCAGAAATTTGAGATTAGAATCTTTAACTTGATAGATTCTTCCATACAGTTTTAAACCATTTAGTAGCTTTTGAAATCTACTAAATGTATCATTCAATGTTTCTCCACTCTTAAAGTGAAAATGTTCATACTGTTGGATTAGTAGTTGCATCTTGTTTTCCCTTACCTGTTCTGTTCCTTCACACAGGGTTTGAACAATGTCCCATACTTCCTTGGCGGTAGTACAGTTAATAACATTGTCAACCATGTCTGTTTCTAGACCATTGAACAGAATATTCATGGCCTTTTTGTCTTTGTGGACTTCTGCAATATCTTCAAGACTCCACTCAGAAACAGGTTTGGGAATGAGAGTGTCAGGCACATCATCAGCCAGGCCAACTCTTGTTGCTGTCTTCATTGGAACGTGAGGACCCTTGTCAATGCAATCCACAAAACCCTCATCAATAGACGAGAGATGTAGACGCATTTTTACTTTCCAGTGAAAGTAATTTTCTCTATCAAGAACTGGAATCTTTACTCCATAATCCTTCTTAGACATGTTGGAAGTGTGTTGATCTTTAAACTTCAAATATGTTAGAAGCTTGCTCTGATACCAATTGTTATTCCCAGATTACACACTTGTATAATTGTAGAAGGAGGGTTGAATACAATTCTTGATATTTATAAATTTCTGATAAGAACTCCAGAAATTTATGCAGAGATAATTGCAATGTAAGATTTAAACACAAACACATATAAAATCAGGTGGTTAATATGCACCACCTGAAGCTTTTATTTGAAGAAAACTCTGTGATACAAAATGTACACAGCTGCCGTTTTACAACTCTTTGCTTCTAAGGATATTCAAAAAACCCTAAGCAAATATGTCTGTTTTTCTTAACCTACAAAGAGTTGCTACACTTGGTTATATATCCCAAGTTTTACAAGTACTACTGGAATAAGATAATACTAATCTAATTCTAGTTGACTTGCTACTACACTCCAAATACACATGTAGCCGAAAGGTTGTCCTTGTGTTCAGACATGTCTCCTGCACCTTTCTTGTATTCATAGTGTAAATAGAATGCTTCTTTCTTCTGTGTTTCCAAAGTATGGCTGCCATACTGCTTTTTGTATCTACTATCAACTCATGTGATCTGTCAGTCAAACATGTCCTTATCAACTGCTAATCCCCAGCTAATCATAGAAGACAGTGTCAATGATTATCCGTTGATGTTGTACACTGACATCCGTTGATGATGTATTGAGCGGTATCCGTTGATATTGGGACTTGAGCTGTATCCGTTGATAGAGTGGATTTGAGTTGTATCCGTTGATAGAGTTTTGTCTTCATCTATTGATACACTTTCACTTAGACAGAATTACATAGCATAGCTTATTTACAATTGGCTACCCTATTCTGCCTATCCGTTGATAGTCAACATGACTGTGGATAAAAACACTATCAACTGATAACATAGAGATACTTGCAGTATGCTACAAAACCTCATCCGTTGATGAGCTACCTGTCAACGGATAGAGTTATAAATCCTCATCCGTTGACAGCTACAAAACCTTATACAATTTGATTAATTGTGAAGTTATCATCAAGTACAACATATTCCTAACACTTATAATTATAACATTAGAAAAATAATTATAATTATATCTTTATATATAATAAGCGTAAAAGGGATATTATCCATAATTTTGATTTGGTACTACCAAAATAATCTCAACCGTCGAATCTAATATTTTTAAAAATAGACGATAAAGATTATATCATATTAAAAAGGAAATTATAATCTAAAAAGGATAGTATGTACTATCAAAATAATCTCAACCATCGAATTTAATATTTTTAAAAATAGATGATCAAAATTATATTATATTAAAAATGAAATTTCCTTTTTAACGGCTTAAGTATTTTCTAAGCCGAGTAGAATACATAATATGGTGAATAAGAGGCTTAACTGTTTTGTTGGTACATTCTCGTGAGTCGTGATCATTAGAGTACAAATATTAAATCGAACGTGTAAATCTTAAATATATCAATTTTTTAACAATAATTTGATAAGTAAATTAATAACATATATAATTTTTAAAATTTAATATAATTACAGATATTAAAAAAGTAGTCGTGCGTTGCACGAATTATAAACTATAATTATAAATATTAAAAAAGATCGTGCATTGCACGGGTTATAAGCTAGTATTAAAAAAGTGTCGTGGGGTCTAAAAAAGCTAATATTCAAATTAAAAATACCTAGTTGAGTTGAGGGTAGAGAATGGGATAAGAGAAAAATTGAGTAATTCTTAAACTAAAAAAGTTCACAGGGAATGATTATTTTTACAAAACAAATACCAACAAAGGGAACGAGCCCAGTTCATTCCCATTCCCTTTATTTATTACCCTTAATCAAACGATCCCTTATATTACTGGCCGAAAACCTAATTCTGTAAATCTTTTCAAAAAATTAATTTTTTAATTTTTTGAAAAAGTTTAGGATAATTTCAAGTACAATACATAACGTTCAATCCCCAAAAAAATCTTCAAACACAATACTCCAAGCTTCACTCATAGTAAATATATATTATAGTAAATATTTTCAAAACAAACCCCTAACGCCGTTAAGCTCATTTAATGGCAATACACCAAGTGCCCAGTTTCTGTAATTTCAGCATGCTTTTGGCTAATTTCTAAAATTCAGGTACACAAAGTGCACAATCCTCAAACTTCAAGTACACATGATGCATTTTACTCTACAAATAATGGCATGCACAGCTTTCCAAGTTGCCGAATTTTTTAGTTTTGATTTTTGTTTGTGCAGAATCAAAAGCTCAAGGCCATTCAGCAAAAAACAAAAGCTCAAGGCCAGAATGTACAAACGTGATTGGAATTAAGGATCGGAAATCAGAGTCGTGGTTCGTGGTATTAATTTATTACTAGCTTATAGCCGGTGCAAAGCACATATTACTTTTAATTTAATATAATTTGTTCATGGTTTAATATGATATTTTAAATATTAATTTTAATATTTTAATATGTTATTGTAAGAGTGCAAACCTTACATATTTGTATATAATAATTTTTAGTACTAATTATAAATTAATATGTTGTTGACGGAAATCGAACCTTAAACCTCTATATACAACAACTTTTAGTATTATTATATCTAACGGTCATGATCTATTTAAGTTGAAGATATAACGATTGTGAATCTGGGATAACCAAAAATAGGGGTTAACCAAACTACAATTATACCCCATTTTGCTTATTATAATATAGTATAGAAGTATAGATTTCACTTTTTGTTTATGTTTTTTTATATCTTATCTTTGCAAATTTTTGTGTAATTTAATGTTACTGTTTATATTACAATATTTGATATTATATAAAATCTTGTTTAATTTTGACATAGCTTGAGCTACTAATAAAGAATCCACCTCAAAAGCTATGTTCGTCAAAGTTTTCTTTTTTACCCAAGAAAGAGCCTTGCGAAAGGCCATAGCTTCTGCAATTTTAGGGTCAAACTCTCCAGGGAAGCTGCCTCCATAGCCTGCTACAAATGACCCCCTATCATTCCTTAAAAGGCATCCAAATGAGCTTGCTTTGCGCTCTGTAGACGAAGCTGCATCTACATTGCAACAGAGCAACCCTATCTGAGGCTTTTTCCATTTTGTGTTTTCCGACCATCTGTTTGTACTCACTACTTTAGACGGTGTTTGAGCATCCTTCCATTGCTCCAACACTTCGCGAGCTGACTGAACTATTCTATGAGGGTTCTGTGCTTTGTTGCTCCACACCACGACATTTCTATTATTCCACAGGTTCCATGCTACCACGCATAACCAAGCGATATCTTTACTGGACCAACTGTCAAAAACCGTGGTTAGAATATCCTGTGATGAAAGATTCTCAAAACTTCGAGAATTTAACTTAGCTTCGCCCCATCACCTGCGAGAAAAAGAACAATTCCAAATGATATGCTCCACACTTTCCTCCCCTTCCCGACAGATCACACAGTAGGAGTTTACTTCTAGAGCATAGTTGACAAACAGTTACACATAACTCTCCAGATGAAGTTCTTAATTTTTGGAGGAATCTGCAAGTTCCAGAGCTTTTGCCACTGAAAATTTCCGTGGACAAAGTTGTGCTGATTCACTTCACCCATCAGTTTATTATACCCAGACTTGATAGTGTACTCCCCTTTTTCATCATGAATCCAAAACCACTTATCCTCCTTCATATTAGCCGTACATGGGATTTTCAAAATCTTCTCTACGTCCTGCTCAACAAAAATATTCCTTATTACTTCCACGTTCCAGTTCCGAGTTTCTCGACAAAAAAGATTGTTCACTAACAGATACCATAAGATTGTTGATTACAATTTTTACAGGAAACAAAACCATCCATGAATTCTATTGATATTTGATACAGAAGTGGAAGAGTTTACAATCAGGATTCCAGATGTTGTAACAAAAGTTCTGAAGACCAAGGCTATGTAGTATAACATGCACGAAACTTCATATTTTATAGATTTTTTTTAAAGAATCTTATTTTTTTTATTTTTTTAGAGCTCCTCTATTTTAAATAATAAAAATCAAAACTTTCTTATTTAGGTCTTTTTTTTAGAAATAAAATTAAAACTTCCTTTTTTAACATTAACATTATCATCTTCGAAATAGAAAAGGTTTTCGAATTTGTAGGGAAGAAGAAGTCATATTTATATATTCAAAATTAAAAAAATCTTATTAATACCTTATATATAATAAGCATAAGGGAGATCTTATCCAAATTTTTGGTCGTCGTCTGTCGTCGTTACTATCAAAATCATATGATCCATTGGATTAAAAATAGACGATCAAGATTAGATCACATTAAAAAGAAAATTATAATCTAAAAAGGAATCAAAATTAGATCGCATTAAAAAGAAAATTATAATCTAAAAAAGATATAATTATAAAATATTGCATTTGAAGTGAATTTTAAAAAGAAAAATTATATTCTAAAAAGGATATAATTAGAAAGGGTTGTATTAAAATTAAATTTTTAAAAGAAAATTATAATCTGAAAAGGATATAATTAAAAAAGTTTAAATTAGAATTATATTTTATTTATTTTTTATTAGTATTTAAAAAAAATCATATTTACTACTCTTTGGGTTTTATCTTGAGATATAGAAATTAGATTTGGGCGATTTTACAATCCACGCGAAATTCATAAAATTATTTTTAATTTAGTAATGATATAATAATTACTATTCAAATGGAAAAACTAAGAATCTCAAGAGAAAATATGATTACGAGTTTTTACATTTATCCTATTTAACGTAAAATTCCTACATTGATAATGCTATTCAATGTAGAAAACTTAATTATATATGATTTAAATCATTGACATATATATTTTCGTATTACAATATAAATACACTTTTTTGTTTATAACATATTAAAATTTAAATATTTTTTATGCTAGATCCAACGGTTTTCATCTATTTATTTTAAGATATTTGTCGTATAGAGGTCCAGACTACCGATTATCAAAGTTTTGGACAAAATCCCTCTTACACTTATTATTAAAATTGTATTTGGTTGTTAGTAGAACCATCTTCAAATAAATATAAGGGTATTTTGATAATCAAAACGAATTATAAGTAGAATTCATAAATCAAATAAAATTTTCAGCGTAAAAAATCGTCAATTTTTTCTCCTTTTTCCTTCTACGTAGATTTAATTAGAAAAAATTTATTAAACCATCACCAAATTAAAGATTATTTTTTTAATTTCACGTGGGCCGTAATTGTCCAAATTAAATTTTAAGAATTCAAAATAGAGTACAAATATTAAATTGAGTGTGTAAAACTTATATATATCAATTTTTAATAAAAATTTGTTATGTAAATTAATAACTTATAAAATTAAAATATATATAATGTAATTAAAGATATTAAAAAAGGAGTCGTGCATTGCACGGGTTAATAGCTACTTATATATAATAAGCATAATAGAGATCTTATCCATAATTTTCGTCACTGTACTACCAAAATAATCTCAACCGTGGAATCTATTTTTTAAAAAATAGACGATCAAGATTATATCATATTAAAAGAGAAAATTAAAATCTAAAAAGGATATGATTAGAAAATGTTGCCTTATAAGTGAATTTTAAAAACGATATAATTAGAAAAGGTTGCACTGGAACTGAATTTTAAAAAAAATTATAATTTGAAAAAGGATATAATTAAAAAAAGTTGCATTAGAATTAAATTTTATTTATTTTTTATTATTAAAAAATATTCATATTAACTATTTGGGCTCTGTCTTGAGATCTATAAATCAGATTTGGATGATTTTACAATTCACGCGAAACTTATAGAATTATCTTTAATTTATTGATGACTTAATAATTATTATTCAAATGGAAACACCAACGGTTTTCATCTATTTATTTTAAGATTCAACGGTTCTTATTTATTTTGATCATACTACCAATTATCAAAGTTTTTGACAAAATCTCTCATACACTTATTATTAAAATTGTATTTTATTATTAGTAGAACTATCTTCAAATAATAACAAGGGTATTTTGAAAATCAAAACGAATTATAAGTATAATTCATAAATCGAATATAATTTTCAATGTAAAAGAGCGCCAATTTCTTTTCTTATTTATTTCTGAGTAGGTTTAATCGAAAAATAATTGTTAAACTATCACTAAATTAAAGATTTTTTTGTTAATTTCACGTGGGCTGTAAAATCTTTCAAGTCAAATTTTAATAATTCAACGTAGAGTACAAATATTAAATCGAAAGTGTAAAATCTTATGTATTACCAACTTTTTAACAATAATTTTATATGTAAATTAATAACATATAAAATTAAAAAAAGTAAAATTATTTTAAAATTTAAAAAAGGAACCGTGCATTGCACGGGTTATAAGCTAGTATATAAAAAAATTTACCATCATTACTTCTAACAAACAAATTTTATCACCATGTTTGTAACCATTTTCTTGCTTCTGCTTGCTTTACTATTCGTCTATTTTCTTTTGGTTTTTTAAATTCATTGCTATGTTATTTAATTCTCAATCGTTCTGTTCTATGATATTGTTCTATGTTCTATGATATTGGTTGACTACTAATTCTCCAAGATATAAAATAAGATATAAGATGGAGTTGGGATCAATTGTTAATAAGATATTATTGTACCATGATTAGTGCATCATCATCCGCTTCCCCGTCCTCGATCATTCCCAAAAACTCAATAAAAATAATAAATTTCAACCTCATACTTATGTAACTTAAATATTTTTATTAAATTAAGGTAATTTCTAAACAAAAATAGTAAATCCCCAAAATTATCAAAAATATTCTACATCCCATTACCCATTTCTATTCCCAAATTCATATATTCTTTTTATATTACTTCTTTCTCTCCTTTCACTTACAAATTTTAACTATCAAACCTCATACACTATCTACAAATATTATTTTAATAACATTGGGGAATGGATGGAGATGTACACTAAAACCTCAAAAATGGGGGTTTAGATTTGATCCCAAAAACTATGTCCCATTTTGAATCATCATTCCTTTTGTTCACTTTTGTCTTCTTCTATTTTCTTTTAATTTTTTTTATTCATTTTTATTTTGTTTAATTCTCAATGTACATGGCTTCTATTTAATGATTTCCAGGTTCCTTTTTTGTTTTGTTGGTTTTTAAAGTTTGAATTTACTGATTTAATATTTGTTTTCTTCGTTTTATTTTTAAACTTATGATTTTTTTTAATGATTTTAGTTATAATCATGGATTATTAGTAACCAATGGTTGTTTTTTACTTTGACTTTTATATTTGTTTTGTTAGTGATATCGGTGCAGAAACACATGCTCATGTGAACAAGAATTAGGAGAACTTTCTCTGTTTGAAAAGTAGAAGAACCTGAGAAACTTAGCACAAAAGCACTAGTACAGAGTGGACCTATTGCGTCGGTCAAAATGACCTATTGCGTCGGTTAAATGGCGTAGTACATGTCAGCGACGCAATAGGTCTGCACCTATAGCGTCGGTCAAAGTGCCGTCGCTAAAAATCATTTGCGTCGGTTAAAAATCCATCGCAAAAAACCTCTTAACCGACGCTTTAAGTCTTTGTCTATAGCGTCGGTTAGTTAAAGGCGACGCTAATGCGTTTGTGCATAAGCTTTTTATTCTTATCTATAGCGTCGCCTATCTAAACAACCGACGCTTTTAATCCTATCTATAGCGTCGCCATTGTAAACAACCGACGCTTTATATTCCTATCTATAGCGTCGCCATTGTAAACAGCCGACGCTTTTTACTCCTATCTATAGCGTCGCCATTGTAAACAACCGACGCTATAAGTTAAAAAAACTGATTTTTCAATATTTTCATTTTAAATCTATTTTTTTGAACCTGCTTTTTTTTAAACTAAACACACAGCAACTATAACACAAATTTAACCTGAACTATTAGAAAATATAAATTACAACACAAATTTGATTAAAATTTAAATTAAAGTATACAATTGGAATAAAAAAAGTGCATTAATGTTCAAAATACTAAAAAATTCCAATCAAGTTTACATGCCATAACTACAAAGTTCAAGTTTTACATGCCATAACTACAAAGTTCAAGTTTATATGCTCTCGCCAATTCCATTATCGACTTCCAGAATTCTATCCGCCTCAAACAAGGTTTCCATGCTTGACCAATCCCTGAAAGAAAGAACAGAAGTTGCAAAGCTAAGTTGCAAAGGAAGAGCAAAAGTAGTTGCAGTTTTTGTATATAGATCGGGACTCAAAAGCGACATGCTTGCATCACTTTTAACATTAAATTATCTACAAACACAAGGCACTTGCTCTATCAAAAAACTGTTGGTAGCATTTCTCCACAAATATTGACTCTGTAATTAAAGTAATCAGTTGGAATTTTAAGCTATAGAACAAGTCAAATATTATAAAATATTTCAGTACCTGATTATAGACATTCTCGGATAAAATATTTTGCCCAGAGCTCTCGTATGTCATTGATTTCCTTATTCGTATAGCTTCTTGAACCAAGAACCTTCAAAATATAGAAGATTACATATTTTAAAAAATCTTTAATCCAATAGTTGTAAAACAATGCTAACTAGTTTTGTCTCTTACCACTTTCCAATCCACATCCGTTTTTTTCTGAGAATGCATGATTATGTCATGTATGTACCTCATAACAAAAAAACCACACTCCGTACCTCCTTGTTGTTGAGGACACTACGAAAAAGCCAACAAATATATTAAGTAAAAAAATAAAGCAACTGATGAATTTAAATGTATATTTCAAGTAGGTTATACCTGAATCTCGTCGTGAATAAAGAGGAATTCTTTTCTGTTATTCCTCAATCCACCTTCTGATGTGTATAATTTAAATGCACTGTGAAATAAGTATACGTCACATTTCACATCTCTAACAAAGGCGGACTATGTTAAATGTAAATTCATATTTAACTTACGTTTGCACGGGTGTCTTCAAGCGTATATCCCTTGCTCTTTTCAAAGAATCAAACACATAAATAATACTTTCTTTGAGACTGAAAAGGAGCAACATCCAGTGGTTGCTACAACAAAAACACATATATACACTATATTATACAGTATATACATTGCTATTAAATTCAGTTAAAATATGCACGTGTGGTATATAGTAGTATGTACAACTAAATTTTAGTTCGTTCTTACTCTTGGACATAAGGAGCTAGAATGAAATGCCTCTCTTTATTGGCAATCAATTTTTTTTCCAAGTAATCGCATGCTTCTTGGCTACGTTTGTAGTCACGCTTATTCGATATTGCCAATCTAGATGGCAACATGAATGCAAATCTTTCTTCATTCAACTCACTACATAGTGTCTCAACATACCTACAAAATTAACTTGTCACAATAAACACGTATATATTGGATGATTTTAAAGTCAATTGAGCAAAAAAGACCTGTCTTACTTGATAAAAATTTCTAAAATCGATGCACTTAAACAAGCCATTCTTAAAAACTCATCAACATCTACAGGGGGTACATATATAGGTTGCTCTCCAATTTCTTCAAACTTGAATACCACATCTTTTTGAGCAGAGGTCCTCTTTTTAAGCAAGTAACGTAAAGATCGGCAATGCTCACTTGAGTTTGCAGCATCACCATGTAATGCCAGCGGTGGTGTTTTATTGATAGGAGTCGCCGATCCTTTGCTTTCAACTATTTTAGGTAGCCTAATAACCTTTTTTGGAGTGGTCTCCTTTTCTGGAGTGGTCTCCAAGGGAGGATCCTGATCAAACATGACTAGCCACATGATATATTGCAAATATATGAGAAAAAAAATTCAACACTTCAAATGTCAAAAAATATACCTGTCCCAACGTCACAAGGTCCTTTGGCCATTGGACAAAACTACCCGCTGCACTTCCTACCGTCTCAAGTTCGTCACATGGCACCGGAAGTGGAGTAAGCTGATATTCAGGTCCAACATCATCAATTGACACTCTTACATTATGAGAAGAAATCGGATTGTTGAGGCGCTAACTCTGCCCGTAAACCCATCTCTTGCATGTCTAATCTTGCATTCAACCCATCCTTTGTCTTACCTGGCATATTCAAAAGTGTCCCAACAATGCTTTCACAGACATTTTTTTCGATATGCATAAAGTCAAGACAATGTCTAACTTGCAAGTGTTCCCAGTATGGAAGATCCCAAAATATAGATCTCTTCTTCCAAAGACTGTTCGGAGTTGGCTTTTTATACAACTTTCCAAGTACAACATTGATATCTTTAACTCGTTCAAAAACCTCCTTCCCGGTCAAAGGCAAACGAGCCACTCGAGTCTCGATAGTCCCATCGAAAGACCTTTTCCTCTTACGATAAGGGTGATTATGGTGAAGAAATGTACGATGACCCATATATACATTTTTTTTGCAATTGTTTAAACGAAGGTCAATCGTAGCATCTTCACAAATCGGACAAGCTTTAGCTCCTTTGATAGTGTACCCTGAAAGGTTTCCATAGCCAGGAAAATCGCTTATAGTGCAAAAAATCATGGCACGCAAAGTGAAATTCGTTTGACTGTATGCATCATATATCCTCTCACCTTGATTCCATAATAACAACAGATCTTCAATAAGTGGTTGAAGATAAACATCTATGTTATTTCCGGGTTCTTTGGGACCGGGAATTAACAATGTCAACATGATATACTTGCGCTTCATGCATAACCAAGGAGGCAAGTTATAAATCGTCAGAAGAACCGGCCAAGTGCTATGTGAAGAGCTGAGAGTGCGATACGGATTCATGCCATCCGCGCAAAGTCCAAGCCGCAAGCTTCTTGTTTCTCCACCAAAATCCGGGAACTTTCTGTCAATGGTTCTCCACTGTGGAGAGTCAGCAGGGTGTCTGAGCATCCCATCTGATTTTCTCCCTTCCACATGCCACCTCATAAGCTTTGCATCATTGCTATTTGCAAAGAGACGTTTGAATCGTTCCACTATGGGTAGATACCGCAACACCTTGCACGGAGGCCTTTTCTTGTCATCACTTGAAGAGTCATTTCCCTCTCGCTTATACCTAGAGGCTCCGCACTTTGGACATGTGTGTAGATGTTCATACTCATTACGAAACAACACACAATCATATGGACAAGCGTGTATCTTCTTTACATTCAAACCCATGGGACACAATATCTTCTTCGCCTCATAGGTGGAAGTGGGAAGCTCATTATTCGAAGGAAGTATGTCTGATACAAGTTTCAGCAATTCTGTGAAACTCTTGTCACTCCACCCGTTCTTTACTTTGAGCTTACACAACTTCAAGGTTGTTGATAACCTAGTAAACTGATCGTTGCACCCAGGATAAAGAGGTTTTTTAGAATCATCAACCAAGATCTCAAGAATTTTCGGTTGGTGCATCAAAATTTCTTCAACATCTTGGATCATCTCATCAAATCTGTCATTTTCCTCATCATCTTCTTTATTGGTAGGATTACCATCTCCACAGCTTTCAGAATTCCCACTAAATGATTCTGCCTTTCGAGAATGTATTCCCTCACCATGCCAGATCCACTTGGTATAATTATCCATGAAACCACGTCGAAATAAATGTTCACGCACTATATCGACATCAGAATACTTTTCTAAATTATAACAATCGCGACATGGACATGTCATCCTTTCTTTTCCATGTTCGGTCTTCTTTAGATTTTTCTCCGCAAATTCAATGAAGCCATTAACACGGCTAATATACTCATGGGATGTTCGTGATATTTTATACATCCACGTAAGGCGGTCCATGTTATATATCTATAGAATATTAAGAGAAAACATTCAGAGATAGTGAAGCTACTAAGACCTGATACAAATTATAGGCCTGGGCAGACAGAAGCAGGTAACTATTTTCATTAAAAGATACAAATAAGTTGTACCAAAATATATGTTGTCATTAACAGACACCACAAAATTCTAAAAAAAAAAGTAAATGAATAACTTCTTAACAAATGGTTTTTTACTAAGTTGATACTTAAAAGTGTTAACAGATTAAGAAATAAAAATGTACAATTACAGTAAAGCAGCTAGCAATCAGATGATGCTCGAATCTTATTCTATATATAGCACCTAGCAACGTACTATCAAATTAACTTCATTTAGTAAATTGTTTTCAGTTCTACTATAAGTTCTTTTTGATGCATATACAGTAAATGTCATGATTCTGAAAGAACAGTCCAAAAACTAATTCAATATTCATTGTTCATCCATTAAGATAGGTAAACCGGAAAACAATTACAGGATAGGATGCATCAATTAATCTGCCGAGGCAGGTGAAGTTTCTGCTTGCATTCTAATTTAACTGCTGTAATTTCATGAACCACTAAGTTTCTCTCCTTTTGATATTTATAAATTTTAAATTTATTTAAATACATATCAGGGCCGTCCGGCCCAAATCATAATGAAAAATCAAATCGACTATCATCTGTCGTATACACTTTTACATTTTCGATGTTGCTATGTATGTATTCTTCAAACGTGTGCTCCTGACGCACGATAATCAGATTGCATTTACTTGTTCCAAACAAACACCAAGCAAAACACTGGTAACAGTCTAACAGACACACACTGACTTGTAAGTTGTAACAAGAAGACCAAGTACAACAATTTTCTTCTGTGTTCTAAAATGGGCAAGTGTTTAGTTTCATCTACACTTTCTCCACTTAGTTTTTGTACAAAACCCAGATCAATTTTACCATTAAATCATCCTAAATTTTACTGCCCAGTTCAATCAGAGTTTAGAATAAAGTTTCAATCTTTAAGAAGCTTTGAGTGAAGTTTCTACTTGCATTCTAATTTAACTGCTGTAATTAATCTACTTGTATTTGAATTCTAATAACTGTGAAAAAACCACAACAACACTGAGTTCAACACAACTATTAATACCCATGAGTTCAACACTGAGTTCAACACAACACTGAGTTCTTAAAGCAATAAAAATGTACTAATTTACATTCAAGGATTCAATTTTAACACAACTATTAATACCCATGAGTTCAACACTGAGTTTGCTATAAATATATACACGCACCCATGTAAATGTATACCTTAATACGATAATTTTTATCACCACTGTCTTGTTCTTGTCCTCCTGTATAATCTTCGCTCAGCAGCTTCTGGTGGTGAGTACACTGAGTAGAATTTGAGTACACTGAGTAGAATTTTTGACACCGTACGTTTTAGTGAGAGAGAGAGAGTGAGAGAGAGAGAGAGAGAGAGAGAGAGAGAGAGAGAGAGAGAGGGAGAGAGAGCTCAATTACGAGTTTGTGAGAGAGAGGTTTGCGAGAGATCGATGAGAGTTATGTGAGAGAGAGGTCGGCGAGATGAGATAGCAGGTATGTGAGATTGAGAAATTAGGGATTTTGACCCAAAACCCAATTCCCCGCGCGCATATAACTTACCGCGGCATATCTAAATTAATTTCGATCTGTACTGACTTCAAAACTTTTAAGGAAATTTTTGGTATAAAAAATTAATTTATTTGATATTTGTTAATTAAGTTGATTAATCATATTAATTTTCGGAATAGAGTATAATTTTCTGATATAAAATATGATATTATTTATATTTTAAAAATTAACAATTAAGTGGCCGGAAGTAACTACTAGACGTTAGTAATCGATTTAATGTTTTTAAAATTGGATCGACTTAACGCGATTTTAAAAGTTGAAAAATATATTGATGTTCTATTTAAATTATTAATTTGTGTAAGATTACTCATTTTCACGTTTTTTCAAAATTAAATTATATTTATATAAATATATAATATAATAATATAAAACATTATATTATTTGTTAAATATTAAAAAAAAATAAAGAAATAGGAAAAAAAAGAACATAAAGCGTCGGTTAAAGGAACAGCGACGCTATAAGAGTAACTATTAGCGTCGGTTAAAGGAACAGCGACGCTATAAGAGTAACTATTAGCGTCGGTTAATGGAGCAGCGACGCTATAAGAGCTTAATACCCAACTTCTAGCGTCGGGTTTTACTGAGCGACGCAATTAAGAGCTTTAAGCGTCGGGTATTCAAAAGAACCGACGCTACATGTACTGACAGAAAACTATTAGCGTCGGTTATTTCAAGAAACCGTCGCAATATGTACAATCTTGTTCTAAAGCGTCGGTTATTACAAACAACCGACGCTATAGGTGCGACGCAAAAAATCTGTTCTGTACTAGTGAAGGTTTGAACTTTTGTCATTCCCTCTTTATTTATTTACTATTAATTGTTAATGAGAAAAAGGACCCTGAGATATATCTCAGGAAACTTTTCCTAAGATATATGCAAAATATCATTTAAATTTTGCTGGGCGCGCAGAGCTAATTAAAAATCTCAGAATTTAATAAAATACCCACCCCATTTTTATATATATAAATTAGGTATCTCAGGGAACTTACGTGAGATATATCTCAGGCTCGCTACTCTCATTGTTAATTTATCACTATTATCTTCTCATTGTTCTGATCATAATATTCCAACGTCTTATTTTAATTAATTCAATCAAATATGCTTTTTTATCCATATGTATTTATTACAATGGGTGTCAACCTAAAAAAACGACACACAAAATTGACGTAAAAAATAAGTATAAAGTTTATTTTATTTTATATGTATATCTTACAATTTGTATAATATCGTGTTCATAATTTATTAATAGATATTTATTTTTCATTTTTTTCTTAAATAATCTATATTTTGAAAAAATTTAAAAAATATTACATTGTCGTGCAACTCGCGACTTATATGTATTTATTACAACAGGTGTCGGCCTAAGAAAACGTGATACAAAATCGATATAGAAAATAAGTATATAATTATTTTGTTATATATATATATTAAAATTTGTACAATATTGTGTTGAATAATTTATTTATAGATATTTTGTTTTCGATTTCTTTCTTAAACTATATTTTGTATTTTAAAAAAAATATATTACAAGGACGCCGCGAAGCGCGGCTTAATCAACTAGTTACATACATGCATTTAACACAAACTACAAACAAATTAACATGATTCCAAAATTAACCAAGAAACTTAATCATGACATTCCTAACTCATAAACAAAAAATTAGGATGCATTGCCGCGTGATCCCAAAGCCAAAATCATACCATCTCCTGATTCATGCAATTAGCCAAACTAAAAAAAATTGCAAGCAATTACCTGGACATCAGGTGTATCATTATAAAATCATGTTATGATCATGATTAATTGATTATCATTATATCATTATATATAATAAGCATAAGGGGATGTTATTCAAATTTTTGGTCTGATCGTTGTACTACCAAAATCATATGATCCGTTAGATTGAAAATAGACGATCAAGATCAGATCATATTAAAAATAAATTATAATCTAAAAATGATATATTTTGAAAAGAAAATTAAAAATAAATGATAATCTAAAAAGGATATATTTAAAAAAGATTGTATTAAAAGTAAATTTTAAAAAGAAAATCATAATCTAAAAGGGATGTAATTAAAAAAGGTTATATTATAATTGAATTTTAAAAAGAAAATTATAATATGAAAAATATATAATTAAAAAAGTTTGTATTAGAATTAAATTTATTTTTTATTAGTATTAATAAAAATTCGTATTCACTATTTGGACTCTATCTTGAGATCTAAAAAGTCTAACTGTATATGAAATATATATTTTTGTATTTCAATATAAATACACTTTTTAGTTTGTAACATATTAAAATATAAAAAAAATTTAAATGCTAGATCCAACAGTTTTCATCTTTTTATTTTAAAATCTTTGTCGTACAGAGGACTACACTATCGATTATCAAAGTTTTGGACAAAATTCCTCTTACATTTATTATTAAAAGTAGTCGACTAAGTCGCGCTTCGCGGCGACCTTATAACATTTTTTTTAAATTTTTTTAATAAAGATTATTTAAGAAAAAATCGACAAAAATATATGTATATTATCAATATATATTGGTGAACAATATATTGTATAAATTAAATATACATAGATAGGTTCAGGATCAAATACAAACTTTTCTTAAATACAAACTTACAAATTTTTTTTTTCAACACATTTATTACTTCATTTCAACATCGATTATCAAAATAATAATTAAAGTTTTATTAAATACACATAATTTAATTTCTCAATATCCTTCTGTGGTTCACTAACACCCAAATAGGGTATGGAAATATGAAATTTTAGTTGTTTAATATACGGAGTGATGAAATGTAGTTAAAAATTTGTTAAATAAATATTATATAATTTTCAACTATAAATCTGGGGTTCACCAATACCAAGTTAGGATATAGAAATATGAATATTATTAATTTAATATAATTTTCTTAATCATACCAATGTAAAATTATATTATGTATTTGAATTCAACACAAGTATACCTATTGTTCAACAGATGATGTTGAACTCAAGTTATATATTTGTTAAAACTCATTAAAAAAAAAAATTCATTTTTTTGTAAAATAATGTTACAAATATGTTTTTAATAAATTTTAAAATGATATAAATATGTTTTCGTTATGGATTATGTGTATTAATAAAATTTTATTTTTTATTAAAAAAATTGATGTTGAACCCAAATTATATAAGTGTTGAATATAAAAAGTTTGTATTTAGGAAAGTTTTTACTGGAACTCAGCCCAACGTACACACTAATAAAAATTTAGATACAAAAATTCTATTTGGCTTTTGATTTCGATTTGCACGTTGATGAGATTTTCTTAGGATTCAATTAGAATTGAGAGATACTGTTATACAAAAATGTTAGAACTTCCTTTTTATATCATAACCATAATATAATTTAGAGGTGAGACTTACCTTTAATAACATCAATCATTTCTTTGATTGCTTATTTTATGCACATCAATTATTTTCTTGATTGCATATTTTAATTTGAAAATTGAGATAATTTAGAAAATTAGATAAATAGCTTTCGAGTTTTAAAAAAATCTACAAATATATATATTATATATATTATATATATATATATATATATATATATATATATATATATATATATATATATATATATATATATATAATATCAATATAGATTGGTGAACACAATATTGTATAAATTAAATATACATGATAATAAGATAAATTATTAATATATTTTTATATACCGATTTTGTCTAACTATTTTTGAAGTCGACACGCATTGTATATATTATTAAAATACTAAACGTACACAATAATAAAAGTTGAAATACTAAAATCCTCTTTGACTTTGATTTCGGTTTGCACGCCGGTAAAATTTTCTTATAATTCAATTAGAATTGGATGATTTTTTTTGTAAAAAAAAAGGATAGAACTTGTTTTTTATATCCCAACTATAATATAGTTTAGAAGGGAAACTTGCCTTTAATAAAAAAAATTATTTCCTTGATTGCATATTATATATTTGAAAATTGAGATGATTTAGAAAATTAGATAAATAGCTTTCGAGTGATTATAAAGCTCCACCAAATGCCCGAGGAATTTCCTTTCCTTCTTTAAATCCTAGTTTTTAGAAAAAAAATCAAAACTTCCTCTTTTAACATTAATATAAAAGTTAACATAAACATATTTGAAATAGAAAAGGAAATTCCCCAAGAGTTTGATGGAGCTCTAGAATCGCTCGATTTATATTTATCTATTTTTCTGAGCTCCTCTATTTTAAATATGTAAAATTAAAATTTCCTTTTTTAAATCCTATTTTTTAGAAAAGAAATCAAAACATCCACTTTTAACATTAATATAAACGTTAACATAAATATATTTGAAATAGAAAAGGTTCTCGAATTTGTAGGGAAGAATAATTCAAATTAAATATTCGAAATTGAAAAAGGTTTTCGAATTTGTTGGGCAGAAAAAATTATATATTCGAAATAGAAAAAAAAAATATATTCTTATAGTATAATCAAAACTTCCTCTTTTAACATTAATATAAACGTTAACATAAACATATTTGAAATAGAAAAGGAAATTCCCCAAGAGTTTGATGGAGCTCTAGAATCGCTCGATTTATATTTATCTATTTTTCTAGAGCTCCTCTATTTTAAATATGTAAAATTAAAATTTCCTTCTTTACATCCTATTTTTTAGAAAAGAAATCAAAACTTCCACTTTTAACATTAAAATAAACGTTAACATAAACATATTTGAAATATAAAAGGTTCTCGAATTTGTAGGGAAGAAAAATTCAAATTACATATTCGAAATTGAAAAGGTTTTCCAATTTGTTGGGAAGAAAAAATGATATATTCGAAATAGATAAAAAATATTATATTCTTATAGTATATATATTCTTATAAAATGTTATTGTTAAAAAAAGAAGTTTTGATGAACTGGAGAAGAAAGTTTTAATTTTAATTATTTAAAATAGAGGAGCTCTAGAAAAATAGATAAATATGATTTGAGCTATTTTAGAGCTCTTGAAAGTTCTCCTAAAAGGGATACATACACGTCACATATAAATATTATGGAATTTGTAGCCCAAATTGCACTGCCGATCATTGCTCATTAGTCCTTGCACGATCCCAAGATGAAGCAAGTTGCAATTTACATGTCTTAGAGCATCTCCAAGGGTAGAAAATTGTTAGCTAAAATATCTATATGTCATCCCATGTATCATCTAGGTGGCCCTTTTAGATGATATGTAAACAATATTGCACTCCAACCATCATCCCTTAGCAAAAAGAATATAGATAACCATGTATGATTCGATATATTTATTGAACTAAAAAAACTTTTAGGTATAATTTTAGCTTAACATAATTATACATAACACGTATATCTGCACTGTTAGCAAAAAAATTGTATAATCCATTTAGATAAGCATTATAGCTAACAAATTTAGATTTCACCCTTGGAGATGCTCTAGCATCCATCTCCAATGGTATTGGCGAAGCTCATTGGTTAAATTACAAAAAATAATAGTTGGCTAAAATTTACTGAACCTGTAGAGTGTTTTACTCCAATGGGGATCGGCTATAATGATTGGTTATATTTTAAAAAAGGTATGAGTATTATTATTAATAATTTTTTTGGTCAATTATGGGAAGAAAATGGGCGGGAAATGACATGGCATTTGCTACAGATCTCTAGTGCTTCAACAAATATGGCCAATATTAAAAAAATATAAAGGATTGGCTAAATTTTTAGACAAGAGGAATTCCCCATTGGAGTGATGAACTTTTAATATGATATGTATAATTATCAATTTTGGTAAGTTATTTAAAATTTTAGCTAAGAGTTTCATTGCATTGGAGATGCTCTTATAAGGAAAATTTTACCGAAAAATTAATAGTTAGATTTAGTGAAAAAGTCATAGCTAGATTTACATGTTTGAAATATTGATATGGTTAGTATACAAAGAAGAAAATCATTGGCAAATAATTAACATATCAGTTTTAAAATTTAAAATTAGCAGCTTCCAAAAAAATTAATTAAAATTAGCATCCTACGCAAATCAAACAAGCTAATGTTAGGGAATGCACTTGTTCAACCAACGTAATGTAAAAAAAAATTGTTTGAAAAAGAAGAGAGATGGACCAATTTTGCTTCAACTTCAGCTAAATTTTCAGCCTCCCTATTAGCGACAGCTTTTTCAACCCAAAAAAAAATCCTAATATTAAAGCCAATAAAAAAAAATGAAAAAATCAGTTACCCTAACATGAATGTTGTAGATGGCGACCTTCTTCCTTTGCCATATTTCCTGAAAAAATACTCAATTGATGTTGTAATACTCCATTAAAATAATTAAAGAAATAGCATAATTTACAACATTGAAAAGTTTGGGAGCTAGTAATATGAGTTTTTAGAGTGTACATGTACATATGACTTACATCTCCGATGTTGTGGTTTGACGATCTTCTTTTTACCATACCATGTTGTGGATTGACATGTTTTTATCTTTTTCTTGCATGGGAAAAAATTCTCCTATATATTATAGCAATCAAAAAACAAAACTCTATCAAAAAAACAAAGAGATAGTATAATCTCATAAGTTATACCAGATAAAAGTTTTGCCAGAAAAAATATTCTCAATCAATATGGTAGCAATCAAAAAATAAAGAGATAGCATAAAATCTAAGATTAAAGAAAATATTTTGAAGAGTGTAGAGTTCGGGTGGACATGAGTATATTCGTCCATTCTAATAAGATAGAATGGCCATAGATCGGTTTATATACGATTATAGATATAGTCCATTGGTTATATAATTTGATTTGATGTATAATTTCAAAAAAAAATTGTGATGAAAATTTCTTATCCATTTTTTAAAAAGGTTTCGATTTTCTTCTCTAAAAAAAAGGGGCCGAAAGAAGGAAGTTTTCAATTTGATATTTAATTTTGATTTTAATATTAAAAAGGAAGTTTTGATTTCTTTTCTAAAAAATAGGACTTAAAGAAGGAAGTTTAATTTTAATTAGTTAAAATTGAGGAGCTCTAAAAATTAGAAAAATATGAATCGAGCGATTCTAGAGCTCCACCCAACTCCCGGGGGTTTTCCTTTATATATATAATAGATAGATAGATAGATAGATTGTCTTTGGTTGTTAGTCTATCTTCAAATAATTATAATAGTATTTTGATAATCAAAACGAATTATAAGTGTAATTAATAAATCAAACAAAGTTTTCAACGTAAAATATCGTCAATTTCTTTTCTTTTTTATTTTTGCGTAGATTTAATTAGAAAAAAAACTATTCAACCATCACTAAATTAAAGATTATTTTATTAATTCACGTGGACTGTAATCGTCCAAATCAAATTTTAAGAATTCAAGATATAGTACAATTATTAAATTATACGTGTAAAATCTGATATATATATCAATTTTTTATCATTGATATGTGAATTAATAACATATTAAATTTTAAAAACTTAATATAATCATAGATATTAAAAAAGGAGCCGTGCATTGCACGGGTTATAAGCTAGTCAACGATAATTAAACCAAGTCAGATACACATATTCGTAGTTTAATAAATAAAAACTAAACTTGTATAATAATTGACGTATGTATCAAAAAATTAGCATGCACTTCTACGAAACCACAAACGATAATTAACCATACATATATTGATGGGAATTTTAATCGACTTAACAAAAAACAACCCTATGATCAACCCTAATAATTCGACATAAGATAAATTCTTATACCGATTGTTAGATTTAAATAAATAATTACGGATCATTATATGCGATATTATCAATGTTACACAATAAAATTGTAATGCGAAAATGTACTGGATTTCATGACAATAGATATGAATACGGATTATGGAACTTGATTTTCCAAATATTTGATTCACCTTTAACCGTATCTCGCTCTGATGGTAATAGAGGAGTAAAGATTGTGAATAGTCTTGGGGGCAAGACCCTATTATGTTCGTTATGTATTAGTCCAATTGGACCCATCAACTCTAATCAGATTATTATTGGGTATTACACATTACAAAACCCAACCGAATAAGATGTTATTGGACCCTTTATTAGACCACTTAATTAATTCAAATATTGAATAAACATTAAATATAATTGTCCTTATTTGTAAGCCCATAAATTATTATTAGATCATAAAAATAATCTAACACAAGGCACCCGGGTCTGACCCCTCATTCTCAGAGGAACGTTTTTGGGCAGAACTCAATACACACTTGAATTTTAGTCTTAATCCTCGAAAAAGGATATACAAGCTACTACATCCTTGGTGTGTCCCTGTCTTAATCTTGCGAGGATCGACTAGTCATGACTGCAAGAGCAACCATTAAAGCTCAAAACTCTCATTCCCTATCAATTAATATACGAATTAATTACACTCTACTTTTTATTTCATCACAATATATATTTCTACATTTCCATCAGCATTCAGCAAATTGTCTTAATTCTTTTAACTTCGAAAACATCACTGTTATAAGAGATTAACAACATTTGCTTAATTACAAGATCAGGCATAGGAGCTACAACTGTTTCTGAAAGAGGGGACTGTGTGGATGAGTTGTGCAATGCTAGAACAGTGGGAACCAACAGTTTTTGTCAAGGGATGCTCAGTAGATTTATGTCTTTTTTTGTTGATAATCCAATGTTCGAATCGATTTTCGCGCACCTCGACTAATCCGGAGGACTGCTACCATATTCGTACCCACCAAACATGACAGCACTCGTGTACCTTCCAATGGATTCAAATCTATAATCTTAGGATGGTAATCCCTTAAGTTACGGTGCTAACTTACAAGGATTGACAAAATCAATCAGATGGATTGACTGACTGGTGACTGATTGTATTAACACTATTAAAGGGATTTACTAGCATGGGAAGGATTGACATAATTATAAAGAATATTTCTTCTTAATTATAATTATCTTTCTGTCACATTTGTATCAGTATAAATACCATATAGAGAAATGAAACGAAGAAGTTATTTATTCATTTCATAGAAGACATGTATTTATACTGATACAAATGTGACATAAAGATAATTACAATTATGAAGAAAAATTCTCTATAATTATGTCAATCCTTCCAATTGTAATAAATATGTTTCATTCAATTAAAGGGCTCTGGAATCCTAACAAGATTTTGGCTTTGGAAGACAAAAGTGGCGAGTTAAAATTTAGAGAATTGAAACATATTCATTATGTCAATCCTTACAATTGTAATAAATATGTTTCTAGTCAACCAATCCCTTTGATTGATTCATTCAATCCTTGTCACTAACCAACTGGTGGTCATGGGTAGTAGATGTCTGTGTCTATGTGAAGAATGCAATATGAACATGCTATTTTTCTTATAATTTTTGACTGTTTGTGTAAATAAAAGGCCAAAATAAAGTTTGGAGAGGTCACAAACCAAAGAATTCCAATTTTCAAGATAACTGGCCACGCCCGTCGTCGACGTGCCAAATTGATAATAAATGTTTTGATCTACTATGTTCGCACTTAACTATAAAATATAGCAAATGTGGCGAGTAGTGATCGAACCCAAGGGAATAGCGTTCAATACTAGAGTAATGTAAAATGGTGGGGGGTTTTTAGTTTGTTGAGGTAATTTAACAAACACCTTGCCTACAAGAAATGACTTGCTATAGAAATATAACTAAGTAAATTGTAAACACCCAAATTTTTCCAACACAACAAGGCATAAAGATTAATTAGCAAGATAAAGAGATATTTGACCCAAGGATTATGGAAACTCAAATATTTCACCCAAACACATATAAGCAAGATATAATCAACTCTACCTAACCAAGATAATTGGTGAAGCACACAATCACTTATTTCTTTTCTAAAAACACTAATTTAGTGAAGCACATAAATTAGCTCTCTTGACATTAGTAACCAATAATGAAGCACTACCAATTTAACCAAGTCAAGGAAATAAACAAAGAGAGGCTAGGACAAACCTAAGGATGAGAAGCTCAACCTAGGTATTTGCACTTGAATTTTGTGGATTTAGGTACACTAAATCTTGTGCTACTATAATGAATGCACTAACAATTACGGATTAGCAAAAACAATTAGCAATTGAAATTACAAGAAGAGTAAGGTGAAGCAACTTACAATTTCCAAGAAAAATCATAAACAATACAACACAAACATTCAAGATAGAGTGAAATAGATCTTACTTCAATTAAAATGGGTTTAGTACAAGAACTCCTTCCTTGAGCCAAATATATGAAGTTAGTTACTCATAATCAATACTAGATTATGAGTAATTAATGTTTCTCTCTACTTTACTAACCCTAGTTTTATGTTCTTGAAGAGGCTAAGATGAGAGGAAAAATAAGATGTGAAGTTAAAAGATATTAGGATAAGAGAGGTTTTGTTCTTTTAATACACAGCAGGGGTCGTACGGCCTGTCGAACGGCCGTACAGCAACCCGTACAGAAAATCTGCTCCTTTGAACGGCCTGTCGAACGGCCGTACAGCTGCCCGTACGAGATAAAATCTTCAATATAATGCATTAAACACCTCCCGACATCGCGAGTTTGCATCTTCTAACTTTCCTCTTGAATAATCTTCACTTTCAAGCCCAAAATAATCCATCTTTTCAACAATTAAGCAAGAGGAACTGAAAGATGAAAAACATAATTAATATCGATAAAACAACATTCGAAACTAACAAAAATGCAAGAGAATAAAGGACAAAATGTGTATAAAATACACATTATCAAATCTTCCCCCACTTGAACTTTGCTAGTCCCGAGCAAACTAAAATTAACAAAACCATAAACTCCTAACTAGTACCACTTCCGTAGGTGATCACGGTTGCATTTGGCATATGCAACAAGCCCTTGGAACCCCTAGGTAGCCCTAGTGGACGAGTGAGGTCTCGTGAGGGTTTGTAGATGATGTACCCACAAAATCACAAAAATCACCAATAAACAAAAAAATAACAATACCTACTAATTAAACTAACTACTACACTCACATGTCCGAATCGTCATACAAATAGAAAACAAGTCAAGCATGGTGTTATATCTACTTGCAACTAAAATCAAACATATAGAGCTATTCACCTTGTCATCCACTATAACGAGCTAACAACCAATTCAAGAATCAAGATAACACACCTTGTGCAAAATATAACCATGACATTAAAGCTAGAATGAATGTACTTCAATCGTGAACACTAGACAAGATTATCACAAAGCATACATGGCTTCGCATTAAGAAGATGAAATTGAATAGTGAAAAATCTCACATCTCTCAATTATGCATCACACAAGTATGGGCTAGAGATTTCACTCAACTCCAAGTCTAAATGCATGCGCTCTACTTGACCTTGCATGTCCACCTAAATTCCGGATTGCACCAAAAATAAGGAATTCATAAAATGGGTTGTAATGAGGCTTGAGTGAAGGTATGAAAATTTAAGTTCAAGGCGGGTGTAAAAGTCTCGCTAGTTGAGTCAAAATGACGCTTGCTCACTTCATACACCAAATTCTCAAACTCAAGAAGATCTTTACTCATTTACAATTACAAGACACAACCACATTTACCAAGAAAAATGAAACAAAATAGAGTACAAAGATTTATTGCTTTTCTTTTTTTCTTTTTCTTTTTTTAACATCCCTTTTATTTTTTTCTTTTTTTTAAAGGGGATGCACATTACATATATAAATTTTACAAAGAACTTTGAACCACATCTATCAAACTAGCTCCCACTTACAATAAATAGCTTTCTTCATCATCACAATATCTCCAAATTTCAAGGTTCATCAACCAATTATTTCCAAGACTCATATATAAAAAGGGGAAAGTGACGAAGAAAAATATGGATATAGGCTTCAAAGGGGGTAACTAGGTATAATTTTCATGGTTCACAAGCTAAAAAGGCAAAAAAGGGCTATCCTAAATAGAATTTCCTTATTATGGTGCATCCATAAATGAAGGTTTAATGCAAGCTCTAGAGCAATAAACACATATAAAGAGGGAGAAACACACAAGAAAAAAAAATCGTCGTTCAAGGCCTCACAAGGTTTAAGTTGTAATAACATCTTCTCGATTTGATTCTATGCATGCTAAAAGATAATTGTCATGTTCACAATTTAATTACAAACATCTAGACTTTTCATGCCATTTTAAGTGTGTGTGTGCAATAAGGTGCATCAAACTTATAGATTCACATCAAATTGGTAATGCTAGGCACAAAATAGGAGAAAACAAGGTTACAATCTCACAATGTCTTAATTTTTACAAACAAGTAAACAAGCTTTATGACAAAACTTGTTTCTAAATGCAAATGAGACGGACATGGAATGAAACAAAATAAAGTACTAATAATAGCTACATACTACAATGATGAACAATAAAACAATCCTTCCTCCACTTAAAACATGGCATGTCCTCATGCATGACAAATAAAAATGAGGGTGAAAGAAAACTCCCCTGAAAATAAGCAATATGGACCGGGAGCAAAGCCAAGAAGCTCAAGCATCATTAGGAGGATCCAAGGGTGGATCTCGAGAACTAGTGCGACAATGAGGCATCATCGAAGCACGAAACTGCTCCATCCACTCTCGATGCTCAGAAAACCGCAGATCAACATGGTCCTTGATGGACTTCTCCATGCACTGTAAGTAGGCCCGTTGGGGCCCAGAGAACTCACCGGCATGACTATGAGAGGGAGATTCCTGTCGATCATCAGAAGGTGGCAAGGGCTCAGAAACCAGCTCCTCCTCGGCCCGAGTAGGAGATGAGGGACACTCGAGCTGAGAAGATTTGTGGCCTGTCCATCGGAAATTATCAAAAGTCCAAGAAATAACCCCCATATTCTTCAAAACTGCAAAGTCAATAGTAGCTACGGGCTGGCCCTCCTCCATCCATGAAATAGGGGAGTAATCCCGATCAATAATCCCTAACTTAGTAGCAATTCGGGTGATAAACCCGCCAAAGATAAGGGAACCCTTTCCTTTACGCTGTGTAAGCTCCAACAACCGGGAAGAGAATATATAACCCCAATCCACTCGACACTTGTCATATAACCAAGAGAGGACCCCAAGCTCTCCCAAAGAAATGGCACTATTTGAACCTTCATTACCATACAAAGAATGAACCATAACCCGATGAATATAGCACAAACTAGGGTCCGTGATCTTGGTGGACTTAATCCGACCACTCGAAGGCCATTGATCATCCGAAGAAATTTTATGCCAAAAAGAATATTGAAATCGTGTGGACAACCTTTTAAATCCTTCATTGTACTTCCACCCAAACCAATCACAAATCTCCTCCAAACGAACAGTAAACCATAAACCCATCATCCTAAAAGTGATTCGAGAGGTTAAGGTTAAATCATTCACAACTGCAACATCACACTTCACGGTAGTAAAGAATTCATATACCAAAGCCGGACAAGTTGGCTCATCCATATCTAGCCATGTAGGCCAACCGAAAGTAGTCAAAATTTGCTTAACCCTATCCCAAATACCAAGCTTTTCCATAACATGCTTATCAAAATAACGAAATGGTAAGACCTTAAGCGAGGAAATGGAATTATACCTCTCTAGGGCATCACCGGAGAATGACAAGCTAGGCTTAGCGAATTGCAAATCAAGCCCATAATTGGAAGGAGGCAACGGTAGACCCGATTCTTCACATTCCTTACGAGTTAGAAAAATTTGAGGCTCCGAAGATGAAGAAGTGGTCTTTTGACGCTTCGATTGAACCTTTCCCTTGTTTTTACCCCGCTTAGAAGAAACACCGCTCATGATTATGAAATTCCCACTCCAAAATACCAACCAAATGACCACCGATTAACAATACCGGACACAACCACAAAGATAACCAACAAACCAACAATAAATCCCACAACCAATCCGCAACCAAATTCAACACCAAAATTGCAAACACCGAAGTGAATTACCGCCACATGCCAAAAGCAACCCAACAAAAGTCTCCGAAAATCCAATATCCAACCCCCCTCAAAGCTAATTTAAAACAATAATTAAGAAATGGAAATAATAAAACTATTTGTTTTTATTTAAATAAAATAAAATAAAATAACTAACCAGTTAATAATAAAATCAAAAATCAAATTTTAAAGTGAACTAAAATTTATTCTTGAATTTATATAATTACTTAGTTTTAGAAAATGAAAACTAAATTTAAAAAATTAAAAAGAATTAAAAAAATTGTTTTTTTTAAAAAATAAAAAATAAATAAAATAATAATAATAATATAAAATAAAATAAAATAAAAAATAAAGCACTAACCAATTAATAATAAAGTCAAAAATCAAAATAAAATAAATTTAAATTAACTTCTGAATTTATAAAAATTGTTTAGTCTTAGAAAACTAAAATCGAAAATCAAAATAAAAATTAAATAAATAAATAAAAAGAAATAAAACAACAAACAAACAAAAACAAAATCAAAACAAAACAAAAACAAAAAGGGGACAGAGGAAAAACAGAGGAGGGAGTTTTTTTTTTTTGGGTGTTGGGGGAGAAGAGAAGGGATCGGTGATGAAGAATGGTGGTGTAAGGTCGGAGGTTAAGTAGGTAGAGTGGCGAAGGAGCTGAAATGGTGGTGTGTGGAGTGGTATTGCGGTGGTGAAGAGACGGGGAAGTGGTAGTGATGCGAGGGAATGGGGTGAATTGAAGGGGAGCTGGATGAGATGGGAGAGACGGAAGGTGTTGGACGGAGGTTGTTTGATGGTAATTGCAGGCGAAGGAGATAAGGTGGGAGGAAATGGTGGTGAATGGGCGTTGCAGGCTGCTGTTAGTGATGGGCGTCGCGGGTTTTGGCTGTTTAAAGAGATGGGAGTGAGGGACGGTGAGATGAGTGGAGAAAGGGTTGAAGAAAGATTGAAGAAGGAGGTGGCTGGGTGGATTGAAGAGTGAGAATGGAGAAGAACGGAGGCTGTAGAAAGGTGTGGAATGTGATCGGAAATGGGTGTAATGAAACGGAGAAGAACAATAGTGGTGATGTTGAATCGACAAGGTGCAAGAGCGACGCGAGTTGAATTGAAGGGGAGGAGGAGTATAGGTGGTGGTGTGGCCACGGTGGACGGAGGGAAGAAGAAGATAATAGATGGTTTAAAGGTTGGAGGCGAGAACTGCTGTAGGTGGGAGGAATAATGTGGACTGCAGAATTGGTTAATGGAAGAGAAAGGAGTCGGAGTCGAGGAGTGTTGTTGTTAGAACGGTGATGAACGGAGAATGCAGATGGTAGGTAGTAGTGGTGATTTAGATGGAGATTGGAGGACAGAGTAGAGGGCAGTGGTGATGGCGATTGCTGCGTTTTGTGATTGGTGAGGAATGCTGCAGACGGAGGTGCGGTGAGGCTTTCAGGGAGTGGTGAAGTGGTTTGCGATGGGTCGTGGATGAGTGAGATCGAAACTGGAGTTGGGTTTCGCAGTTGTGAGAATTGTGAATAACAGGGGAGGATCGAGATGGTAGGAGGAAGAGTGGGTAATTTGAATTAAAGGAATGAAGATGGTTGCTGCTGAAATCGAAAGATGAACGGAAAGTGGGGTGGTCGGCAGGAGATAAAAGGGGAAACAGTGGTGCAGATCTGGGTAGTTTTGGGAGAAAATGTGCTAGGGAGGAACAACATCGAGTGTTGATGTTGTGTTTTTGAATTTTTATTAGAGGGTTGTACAGGCTGTACAACAAGTGGGTTGGGGTTGAAAAATACCCTCATTTTTCACTAAGTTCATTCACAGAAGCTTAGAAAAATTATCAAAATTGTGAACGGTCTGCTGTACGGCTTGTTCCACGGTTTGCAGCCCGTACAATAGCCCGTTCAGCCCTTAAAATTACATTTTTTTTACAGAAAATTCCCACAAATTCTTCAATGCTTGAATAAAATACTAATTCCTGAAAATATGAAACAAACAAATCAAGGCACGAGTGGAACAAATATAAAAATTATAAACACTTTAAATAACGATACTAAATATTATTGAGCGGGACATTATTATTGCAATTTTTTTTATAAAATAAATGAAAAAGAAACCTCCACTCACTGATATTTAGATCAATCCTCAAACCCACAATATACATAACAAATGCAAGCGAGAAACAAAATCTAACACACGCATAAAAATATATATAAATACATGCATACCTTGGGTTGCCTCCCAAAAAGCGCTTTGTTTAATGTCGTTGGCTCGACTTCCCGGATGTGCCTCGTAGCACCAACACACAAACTAATGAGAGCTCATCCATGAAGGGTTTCCGCTAATGAGATGACATCAACGGTAGATTCTTGAAATCCTTCATAGAAAGGCTTGAGACGGTGGCCATTCACCTTGAATTCTTTGTCAGTAGATAACCTTCGCAAATCCACCGCTCCATGAGGGTAGATTTTCACAACAACAAATGGGCCCAACCAACGAGATCGAAGCTTTCCGGGCATTAACTTGAGACGAGAGTTGTAGAGGAGGACCTTTTGCCCAACATGAAATGATTTAGGAACAAGCGAACGGTCATGGAAATCTTTCACTCTAGCCTTATACGATTGAGCATTCTCATAGGCATTGCTACGAATTTCCTCCAATTCAAGCAAGTTAAGTTTCCGATGAGCCCCGACAACATTAAAATCCATATTGCAAGCTTTGATTGCCCTATAAGCTTTGTGCTCTAACTCCACGGGGAGATGACACGATTTACCAAAAACCAACTTATAAGGAGACATGCCAATAGGAGTTTTGAATGCCGTCCTATAGGCCCATAAAGCATCTTCAAGACGAACACACCAATCCTTCCTAGAGGGTTTCACCACCTTCTCAAGAATAGACTTAATCTCCTGATTAGAAACTTCGGCTTGTCCATTAGATTGAGGATGATAAGCCGTTGCCATTCGATGATAGACCCCATAAGATTTAAGAAGAGTCCCCACCAATTTATTACAAAAGTGGGTACCTTGATCACTTATGATAGCTTTAGGAACACCAAATCGGTTGAAAATTTGAGATTTGAGAAATGCAACAACCGCCTTACCATCTTCCGATTTTGTTGCCTTAGCCTCCACCCATTTAGAGACGTAATCAACGGCCAAGATAATATAGAGATTTCCATGAGAAGAAGATGGAAATCGCCCCATAAAATCAATACCCCATACATCAAAGATTTCTACCACAATAATTGGAGTTTGAGGCATTTCATTCCGTTTTGCAATATTGCCGGTTCTTTGACAAGGCTTACATTGCTTACAAAAATCGTGAGAGTCACGAAAAAGAGTTGGCCATGTAAATCCACATTCAAGCACCTTCCTTGCCGTTCGATCTTTTCCGAAATGACCTCCACAAGCATAAGAATGGCAAAATTGAAGAATTGAAGCAATTTTCGAGTCGGGAACACACCTTCTCAAGACTTGATCCGCACAATGTTTCCAAAGATACGGATCATCCCAAATGTAGTGCTTGGCTTCACTTCTTAATTTCTCCCTTTGATACTTAGGCATGCCATTAGGAAAAGTTTTGCATACAATGTAGTTCACAAGATCCGCATACCATGGCACCTCGCTTTGAATTCCAAATAATTGCTCATCCGGAAATAATTCTTTAAGAGGTGAAACATCTTCCTCACTCACAAGTCGACTCAAGTGGTCCGCCACTAAGTTCTCAGCACCGATTTTATCTTTGATCTCTAAGTCAAATTCTTGGATGAGAAGAATCCATCGAATCAACCGAGGTTTTGACTCTTTCTTTGCCAAGAGATGTCTTAAGGCGGCGTGATCCGTGTACACAATGACTTTGTAACCAAGAAGATATGAACGAAATAGTAAATATGAATATTTTTTAATGATAAAAGAATAAATAAAATTCAATTCTAATACAACCTTTTTAATTATATTTTTTAGATTATAATTTCTTTTTTAAATTCAATTCTAATGCAACTTTTTTAATTATATGTTTTTTAGATTATAATTTTATTTTTAAAATTCACTTCTAAGGCTATCTTTTCTAATTATATCCTTTTTAGATTATAATTTCCTTTTTGATATGATATAATCTTGATCGTCTATTTTATAAAATAATAGATTCGATGATTGAGATTAACTTGGTAGTACAGTAATCAAAATTATGGATAATATCCCTCTTATATTTATTATATATAAGGATATAATATCAATAGTAATTTAACAAATTAATCAAGTCTTGAGAAAATATCGTTAACTTGACTCAGTTGCTAAAAAATTTATTACGAGTTGTAGATTTCAGAAATTTTAAAAAATTAATTTAGTTATCTAAGTAATTTATCGTTAAATTGAAACAAAATTAGATAAATTTTAATAATTTAACAATACTTAATATATGTACCTAATATCTAATATAATATATCATTCAAAAAAATTATAACCATAAATTAGATTTAAAAAATTAAAATGATCAAATATTTTTTAAAAATAAATCGATAATTTTTCGATAATTGAATTTGTTTTTCCCGTTCTTGGTGGTGGTATCAAGACACCACTATGTCGAGATATCTTATCCATCTCTCCAGGAAAATGGATATCTCCATAAAATATTTTTAGTTCAATTCTTTTTTTTATCTCTACTCAAATCAATCCGTCTACACGGCTTCTTGTAATTGAAGTTATTTGTGTATCCATCCCAATAATACTATTGTTCCGTATAGAAAAATTTTATGAAAATACAATCAAAATTTCCTTTATTTTAAACAACTTAACTAGTCCAAATATAAAATAAATATTAAATTTAATTATTTTTAATTGAAAAGTCTATAAATTATTATTAGATTATAAAAATAATCTAACAAATACAAACAAAATTCCCCATACTACCGAGTGAAAGGGAAAAAATAAAGGATAACCCAATCCCGGAAAGCACAGAATTTGAAAAATCTGACCAATCAACTAGACTAAAAAATAAAAACTATACTAAAATCAAAATATGGGCCAATTTTGATTAAAAAAATTCTAAATTTATAGAGTCTAGTCATGTTCTGGTCAGAGCATCTAGAATAAATCGAAGAAATTTATAAAATATTAGGCTAGTTTAATTATAACATAATTTTCATAGTTTTTTTTACATAATTATAAATTACAACAATACGATGATAACATTCTAGTATACAATATTGTTAGTATTAAATTAAAAATATTAATGACTTTCAGTGCAACAATGCTTATTTGGAAAAAATAAATATTATACTTATTCACAATAATGCATCTATAAAATATGTATGAATAGAAGTAATTAAAAGATTATTTATTTGGTTGAAAAAGTTGATTATCAAAATTACATATATATTATTCAAAAAGTTTATTGTTATTATAAAGGTGAAAAAAAAAGTATTTTTAGGTTAAACATGAATAGAAAATAATACGATACGTAATCAAAATTCGATAAAAATTCAAAAACTCGATAAGCATTTGTTAAGTTCAAAAACTCGATAAAAACCCGATAAATCGAAAATTAGGGCCGCAAACGAACCGAGTCGAGCCGAGCTTTGACCGAACCGAACCGAATCGAGCTTTGACCTTAACGAACCGAGCCGAGCTTTGATCTTAACGAACCGAGCCAAACTTTGACCAATCCGAGCCGAACTCGAGTTGTTCACGAACAGACTCGAGCCGAACAGAGCTCGATCTGTTCGCGAACAATTAATTTGGTTGGAGATCTTAGTAGATCACTATTATTCTAACTAATACTGGTAACTAGTGCTTTGTCACGAATTGTTATTTCTAGGTTTTAAAAAATATTTTTCGACGATCCAACCATACGGATGTCAAGATATATCTAATTTAGTGATATTCCCAAATTTTCAAAAAATAAAAAATTAATTTGGTTCGGGATCTTAGTAGATCACTACTATTCTAACTAGTACTAGTAACTAGTGCTTTATCACGGATTGTTGTTTCTATTTTTTAAAAATATTTCTCGACGATCCAACCGTACGGATGTCAAGATATATCTAATTTAGTGATATTCCCAAATTTTAAAAAAATAAAAAATTAATTTGGTTCGAGATCTTAGTAGATCACTAATATTCTAACTAGTACTAGTAACTAGTGCTTTCTAACGGATTGTTGTTTCTATTTTCTAAAAAATATTTCTCGACGATCCAACCGTACGGATGTCAAGATATATCTAATTTAGTGATATACCCAAATTTAAAAAAAAATAAAATTAATTTGGTTTGAGATCTTAGTAGATCGCTACTATTCTAACTAGTACTAGTAACTAGTGCTTTCTCACGAATTGTTGTTTCTATTTTTTAAAAAATATTTCTCGACGATCCAACCGTACGGATGTCAAGATATATCTAATTTAGTGATATACCCAAATTTTCAAAAAATAAAAAATTAATTTGGTTCGAGATGTTAGTAGATCACTAATATTCTAACTAGTACTAGTAACTCGTGCTTTATCACGAATTGTTGTTTCTATTTTTTAAAAAATATTTCTCGAAGATCCACCGTATGGATGTCAAGATATATCTAATATAGTAATATTCCCAAATTTTTAAAAAATAAAAAATTAATTTGGGTCGAGATCCTAGTAGATCACTACTATTCTAACTAGTACTAGTAACTAGTGCTTTGTCACGAATTGTTGTTTCTATTTTTTAAAAATATTTCTCGACGATCCAACCGTACGGATGTCAAGATATATCTAATTTAGTGATATTCCAAAATTTTCAAAAAATAAAAAATTAATTTTGTTGGTGATAAAAAATAAAAAGCAAAAATTTTGATTTTTTTCGAGCTTTAACGAGTCGAGCTCGAGTCGAGTCGAACCGAGTTTGAATTGAGTACCGAGTCGAACCAAGTTCGAGTCGAGTCGGACAACCAAAAAACTCGGCTTGACAAGTTTATCGATCAAATTTTGGTGATCGAACTCGAGTTCGTTAACGAATCGAGCCGAGTCGATCGAGTTTTTAACGAGTCGAGTCGAGTTCGAGCTCAGTTTGGTTTGTTTGCAGCCCTATCGAAAACTCAAACATCAGTAGACACTTAAAAAACTCGAAGGTTCGTTAACTTCGAAAACTCGTTTAAAAAATCGATAAATTCAAAAATTTGATAACAATTCAAACTCGATTCATATATTAAAAAATTGAGTTCGAACAAAAATTTCAGAATCGATAAATTTTAGACTCGACTCGAGTCAAGAAAAAATAAACGAACTCGAATTGATAGCAAAAAATCGATGCAATCTGGCTTGAATTATTTCTCAAATCATAAATTTTTTAACATACGTGTTTTTGAATTTATATCAACAGCAATTTAACAAATTAATCGAGTTTGGAGAAAATCACATTAACTTGACTTATTCATGGTTCTAAATTTTGGAAACCAGAACAAATCAATTTAGATAGGTAAGTGATTTGTCGGTAAATTTAGAATTTATTGGATAAATCAAAACAAAAATTAAATAAGTTTTAATAATTTAACAATACTTAATATATATAATTTATAATACAATATATCATTTAAAAATAATTCATAGCTACTTTACTTTTAAAATTTAAAAAAAAAACGCCTCTCTCTCTCTCTCTCTCTCTCTCTCTCTCTCTATTTTTTCTAAAACCATAGCCTCCATCATAGAGTTTTGAGGGGGCTTCCATCGGTCTTCACCGGTGGAGAGCCCCAATCCCTTTTCGTTTTCTTGTTTCATATCTTGTTTCTTCAATAAGTTCCCAATTTATTTGGGTTTTAATAAGTTCCCAATTTATTTGGGTTTTGTTAGTCTCTCCTTGTGAAAGTTTAAGTTTTTGTTTTGATTGGGTTTTGGCGTGTTCCATGATCGAGGTTACAGATCGGCAAGATTTTCATGGTTTTGATTCAGGGATGAAGGTTACTATGGGATCGCATATATGGTCGTTTACACAGAACAGTTCGATGGAAAAAACTACTTGTACATACTTTCAATCATCTTCAAATCGCTTGGTTGTCTCTATGAAGGATTCAACAACGATCCACTTAAGCGTATGTGCCGATTGTATTTGTAAATGTCGTATGACTTTTGATTAATGAATTGATTCATTTTTGTTCAAAAAAAAATAATAATTCATAGCTATAAATTGGATTTTAAAAATTAAATCGATCAAATATCTTTTAATAATAAATCAATAATTTTTCTATAATTTTTGAAAATTCGAACCAATCAACCAGACTAAAATCAAAATATGGGCCAACTTTGATAAAAGAAAAGTCTAAAGTATAGTCATATTCTGGTCAGAGCATCTAGAATAAATCGGAGAAATTGATAAAATATTAGGCTAATTTTGATGTAAATTGAGTAGCAAAGAAAAAAAGGAAAAGAAAAGTCGTAATTTGAGTAACAAATAAAAAAGAAAAAAAATAAAGACAGGAATATATAGGTTGTACAAGTAGTACAGTAGTACTTTGATTCATTCATCATTACCGAACATAAATGTCAAAAGATGAAACATAATTTAGGTACGTAATTATAATTTAGCAGTAAATTAGAAATTTATCGGATAAATTGAAATAAAAATAAGATAAATTTTAATATTTTAACAATATTTAATATATTTACCTAATTTATAATATAATATACCTTTCAAAAATAATTCATAACGATAAATAGAATTTTAAAAATTAAAACGATCAATTTTTTTTATCAATAAATCGATGATGTTTCGGTATTTTTTGGAAAATCAAACCAATCAACTAGACTAAAATGAAAATATGGTCCAATTCCTGACAAAAAAAAATGACCCAATTGTGATTAAGAAAAAGTCTAAATTTATAGAGTCTAGTCATGTTCTAGTCAGAGCATCTAGAATAAATCGGAGAAATGAATAAAATATTAGGTTAATTTCATTCGATTAGCATAGACTTTTTTAATGCATGATGTTAGGCTAATTTTTAATGCATATTTTTATTCGCATAGACTTCTCCTAATCTTTTTATTTTTTATTCGAAATGCATAAATTAGCGAGGAATCAATTTAAAACGTGTAGAAAACAAATTAAATTAAAAAAGAAAAACAAAAAAAGGAAAAAAATCATAATTTGAGTAACAAATAAAAAAGAAAAATCATAATTTGAGTAACAAAGTACTACTGGTACTTTGATTCATTCATCATTACCGAACATAAAAGTCAAAAGATGAAACATAAGCCGTCACTTGTTCAGAAACTAGAACTGGGTTTTTGCCCTTTTAAGATACAACAACTTCTGCCTCTTCCCCTGTGATTTCTCATCAATTGCTTATTTCCTCATTTGATTTACTCTTTTTCATTACAAAATACATAAACACATGTACAAACACACACACATCATCCATATGTGTGTATAAACATATAGATACATGTTTACACACAAGGGAGTGGCAATTGGAGCATCAAGGAAGGAATCTTTATTGGATTTTTGGCATATTATACACAATTGATTGATGATGAATTTTTGCATAGGTATTTTTCTTTTTCTTTTTTATTTAATTTGTGTTGTTAATATGAATTTGTAGTTGTCATATTTTTGTGTTTGTTGGAAGGATCTTTTTTGGAGCTTGGATTTTTGGCGTATTATACACAATTGAATTGATTGATGAATTTTGATAGAGGTATTTTTCTTTTTCTTTTTATTTAATTTGTGTTGTTAATATGAATTTGTAATTTCATGTCACCAGCATAACAAATAGGTTATTTGATTAAGTTTTAACAACTCTACATAGGACTAACGAACATAATCCTAACGCAGTATTGTAAAAACAATAACACAGTCAGTGAGTTATTTCCAATTACCACCTATTTAATGGGTTCCGCCCTTTTAAGCATCTATGTTTATAATCATATAAATAACATGCAAATGAGGATAATTTCTCAAATCAATAGCATAAGCTGAAACTGTCATATGTTCCAAGTTTTTATGTAAATTAGTATTAAATGATCACAGAGTCGTATCGATTTTAGAGAGCCTGATCAACCTCCCTAAAGATAAGTGTAGGATGACCTTTTAAAAGATGTGCAGGGTATTGATATGAGGCATCAGATGGATATTTATGCTACTAGATGTTTGTCTACGCATGTCTGTGAGGTGGTCACTTTATAGTTTACACCAAATGTAGAGTATGCATTCACAACTATGCTTAGAAGTAGCTACGAAGTAACCTTTTCCACTGAAATAGGTAATGCCCTAAACAAGGTGACAGTATTGAAACAAAAATCTACAGGCCTCAAAAAGTCAAGCAGAATACATCAAAAAAAATTAAGAATTATATTTTCTACCAACAGTAATGCAATTTCTTTTACAAGCAGAAGACATTTAAAAAAAATTGGAGCCTAAATTGAAGCAAGAATCTGGCAGGATTACACAGGTCACAGGTTGTTGATTTGGTAAGTGCTGATATACTTCATCCACTGTCCTACAAGCATGCTAGCCTACTAAATTAAGGTAAATTACACTCCTTGTAGTCGCATCTTTGATTAAACCATGGAATATTCTAGTAGACAAATCTGAACACGGGTGACCAGATACTAAATCATGGAATATTTTTACGGTAGTAAAAATGTGTTCTCGTGTTACATATTAAATGAGTTTATTTTAAAGTAGGGTTCGGGAAGGAAAAGATGTACGTAGGACACGTAGTATATACCTAAGATGCAATCAGTCCGTAAATGTAAAATGAAATCAGTCCTTGCAGAGATCAATTTTACATGTTACAGTATAGTTGCTCTGCAGCTCTGTTGACCCATGTGCGTCCGGAGATATTTTAAGGACTAAAAGAAGACTGATGAAGAATATTCCACATGGTAGCCTGTTAGGTGAACAAAGGAAAAGAGATTCTTTGTCTCATTAATACTTACATCATCATTTTACTTGTAAAATATAGTTGTATTGTATGCATAAACTTTAGAAGTTAGAACTGGAAGAAGCTTCAGCTGTCTTGTTGAACTTTGTCAAGCTTCATATATGCAAAAGTTCCAGTTTTTTTTCCAGCTGCTCTGCTACTGCTGCTCCTTTGCCTCCTCCTCTTCCTTTGCCTCCTCTTCCTTCTCTTTCTTGTTTTTCTTCCCTTTGCTTGCCTTTTTTTTCTTCTTCTTCTCCTTTTTTTTCAGTGTTTTCATATGGGGTTCCCACCCCTCCTGAAAAATAAGTATTAAACAAGTAGGTCAGTTAATTGACTCACTGTGGTGAATCGGAAGGAGCACCTGATAAATAATCCCCATTTCCCACTTCAACCCAATTTTGTTGATTCTAATATATACAGACTGCTCACACAGGAATGGAACCACATGTTACATTATTTCATTAGGATACACCACAAATACTTGAAGATGAGTATGATGGATGGCTTAGTAAGAAAGCAGTGTAAAGACTTTTAAACTCTTGCTAATGTTTGCATTATTGCATCTTTCCTACTTGTACATTATGCAGAGAATGAAATGCATGAGAAATTATACTTTATGTGAATGCAGGAAAGCTTTTGTTGCTTATGCCGATGTTTGCTTCAGAGAATATGGTGACAGAGTTCTGCATTGGACTACCTTCAACGAACCCAATGTTTTTGCCCATTACGGTTATGATTTTGGAATATTACAGCCTACCCGATGTTCTACTCCCTTTGGAACAAGTTGTACCAAAGGTAACTCAACAACTGAGCCATACATTATTGCTCATAACATCATACTGGCACATGCAGCTACCGCAATATTGTACTCGAAGAAATACAAGGTACCATATCACTTAATCCATATGATATTGCTAGACACTAATAATATTCTGGTCGGTGCAATGTGTACTGTATAGAACTTTTCACTCACTTTAAACTGGAGATAACAGTAGGTTTCTTGATAGTTGAAACATAACTACTACTTATATATTAACTATCAGGTCAAACATACATACGTATACTCTTTCATGCAAAATCGCACCACTAAATAACTTCTACTTATATATTAACTATCAGGTCAAACATATACTCTTGTATACCTACTAATATATTAACTATCAGGTCAAACATATATATTAACTATCAGGTCAAACATATCTTTGTACATACATTGGTACTTTTTCATGCAAAATCGCACCACTAAATAACTACTACTTATATATTAACTATCAGGTCAAACATATACTCTTGTATACCTGTTCTTGCAGCAGGTACATACACATTAATTTTCCTCTAAGACCGAGGTTAAACATGTATTAATAATAAACAAATTTGACCGTTTATCTATAATTGATTTGACATATTCTTGACAGGCCTAATCATAACCAAGTCATTAAATTATCACACATGACATTACATTACTAGTTTTTGTCAGGAACTGCCCTGACTACTAGTAGTATTATCCTGTTATGTAGTATAATGTGTTGTAGTATAGTGTGTTGCTATGCTACAGAGTATACAAGTGGGGTTGTTAGTAGTATTAGTGGGATTGTTGGTAGTATTAGTGGGATTGTTGGTCATTTACTATATTCTAAATGTTGCAAGTGGGATGCAAGTGGCAATCCTCTATAAATAGACATGTAATGTTTGAAGAACGGGTATGCAATATGAAATAACAAAAAAGGGAACTTTGTTCCACCTTTCTTTTCTCCTATCTGACTCTCTCTCTCTTTCTAGGGTTCTCTATCTAACAACCCTTTCTTTTTCTACAAGTTCCTCCAATAACTTGTTTGCTGTCTATTCTCACCTCCATTTCTACCTTTCTATCTCTGAATCTTTCTGTTTCTTAGCTTCAATTAGCTGTTATTATCCCAAACTATACAGAAAATATCAAAAGATACAAGAAAACCTAGTCAGAAACCTTGAGTTCCTGACAAATTGGTATCAGAGCTCATAAAATCGATCCAACCACTGCTTCCATCATGTTGTGCATCTCAATCCGAGCAGATCAAGCTAGACATGGCAGAAATTGCAGTACAAGTTCAGAAATTTCATCAAAACTGTTCAGATCTGTAGGAATGGATTCAGCAGTAGGAAAAGAAGGTGATAAAGCCTTCGATGAGGCTGTTTCATTAGTACAACAGCAGATATCAACCTACAAGGAAAGAACTAATCAGAGATTCCAGGAATTGGAGGAGTTAGTAGGATTAGCTGCTCAAAAGATGGAGATTCTGAGGGAGAAGATGAAAGCTGAGAAGAAAGGAGAAGCTAGATTTGTGAATTCTGGTGTCAAACCTAGGTCATCAGGACATGATCTACTCAAATCATTACACTATATCGAATCAGATGTTCCAAAGTTTGATGAATTGCAAGGTGAAGATAAAGCAGATTGGCATTCAGAGGAAATCATATGTACAGCTTTGGGATTGGAGGACTTCTTCCAGCCCAAGAAGAATTCTGAACTAGGAAATTCTAGTGGTGCTAAAGAGCTTGAATACACATCTGATTTTAGAATAACACCAAAGAAGATAGAATCTAATGGCAAGGAGGAACTAGATGAGCCAATAGAGTCAGAAGATCCAGAGTTTCTGATGCCAAAAGACTTGATAGCATCCACAGAACTGGATGAGTTGAGGTTGCAGCCTGCACCTTGCCTTATTTCAAAATTTCAAGATGTTGAAGAAAAGCCTTTACCTATTCTTATCAACATGAGATTACTAATTGAGAAGGCATCTTGGAGAGATAATCCAATAGCTGCAAAGTTTTCTGAATTGGAAGAGAAGTCCAGCCATCTTCACAAGAATAAAATGATTATATTTGATCCTGGTGGGTATGTGTACCCTATAACAACTGTTAATGGGATTCAAGGAGTTGGTGAAGAGAGTAATGAAGTTGTTTATGAGAACAATCATCATATGAAACAGCCAACAGGTGTTATTCACATGTTTAAAGAGATGACCAGGAATAAGTTCTTGGCCATAAAACAGCTGTTGAAAGTGCTACCATATGAAGTGTCAAGGATCAAGGTTACAATCCATATCTTTGATCCAGGAGGAAATCAGAATACATCCTACAAGGTGGAAACTGTGATGCACACTGCACTACTCCATAAGTATCCATACTTGGCAGTAGAACAAGGTAGAAGGAACATTCATGAGGACATGAATGATTTTAAGGGGGAAGGTCTGTCAGGAACTGCCCTGACTACTAGTAGTATTATCCTGTTATGTAGTATAATGTGTTGTAGTATAGTGTGTTGCTGTGCTACAGAGTATACAAGTGGGGTTGTTAGTAGTATTAGTGGGATTGTTGGTAGTATTAGTGGGATTGTTGGTCATTTACTATATTCTAAATGTTGCAAGTGGGATGCAAGTGGCAATCCTCTATAAATAGACATGTAATGTTTGAAGAACGGGTATGCAATATGAAATAACAAAAAAGGGAACTTTGTTCCACCTTTCTCTTCTCCTATCTGACTCTCTCTCTCTTTCTAGGGTTCTCTATCTAACAACCCTTTCTTTTTCTACAAGTTCCTCCAATAACTTGTTTGCTGTCTATTCTCACCTCCATTTCTAACTTTCTATCTCTGAATCTTTCTGTTTCTTAGCTTCAATTAGCTGTTATTATCCCAAACTATACAGAAAATATCAAAAGATACAAGAAAACCTAGTAGAAACCTTGAGTTCCTGACAGTTTTTGTTTAAATGACAACAGTTTTATGCAGGTAGTAGGTGAAATGGAGAAACGGTGGGAAGGTAATTTCGACATAGTAGGTAAAAGCAGTTATTTGAAATTAGGAAACGCGCAAGTAAGAGAATGTAGTTGCAGCGGGCATCCTGTCTGTCTGTTGCTAAATAAATCTTAACACTGGTAATTTTTTGTCTCATGTAAGAAAATGCGTGGTTGCTTTATAATTCTTTGGAAGAGTTAAATACAAAGATTTAATCGAAAGCGTATCTGAACGATGCATGTCATGGAATGATCATGCTTTTGGAAGACAATATGTACTGGTGGTGTGGGTGTTCTGTTGGCATTGCACGTGAATGCCTAGTGTCGTGCATGATTCTATTGTATATTTATCTAAAAAATTTCTTCTTCATTTGTGGAGTTACAAACAATGCAAGGGTCGGAGTGGAGTGGAGCAACTAGCTAGCTAGGCTACTTCATGCCTTGCACATCTCAGGGAACATCACTTAAAAAACTAGTACATAGACATGGAAGACTAGGATTGGTGATGCTGTTGGTTTTCTTTACATAAAAGTTCAATACACGCTACATCCATAGTTTCATCTCATTACTTAGCAGCTTAAGTTCTTTCTTAGTTTTTTCGAGAATCAACACTTACCTGGTTATCTACAGAAAGGAGATATTCAACAAGATGACAACAAATAACCCTTACTTGATGTTTGGCACTCTAGTGTTCTTTCACAGAATTGGTGTTTAGGAAGCATGTACCAGACATTGCAATCAACATTCATCGTCTTGTGCTTATCCGAATTGTGATTTCTGATGCCTTGTTCAGTTGCAAACACCTGCGGACAGTGATAACAGTAGTTTTCAAGGCGTTTGTTTCTTCCCATAGTCTGTGTTGTGTGATGTGTGGGTTTTGTGCTCTTAGATCTAAGTTTATTCTAGATCTGGTTAGCTTGACGTATTTATCAAACATAATATAAATATAAATGTTTACCTATTTATTAATTTTTTGGATAATTATAATATTTATATCGAGAGATAAATATTTATCCAAAAATTTAATAAATAGGTAAACATTTATATTTATATTATGTTTGATAAATACGTCAAGCTAACCAGATCTAGAATAAACTTAGATCTAAGAACACAAAACCACACATTACACAACGCAGACTATGGGGAAAAACAAGCGCCTTGAAAACTACTGTTATCACTGTCCGCAGGTGTTTGCAACTGAACAAGGCATCAGATATCACAATTTGGATAAGCACAAGACGATGAATGTTTATTAATAAAATATTAATATTTTTCTCTTTCTACGGTGTTTCCAAATTACGAACAATGATTTGTTTGTAAATATAAAAAAATTATGAGGAAAGTTAAGAATATTTAATTTTGAATCTCATGAATTTTAAGAAGAGAAAATGGGTCTGAGGTTGCCCTCGGGGATTTTTCCTGAGGTTATAACACAAATCACCTACAATTTAAGTGGTCACGCACGATCAGTTTTGTAAATATTAATTTTTTTTTTCTCAGTAAATTTACCTAAATACCCTTAAATAGGGTTGATAATTTTGGATCCGCGACACGAATCCAACCCGTATGGGTCAGGTTCGGGTGTATATTTTTCGGGTTCGGGTCGGTTTCGGGTTTACCCAAACTTGACCCGAAAAAATCGGGTTGGGTTCGGGTAACCTGAAACTGATTCGAATATATATAGAGTAAAGTTCTATAGAGTACTCATTTAATTGGAGTACATATACATTTTGCATTCAAAATTTTGCAAACTTTATTATTTTTCAAAACTTATTACATGAATATCACTATTTCATTGAAAATTTTGTATGTTTTTCGAATAAAATATTGCAAAACGAATTGTTCTACGTAACACGTTTGGATTGCAAAACATATATGTTCTGATTGCAAAACATAAATGATTTTTCAAGATGAACATATTGCAAAACATACATGATTTTCAAGATTATGAATGAAATTATGATATTCGTAGAACAAGGTTTGCTAAATAATAAATTTTAAATTATTTTAAATGCAGAACATATATGTACTCCAAGTACTCCAAATTAAATGAGTACTCCATATAATTTCTATATATATATATATATATATATATATATATATATATATATGCGGCAACTATGCGGAAGCAGATAAGAAAGCAGCAGTATGCGGAAGCAGATAAGAAAGCAGCAGTATTTAATTAATATAAGAAAAGGCTCAGCACATGAGCAAGTAGGAAGAAAAGAAAATGAAATCTTATTGCAGCGTACTGAATATCAATACAAAGCTCTCTTTTTATAGAGAGTTAGAGACACACTATTACACATGATAGAACTGAATTATTACAACAGACAAATAATTTTAAGAAAAGTAGACATTATTGATGCCGGGTGCTCATTGGGCCCCATCGACGCAATCAATGATGGATACATACAAATAACTTTTACAAAACAAACAACAAACTTTAATAAAGCAAAGATTATGCTTTGCCCACTAAAATTCCATTATCAGAAGCAGATATTATTGCCTTCAATATTGTATTCCCAAATAATTGATCTTGAATTATTACTGCTGTGTCGGCAAAGGCACTTATCCTGTCAGATTAGAATACTTGAGAAGCAATTTTCTCCGAATAGAATAAAGAATTTTAATATTTTCTCTTCGGTTGCGGAGACGCTTAACCTCATGAAAATCCCTCATAATTTCTGAAGTGGACCGATTCTTCCTTTCTAGAAGAGATGCATTCTTGTATTTAGAATCAAGATCATCAATTTGATGAGTAAGATTGAGGCATTCCTTTTCATCATCTTTTAACCTTTTAAATGCTCTAAATAAGGTCGGCATTGATCAGCTATGGGGAGCTTTTCCTTTATCCTTGGACTTTTGAATTAAAGTCTGAGTCATAGCATCCCAGAAATCTCCTAGGGATGGCTCTCGGGCTTGAGCCGGTTGAGATTCTTCTGTAGATAAATGTTCTTCTTCTTCAGCTTGAGATTCGCCTGCTAGACAATTATAGGGGTTAGAATCCATTGATCCTTGAGATGAAGAAGTTTTCATTGATTGATCCTCTTCCTGAGATGGATGAGACGGAAAAGAACTAAAAAATTGTTCTTTCATAAAGTCTAAAACTCGGACCATTATTTGTTCCTCTGAATCTCTAGGATATTTCTTTAGAAAATATTCTTTCATATTGGCAATTGAAGGTTGATTAGACGATTTTTCTTTAGAACCTTGGCCTTTTTCAGCAACAATAGTTGCTTTGATGGTGGCTATTTTAGCCTGTACATCTTTAACATCTATATTAGTCCACCATTTACAAAAGAAATTTCTTTGTAAAATAGGAATATCAAGCTTGTCTTGGGAGACTGATATTGTCCATCTCCAAATCCATGGTATTTGAAATTTAGTAAAAAATATGAAAGGACATTGTCCCTTAATCATTCTTTCAGCAGTTACTCTAGCAATAAGGGGACTATTGTCGCACCAAGGGATATATAAATCCTTAATTTCCTTAGGAAGAATTTCTAAAGAGGGACCAAATTTTGCCCACCATTGGTAGAACCAATTAGGAACTGGCTTATTAAGCACCCCTGGATCAATACTGAAAAACCAAGAATGTTTGTTTTTTGGATTTTGATAGTAAAAAGCTTTTGTGAAAGCTTCTACATAATCCCAGTAGTTGAAGTAAATGTACTTCCCTTCTGCTATTTTTATAGCTTTTTCCGCATTGGGATTAAATCCCCATTCTCTTGGATGAAGTATTTTCTGGATATGACATTTGCTAAAATTTATAAAATTCTCAGGATTATTGTTCTGATGATAATGAGTAATCGTTATCGATTCAGTGATTTTTAGCAAAATTTCTAAATTCTGCCTTCCCTGATTATTCAGGCCAGCATAACCTCTTGATTCAAGGTATTTCGTTCTTAAGGACCATCCATCATTTGGAGTGAGCTTAAGATCTTCTTCTTCCAGAAATAAAATAGTTTCGGTGGTAGGATTTTCGAAATATTCTTTATCCTGCTGAGAGTCAGTAATAGCAACATCTTTATAAGTTGCTGCTTTACTAGAGGAAGGAATATCTTCTTTTTTAGGAGGTGCAGGTAATTGCTGCATCCTTTGTCTATGATGATATATAGTCCAATCACCTATTAGTGGGACAGTTTCTTGAGATAACATATTGTTACTCCCGTAACCTCGACCTCGGCCATAACCGCGGCCTCTTCCCCTATTAGGGGTCGTCATTCACCCTGTAAAAATTCACGGGTTAAATAATCAGCAAGAGAATTATTTTCTCCTTTTATAAATTGAATATCAAATTCAAAGGCTGCTAGTTGAGCTTGCCATCCTGCAAAAATTTGTTTTTGGAGCAGATATAACTAATCCATTAGTCTTTATTAAATTCTTAAATATTTTTAAGTGTTTAATATGCTGCTCTATTGTTTTAGAAAATACTAAAACATCATCTATATAAACGATAATAAATTCTGTATAAGGATTAAAAATATCATTCATAATATTCTGAAATTCAGAAGGGGCATTCTTTTGGCCAAAAGGTAAGACATTCCATTCATAATGACCAAAGGGAACTGTGAAGGCCGTTTTATACCTATCTGATTCTTTAATCTGGATTTGCCAGTATCCTGATTTCATATCAAATTTAGAAAAGATTAAAGCATCGCTTAATCTATCTAACAAATCTTTTTTATTAGGGATCAGATATCTAATCCATTTTAAAACTTTATTAAGAGGTTTATAATTAATGACTAATCTAGGCACGCCTCTTTCTTTCTCAGCAGCATTATTAACATAGAATGCTGTACAACTCCAGGGAGATTTAGACTTTCTAATCAAGCCTTTTGCTAAAAGAGAATCAATCTCTTTTTTGCATAATTCCAAATATTCTTTATTCATCTGGGCTGGTCTAGCCTTAGTAGGAATTTGGTTTTCATTAAAACCATCTATGTAAGGAAGGGAAACAACATGTTTTTTCCTATCCCAAAAAGCATTAGGGAGGTCATTACAAACCTCATCATTGAACTGTTTTTCAATGATTTTTATTTGGGTTTTGGTGGTTGGTTGGTTAAGCTGCTCATTAATGCTTAAGACTTTTATTTCTTCCTTGAGAAAACATAATTGTTTTTCTTTACTAAGAAGACGGTCTCTAACCTCGTTTATTATACGAGTTTGAGGATCTGTAATAAAATCAAATTTTATATTCTTACCTTCTATTATGGTAGAAATCCCAGTTTTGTCAATATTGTTGAGGGGCATAATATTATGAAGAAAAGGATTTCCTAATATTATTCTATGATTCATATTCTTTATTAGAATAAAAGAGGTAGGAAGACAAATATCTTTATTACAGATATAAGTGTTAGAAAGCTTATACCTAACTTGAAGTTTTTCTCCAGCTGCATGGGAGATAGATTGGGTAGTTTTTTCAAAATATTTGGTAGGAATAATTTCTTCTTTGATACAATTTAAATCAGCACCACTATCAACAAGAGCTATTTCATCTTTGAGAATAAATTCTCGACTTACTACAAGAGTAATCTTGATATACCATTGTTGAGAGGTTACTTGCTCTAGCAGATTTAAATATTCTGTTTCATTATTATTACTAGAAGAGGGAATATCCTTACTGTCACTAGTTATTAAAGGCTTACTTTCTAGTAAAGTAACTCTTTGGGATAACAAAGTATTAGTCTGCTTAATCTGAGTAATTTCAGATTTTAATAAATTAACTTCTTTTCTCAAATCATTAAGAGAAACAGGAGTTTCTTTAAGGGTAGATTTTTGAAATCTATCTAATACCTCACTTAATTGGTAAGGTGCTTCAATGACTAAAGGAGCTTCTTTTTCTTTATTATTTTTAATAAGAGCTTCAAGCATTTGCTTTTTAAGCTCAAAATCAGAAATGGAATCTATAATCTTCAAGTCTCTATCTTGATCAGCAGTTAAGACATTTAATCCATTCATGTCTACTATAGATTTATAATAGTTTAGCTCATTACACTGACAATCATTGTTGTCAGGACTTTGTGACTCTGAGTCACTAGAGCTATTATAAATAAGGGCTAATTCTTCGTTATCAGAAGATTCTCGTTCTTCATCAGAACTATGCAGCAAGACCTTTTCTAATTGAGAGCGTAATTGCTCATCTTCTATTTTATTGAGGGCCTTTTTAGTCCAACATTGGTTAGCATAATGACCAACTTTGCCACATTTATGACAGGTTATATCAATCCTTTTGGCTTTTCTTTTTCCCTTATTGGGGACAAAAGGTTTTTTATAAGATTTCTTCTTATAATTCTTTTTATAAGAAGTTTTAAAAGGATATTTTGATTTATAAGAATTATTCTTATAAGGCTTGTTTCTTTTATAAGCAATCTTTTGCTTTTTCTTATCTTGATTTCTAGGAATTTTTCCTATATCAAAGGCAAACTGATCACAGAATTCACCTAATTGGTGTTTTTCTGACAGTTTTTGTTGCTTTAACTGATTTTTTAGCTTTATTTCATTACATAGAGCTAATCCTTCATTAACACAATGGCTAACTATTTCTCCATATGTTACAGAAATATAATTAATATTAACTCCATCATTTTTATTTCTTAAGGATTGCCTAACCCTTTCAGCAAAAAGATGGGGTAAACCGTCTATAAATTTTGACTTCCAGTGAACCGAATTTGGTTCTCCTAATTGATAAACTCTAGATAAAAATGTATCTTTATACCACCTAAAATGGGTTAAGGAAGGGCATCTAAGATTTTGGAGGAGCGTACATAGCTTCTCAGCAACAGGAATATTGGTTCCTACAAAATGTTGTAGAATTGTAAGACACAAAGTATAAACTGCATCTTCTTCACCAGTAGTAACAATACCATTTTCTATTTTAATAATTTTTTTATGATTAAGAATTTCTAATCTTTGTTCTAGGGTAAAATAGTGATCCCACCATCCCCTGATCTGTCCTACAAATCCTGTAGAAATGAAGGAGGCTATAGCACTATCTGTACTACCATTCTGTTTACAAACAGTAGAGTACATCATCATTCGGTGTATAACATCGAATATTTGTTTCTCATTTAAGCCATCAAGATTCCATTCATAGATAGCTTTTCCTGAGTATGAGGTTTGAATATATTCTGGTTCTTCAAATAGAAGATCCTGAGGAGAAGGTCTTTGGTAATAGAATTTTTCTAAAGATTTGGGAGTATAAATAGGATTTATCTCTGGATTACTAATTTGTTGTTTAGCAAACATAGTTGCTAATTTATTAATATCTTCGAAATCTTCAACAGGTTCTGAAGTCTCAGATTGCTGAGATTCATCGTCCTTAGATAAGACTGATATATTCATATTGTTGAATGTTTGTTGAAGAATTTTTATAAATTCTTCCCCACTAGAATCTAATTTAAATCCTTTTATTGGAATTGGAGGTTGGATCATAGGAACATGGTTCTTAGAGGATTCCTGTACAAGGGTTGAAGAAGGTTGCTTTTCCATAGATTTCTTTAAAGAAATTAATTCGTTTTCTATTACTTGCCTAAGAGAAACTATCTCATTTTCTAGGGTTAAGAAGTGGTCACCTAGACAAGTAAGAAAGGTGTTAGACTCGAGTTTTTGCAGGCTTGTATAAGCCGTAGCTTCTGTGGTATGGCTCAAACAAATTGTTTGTTCTGGGGGATAGGGAGAAGTAATGGTGTCTCCCTTTGGGGTTTTCCAGGGTCTTTGTAAGACTAGAATTTCTTTATTTGTCTCACTCAGATAGGTTTTTATAAACCAATGAACAAAAGATATATAATCTTCTGTTTTATTTAAATAACTATAATATTCATCTTTAAACCTTTTTAGGTCTTCAGAAGAATATTTCTTAAAATACCATTGCCTAAATTGGGCATGTTTTTCTTGTTGAAATTCTTTATTAAGAATTTCTCTCATCTTACTTCCGGGGGATAAATCTATCATTATATATGGAAACTCATTTCTGATTGAGTAGGAGATTTTCTACTCTGTTCATAAATTCCTTCTGGAATTTTATTTTGGCTAATTCTAATTTCTTCTACATGTTCAGGAACTATAGATTCCTCTCTGAATTGAGAAGTCGAAGCTCTAGCTGAAACGCTCGGGGTAGTGATATAATCACTAGTAGAGGAATATCTAGCGGACCTAGTCCTAGGCATCCTAATAGTTCTTTGAGATGTAAATTTAATTTCTACATCTCCTTCAGTTGTTTGTATTATTTGATCAACTTCTTTGTTGACCTGAGGCTCAGGCTCTAGTTCTTGAGGAAGAGACCAAGTCTCTGGGAAGTCTATTTCTTTCCACTTAATCATTCTATTAGTGGCTATGTTAGAGGTTAACAAATTGGTTTGGACTATAGTAGTCGTCCCTAAAGGAGATATTTGTTTAGCCTTTGGGTTCAAAGTATTTAATACTTTGTAATAAATTCTATAGCAAATTGCTATAATTTCACTACCTGGTTTAAAATTATATCCATGGGTGTGTAATGTTAGTTGCATAGCATCTAACAAATGACTATCAGTTAAAGATAATGTCAAATTTGGAGCCACATCAAAATAGACGGGTCCATGGCATAAACTGGTTTCTATTAACGCAGCTAGAGATTGTTTAAAATCTCTACATCGGCCATCTCTAACAGAGGCCATAATACTCGTGTTTAAACCTAATAACGTTAAAGGTTTAAAGGCTATCTGAATTAATCCAATATGAATAAAATTATAGCTTTTAAAAGGAAATAAATCCTTCTTATTTAATAATCTAATTGTTTGATTAGAGTCAGTGACTCTAATGGTTTGTTCCATAGTTTTTATGACCTGTCTTGATTTAAAATCAAAGAATCCAATATTATAAATATGATCTAAGGGAACAGAGGGTATTACCCATTTATTCAATTTATCCAAATTCTTTGGATACTCAGCCAATTCGACATTTTTAACTAAATCATTAGGATGCTCATCATCCTCCAAATTATTCATTATAATGAAAGATAAGGCTAAAGCTGTTGTGGTGGATTGGACCTCTAAGTTACGTAAGTATGTTTATTTGTTACAAAAAAGTAAAAGTGCGAGGAATTACAATATTTTTGGTCATCTTTGCAAACGACTCACTCGTTTAACTGTCAACCAAAGGGACAGATTGATAAAATCCACGAAATCAAAGATGTGAAATATTTTTAGCAAAAATTTTCTTTTACGAGATCATCCAGAAAAGCTCCCATTTTTTCTTCCGGGATAAATGATGACATTTTAAGAAAACACTAAAAATATTCCGATTTTTTGACTTTTTTTTTTTACATACTTGTTTTACTTAGAACATCCAACCTTCCACAACAGGAATTTAGCTAATAACAGACATAAATTAAAAGAAGAAGGTAAAAGGATGTACCTTAACCAGGGCTATAATCAAAAGTGGCTCTGATACCAACTATGCGGCAACTATGCGGAAGCAGATAAGAAAGCAGCAGTATGCGGAAGCAGATAAGAAAGCAGCAGTATTTAATTAATATAAGAAAAGGCTCAGCACATGAGCAAGTAGGAAGAAAAGAAAATGAAATCTTATTGCAGCGTACTGAATATCAATACAAAGCTCTCTTTTTATAGAGAGTTAGAGACACACTATTATTAGATTATTAAATAAGAAGGATTTATTTCCTTTTAAAAGCTATAATTTTATTCATATTGGATTAATTCAGATAGCCTTTAAACCTTTAACGTTATTAGGTTTAAACACGAGTATTATGGCCTCTGTTAGAGATGGCCGATGTAGAGATTTTAAACAATCTCTAGCTGCGTTAATAGAAACCAGTTTATGTCATGGACCCGTCTATTTTGATGTGGCTCCAAATTTGACATTATCTTTAAATGATAGTCATTTGTTAGATGCTATGCAACTAACATTACACACCCATGGATATAATTTTAAACCAGGTAGTGAAATTATAGCAATTTGCTATAGAATTTATTACAAAGTATTAAATACTTTGAACCCAAAGGCTAAACAAATATCTCCTTTAGGGACGACTACTATAGTCCAAACCAATTTGTTAACCTCTAACATAGCCACTAATAGAATGATTAAGTGGAAAGAAATAGACTTCCCAGAGACTTGGTCTCTTCCTCAAGAACTAGAGCCTGAGCCTCAGGTCAACAAAGAAGTTGATCAAATAATACAAACAACTGAAGGAGATGTAGAAATTAAATTTACATCTCAAAGAACTATTAGGATGCCTAGGACTAGGTCCGCTAGATATTCCTCTACTAGTGATTATATCACTACCCCGAGCGTTTCAGCTAGAGCTTCGACTTCTCAATTCAGAGAGGAATCTATAGTTCCTGAACATGTAGAAGAAATTAGAATTAGCCAAAATAAAATTCCAGAAGGAATTTATGAACAGAGTAGAGAATCTCCTACTCAATCAGAAATGAGTTTCCATATATAATGATAGATTTATCCCCCGGAAGTAAGATGAGAGAAATTCTTAATAAAGAATTTCAACAAGAAAAACATGCCCAATTTAGGCAATGGTATTTTAAGAAATATTCTTCTGAAGACCTAAAAAGGTTTAAAGATGAATATTATAGTTATTTAAATAAAACAGAAGATTATATATCTTTTGTTCATTGGTTTATAAAAACCTATCTGAGTGAGACAAATAAAGAAATTCTAGTCTTACAAAGACCCTGGAAAACCCCAAAGGGAGACACCATTACTTCTCCCTATCCCCCAGAACAAACAATTTGTTTGAGCCATACCACAGAAGCTACGGCTTATACAAGCCTGCAAAAACTCAAGTCTACTCAAGCTACTGTGAAGGATTTAAATGCGATAATTAGATCGCAAAATTATACTAACACCTTTCTTACTTGTCTAGGTGACCACTTCTTAACCCTAGAAAATGAGATAGTTTCTCTTAGGCAAGTAATAGAAAACGAATTAATTTCTTTAAAGAAATCTATGAAAAAGCAACCTTCTTCAACCCTTGTACAGGAATCCTCTAAGAACCATGTTCCTATGATCCAACCTCCAATTCCCATAAAAGGATTTAAATTAGATTCTAGTGGGGAAGAATTTATAAAAATTCTTCAACAAAAATTCAACAATATGAATATATCAGTCTTATCTAAGGACGATGAATCTCAGCAATCTGAGACTTCAGAACCTGTTGAAGATTTCGAAGATATTAATAAATTAGCAACTATGTTTGCTAAACAACAAATTAGTAATCCAGAGATAAATCCTATTTATACTCCCAAATCTTTAGAAAAATTCTATTACCAAAGACCTTCTCCTCAGGATCTTCTATTTGAAGAACCAGAATATATTCAAACCTCATACTCAGGAAAAGCTATCTATGAATGGAATCTTGATGGCTTAAATGAGAAACAAATATTCGATGTTATACACCGAATGATGATGTACTCTACTGTTTGTAAACAGAATGGTAGTACAGATAGTGCTATAGCCTCCTTCATTTCTACAGGATTTGTAGGACAGATCAGGGGATGGTGGGATCACTATTTTACCCTAGAACAAAGATTAGAAATTCTTAATCATAAAAAAATTATTAAAATAGAAAATGGTATTGTTACTACTGGTGAAGAAGATGCAGTTTATACTTTGTGTCTTACAATTCTACAACATTTTGTAGGAACCAATATTCCTGTTGCTGAGAAGCTATGTACGCTCCTCCAAAATCTTAGATGCCCTTCCTTAACCCATTTTAGGTGGTATAAAGATACATTTTTATCTAGAGTTTATCAATTAGGAGAACCAAATTCGGTTCACTGGAAGTCAAAATTTATAGACGGTTTACCCCATCTTTTTGCTGAAAGGGTTAGGCAATCCTTAAGAAATAAAAATGATGGAGTTAATATTAATTATATTTCTCTAACATATGGAGAAATAGTTAGCCATTGTGTTAATGAAGGATTAGCTCTATGTAATGACATAAAGCTAAAAAATCAGTTAAAGCAACAAAAACTGTCAGAAAAACACCAATTAGGTGAATTCTGTGATCAGTTTGCCTTTGATATAGGAAAAATTCCTAGAAATCAAGATAAGAAAAAGCAAAAGATTGCTTATAAAAGAAACAAGCCTTATAAGAATAATTCTTATAAATCAAAATATCCTTTTAAAACTTCTTATAAAAAGAATTATAAGAAGAAATCTTATAAAAAACCTTTTGTCCCCAATAAGGGAAAAAGAAAAGCCAAAAGGATTGATATAACCTGTCATAAATGTGGCAAAGTTGGTCATTATGCTAACCAATGTTGGACTAAAAAGGCCCTCAATAAAATAGAAGATGAGCAATTACGCTCTCAATTAGAAAAGGTCTTGCTGCATAGTTCTGATGAAGAACGAGAATCTTCTGATAACGAAGAATTAGCCCTTATTTATAATAGCTCTAGTGACTCAGAGTCACAAAGTCCTGACAACAATGATTGTCAGTGTAATGAGCTAAACTATTATAAATCTATAGTAGACATGAATGGATTAAATGTCTTAACTGCTGATCAAGATAGAGACTTGAAGATTATAGATTCCATTTCTGATTTTGAGCTTAAAAAGCAAATGCTTGAAACTCTTATTAAAAATAATAAAGAAAAAGAAGCTCCTTTAGTCATTGAAGCACCTTACCAATTAAGTGAGGTATTATATAGATTTCAAAAATCTACCCTTAAAGAAACTCCTGTTTCTCTTAATGATTTGAGAAAAGAAGTTAATTTATTAAAATCTGAAATTACTCAGATTAAGCAGACTAATACTTTGTTATCCCAAAGAGTTACTTTACTAGAAAGTAAGCCTTTAATAACTAGTGACAGTAAGGATATTCCCTCTTCTAGTAATAATAATGAAACAGAATATTTAAATCTGCTAGAGCAAGTAACCTCTCAACAATGGTATATCAAGATTACTCTTGTAGTAAGTCGAGAATTTATTCTCAAAGATGAAATAGCTCTTGTTGATAGTGGTGCTGATTTAAATTGTATCAAAGAAGGAATTATTCCTACCAAATATTTTGAAAAAACTACCCAATCTATCTCCCATGCAGCTGGAGAAAAACTTCAAGTTAGGTATAAGCTTTCTAACACTTATATCTGTAATAAAGATATTTGCCTTCCTACCTCTTTTATTCTAATAAAGAATATGAATCATAGAATAATATTAGGAAATCCTTTTCTTCATAATATTATGCCCCTCAACAATGTTGACAAAACTGGGATTTCTACCATAATAGAAGGTAAGAATATAAAATTTGATTTTATTACAGATCCTCAAACTCGTATAATAAACGAGGTTAGAGACCGTCTTCTTAGTAAAGAAAAACAATTATGTTTTCTCAAGGAAGAAATAAAAGTCTTAAGCATTAATGAGCAGCTTAACCAACCAACCACCAAAACCCAAATAAAAATCATTGAAAAACAGTTCAATGATGAGGTTTGTAATGACCTCCCTAATGCTTTTTGGGATAGGAAAAAACATGTTGTTTCCCTTCCTTACATAGATGGTTTTAATGAAAACCAAATTTCTACTAAGGCTAGACCAGCCCAGATGAATAAAGAATATTTGGAATTATGCAAAAAAGAGATTGATTCTCTTTTAGCAAAAGGCTTGATTAGAAAGTCTAAATCTCCCTGGAGTTGTACAGCATTCTATGTTAATAATGCTGCTGAGAAAGAAAGAGGCGTGCCTAGATTAGTCATTAATTATAAACCTCTTAATAAAGTTTTAAAATGGATTAGATATCCGATCCCTAATAAAAAAGATTTGTTAGATAGATTAAGCGATGCTTTAATCTTTTCTAAATTTGATATGAAATCAGGATACTGGCAAATCCAGATTAAAGAATCAGATAGGTATAAAACGGCCTTCACAGTTCCCTTTGGTCATTATGAATGGAATGTCTTACCTTTTGGCCAAAAGAATGCCCCTTCTGAATTTCAGAATATTATGAATGATATTTTTAATCCTTATACAGAATTTATTATCGTTTATATAGATGATGTTTTAGTATTTTCTAAAACAATAGAGCAGCATATTAAACACTTAAAAATATTTAAGAATTTAATAAAGACTAATGGATTAGTTATATCTGCTCCAAAAATGAAATTGTTCCAAACCCAGGTTAGGTTTTTGGGACATATTATTAATCAAGGAAAAATTATTCCCATAGATAGAAGTATAGAGTTTGCATCAAAATTTCCTAATGAAATTCTTGATAAAAAACAATTACAAAGATTTTTGGGTAGTCTTAATTATATTTCAGACTATTATGCTAATTTAGCACAAGATACAGCAATTTTGTATTCTAGGCTCAAAAAGAAACCTGAACCATGGACTGAGAAACATTCTCAGGCTGTTCAGAAAATCAAAGCAAAGGTAAAATGTTTACCTTGCTTATCTTTAGCCAATCCTAAATATTTTAAGATCGTAGAAACAGATGCCTCTAATATAGGGTATGGAGGAATACTAAAACAAGTAATTCCTGAAACTTCAAAAGAAGTCCTTGTTAGATTCACTTCAGGAAAGTGGAATCCCACGCAGTTAAAATATTCAACTGTAAAGAAAGAAATGCTTTCTATTATTAAATGTATTTCTAAATTTCAAGGTGATTTGTTAAATCAGAAATTTTTACTGCGAATTGATTGTAGCTCAGCAAAATCAATTATTGAGAAAGATGTTAAAAATCTTGTAGCAAAACAAATTTTTGCAGGATGGCAAGCTCAACTAGCAGCCTTTGAATTTGATATTCAATTTATAAAAGGAGAAAATAATTCTCTTGCTGATTATTTAACCCGTGAATTTTTACAGGGTGAATGACGACCCCTAATAGGGGAAGAGGCCGCGGTTATGGCCGAGGTCGAGGTTACGGGAGTAACAATATGTTATCTCAAGAAACTGTCCCACTAATAGGTGATTGGACTATATATCATCATAGACAAAGGATGCAGAATTTACCTGCACCTCCTAAAAAAGAAGATATTCCTTCCTCTAGTAAAGCAGCAACTTATAAAGATGTTGCTATTACTGACTCTCAGCAGGATAAAGAATATTTCGAAAATCCTACCACCGAAACTATTTTATTTCTGGAAGAAGAAGATCTTAAGCTCACTCCAAATGATGGATGGTCCTTAAGAACGAAATACCTTGAATCAAGAGGTTATGCTGGCCTGAATAATCAGGGAAGGCAGAATTTAGAAATTTTGCTAAAAATCACTGAATCGATAACGATTACTCATTATCATCAGAACTAGGGCTGTTAACGAAACGAATTCGAAACGAATACTTTAATTTTCATATTTGTATTCGTTTTAAATATATATATTCGGATTCGTATTCGTATATTACCCGAATAATTATTTGTATTCATATTCAGATTCGGTTAAATTCACGAACTATTCATATTCGTTTAAGGTACTCATTTAAAAGAAAATGAAACTAAATAAAGCAGTTCAAGCAAATTATAAAGTACTAATGCAATCTGTCCTAGCTTGAAAGCGTGTAATCTTCTCGAATTGAGGAAGAATGACTTTCATCATAAAAGAATACCCTGTTTCTTCCACAACAGAAAATGGCTTCTCGTGCATAAGAATCCAGTGGGCAACTGCTTCTCTTTGCCTTGAATGATCATACTTTCCATCTGATAAAGGGGCTATCTCCATCTTAGAAACAGCCGGTCCAAATTGTAATCTTTTATGGTTTTGTAAAGCCATCTTCTTCTTAAGACAAGTTTTTCCGTGATTAAGATACGGAGTAGTAGGTCCACCTGATTTATAAGCAAGTTTTTCCGAACAATACTTACACTGAGCTTTTTGGATGCCATTTGATAGCTTAATCACCACAAAATCCCCCCATACCACTGAAGTTTTCTTTCTCTTTCTTCGTTGAAAAGCATTTGACTCCTTGTTAACTTCTTTGACATCTTCACTCTCATGTTCCTTTGATTTTTCATTCCCGTCATTTGGATTTTGATTCACAACTTCTTCTGCTACATCTTTATTTCGTATATCTTCATTAAATTCTTCACCTTCTAACTCAATAACATCATCCAAGGCAAACGAAGAAGAAGGGCAAGTCATTTGAAAAAAAGAAAAAAAAACTTATTGAGAATTAGGGATACAGAGATGAGAGAACAACAGAGTGAGAGCGGCGACTTGACGAGAGAGCCAGAGAGGGATTTAGGGTTGTATTTTAGTGGGTTCTCAATTTTAGTAGTATATGGAGTATGGACTGGACTGGACTGGGCTGGTTAAAGAAAATATGGACTGGGCTGGTTAAAAAATATAATATTTTTCTATATAATATAAAATAATATATATATATATATATATATAATATTTAATTTCCGAATAATTAAGCGAATAGCGAATACGAATATTTATCTATTCGAATTTGTATTTGTTAACAAACCGAATATTTTTTAAGATTTGAATTCGTATTTGTATTTATTAATGAACGAACACGAATAATGTTAAACGAATTCGAATACCGAATATTTCATTAAATATTCGTTTCGTTAACAGCCCTAATCAGAACAATAATCCTGAGAATTTTATAAATTTTAGCAAATGTCATATCCAGAAAATACTTCATCCAAGAGAATGGGGATTTAATCCCAATGCGGAAAAAGCTATAAAAATAGCAGAAGGGAAGTACATTTACTTCAACTACTGGGATTATGTAGAAGCTTTCACAAAAGCTTTTTACTATCAAAATCCAAAAAACAAACATTCTTGGTTTTTCAGTATTGATCCAGGGGTGCTTAATAAGCCAGTTCCTAATTGGTTCTACCAATGGTGGGCAAAATTTGGTCCCTCTTTAGAAATTCTTCCTAAGGAAATTAAGGATTTATATATCCCTTGGTGCGACAATAGTCCCCTTATTGCTAGAGTAACTGCTGAAAGAATGATTAAGGGACAATGTCCTTTCATATTTTTTACTAAATTTCAAATACCATGGATTTGGAGATGGACAATATCAGTCTCCCAAGACAAGCTTGATATTCCTATTTTACAAAGAAATTTCTTTTGTAAATGGTGGACTAATATAGATGTTAAAGATGTACAGGCTAAAATAGCCACCATCAAAGCAACTATTGTTGCTGAAAAAGGCCAAGGTTCTAAAGAAAAATCGTCTAATCAACCTTCAATTGCCAATATGAAAGAATATTTTCTAAAGAAATATCCTACAGATTCAGAGGAACAAATAATGGTCCGAGTTTTAGACTTTATGAAAGAGCAATTTTTTAGTTCTTTTCCGTCTCATCCATCTCAGGAAGAGGATCAATCAATGAAAACTTCTTCATCTCAAGGATCAATGGATTCTAACCCCTATAATTGTCTAGCAGGCGAATCTCAAGCCGAAGAAGAAGAACATTTATCTACAGAAGAATCTCAACCGGCTCAAGCCCGAGAGCCATCCCTAGGAGATTTCTGGGATGCTATGACTCACTTTAATTCAAAAGTCCAAGGATAAAGGAAAAGCTCCCCATAGCTGATCAATGCCGACCTTATTTAGAGCATTTAAAAGGTTAAAAGATGATGAAAAGGAATGCCTCAATCTTACTCATCAAATTGATGATCTTGATTCTAAATACAAGAATGCATCTCTTCTAGAAAGGAAGAATCGGTCCACTTCAGAAATTAAGAGGGATTTTCATGAGGTTAAGCGTCTCCGCAACCGAAGAGAAAATATTAAAATTCTTTATTCTATTCGGAGAAAATTGCTTCTCAAGTATTCTAATCTAACAGGATAAGTGCCTTTGCCGACACAGCAGTAATAATTCAAGATCAATTATTTGGGAATACACTATTGAAGGCAATAATATCTGCTTCTGATAATGGAATTTTAGTGGGCAAAGCATAATCTTTGCTTTATTAAAGTTTGTTGTTTGTTTTGTAAAAGTTATTTGTATGTATCCATCATTGATTGCGTCGATGGGGCCCAATGAGCACCCGGCATCAATAATGTCTACTTTTCTTAAAGTTATTTGTCTGTTGTAATAATTCAGTTCTATCATGTGTAATAGTGTGTCTCTAACTCTCTATAAAAAGAGAGCTTTGTATTGATATTCAGTTTGATTATAGCCCTGGTTAAGGTACATCCTTTTACCTTCTTCTTTTAATTTATGTCTGTTATTAGCTAAATTCCTGTTATGGAAGGTTGGATGTTCTAAGTAAAACATGTAAAAAAAAAAAAAAATCGGAATATTTTTAGTGTTTTCTTAAAATGTCATCATTTATCCCGGAAGAAAAAATGGGAGCTTTTCTGGATGATCTCGTAAAAGAAAATTTTTGCTAAAAATATTTCACATCTTTGATTTCGTGGATTTTATCCGTCTGTCCCTTTGGTTGACAGTTAAACGAGTGAGTCGTTTGCAAAGATGACCAAAAATATTGTAATTCCTCGCACTTTTACTTTTTTGTAACAAATAAACATACTTACGTAACTTAGAGGTCCAATCCACCACAACAGCTTTAGCCTTATCTTTCATTATAATGAATAATTTGGAGGATGATGAGCATCCTAATGATTTAGTTAAAAATGTCGAATTGGCTGAGTATCCAAAGAATTTGGATAAATTGAATAAATGGGTAATACCCTCTGTTCCCTTAGATCATATTTATAATATTGGATTCTTTGATTTTAAATCAAGACAGGTCATAAAAACTATGGAACAAACCATTAGAGTCACTGACTCTAATCAAACAATTAGATTATTAAATAAGAAGGATTTATTTCCTTTTAAAAGCTATAATTTTATTCATATTGGATTAATTCAGATAGCCTTTAAACCTTTAACGTTATTAGGTTTAAACACGAGTATTATGGCCTCTGTTAGAGATGGCCGATGTAGAGATTTTAAACAATCTCTAGCTGCGTTAATAGAAACCAGTTTATGCCATGGACCCGTCTATTTTGATGTGGCTCCAAATTTGACATTATCTTTAACTGATAGTCATTTGTTAGATGCTATGCAACTAACATTACACACCCATGGATATAATTTTAAACCAGGTAGTGAAATTATAGCAATTTGCTATAGAATTTATTACAAAGTATTAAATACTTTGAACCCAAAGGCTAAACAAATATCTCCTTTAGGGACGACTACTATAGTCCAAACCAATTTGTTAACCTCTAACATAGCCACTAATAGAATGATTAAGTGGAAAGAAATAGACTTCCCAGAGACTTGGTCTCTTCCTCAAGAACTAGAGCCTGAGCCTCAGGTCAACAAAGAAGTTGATCAAATAATACAAACAACTGAAGGAGATGTAGAAATTAAATTTACATCTCAAAGAACTATTAGGATGCCTAGGACTAGGTCCGCTAGATATTCCTCTACTAGTGATTATATCACTACCCCGAGCGTTTCAGCTAGAGCTTCGACTTCTCAATTCAGAGAGGAATCTATAGTTCCTGAACATGTAGAAGAAATTAGAATTAGCCAAAATAAAATTCCAGAAGGAATTTATGAACAGAGTAGAGAATCTCCTACTCAATCAGAAATGAGTTTCCATATATAATGATAGATTTATCCCCCGGAAGTAAGATGAGAGAAATTCTTAATAAAGAATTTCAACAAGAAAAACATGCCCAATTTAGGCAATGGTATTTTAAGAAATATTCTTCTGAAGACCTAAAAAGGTTTAAAGATGAATATTATAGTTATTTAAATAAAACAGAAGATTATATATCTTTTGTTCATTGGTTTATAAAAACCTATCTGAGTGAGACAAATAAAGAAATTCTAGTCTTACAAAGACCCTGGAAAACCCCAAAGGGAGACACCATTACTTCTCCCTATCCCCCAGAACAAACAATTTGTTTGAGCCATACCACAGAAGCTACGGCTTATACAAGCCTGCAAAAACTCGAGTCTACTCAAGCTACTGTGAAGGATTTAAATGCGATAATTAGATCGCAAAATTATACTAACACCTTTCTTACTTGTCTAGGTGACCACTTCTTAACCCTAGAAAATGAGATAGTTTCTCTTAGGCAAGTAATAGAAAACGAATTAATTTCTTTAAAGAAATCTATGGAAAAGCAACCTTCTTCAACCCTTGTACAGGAATCCTCTAAGAACCATGTTCCTATGATCCAACCTCCAATTCCCAAAAAAGGATTTAAATTAGATTCTAGTGGGGAAGAATTTATAAAAATTCTTCAACAAAAATTCAACAATATGAATATATCAGTCTTATCTAAGGACGATGAATCTCAGCAATCTGAGACTTCAGAACCTGTTGAAGATTTCGAAGATATTAATAAATTAGCAACTATGTTTGCTAAATAACAAATTAGTAATCCAGAGATAAATCCTATTTATACTCCCAAATCTTTAGAAAAATTCTATTACCAAAGACCTTCTCCTCAGGATCTTCTATTTGAAGAACCAGAATATATTCAAACCTCATACTCAGGAAAAGCTATCTATGAATGGAATCTTGATGGCTTAAATGAGAAACAAATATTCGATGTTATACACCGAATGATGATGTACTCTACTGTTTGTAAACAGAATGGTAGTACAGATAGTGCTATAGCCTCCTTCATTTCTACAGGATTTGTAGGACAGATCAGGGGATGGTGGGATCACTATTTTACCCTAGAACAAAGATTAGAAATTCTTAATCATAAAAAAATTATTAAAATAGAAAATGGTATTGTTACTACTGGTGAAGAAGATGCAGTTTATACTTTGTGTCTTACAATTCTACAACATTTTGTAGCAACCAATATTCCTGTTGCTGAGAAGCTATGTACGCTCCTCCAAAATCTTAGATGCCCTTCCTTAACCCATTTTAGGTGGTATAAAGATACATTTTTATCTAGAGTTTATCAATTAGGAGAACCAAATTCGGTTCACTGGAAGTCAAAATTTATAGACGGTTTACCCCATCTTTTTGCTGAAAGGGTTAGGCAATCCTTAAGAAATAAAAATGATGGAGTTAATATTAATTATATTTCTGTAACATATGGAGAAATAGTTAGCCTTTGTGTTAATGAAGGATTAGCTCTATGTAATGACATAAAGCTAAAAAATCAGTTAAAGCAACAAAAACTGTCAGAAAAACACCAATTAGGTGAATTCTGTGATCAGTTTGCCTTTGATATAGGAAAAATTCCTAGAAATCAAGATAAGAAAAAGCAAAAGATTGCTTATAAAAGAAACAAGCCTTATAAGAATAATTCTTATAAATCAAAATATCCTTTTAAAACTTCTTATAAAAAGAATTATAAGAAGAAATCTTATAAAAAACCTTTTGTCCCCAATAAGGGAAAAAGAAAAGCCAAAAGGATTGATATAACCTGTCATAAATGTGGCAAAGTTGGTCATTATGCTAACCAATGTTGGACTAAAAAGGCCCTCAATAAAATAGAAGATGAGCAATTACGCTCTCAATTAGAAAAGGTCTTGCTGCATAGTTCTGATGAAGAACGAGAATCTTCTGATAACGAAGAATTAGCCCTTATTTATAATAGCTCTAGTGACTCAGAGTCACAAAGTCCTGACAACAATGATTGTCAGTGTAATGAGCTAAACTATTATAAATCTATAGTAGACATGAATGGATTAAATGTCTTAACTGCTGATCAAGATAGAGTCTTGAAGATTATAGATTCCATTTCTGATTTTGAGCTTAAAAAGCAAATGCTTGAAACTCTTATTAAAAATAATAAAGAAAAAGAAGCTCCTTTAGTCATTGAAGCACCTTACCAATTAAGTGAGGTATTAGATAGATTTCAAAAATCTACCCTTAAAGAAACTCCTGTTTCTCTTAATGATTTGAGAAAAGAAGTTAATTTATTAAAATCTGAAATTACTCAGATTAAGCAGACTAATACTTTGTTATCCCAAAGAGTTACTTTACTAGAAAGTAAGCGTTTAATAACTAGTGACAGTAAGGATATTCCCTCTTCTAGTAATAATAATGAAACAGAATATTTAAATCTGCTAGAGCAAGTAACCTCTCAACAATGGTATATCAAGATTACTCTTGTAGTAAGTCGAGAATTTATTCTCAAAGATGAAATAGCTCTTGTTGATAGTGGTGCTGATTTAAATTGTATCAAAGAAGGAATTATTCCTACCAAATATTTTGAAAAAACTACCCAATCTATCTCCCATGCAGCTGGAGAAAAACTTCAAGTTAGGTATAAGCTTTCTAACACTTATATCTGTAATAAAGATATTTGCCTTCCTACCTCTTTTATTCTAATAAAGAATATGAATCATAGAATAATATTAGGAAATCCTTTTCTTCATAATATTATGCCCCTCAACAATGTTGACAAAACTGGGATTTCTACCATAATAGAAGGTAAGAATATAAAATTTGATTTTATTACAGATCCTCAAACTCGTATAATAAACGAGGTTAGAGACCATCTTCTTAGTAAAGAAAAACAATTATGTTTTCTCAAGGAAGAAATAAAAGTCTTAAGCATTAATGAGCAGCTTAACCAACCAACCACCAAAACCCAAATAAAAATCATTGAAAAACAGTTCAATGATGAGGTTTGTAATGACCTCCCTAATGCTTTTTGGGATAGGAAAAAACATGTTGTTTCCCTTCCTTACATAGATGGTTTTAATGGAAACCAAATTCCTACTAAGGCTAGACCAGCCCAGATGAATAAAGAATATTTGGAATTATGCAAAAAAGAGATTGATTCTCTTTTAGCAAAAGGCTTGATTAGAAAGTCTAAATCTCCCTGGAGTTGTACAGCATTCTATGTTAATAATGCTGCTGAGAAAGAAAGAGGCGTGCCTAGATTAGTCATTAATTATAAACCTCTTAATAAAGTTTTAAAATGGATTAGATATCCGATCCCTAATAAAAAAGATTTGTTAGATAGATTAAGCGATGCTTTAATCTTTTCTAAATTTGATATGAAATCAGGATACTGGCAAATCCAGATTAAAGAATCAGATAGGTATAAAACGGCCTTCACAGTTCCCTTTGGTCATTATGAATGGAATGTCTTACCTTTTGGCCAAAAGAATGCCCCTTCTGAATTTCAGAATATTATGAATGATATTTTTAATCCTTATACAGAATTTATTATCGTTTATATAGATGATGTTTTAGTATTTTCTAAAACAATAGAGCAGCATATTAAACACTTAAAAATATTTAAGAATTTAATAAAGACTAATGGATTAGTTATATCTGCTCCAAAAATGAAATTGTTCCAAACCCAGGTTAGGTTTTTGGGACATATTATTAATCAAGGAAAAATTATTCCCATAGATAGAAGTATAGAGTTTGCATCAAAATTTCCTAATGAAATTCTTGATAAAAAACAATTACAAAGATTTTTGGGTAGTCTTAATTATATTTCAGACTATTATGCTAATTTAGCACAAGATACAGCAATTTTGTATTCTAGGCTCAAAAAGAAACCTGAACCATGGACTGAGAAACATTCTCAGGCTGTTCAGAAAATCAAAGCAAAGGTAAAATGTTTACCTTGCTTATCTTTAGCCAATCCTAAATATTTTAAGATCGTAGAAACAGATGCCTCTAATATAGGGTATGGAGGAATACTAAAACAAGTAATTCCTGAAACTTCAAAAGAAGTCCTTGTTAGATTCACTTCAGGAAAGTGGAATCCCACGCAGTTAAAATATTCAACTGTAAAGAAAGAAATGCTTTCTATTATTAAATGTATTTCTAAATTTCAAGGTGATTTGTTAAATCAGAAATTTTACTGCGAATTGATTGTAGCTCAGCAAAATCAATTATTGAGAAAGATGTTAAAAATCTTGTAGCAAAACAAATTTTTGCAGGATGGCAAGCTCAACTAGCAGCCTTTGAATTTGATATTCAATTTATAAAAGGAGAAAATAATTCTCTTGCTGATTATTTAACCCGTGAATTTTTACAGGGTGAATGACGACCCCTAATAGGGGAAGAGGCCGCGGTTATGGCCGAGGTCGAGGTTACGGGAGTAACAATATGTTATCTCAAGAAACTGTCCCACTAATAGGTGATTGGACTATATATCATCATAGACAAAGGATGCAGCAATTACCTGCACCTCCTAAAAAAGAAGATATTCCTTCCTCTAGTAAAGCAGCAACTTATAAAGATGTTGCTATTACTGACTCTCAGCAGGATAAAGAATATTTCGAAAATCCTACCACCGAAACTATTTTATTTCTGGAAGAAGAAGATCTTAAGCTCACTCCAAATGATGGATGGTCCTTAAGAACGAAATACCTTGAATCAAGAGGTTATGCTGGCCTGAATAATCAGGGAAGGCAGAATTTAGAAATTTTGCTAAAAATCACTGAATCGATAACGATTACTCATTATCATCAGAACAATAATCCTGAGAATTTTATAAATTTTAGCAAATGTCATATCCAGAAAATACTTCATCCAAGAGAATGGGGATTTAATCCCAATGCGGAAAAAGCTATAAAAATAGCAGAAGGGAAGTACATTTACTTCAACTACTGGGATTATGTAGAAGCTTTCACAAAAGTTTTTTACTATCAAAATCCAAAAAACAAACATTCTTGGTTTTTCAGTATTGATCCAGGGGTGCTTAATAAGCCAGTTCCTAATTGGTTCTACCAATGGTGGGCAAAATTTGGTCCCTCTTTAGAAATTCTTCCTAAGGAAATTAAGGATTTATATATCCCTTGGTGCGACAATAGTCCCCTTATTGCTAGAGTAACTGCTGAAAGAATGATTAAGGGACAATGTCCTTTCATATTTTTTTACTAAATTTCAAATACCATGGATTTGGAGATGGACAATATCAGTCTCCCAAGACAAGCTTGATATTCCTATTTTACAAAGAAATTTCTTTTGTAAATGGTGGACTAATATAGATGTTAAAGATGTACAGGCTAAAATAGCCACCATCAAAGCAACTATTGTTGCTGAAAAAGGCCAAGGTTCTAAAGAAAAATCGTCTAATCAACCTTCAATTGCCAATATGAAAGAATATTTTCTAAAGAAATATCCTACAGATTCAGAGGAACAAATAATGGTCCGAGTTTTAGACTTTATGAAAGAGCAATTTTTTAGTTCTTTTCCGTCTCATCCATCTTAGGAAGAGGATCAATCAATGAAAACTTCTTCATCTCAAGGATCAATGGATTCTAACCCCTATAATTGTCTAGCAGGCGAATCTCAAGCCGAAGAAGAAGAACATTTATCTACAGAAGAATCTCAACCGGCTCAAGCCCGAGAGCCATCCCTAGGAGATTTCTGGGATGCTATGACTCAGACTTTAATTCAAAAGTCCAAGGATAAAGGAAAAGCTCCCCATAGCTGATCAATGCCGACCTTATTTAGAGCATTTAAAAGGTTAAAAGATGATGAAAAGGAATGCCTCAATCTTACTCATCAAATTGATGATCTTGATTCTAAATACAAGAATGCATCTCTTCTAGAAAGGAAGAATCGGTCCACTTCAGAAATTATGAGGGATTTTCATGAGGTTAAGCGTCTCCGCAACCGAAGAGAAAATATTAAAATTCTTTATTCTATTCGGAGAAAATTGCTTCTCAAGTATTCTAATCTGACAGGATAAGTGCCTTTGCCGACACAGCAGTAATAATTCAAGATCAATTATTTGGGAATACACTATTGAAGGCAATAATATCTGCTTCTGATAATGGAATTTTAGTGGGCAAAGCATAATCTTTGCTCTATTTCTCCATATGTTAGAGAAATATAATTAATATTAACTCCATCATTTTTATTTCTTAAGGATTGCCTAACCCTTTCAGCAAAAAGATGGGGTAAACCGTCTATAAATTTTGACTATGCGGCAACTATGCGGAAGCAGATAAGAAAGCAGCAGTATGCGGAAGGAGATAAGAAAGCAGCAGTATTTAATTAATATAAGAAAAGGCTCAGCACATGAGCAAGTAGGAAGAAAAGAAAATGAAATCTTATTGCAGCGTACTGAATATCAATACAAAGCTCTCTTTTTATAGAGAGTTAGAGACACACTATTACACATGATAGAACTGAATTATTACAACAGACAAATAACTTTAAGAAAAGTAGACATTATTGATGCCGGGTGCTCATTGGGCCCCATCGACGCAATCAATGATGGATACATACAAATAACTTTTACAAAACAAACAACAAACTTTAATAAAGCAAAGATTATGCTTTGCCCACTAAAATTCCATTATCAGAAGCAGATATTATTGCCTTCAATAGTGTATTCCCAAATAATTGATCTTGAATTATTACTGCTGTGTCGGCAAAGGCACTTATCCTGTCAGATTAGAATACTTGAGAAGTAATTTTCTCCGAATAGAATAAAGAATTTTAATATTTTCTCTTCGGTTGCGGAGACGCTTAACCTCATGAAAATCCCTCATAATTTCTGAAGTGGACCGATTCTTCCTTTCTAGAAGAGATGCATTCTTGTATTTAGAATCAAGATCATCAATTTGATGAGTAAGATTGAGGCATTCCTTTTCATCATCTTTTAACCTTTTAAATGCTCTAAATAAGGTCGGCATTGATCAGCTATGGGGAGCTTTTCCTTTATCCTTGGACTTTTGAATTAAAGTCTGAGTCATAGCATCCCAGAAATCTCCTAGGGATGGCTCTCGGGCTTGAGCCGGTTGAGATTCTTCTGTAGATAAATGTTCTTCTTCTTCGGCTTGAGATTCGCCTGCTAGACAATTATAGGGGTTAGAATCCATTGATCCTTGAGATGAAGAAGTTTTCATTGATTGATCCTCTTCCTAAGATGGATGAGACGGAAAAGAACTAAAAAATTGCTCTTTCATAAAGTCTAAAACTCGGACCATTATTTGTTCCTCTGAATCTGTAGGATATTTCTTTAGAAAATATTCTTTCATATTGGCAATTGAAGGTTGATTAGACGATTTTTCTTTAGAACCTTGGCCTTTTTCAGCAACAATAGTTGCTTTGATGGTGGCTATTTTAGCCTGTACATCTTTAACATCTATATTAGTCCACCATTTACAAAAGAAATTTCTTTGTAAAATAGGAATATCAAGCTTGTCTTGGGAGACTGATATTGTCCATCTCCAAATCCATGGTATTTGAAATTTAGTAAAAAATATGAAAGGACATTGTCCCTTAATCATTCTTTCAGCAGTTACTCTAGCAATAAGGGGACTATTGTCGCACCAAGGGATATATAAATCCTTAATTTCCTTAGGAAGAATTTCTAAAGAGGGACCAAATTTTGCCCACCATTGGTAGAACCAATTAGGAACTGGCTTATTAAGCACCCCTGGATCAATACTGAAAAACCAAGAATGTTTGTTTTTTGGATTTTGATAGTAAAAAGCTTTTGTGAAAGCTTCTACATAATCCCAGTAGTTGAAGTAAATGTACTTCCCTTCTGCTATTTTTATAGCTTTTTCCGCATTGGGATTAAATCCCCATTCTCTTGGATGAAGTATTTTCTGGATATGACATTTGCTAAAATTTATAAAATTCTCAGGATTATTGTTCTGATGATAATGAGTAATCGTTATCGATTCAGTGATTTTTAGCAAAATTTCTAAATTCTGCCTTCCCTGATTATTCAGGCCAGCATAACCTCTTGATTCAAGGTATTTCGTTCTTAAGGACCATCCATCATTTGGAGTGAGCTTAAGATCTTCTTCTTCCAGAAATAAAATAGTTTCGGTGGTAGGATTTTCGAAATATTCTTTATCCTGCTGAGAGTCAGTAATAGCAACATCTTTATAAGTTGCTGCTTTACTAGAGGAAGGAATATCTTCTTTTTTAGGAGGTGCAGGTAATTGCTGCATCCTTTGTCTATGATGATATATAGTCCAATCACCTATTAGTGGGACAGTTTCTTGAGATAACATATTGTTACTCCCGTAACCTCGACCTCGGCCATAACCGCGGCCTCTTCCCCTATTAGGGGTCGTCATTCACCCTGTAAAAATTCACGGGTTAAATAATCAGCAAGAGAATTATTTTCTCCTTTTATAAATTGAATATCAAATTCAAAGGCTGCTAGTTGAGCTTGCCATCCTGCAAAAATTTGTTTTGCTACAAGATTTTTAACATCTTTCTCAATAATTGATTTTGCTGAGCTACAATCAATTCGCAGTAAAAATTTCTGATTTAACAAATCACCTTGAAATTTAGAAATACATTTAATAATAGAAAGCATTTCTTTCTTTACAGTTGAATATTTTAACTGCGTGGGATTCCACTTTCCTGAAGTGAATCTAACAAGGACTTCTTTTGAAGTTTCAGGAATTACTTGTTTTAGTATTCCTCCATACCCTATATTAGAGGCATCTGTTTCTACGATCTTAAAATATTTAGGATTGGCTAAAGATAAGCAAGGTAAACATTTTACCTTTGCTTTGATTTTCTGAACAGCCTGAGAATGTTTCTCAGTCCATGGTTCAGGTTTCTTTTTGAGCCTAGAATACAAAATTGCTGTATCTTGTGCTAAATTAGCATAATAGTCTGAAATATAATTAAGACTACCCAAAAATCTTTGTAATTGTTTTTTATCAAGAATTTCATTAGGAAATTTTGATGCAAACTCTATACTTCTATCTATGGGAATAATTTTTCCTTGATTAATAATATGTCCCAAAAACCTAACCTGGGTTTGGAACAATTTCATTTTTGGAGCAGATATAACTAATCCATTAGTCTTTATTAAATTCTTAAATATTTTTAAGTGTTTAATATGCTGCTCTATTGTTTTAGAAAATACTAAAACATCATCTATATAAACGATAATAAATTCTGTATAAGGATTAAAAATATCATTCATAATATTCTGAAATTCAGAAGGGGCATTCTTTTGGCCAAAAGGTAAGACATTCCATTCATAATGACCAAAGGGAACTGTGAAGGCCGTTTTATACCTATCTGATTCTTTAATCTGGATTTGCCAGTATCCTGATTTCATATCAAATTTAGAAAAGATTAAAGCATCGCTTAATCTATCTAACAAATCTTTTTTATTAGGGATCGGATATCTAATCCATTTTAAAACTTTATTAAGAGGTTTATAATTAATGACTAATCTAGGCACGCCTCTTTCTTTCTCAGCAGCATTATTAACATAGAATGCTGTACAACTCCAGGGAGATTTAGACTTTCTAATCAAGCCTTTTGCTAAAAGAGAATCAATCTCTTTTTTGCATAATTCCAAATATTCTTTATTCATCTGGGCTGGTCTAGCCTTAGTAGGAATTTGGTTTCCATTAAAACCATCTATGTAAGGAAGGGAAACAACATGTTTTTTCCTATCCCAAAAAGCATTAGGGAGGTCATTACAAACCTCATCATTGAACTGTTTTTCAATGATTTTTATTTGGGTTTTGGTGGTTGGTTGGTTAAGCTGCTCATTAATGCTTAAGACTTTTATTTCTTCCTTGAGAAAACATAATTGTTTTTCTTTACTAAGAAGACGGTCTCTAACCTCGTTTATTATACGAGTTTGAGGATCTGTAATAAAATCAAATTTTATATTCTTACCTTCTATTATGGTAGAAATCCCAGTTTTGTCAACATTGTTGAGGGGCATAATATTATGAAGAAAAGGATTTCCTAATATTATTCTATGATTCATATTCTTTATTAGAATAAAAGAGGTAGGAAGGCAAATATCTTTATTACAGATATAAGTGTTAGAAAGCTTATACCTAACTTGAAGTTTTTCTCCAGCTGCATGGGAGATAGATTGGGTAGTTTTTTCAAAATATTTGGTAGGAATAATTCCTTCTTTGATACAATTTAAATCAGCACCACTATCAACAAGAGCTATTTCATCTTTGAGAATAAATTCTCGACTTACTACAAGAGTAATCTTGATATACCATTGTTGAGAGGTTACTTGCTCTAGCAGATTTAAATATTCTGTTTCATTATTATTACTAGAAGAGGGAATATCCTTACTGTCACTAGTTATTAAAGGCTTACTTTCTAGTAAAGTAACTCTTTGGGATAACAAAGTATTAGTCTGCTTAATCTGAGTAATTTCAGATTTTAATAAATTAACTTCTTTTCTCAAATCATTAAGAGAAACAGGAGTTTCTTTAAGGGTAGATTTTTGAAATCTATCTAATACCTCACTTAATTGGTAAGGTGCTTCAATGACTAAAGGAGCTTCTTTTTCTTTATTATTTTTAATAAGAGTTTCAAGCATTTGCTTTTTAAGCTCAAAATCAGAAATTTGATCAGCAGTTAAGACATTTAATCCATTCATGTCTACTATAGATTTATAATAGTTTAGCTCATTACACTGACAATCATTGTTGTCAGGACTTTGTGACTCTGAGTCACTAGAGCTATTATAAATAAGGGCTAATTCTTCGTTATCAGAAGATTCTCGTTCTTCATCAGAACTATGCAGCAAGACCTTTTCTAATTGAGAGCGTAATTGCTCATCTTCTATTTTATTGAGGGCCTTTTTAGTCCAACATTGGTTAGCATAATGACCAACTTTGCCACATTTATGACAGGTTATATCAATCCTTTTGGCTTTTCTTTTTCCCTTATTGGGGACAAAAGGTTTTTTATAAGATTTCTTCTTATAATTCTTTTTATAAGAAGTTTTAAAAGGATATTTTGATTTATAAGAATTATTCTTATAAGGCTTGTTTCTTTTATAAGCAATCTTTTGCTTTTTCTTATCTTGATTTCTAGGAATTTTTCCTATATCAAAGGCAAACTGATCACAGAATTCACCTAATTGGTGTTTTTCTGACAGTTTTTGTTGCTTTAACTGATTTTTTAGCTTTATGTCATTACATAGAGCTAATCCTTCATTAACACAATGGCTAACTATTTCTCCATATTTTACAGAAATATAATTAATATTAACTCCATCATTTTTATTTCTTAAGGATTGCCTAACCCTTTCAGCAAAAAGATGGGGTAAACCGTCTATAAATTTTGACTTCCAGTGAACCGAATTTGGTTCTCCTAATTGATAAACTCTAGATAAAAATGTATCTTTATACCACCTAAAATGGGTTAAGGAAGGGCATCTAAGATTTTGGAGGAGCGTACATAGCTTCTCAGCAACAGGAATATTGGTTCCTACAAAATGTTGTAGAATTGTAAGACACAAAGTATAAACTGCATCTTCTTCACCAGTAGTAACAATACCATTTTCTATTTTAATAATTTTTTTATGATTAAGGATTTCTAATCTTTGTTCTAGGGTAAAATAGTGATCCCACCATCCCCTGATCTGTCCTACAAATCCTGTAGAAATGAAGGAGGCTATAGCACTATCTGTACTACCATTCTGTTTACAAACAGTAGAGTACATCATCATTCGGTGTATAACATCAAATATTTGTTTCTCATTTAAGCCATCAAGATTCCATTCATAGATAGCTTTTCCTGAGTATGAGGTTTGAATATATTCTGGTTCTTCAAATAGAAGATCCTGAGGAGAAGGTCTTTGGTAATAGAATTTTTCTAAAGATTTGGGAGTATAAATAGGATTTATCTCTGGATTACTAATTTGTTGTTTAGCAAACATAGTTGCTAATTTATTAATATCTTCGAAATCTTCAACAGGTTCTGAAGTCTCAGATTGCTGAGATTCATCGTCCTTAGATAAGACTGATATATTCATATTGTTGAATTTTTGTTGAAGAATTTTTATAAATTCTTCCCCACTAGAATCTAATTTAAATCCTTTTATGGGAATTGGAGGTTGGATCATAGGAACATGGTTCTTAGAGGATTCCTGTACAAGGGTTGAAGAAGGTTGCTTTTCCATAGATTTCTTTAAAGAAATTAATTCGTTTTCTATTACTTGCCTAAGAGAAACTATCTCATTTTCTAGGGTTAAGAAGTGGTCACCTAGACAAGTAAGAAAGGTGTTAGTATAATTTTGCGATCTAATTATCGCATTTAAATCCTTCACAGTAGCTTGAGTAGACTCGAGTTTTTGCAGGCTTGTATAAGCCGTAGCTTCTGTGGTATGGCTCAAACAAATTGTTTGTTCTGGGGGATAGGGAGAAGTAATGGTGTCTCCCTTTGGGGTTTTCCAGGGTCTTTGTAAGACTAGAATTTCTTTATTTGTCTCACTCAGATAGGTTTTTATAAACCAATGAACAAAAGATATATAATCTTCTGTTTTATTTAAATAACTATAATATTCATCTTTAAACCTTTTTAGGTCTTCAGAAGAATATTTCTTAAAATACCATTGCCTAAATTGGGCATGTTTTTCTTGTTGAAATTCTTTATTAAGAATTTCTCTCATCTTACTTCCGGGGGATAAATCTATCATTATATATGGAAACTCATTTCTGATTGAGTAGGAGATTCTCTACTCTGTTCATAAATTCCTTCTGGAATTTTATTTTGGCTAATTCTAATTTCTTCTACATGTTCAGGAACTATAGATTCCTCTCTGAATTGAGAAGTCGAAGCTCTAGCTGAAACGCTCGGGGTAGTGATATAATCACTAGTAGAGGAATATCTAGCGGACCTAGTCCTAGGCATCCTAATAGTTCTTTGAGATGTAAATTTAATTTCTACATCTCCTTCAGTTGTTTGTATTATTTGATCAACTTCTTTGTTGACCTGAGGCTCAGGCTCTAGTTCTTGAGGAAGAGACCAAGTCTCTGGGAAGTCTATTTCTTTCCACTTAATCATTCTATTAGTGGCTATGTTAGAGGTTAACAAATTGGTTTGGACTATAGTAGTCGTCCCTAAAGGAGATATTTGTTTAGCCTTTGGGTTCAAAGTATTTAATACTTTGTAATAAATTCTATAGCAAATTGCTATAATTTCACTACCTGGTTTAAAATTATATCCATGGGTGTGTAATGTTAGTTGCATAGCATCTAACAAATGACTATCAGTTAAAGATAATGTCAAATTTGGAGCCACATCAAAATAGACGGGTCCATGGCATAAACTGGTTTCTATTAACGCAGCTAGAGATTGTTTAAAATCTCTACATCAGCCATCTCTAACAGAGGCCATAATACTCGTGTTTAAACCTAATAACGTTAAAGGTTTAAAGGCTATCTGAATTAATCCAATATGAATAAAATTATAGCTTTTAAAAGGAAATAAATCCTTCTTATTTAATAATCTAATTGTTTGATTAGAGTCAGTGACTCAAATGGTTTGTTCCATAGTTTTTATGACCTGTCTTGATTTAAAATCAAAGAATCCAATATTATAAATATGATCTAAGGGAACAGAGGGTATTACCCATTTATTCAATTTATCCAAATTCTTTGGATACTCAGCCAATTCGACATTTTTAACTAAATCATTAGGATGCTCATCATCCTCCAAATTATTCATTATAATGAAAGATAAGGCTAAAGCTGTTGTGGTGGATTGGACCTCTAAGTTACGTAAGTATGTTTATTTGTTACAAAAAAGTAAAAGTGCGAGGAATTACAATATTTTTGGTCATCTTTGCAAACGACTCACTCGTTTAACTGTCAACCAAAGGGACAGACGGATAAAATCCACGAAATCAAAGATGTGAAATATTTTTAGCAAAAATTTTCTTTTACGAGATCATCCAGAAAAGCTCCCATTTTTTCTTCCGGGATAAATGATGACATTTTAAGAAAACACTAAAAATATTCCGATTTTTTGACTTTTTTTTTTTTTTTTTTACATACTTGTTTTACTTAGAACATCCAACCTTCCACAACAGGAATTTAGCTAATAACAGACATAAATTAAAAGAAGAAGGTAAAAGGATGTACCTTAACCAGGGCTATAATCAAAAGTGGCTCTGATACCAACTATGCGGCAACTATGCGGAAGCAGATAAGAAAGCAGCAGTATGCGGAAGCAGATAAGAAAGCAGCAGTATTTAATTAATATAAGAAAAGGCTCAGCACATGAGCAAGTAGGAAGAAAAGAAAATGAAATCTTATTGCAGCGTACTGAATATCAATACAAAGCTCTCTTTTTATAGAGAGTTAGAGACACACTATTACACATGATAGAACTGAATTATTACAACATATATATATATATATATATATATATATATATATATAAATTGTTAGGCCGAATACACAGTTATAATCAAATAAGTATGAGAGAATAACAATAAGTTCTTAAAAGACTTTAAAAACTGTTTGGAATTAACTTCTCTCTCAGTGAAGTAAAATATCACAGAGAGCTGCTTAGGTTACAATGAAAGATATTGTGTTTCACGATCGATACTCCTCTAGGGTTAACCTAACTGTATTTATAAAATATACAGCTTCGTACAATTGATAATTGATTCTCCTATAAATCAACTATACAAATATTATCAATTATGATTGCTAAACGTCTTTCTAGTCAGCACGACTTCCTTTGACAGCTATCCAATCTTCAAAGATATCGCTTCCTTAATTATCTACAATAATTCTGTTACTGACCAGCAAACGCTTCTGTTCAACAGAGTTTAGCTGCTTCCTCTTGTCAGCATATAGCAAACTCTGTCGAGCTTCCAACTGTCAGAGTTTAACTAAACTATGACTGCTTCCAGTTTCAAGTTAAACTCTGTTTTTCCCTGTAAAACTCAAACACTGATATTAATCATATCAATTATATTTAACAATCTCCCCTAACTTGTTCATTAGTAAAAATGCACAAGTTAAAAGTAATTGATGTCAAAACAATTTTATACAAACACAGTGTTTATTCAAATAAGTATATATATATATATATATATATATATATATATATATTATTTTTTTTTCGGGTCGGGTTCGGGTTGGGTCAAATTTGCGACCCGAATCTGTTGAACGACATGAACCTGACCCGAAATCCGAAATTGTCAGCCCTACCCTTAAATATGTATTGAAAAGTTTTTAATCTCAGGATTCTTCCTGAGGTTATCCTCATACACATGAATCGCTTTAAGAATATGTTTTAGAATCTCATAAATTTTAGAAATTTGGTTTTGAATCTTAGTATAAAGGTTCAGAAATTATGCATGAATCTTTTTTATTATCCAATCAATGATTCAAATTTTGATTTCAAAGAATGTATAATGATAATTAAAATGTTAATATGTGCTTAATTCGTAAAAATAAGAAAAAAAAATTTAGAATCTTATTTTATATCTCAAGTTCTTTGATTCTCTTTTTAATTGATTTAAAACAATTTATATGAATTATTAGCAGGAAAAATATTCTCATTATATATTTACAGTTTTGATAATCTTAAAAATACCACAAACATATAAAAATAAAATCATTATGATTATAATCTTTAGGATTAAAAGTTATACTATTAAATATAATTTAATAACGTATTTTAAAGTCGTCACCCCTATCATAACATATGTAACGCCCCCAAATTCGGGGTCAGAAGATTTGGTCGTCACGCGAAAATCCTCAAAATAAAACATCTGTTTAATAATAACCATTCAGTTGTGATTGTCCAACACTGGAAATATAACATCTGTGACCCCAAATATACCAAGATCTTTAAGGTTATAGGGCTAGAAACAAGAATTCAAATTCCATTAGATAAAAAGTATTCCTTCTTTACAACATTCACTTTGATCAAACCTTAAACCACTGATGTAACTTCGATAAGAAGTACGCCAGGCCAACTAGACTACTACATAATAATAATAAATATTAGAACTCAATTATATAAAATAGATCTTACACTATATACAGACATCCTGAGCGAAGTCATCTTCGAAATAGCATCACGCTTCTTCTCTTTCTGAACTGTGCAGATAAGTCTCGCCAATTACCTTACTGAAATGTTAGAATTTAAAACAGCAAGTATGAGCGAAAGAAATGCTCACCAAGCGTATAAAATTTTTGATATAAAATCAGGATAAGTGGGGCATAAAATCAACTGAAATGTAAAACAATTTATAGAGAACCTGAATCAACAACTGTGATATAATTCAAACCATAACTGAAATCATTTGGCATGTCATAAAAATGAATCATTTTCCAACACACAATATATAATAGCCATTCTGGCGATATGGATTGAATATATATAACTGAAACACCATCGCCCCCTGATCAGGTTCAAAAGCAATGGGACCACTTTATAACTACCGGTACATTTCTATACCCATAGGTATAACGAGGATTTTTGGGGTACCCAAAATAGGCAAGTAATGTTAGCCTATACGAAGATGGTATGGTTACCATATCCTCCTTAAATATAGTTGGACCAACTACTCGATGTGGCCTCCTACGCTTTTCGATTTCCCAATTCAGTAGAGCAACTTCCGAATTCAACAGGAAATGCTTAGTTTTAAATACAGGTCACATCCCTATTATTTACTACGATAATAAGGATATGAGGAGTTTATCTTAAACAATTCATCCCATCAAGGATACCAATATCAAGTATCTGTTTTCGCACAGAAATATTTAAGAATCACAAATAGCTCTGAACAATAGCTATTTGTCATGATATGAATCAATGAAACATAAAAATAAACAGTGTTTAAGATGATCAAGGGGAAAAATACTTACATGATTATATGGATGATAAGTTCTGCTTTCTGGCTAAGGTTTCTCTCGCTTCTGTATATACTGCTGGTAAGCTCTCCACTAGCAAGGGTTTCCCTCGCTTCTACATTAAAATATTCTATTTTAAACAATTGGTTAGGTACAAGACCAAATACAAATCTAACCTCGGTTTTAGGGTCTACCCGTACGTTGTATCATTATCAAGTAATTAAAATAAACAAGTAATAACATGCACAGAGTCAATAAATATGTAATTCACAAAGCAGATATGACTCACCATATAAAAGAGCACTTAAAGTATTTTTAGAATATTTAACAAATATTTTTATAACCTTTAAACGAATTTTAAAGGATTTAAATAACCCTTTCGGAACTAAAAAGGATCATTAATAACCCTCTAGATAATTATTGGATCCTCAAAATATTTTAGTAAATATTTAATCCGGGTTTATAAATAATTTTAGAATTTTAAAATTATTTTTACAATTCCCGGATTAATTTTAGGATTAAAACAATTTTGTTTCACTTAAAACAAATAAATGAACTAATAATAAAGGATTTTAAAATAAATAATGAAAATAAAATAATAATTGGAAAATAAATAAATTATTTTTCTTTTCCAAAATAATTGAATCTGATTATTTTACATTATATTTAAATAATATTCAATTAATTAAATTAATTGATTAATATTAATTAACCAATCAATTTAAATTAATTAAAGTATTATCTAAATACATTTAAATTAATCAAATAAAATTAATTTAAGATAAAAATAATTTATTTAAAATTTTAAAATAGATTTCGAAATTAAAATAATTGTTTTCGAATTTTAAAAATATTTTTCGAATTTTTATAAATAAAAATCGAATTTATAAATAATTTTTGAAAATAAACCTTAGAATCATTTTTCAAAACTGACTTTTAGGTTTTGAAGATCAAAAGCTACTATTCATCACCACCTCCCACTTGAATACTCCAAGAAAATCACCGACGTTAATGGCGTAAGTTGCCGCCGGCGACCTTTCCAGCCAACTCCGACGAGCTCAAAAACAACTTTGTTTCACAGCATTTTGGCTTGAAATCTGCTCTATATTTACCCAGAAACATAACCTGCCCAACCAATTCAAGAACTAAGGCAAGCCCAACCGATTTCGGCCAAACTTCCAAAAAATCCGGCGAACTCACCAGCCAAACTCCGATAACGTTCTATATATCAAAATGAAGCTAAGGACTTCACCAATCTATATCAAGCATCAATAACGGCCGAAAATCATTCAAGAACCCAGAAAAGTCGAAATCAAATCTCACCCCCAAAAATTCGATTTTCATATTTAAGCTACTAAAATTCAAACAAAAATTATCATGATACTCTTGGGATCATAAGAAATCTATAGACACTAACTACATCAACAACAAATTAGTTAACAAGCCACAGTAATTTCAAGAAATTCGAATATTAAAATGAAAATCATGAATTCACGAATAACACATATTTGGATATACACAACTACAGAAACATGTAGTACATATCATGCCATTCCATATGAAGGATTTGAATAACAGAATCACCTTCAAAAGTGAGTTTGATTCTCAAGAACACCAAGAACTATTTTTCCACAATTTCCAGAAATTAAATTACAAAATTTGATTTTCTAATTATTTTGATAAATAAAAATAAATCAGCTGCTATTTATAGTAACCAGAAATTATTACTCCAAAAATATTTTTAATCCCTAATTAAAATTATTAAGCCTTAAAAATAATTTTTATGGGATAAAAATGTAAAATTTTTATTTTTAAACAAATATAATATAAATATCAAAATTTCTCGAAAATCATGAATATTACAAAAATTACAAAATAATGCATTTTTAAATATCCTATCATTATATAAAAAAATTTTTATCAAAAACAAGGCCTCGAATTCAATACAGGGGCTGAGTCCGGAAATTAAAATGCGAAATAACTGTATTATAAAAATTTAAAAATTACAGAAAAATAAAATAAAATATTCTATGCCACACAGAAGTCACATAACACGTACGAGATAATTTTCCTATTTAATAAAAATCATAACGTGTTTAAATGCATTAAAAAGAAACTAAAACACAATTAAATGAACTAAAAATATATTTTAATATAATAAATTACACATAATTTTTCCGGTCGTTACATGCTTCCCCCCTTATAAGGATTCCGTCCTCGGAATCAGCTAAGGCTACTAGTGGGGTTCTTAACTCCATCATCAACACTTACTTTACAAAACTAAGGATAGTGTTCCTTCGTAAATAACTTCTCCAAAATTTCAATTCAACTATAGGGTCTCTATCTGACACAATTATCACTGGAGTCTTACCACCCATCGTTATTCGTTTCAAATATGGCTCGACCAACTTTCCATTATCATAATATCCTTGAAATCGTTAACATATCACCGGTGTTTTAATCTCATCGTGATCCGCTTTTGCTCGTGGAAATCCCATTGCAAAGTCTTGATTCATTGTGTCGAGGTTGACTTATTCTAACCTGATTGACATACCTCCAAAACTTTTTATGATAACATAAATCATGAAATTTTGAAGAGAAATGATTCCACATTATAATGCACCACAATTATGGTTATCAATTTATGAAATTTTAAAGCAAACATTCTTTGAAATGGGAGAATAATTGAGAGATCAATATGAACCCGATGTTGCGTGTCTTAGCTTTGACATTTACAAATAAAGGTGGCCAGCCTTCTTGTGATACACAACACACCAGTGATGGCGTCTCATCCAACTTCTATCACACAGACAAATATACCCGGTGTCCCCTATAAATAGGGTTGTTCATCTCAATTGGAGTAGAGAAGCAGGAAAGGAATTCCAAAGGTGTTATTTTCCGAAAAGAAGAACCAGAAAGAAAGTACCGAACAAGTGGTACTATGTTGCAAATAAAGTTATTAAATATTGTAGAAAACAAAAAGTTGAAAGTCTCAGAAATTTGAAAGTAGGTTTCATAATAACATGTGAAACAATTGAAATTCAAAATGGAGATTAAACACAAGTGTCAAAATGGCACTGTTTAGAAAAGCAAATTCATCTTTTAAAGAATGCTTCCTTAGGAGGGATATCAAAATAATTCATAGAAAGGAAAGGTAATGCCAAGGTCTTTACTTATTCCTTTTTTGTCAGTTCCTTCGATAGCTCGTCATTCGATTTTAAGCTTCATCCTTTCCACGTTTTAAGGATATCAATATCGTATATTATCATTCATAATCATCTCAAGTGAGCACGTCATCTCGATTCGTAATGGTCTCTGAAGATTCCATCGTAGAAATCTCCATTCACAAACGGTCTATCCAGTTCAGGACAACTATCTCAAACGAGTACTCCAATCTTAACTTACTAATTGGTACTATATTCAATAGTCCAACACGAACTCTACATGAGTTCTGACGTTCCTTACTTAACTATACACACTCCTACACACTCTCGTTTCTAGTTTACTATAACCCTGCTCTGATACCAACTGTAACGCCCCCAAATCCGGGGTTAGAAGATTTGGTCGTCACGCGAAAATCCTCAAAATAAAACATCTGTTCAATAATAATCATTCAGTTGTGATTGTCCAACACTAGAAATATAATATTTGTGACCCCAAATATACCAAGATCTTTAAGGTTACAGGGCTAGAAACAAGAATCCAAATTCCATTAGATAAAAAGTATTCCTTCTTTACAACATTCACTTTGATCAAACCTTAAACCACTGGTGTAACTTCGATAAGAAGTACGCCAGGCCAACTAGATTACTTCATAATAATAATAAATATTAGAACTCAATTATATAAAATAGATCTTACACTAAATATAGACATCTTGAGCGAAGTCATCTTCGAAATAGCATCACGCTTCTTCTCTTTCTGAACTGTGCAGATAAGTCTCGCCAAATTACCTTACTGAAATGTTAGAATTTAAAACAGCAAGTATGAGCGAAATAAATGCTCAGCAAGCGTTTAAAAATTTTGATATAAAATCAGGATAAGTGGGGCATAAAATCAACTAAAATGTAAAACAATTTATAGAGAAACTGAATCAACAACTTTGATATAATTCAAACCATAACTGAAATCATTTGGCATGTCATAAAAATGAATCATTTGCCAACACACAATATATAATAGCCATTCTGGCGATATGGATTGGATATATATAACTGAAAAACCATCGCCCCCTGATCAGGTTCAAAAGCAATGGGACCACTTTATAACTACCGGTACATTTCTATACCCATAGGTATAACAAAGATTTCTGGGGTACCCAAAATAGGCAAGTGATAAGTGGATTTTATATCAACTTGGAACATTCTAATTCGGCTTAAATTGATTGCTTTGGCCTCAAGTTTGTGGTAGTTTTGATGTGTTTTGCTTAATTGTGCAGGGTTGAAGAAATGTCGATTAAAGGTGTAGTTTCCGTCGTTATTTGGATTTGATTTATGATATGGAATGAAGAATGGAGGCTAAGGTCAACTACCAAGAAGTATACAAGTCATTAAGGATGAAAGACGGAAGCTCATGCAAAAGGAACGGAAGAAAAAGCTTAAAAATCGAAGAAAAATCAATTTTCGCAGATCGGGACCAAGCCGGGAGCCCCAATTGGCGCCCCAGCCTTGTTTTATGCAGTTTGGACCGGCGCTCCAGGCGCGGGACGGCGCCCCAGCGCTGCGGGTGTGCGGGTAAAAAAATCAGCCAGAATTTCTGATTTTGTTTTGGCCATATCTTGAGTTCTAGAAGTCCGTTTTGGACGATCTTACTGTCCACGCGAAGATAACGAGATTCTATATCATTCTAAAGTGGTCCAGAGGTCCAATTACAGCTGGAACGTTCCAGAATTACTGAAGAAAAGATAGCTGCGAATTTTCCTTTAAAACTGAATCAGTTTAGGAAACGTACTTCTATTATAATTCTGATTTGGTATTTCTTGCTGGGCAAGATGTCTAGAGTCTATATAAACACATCCAACCCTTGTAAATTGTATCATTTACACAATTAGACAATTAGACAATTAGATATCTTGTACATAATATAGCTTAGATCTGCAAGGGAGAAAAGGAGAGAAGGATTCAACGCTCGTGACAAGCAACGGATCTAGATCTACTACATCTTTTGTATCATAGATTTGTTTTCTCAACTCTTGTTTTATTAATATTATTACTTTCTTTCATATCTTGTCTTCTATCATGGTTTCATCAGATCCCATGATGACGAGCGGTTCGATATGAGCTAATTGTTGTCATGGGATTCTAACGGAGTTATCTATGTAGCTTAGTAGTTTGTATGCTTTAAAGATTTATGTGTGGTGAATTCTTGATATCCTCGTATGGTTGTGTTTCATGTATTTAGATGAGTCATGAACATCTAATATGTTAATCTCTTGCTAAACGAGAGTGGATCTTGAGATTTAGAACTTGCCATGCTAGCATAGGATAGGTTGATATTATTATCATGATTTGTGGCATACATAGAGATATGATGCTACCCTATGTGATCTATGTGGATAACTTGTGCTTAAACCTTTATGTTTTCAAATTCTATAGAGATATAGGGTCTAAACATATTTGGTGTCTACCCATCTTTTATCTCTTTTGTGGATGCATGCATAGTTTGGTATTAGTATACCGAGAGGTAGCTTTTACTTGTTTCGTGTTATCCGATCAGATATCAAAACCATCGTATGTATTGATTAAAGGCATCAACTCTAAGTGAAGTAGATGATGAAGTTAGGATTCCATGTTTTCTCGCATATAAGTAATTAAATTTTAATTCTCATTAGTTAGTAATTTTAGTTTGTTAAATTGTATCCTAGTTAATTATAGTTGGTAAAAACTTAATCTTGTTATTTGTCTTAGCAGTGAATAATAATCATACATTGTTGCATAGGTGCATCTACTGAATTAAAACCATAACCAGATCTCTGTGGGAACAAACTTGACTTCTATCTATATTACTTGTGACCACGTACGCTTGCGTGATATTGTGTTAACAGCAAGTAATGTTAGCCCATAGGAAGATGGTATGGTTACCATATCCTCCTTAAATATAGTTGGACCAACTACTCGATGTGGCCTCCTACGCTTTACCATTTCCCAATCCAATAGAGCAACTTCCGAATTCAACAGGAAATGCTTAGTTTAAATACAGGTCACATCCCTATTATTTACTACGATAATAAGGATATGAGGAGTTTATCTTAAACAATTCACCCCATCAAGGGTACCAATATCAAGTATCTGTGTTCGCACAAAAAAAATTTAAGAATCACAAATAGCTCTGAACAATAGCTATTTGTCATGATATGAATCAATGAAACATAAAAATAAACAGTGTTTAAGATGATCAAGGGGGAAAATACTTGCCTGGTTATATGGCTGATAAGTTCTGCTTTCTGGCTAAGGTTTCTCTTGCCTCTGTATATAGACCTGGCAAAATGGGTCTGGATACGAAAACCGAACCGAAATATGTAGAACCGAATCCGAAATTGGATCCGAAATAGATTATCCGAAATTTTATCCGAAACCGAAACAATCCGAATCGAACCGAAACTGGTTCAATTTAATCAAATCCGATAATGATCCGAAAACCGATTTGACCCGATCCGAAAATTAACCGAACCGGAAATTTAACCAAAAATTATCCGAAATACTGTATCCAATGATGACCATGTATCCGATTATAATCAGAACCGATCAAATCCGAATAAAAATTTACCTGAACCGAGTATGACTTGAATCCGATGTAAATCCGAAACTAAAAATAACTGAATCGAAAAATATCCGATAAAATAAATTTATATAGATTAATATTTTCTTGACCTTTATTTGTTTAGTTTTGTCAATTTTTATATTTTCTGATTTGCTATATATTTATTATTGTCATTGAATATTGCTTACGATATTTTGTATATAATAATATTTTAATTCAATTTGCAAATATAAATTAATAAATTCTGCACATATTTAGTAAAAAAAAAATTCTGCATATTCTGGGCAGAAATTAAAGTGCATTCACTTATCCGATTAAAGTGCATATTCTGGGCAGAAATAATTTTAAAAAAATAAAATCAACAATCCGTGACAAGACAATAGTTACGAGTATTAATCAATTCGGCAGTTGACTACTAAGATCTCCAACCAAATTAATAATTTATTTTTTGAAAATTTGGGAATATCACTATATTAGATATATCTTGAGATCCGTACGGTTGGATCGTCGAGAAATAATTTTTAAAAAATAGAATCAACAATCCGTGACAAAGAACTAGTTACGAGTACTAGTCAATTCGGTAGTTGACTACTAAGGTCTCCAACCAAATTAATTTTTTATTTTTTGAAAATTTGGGAATATCACTAGATTAGATATATCTTGAGATCCGTACGGTTGGATCTTCGATAAATAATTTTTAAAAAATAGAATCAACAATACGTGACAAAGTACTACTTACGAGTACTAGTCAATTCGGTAGTTGACTACTAAGATCTCAAACCAAATTAATTTTTTATTTTTTGACAATTTGGGAATATCACTGGATTAGATATATCTTGAGATCCGTACGGTTGGATCGTCGAGAAATAATGTTTAAAAAATAGAATCAACAATTCGTGACAAAACACTAGTTACTAGTACTGGTCAATTCGGTAGTTGACTACTAAGATCTCCAACCAATTACTTTTTTATTTTTTGAAAATTTGGGAATATCTCTAGATTAGATATATCTTGAGATCCGTACGGTTGGATCGTCGAGAAATAATTTTTAAAAAATAGAATAAACAATCCGTGACAAAGCTTTAGTTACAAGTACTAGTCAATTCAGTAGTTGACTACTAAGATATCCAACCAAATTAGTTGACTACTAAGATCTCCAACCAATTAATTTTTTATTTTTTAAAAATTTGGGAATATCTCTAGATTAGATATATCTTGAGATCCGTACGGTTGGATCGTCGAGAAATAATTTTTAAAAAATAGAATCAACAATCCGTGACAAAGCACTAGTTACAAGTACTAGTCAATTCAGTAGTTAACTACTAAGATATCCAACCAAAATCATTTTTTATTTTTTGAAAATTTGGGAATATCACTAAATTAGATATATATTGAGATCCGTACGGTTGGATCGTCGGGATATATTTTTTTAAAAATAGAATCAACAATCCGTGACAAAACACTAGTTATGAGTACTAGTCAATTCGGTAGTTGACTACTAAGATCTCTAACCAAATTAATTTTTTATTTTTTGAAAATTTGGGAATATCACTAGATTAGATATATCTTGAGATCCGTACGGTTGGATTGTCGAGAAATAATTTTTAAAAAATAGAATCAACAATCCGTGACAAAGCCCTAGTTACGAGTACTAGTCAATTCGATAGTTGACTATTAAAATCTCCAACCAAATTAATTTTTTATTTTTTGAAAATTTGGGAATATTACTAGATTAGATATATCCTGAGATCCGTACGGTTGGATCGTCGAGAAATAATGTTTAAAAAATAGAATCAACAATTCGTGACAAAGCACTAGTTACGAGTACTAGTCAATTCGGTAGTTGACTACTAAATCTCCAACCAAATTATTTTTTTATTTTTTTAAAATTTGGTAATATCACTAGATTAGATATATCTTAAGATCCGTACGGTTGGATCGTCGAGAAATTATTTTTAAAAAATAAAAACAACAATCCGTGACAAAGCACTAGTTACGAGTACTAGTCAATTCAATAGTTGACTACTAAAATCTCCAAGAAAATTAATTTTTTATTTTTTAAAAGTTTGGGAATATCACTAGATTTGATATATCTTGAGATCCGTATGGTTGGATCGTCGAGAAATAATTTTTAAAAAATATAATCAACAATCCGTGACAAAGCACTAGTTACGAGTACTAGTCAATTCAGTAGTTGACTACTAAGATATCCAACCAAATTAATTTTTTATTTTTTGAAACTTATATTATATCACTAAATTAGATATATCTTGATATCCGTACGGTTGGATCGTCGAGATATATTTTTTAAAACATAGAATCAACAATCCGTGACAAAGCACTAGTTACGAGTACTAGTCAATTCGGTAGTTGACTACTAAGATCTCAACCCAAATTAATTTTTTATTTTTTAAAAATTGGGAATATCACTAGATTTGATATATCTTGAGATCCGTACGGTTGGATCGTCGAGAAATAATTCTTAAAAATAGAATAACATTCCGTGACAAAACACTAGTTACGAGTACTAGTCAATTCGGTAGTTGACTACTAAGATCTCCAACCAAATTAATTTTTTATTTTATGAAAATTTGGAAATATTACTAGATTAGATATATCTTGTGATCCGTACGGTTGGATCGTCGAGAAATAATTCTTAAAAATAGAATAACAATCGGTGACAAAACACTAGTTACGAGTACTAGTCAATTCGGTAGTTTACTAATAAGATCTCCAACCAAATTAATTTTTATTTTATGAAAATTTGGGAATATTACTAGATTAGATATATCTTGAGATCCGTATGGTTGGATCGTTGAGAAATAATTTTTAAAAAATAGAATAACAATCCGTGACAAAACACTCGTTACGGGTACTAGTCAATTCGGTAGTTGACTACTAAGATTTCCAACCAAATTAATTTATTTATTTTTGAAAATTTGCGAATATCACTAAATTAGATATATTTTGACATCCGACAGTTGGATCGTCGAGAAATATTTTTTTCAAAACGAAACAAAAAGCCGTAACAAAGCACTAGTTACTAGTACTAGTCAATTTAGTTGTTCATTGCTAAGATCTCAAGCCAAAATAATTTTTTGGTTTTTGGAAAATTTGGGTACATCAAAAAATTAGATATATCTCGACAATCCGATCTGAACCGAATGTTCCTACATCCAAACAAAATCCGATCCGAACAGTAAAAATCCGAAAAAGAACCGAACCCAATTTGATCCGATCTTAATCCAAAATTTATCCGAATTTTACCCGAACCGAATCAGATCCGATCCGAACCGAACATGCTCTAAATGGTACCTTAACCGAAAGTGGATCCGAACCGAATCAGATCCGATCCGAACCGAACAGGCTCTAAATAGTACCTTAACCGAAAGTGGATCCGATCCGAAGCAGATCCAATCTGAAACCGACCCGTTTACCCGAACTGCCAGGTCTATCTGTATATACTGCTGATAAGCTCTCCACTAGCTAGGGTTTCCCTCGCTTCTACATTAAAATAATCTATTTTAAACAATTTGTTAGGTACAAGACCAAATACAAATCTAACCTCGGTTTTAGGGTCTACCCTTACGTTGTATCATTATCAAGTAATTAAAATAAACAAGTAATAAAATGCACAGAGTCAATAAACATGTAATTCACATAGCAGATATGACTCACCATATAAAAGAGCACTCAAAGTACTTTTAGAATATTTAAACAAATATTTTATAACCTTTAACGAATTTTAAAGGATTTAAATAACCCTTTCTGAACTAAAAAGGATCATTAATAACCTTCTGGATAATTATTGGATCCTCAAAATATTTTAATAAATATTTAATCCGGGTTTATAAATAATTTTAGAATTTTAAAATTATTTTTACCCTCCCGGATTAATTTTAGGATTTAAAACAATTTTGTTTCACTTAAAACAAATAAAGGAACTAATAATAAAGGATTTTAAAATAAATAATGAAAATAAAATAATAATTGGAAAATAAATAAATTATTTTTCTTTTCCAAAATAATTGAATCTGATTATTTTTCATTATATTTAAATAATATTCAATTAATTAAATTAATTTATTAATATTAATTGACCAATGAATTTAAATTAATTAAAGTATTATCTAAATAAATTTAAATTAATCAAATAAAATTAATTTCGGATAAAAATAATTTATTTAACATTTTAAAATAGTTTTCGAAATTAAAATAATTTTTTTCGAATTTAAAAATATTTTTCCAATTTTTATAAATAAAAATCGAATTTATAAATAATTTTGAAAATAAATTTCAGAATCAATTTTCAAAACTGATTTTTAGGTTTTGAAGATCAAAAGCTACTATTCATCACCACCTCCCACTCGAATACTCCAAGAACATCTCCGGCGTTAATGGGAGAAGTCACCGCCGGCGACCTTCCAGCCAACTCCGGCGTTTCATAGCATTTTTGCTTGAAATATGCTCTATATTTACCGAGAAACATAACTTGCCCAACCAATTCAAGAACTAATGCAAGCCCAACCAATTCCGGCCAAACTTCAAAAAAATCCAACGAACTCACCGGCAAAACTCCGATAACGTCCATTTCTAAACCAAATCGAATGTTCTATATATCAAAATGAAGCTAAGGACTTCACCAATCTATATCAAGCATCAATAACAGCAGAAAATCATTCAAGAACCCAGAAAAGTGGAAATCAAATCTCACCCCAAAAATTCGATTTTCATATTTAATCTACTAAAAATCAAACAAAAATTATCATGATACTCCTGGGATCAGAAGAAATCTATAGACACTAACTACATCAACAACAAATCAGTTAACAAGCCACGGTAATTTCAAGAAATTCGTGTTGGAGTTAGTTTTAGTCAAGTTGAATAAGTCTCCTAAGTTTCAGGAGTCAAGTCAGTTGTTTTTTCATTCTCTTAGTTCAGTTCCTATTTTATCTCAGTTCTTAGTTTATCTCTTTTCAGTTAGATTGTAATCGTTATCTTCATTGGCTATTTAAAGCCTTTCCTTATTGCTAATAAAATATCGAAGCATTTACAAGTTTTACATATAGTTAACAAATTTGGTATCAGAGCTAGAGTGAGAGAGTGAGGCACTAATAGTGAGTGCAATGGGTGAATCTAGCAGTTCTACACAACCGTGCATACCGAAGTTTGATGGGGATTACGATCATTGGAGCCTTCTCATGGAGAATCTTCTGAGATCGAAGGAGTACTTAAGTGTTGTAAAGGATGGTGTGGAAGAATCAGCCAAGGAGGAGGAGCTGACTGAGGTGCAACGGAAGAGTCTTGCTGAAGCAAGGCTAAAGGATCTGAAGACAAAGAATTATTTGTTCAGTGCGATTGACAAATCAATTCTCAAAACCATCACTTTGAATGAGACGTCAAAGCAGCTGTGGGACTCTATGAAAACTAAGTATCAAGGGAGTGCATGCGTGAAACGTGCACAGTTGCAGACTTTGAGGAGAAGTTTTGAACTTTTGGAGATGAAAACTGGAGAATCCATCACTGATTACTTCACGAGGGTAATGATAGTGGCCAATGATATGAGGAACTGTGGAGATGACATGCAAGATGTCAAAATAGTGGAAAAGATCTTGCGTACGTTGACTGAGAATTTCAACTACATAGTGTGTTCAATTGAAGAGTCCAAGGATATTGATGCTCTTTCTGTTGACGCATTACAAAGCTCATTGTTAGTACATGAGCAAAAGATGAAGAAACATAACAATGTGGTAGAAGAGCAAGTACTGAAAGTCACGTATGAAGATCGAGGTAGCAGAGGTAGAGGAAGAAGTTACGGTCGTGGTAGAGGAAGAGGAAGGTTTAATAAGGCAACTGTAAAATGTTACCGATGCCAAAAATTCAGACATTTTCAATACGAATGTCCCATAGAGGAAAATGTAAACTATGCAGAGATCGCTGAAGAGGAAGATGTACTACTAATGGCATGCACGCCAATTCAAGAAGAAAAGGAAGAAATATGGTTCTTAGACTCAGCTTGTTCCAACCAAATGAGCGGAGACAAGGCCTGGTTCTCTAAGCTTGATGAAAGCTTTCGATGCTCAGTGAAACTAGGAGACAACTCACTCTTGCCAGTGATCGGAAAAGGTGATGTGAATCTACGTATTAATGGAAGATCACATGTAATCACAGATGTGTATTTGGTGCCAGATCTGACAAGCAATCTTGTAAGCTTAGGACAGTTGGTACAAAAAGGATGTGGGATTCTAATGCATCATGGAGTTTGTAAGATATATCATCCTAAAAAGGGACTGGTGATACAAACAAAGATGACAGCGAACAGGGTGTTTAAAGTCATGGCATCCAAAGGAAACTCCATTACAACTGGAGAATGTTTGAAAATCTCAACGACAGACGACCTGCAACTTTGGCATAGAAGGTATGGGCATCTAAACTATAAAGGCTTAAGAATATTGAAGTTTTAGAACATGGTGAAAGGGATTCCATACCTTAACACACAAGAAGCAGACAAGTGTGTAAGCTGTTTGGTAGGAAAGCAACATCGCAAGAGTATACCAAAGAAGAGCATATGGCGAGCATCACGTAAACTGCAATTGGTACACTCTGACATTTGTGGCCCCATTTCTCCAACGTCCAACAGTGGCAAAAGGTACATTCTTACCTTCATTGATGACTTTAGCAGGAAGATATGGATCTATTTCTTGTCACTCAAGTCGGAAGCTCTTGTTTATTTCAAAAATTTCAAAAGTTTGGCCGAAAGAGAAAGTAAAGAAGCGTTGGTATTTTTGAGAACAGATCGAGGTGGGGAATTCACATCCAATGAATTTAATGTTTACTGCGAAGAAGTTGGAATCAGTAGGCAACTCACCACTGCGTTCACTCCGCAACAAAATGGAGTTGTCGAGCGGAAAAATAGGACAATTATGGAGATGGTCAGATGTATTCTAAATGACAAAGAAGTTCCAAGGAAGTTCTGGGCTGAAGCAGCGAGATGGGCCGTACATGTGCTAAATCGAAGTCCAACCACAGTGATAGAAGGAAAAACGCCTGAAGAAATGTGGAGTGGGATAAAACCTACAGTGGATTATTTCAGAGTATTCGGTTGTATAGCACATACTCTTGTTCCAGACCAGAGAAAAACAAAGCTTGATGATAAAAGTAATATGTGTGTTCTCAATGGATTTAGCAGTGAATCAAAGGGATATCGCCTATATAATCCAAAGACAGAGAAAATTATAACAAGCAGTGATGTAGTTTTTGAAGAAGATAAAGGCTGGGATTGGGGACAGAGAACAAAGGGAGAACACCTGATTTATGAAGATTCAGAAGCAGAAGAAGACATTGAAGAAACAGGTCAAGAACTTGAAAAAGAACAGAACAACGAAGAAAATGGGCAAGATACAGAACCAGATCAAGATGTAGTAACACCTGTTTAAGCCTCAACACCTGTGACTCAGAGAATAAGAAGAAAGCCAACTTATTTGATGGATTACGAGACTGAGGGAGAAGAGGAAGAAGAGATGGCTAGTCTTGTAATGTTTGCATCAGTTGAAGATCCAGTAAAGTTTGAAGAAGCCAGAAAAGAAGGAAAATGTATAAAGGCTATGGAAACTGAACTGGAGTCAACAGAGAAAATGATACTTGGTTCCTGACGGATCTTCCAAAAGGAGCAAAGAAAATCGGAGTTAAATGGGTGTATAAAACAAAGCGGAATGAGAGAGGAGAAGTAGACAAATATAAAGCAAGGTTGGTGGTCAAAGGCTATGCTCAAAAGGAAGGGGTAGATTATAATGAAGTTTTTGCTCCGGTAGCAAGGTGGGATACCATTCGTATGATACTAGCTGTGGCAGCTCAGAAGAACTGGAGTGTTGAAAGGCATATGACACAGCCTATTTGTAGTTCGAGGACTCAACTCAACTTAAACTTAGATTGTAATAAGTAAATAACTTTAACTGTCACAGGAATCTCAGAAGATACTATCTGTCAGAAGAAAAACCCTAAAATCAATCTATAGTTTTGATGTTTTACACTGGAAGAAGCTCAGATTGTTGATCAAGCCTCGGTATAGCATAAAAGAAGTGGATTTATTTCTAAGACAGAGATTTCTAGAGTGACAGGTTCAGACAGAATACAGTGGAGTACAAGAAGGACAAAGAGATGAGAAGAAAAATGAATCACATTTTTAATGTGAAAATTAAAGGACAGTCATTGAAGTTGTCGTTCATGAACCAGACCGTGCATGGAACGTCAACAAAATATTCAGTGGTATTCCTTTATTACTTTCAGTGATTCAGAAAAGAAGTAAGACAATCCAAGGATATATAATTATTCTTCTTTAATTAATTTAAATCAAGTAGTCAATTTAATTAATAAATTAATTCATCAAGAATTAATTCATTAATTAAATTAATTAAATCTGAATAATTATTATTTAAGTAAGTTTAAATTGAAATGATTATTTATTAATCAGTTTAATTTAAAACTGAAAAAATGAACTAGCAAGACAATTTGTGATTGTCTTGCCGATTGTCTTGAAGAAGGAAATCAATAAAGCAAGACAATCTCTGATTGTCTTGCCGATTGTCTTGGTAATGATTATTCTCAACAGCTTTAAAAAGGAGAATAAAAATCTGATTTGATTGTCTTGACGATTGTCTTGACAGTTCAAATCAGATTGTCTTGATAATGATTAAAAAGGAAAAGCTTCAGACAGATTGATAATTATTGATAAAGCAAGACAAATATCTCAGAATTTGATTGTCTTACCGATTGTCTTGGAAGAACCTGATTGTCTTGCCGATTGTATTGCCTATTGTCTTGGCAGTACAAAATTGATTGTCTTGGAAGAACAGTTTGTCTTGCCTATTGTCTTGACAGTTATAATTGAAGAAAAAGAGGCAGTAGACAATATATATGAAGACACAGGCGACACATATCAATATAGACAAGAATATTACATTCAAGAAAAAGGCAATTTTCTTTCTTCTCTCTCATCAAGAACACAACCTGCAGGAGCAGAAAAATTCATAGAAAATCAAGTTCATCTTATTTTTAATATCTGATCCGATAGAACTTGTTTACTTGATACTCTTGTACTATTAGCGAGTTTTTACTCCTAATCTATATCTTGATTTTTATTAACAAATCTTGAAAAATTCATGTCGAATTTTCTAATTTGTTTTTATTAACTAGATATAATTTATGTACTGTATTTGTAACAAACCCCTCAAGTTAATATAATTTTATATTCAACTTGAATTTTGTTTCATTTAATTCCGCTCAAATTTGTCAAAATATAAATTAAATTTATCTGGACAAATTTCGATTAAACAGTACTGTTTGTATTCAACCCCCCCTTCTACAAACATATTGGACCTAACAAGTGTTTACCAGTTAGACGTTAAGAGTGCTTTCTTGTACGGCGAGCTTACTGAAGAAGTGTTTGTGGAGCAGCCACAAGGATACGTGAGAAAGGGTGAAGAACATAAGGTGTACAAGCTGTTGAAAGCTTTGTATGGGCTAAAACAAGCTCCTAGGGCTTGGTACAGAAAGATTGAAGCTTATTTTGTCAGAGAAGGATTCAGAAGATGCGAGTATGAATACACACTGTTTGTCAAAGAAGAAGGTAATAAAATTCTCATTGTTAGTCTCTATTTTGATGATCTGATTTTCACAGGAAATGATGAAACAATGCTTAAACATTTTAAGTCTTCTATGAAAAGGGAATTTGAGATGACTGATTTAGGAAAAATGAAATATTTCTTGGGTGTTGAGGTCATACAAGACAGTGATGGGATTTTTATTAGTCAAAGGAAATATGCTAAGGAGATTCTAGAAAGGTTTAATCTGCAGAATGCAAATCATGTGAAGAATCCCATCGTGCCAGGGGTTAAGTTGACTGAGGATGGAGATGAAAACCGAGTTGACAGCACATTGTACAAGCAGCTAGTTGGAAGCCTAATGTACATCACAACAACACGTCCAGACTTAATGTTTGTTGTGTGCTTACTGAGTCGATACATGTCGGATCCTAGAGAAAAGCATATGCAAGCAGCTAAACGTGTGTTAAGATACATCAAAGGTACGCTTGGTTTTGGTGTGTTTTATAAGAGAGGCCTAACAGAAGATTTGATGGTATACATAGAAGTGATTATGCTGGTGACATAGACACTAGACGCAGTACTAGTGGTTATGCATTCTTGTTAAGTGGGGGAGCAGTTGCTTGGGCATCAAAGAAACAACCGGTGGTAACTTTGTCCACTACGGAAGCTGAGTTTATAGCTGCAGCATATTGTGCGTGTCAATGCGTGTGGATGAGAAGAATTCTGGAAGTGTTAGGTGTGATGCAGCCAGGTTGTACTACAATTCAGTGTGATAACAGTTCTACCATAAAATTATCTAAGAATCCAGTTATGCATGGTCGTAGCAAACATATTGACGTCAGGTTCCATTTTCTGAGGGATCTTACTAAGGATGAAGTTATGAAGCTAGTACGTTGTAGTTCAAATGATCAGGTAGCTGACATTTTAACTAAGCCTTTGAAGTTGGAGACTTATGTTCGTTTAAGAGAGAAGCTTGGAATGTGTGAAAGATTAAACTGAAACTATCGTTTTCAGTTTAGGGGAGGCAATGTTGGAGTTTGTTTTAGTCAAGTTGAATAAGTCTCCTAAGTTTCAGGAGTCAAGTCAGTTGTTTTTTCATTCTGTTAGTTCAGTTCCTAGTTTATCTCTAGTTTATCTCAGTTCTTAGTTTATCTCTTTTTAGTTAGATTGTAATCGTTATATTCATTGGCTATTTAAAGCCTTTCCTTATTGCTAATAAAATATCGAAGCATTTACAAGCTTTTGCATATAGTTAACAATTCGAATATTAAAATGAAAATCATGAATTCACGAATAAAACATATTTGGATGTACACACCTACAGAAACATGTAGTACATATCATGCCATTCAATTTGATTACCCATATGAAGGATTTGAATAACAGAATCACCTTCAAAAGTGAGTTTGATTCTCAAGAACACCAAGAACAATTTTTCCAAAATTTCCAGAAATTAAATTAGAAAATCTGATTTTCTAATTATATTGATAAATAAAAATAAATCAGCTGCTATTTATAATAACCAAAAATTAATACCCCAAAAATATTTTTAACCACTAATTAAAATTATTAAGCCTTAAAAATAATTTTTACGGGATAAAAATGTAAAATTTTAATTTTTAAACAAATATAATATAAATACCAAAATTTCCCGAAAATCATGAATATTACAAAAATTACAAAATAATGCATTTTTAAATATCCTATCATTATATAAAAATAATTTTATCAAAAACAAGGCCTCGAATTCAGTACAGGGGCCGGGTCCGGAAATTACAATGCAAAATAACTGTATTATAAAAATTTCAAAATTACATAAAAATAGAATAAAATATTCTATGCCACACAGAAGTCACATAACACGTATGAGATAATTTTCCTATTTAATAAAAATCATAACGTGTTTAAATGCTTTAAAAAGAAATTAAACACAATAAAATGAACTAAAAATATATTTTAATATAATAAATTACATGTAATTTTTCCGTTCGTTACATTATACCAACTATAACGCCCCCATCAGAAGATTTGGTCGTCACGCGAAAATCCTCAAAATATAATAATAATCATTCAGTTGTGATTGTCCAACACTAGAAATATAATATTTGTGACCCCAAATATACCAAGATCTTTAAGGTTATAGGGCTAGAAATAAAAATCCAAATTCCATTAGATAAAAAGTATTCATTCTTTACAACATTCACTTTGATCAAACCTTAAACCACTAGTGTAACTTCGATAAGAAGTACGCCAGGCCAACTAGACGACTACATAATAATAATAAATATTAGAACTCAATTATATAAAATAGATCTTACACTAAATACAGACATTCTGAGTGAAGTCATCTTCGAAATAGCATCACGCTTCTTCTCTATCTGAACTGTGCAGATAAGTCTCGCCAAATTACCTTACTGAAATGTTAGAATTTAAAACAGCAAGTATGAGCGAAAGAAATGCTCAGCAAGCGTATAAATTTTTGATATAAAATCAGAATAATTGGGGCATAAAATCAACTGAAATGTAAAACAATTTATAGAGAAACTGAATCAACAACTATGATATAATTCAAACCATAAATGAAATCATTTGGCATGTCATAAAAATGAATCATTTGCCAACACACAATATATAATAGCCATTCTAGCGATATGGATTGGATATATATAACTGAAACACCATCGCCCCCTGATCAGGTTCAAAAGCAATGGGACCACCTTATAACTACCGGTACATTTCTATACCCATAGGTATAACGAGGATTTCTGGGGTACCCAAAATAGGCAAGTAATGTTAGCCTATAGGAAGATGGTACGACTACCATATCCTCCTTAAATATAGCTCAACCAACTACTCGATGTGGCCTCCTACGCTTTACCATTTCCCAATCCAATAGAGCAACTTCCGAATTCAACAGGAAATGCTTAGTTTTAAATACAGGTCACATCCCTATTATTTACTACGATAATAAGGATATGAGGAGTTTATCTTAAACAATTCACCCCATCAAGGATACCAATATCAAGTATCTGTGTTCGCACAAAAATATTTAAGAATCACAAATAGCTCTGAACAATAGCTATTTGTCATGATATGATTCAATGAAACATAAAAATAAACAATGTTTAAGTTGATCAAGGGGGAAAAATACTTGCCTGGTAAGTTCTGCTTTCTGGCTAAGGTTTCTCTCGCCTCTGTATATACTGCTGGTAAGCTCTTCACTAGCAAGGGTTTCCCTCGCTTCTACATTAAACTATTCTATTTTAAACAATTGGTTAAGTACAAGACCAAATACAAATCTAAACTCGGTTTTAGGGTCTACCCGTACGTTGTATCATTATCAAGTAATTAAAAAAACAAGTAATAACATGCACATAGTCAATAAACATGGCATTCACATAGCAGATATGACTCACCATATAAAATTGCACTCAAAGTATTTTTAGAATATTTAACGAATATTTTTATAACCTTTAAACGAATTTTAAAGAATTTACGTAACCCTTTCTGAACTAAAAAGGATCATTAATAACCCTTTGGATGATTATTGGATCCTCAAAATATTTTATTAAATATTTAATCCGGATTCATAAATAATTTTAGAATTTTAAAACTATTTTTACCCTCCCGGATTAATTTTAGGATTTAAAACAATTTCGTTTCACTTAAAACAAATAAAGGAATTAATAATAAAGGATTTTAAAATAAATAATGAAAATTAAATAATAATTGGAAAATAAATAAATTATTTTTATTTTCCAAATAATTGAATCTGATTATTTTCCATTATATTTAAATAATAATCAATTAATTAAATTAATTGATTAATATTAATTAACCAATCAATTTAAATTAATTAAAGGATTATCTAAATAAATTTAAATTAATCAAATAAAATTAATTTCGGATAAAAGTAATTTATTTAAAATTTTAAAATAATTTTTGAAAATAAATCTCAGAATCATTTTTCAAAACTGATTTTTAAATTTTGAAGATCAAAAGCTACTATTCATCACCACCTCCCACTTGAATGCTCCAAGAACATCACCGGCGTTAATGGAAGAAGTTGCCGCCGGCATTTTTCCGGCCAACTCCTGCGAGCTCAAAAACAACTTTGTTTCACAGCGTTTTTGCTTGAAATCTGCTCTATATTTACCCAGAAACATAACCTGCCCAACCAATTCAAGAACTAATGCAAGCCCAGGCCAAACTCCGATAACGTTCATTTCTGAACCAAATCGAACGTTCTATATATCAAAAGGAAGCTAAGGACTTCACCAATCTATATCAAGCATCAATGACAGCAGAAAATCATTCAAGAACCCAGAAAAGTCGAAATCAAATCTCACCCACAAAAATTCGATTTTCATATTTAAGCTACTAAAAATCAAACAAAAATTATCATGATATTCCTGGGATCATAAGAAATCTATGGACACTAACTACATCAACAACAAATTAGTTAACAAGCCACAGTAATTTCAAGAAATTCGAATATTAAAATGAAAATCATGAATTCACGAATAAAACATATTTGGATATACACACCTATATAAACATGTAATACATATCATGCCATTCAATTTGACTACCCATATAAAGGATTTGAATAACAGAATCACCTTCAAAAGTGAGTTTGATTCTCAAGAACACCAAGAACAATTTTTTCAGAATTTCCAGAAATTAAATTAGAAAATCTGATTTTCTAATTATTTTGATAAATAAAAATAAATCAGCTGCTATTTATAGTAACCAGAAATTAATACCCCTAAAATAATTTTAATCCCTAATTAAAATTATTAAGTTTTAAAAATAATTTTTATGGGATAAAAATGTAAAATTTTTATTTTTAAACAAATATAATATAAAACCAAAATTTCCCGAAAATCATGAATATTACAAAAATTACAAAATAATGCATTTTTAAATATCCTATCATTATATAAAAATAATTTTATCAAAAACAAGGTCTCGAATTCAATAAGGGGGGCTGGGTCGGGAAATTAAAATGCGAAATAACTGTATTATAAAAATTTAAAAATTACAGAAAATAGAATAAAATATTCTATGCCACACAGAAGTCACATAACACGTACGAGATAATTTTCCTATTTAATAAAAATCATAACGTGTTTAAATGCAATAAAAAGAAACTAAAACACAATAAAATGAACTAAAAATATATTTTAATATAATAAATTACACGTAATTTTTCCGATCGTTACAACATACATATTCAATAATACTGTAAAGATTTATTTAATTAGAAGATTAATTTTTTCGGCATAATACAATGAAACAATTGGTGTGTAACTTTTTAATCGATTTAAACATTCGATCTGTTCAGTTTAATCGATTTAGTCATAAAATATGTGTAATTTAGAGATAATGATGACCATCCATAAAGGTTTGACACTCACCTACCCATAGACATGGTGATCGTGCATCGCATTAGCTTAAAATTTTTACGAAGAACACAAAATTTCGTGTACCTGGTGGCTATCATGGTACTCAATGCTCTCTGTCTTCCAAACATGGCACATGATACACCGCTTGTAATTTTTTTTTTTTTTTGAGTAAAATTCCATTCATTAATGATAAGTCATACGACATCTACAAAAATAGTCGAACAACGTAAAACATAAGCAAATAATGATTAATCCACAATCAGACAATTTGTTGAAGAAGATATTGACCCTCTCGTATGGAGATTTATATGTACTTGTTGCGGTTGGACCTCCACCTAGGGCTACTTCTGCTTGAATATTCGACCATAAATGCAACATCCTACAGACTTGATTCACTAGATCAGAAATCATACTCTCACAAACAAAGGAGAGAACATCAAAACTCTCACAAGGGAGAGAAGCCAATCGGCAAAATACAGGCCGAAATAACAACAAATTGAAAATACAAAAGAAAATCCAAAAAAACTTAGATCTGCCATCCGAAACTACAAGATAGGCGGTTAACTCTCGAATCCACCAAGTGGCACTTGAATCGAATAGGAGGGAAAACCGGAAGCTCCGATGGTGTAGATCTAGAAAAACAATCCAAAACAAAACAAACTGATAGAAATTCACACAAACCAAATCTAAGAACTTGAAAAGCAAATCGAAAAAGGCTTATAATCCTTAGATCCGATAGCTTTAATCCGAAAAAAACAAACCAAATCTTTCCTAAAAAGGAAGATTTTTTAGGGAAATCCAAACTTTAAGCAAGAAAAACGAAAGAAAACAGAGGGATGGGGCTTTCCACCGGTGAAAATCCGGTGGAAGCCCCGACTGAAATCAGTGAGGAAGAAAGGAAAGAGGGGTAGGCGGCTGGGAGAGAATGTAAAAAGGGCATATAAAGACAGTCGTCTTCTGTATTATTTATAATACAAAATACGCAACACCGTAACAAACTGTTTCGACACACGAAATACCGTGACATGATGTTTTTGCACATGAAAAAAATTTATTTATGGGATATTTAGGATCATCCATTTTGGACCTTCATCCTGTAATTCATTCATGTGCATAAGTAAAAATATGTACGTATTATTTGCATACAAATTCTAGATACAATATTAAGCAAAAATATGTAGACTTCCATAATTTATTACAATTTTCAAAATAATTGATAATAAAGATTGCTTGATACAATTGTCCGAAAATAAATTGTAGTTATCTTGAAAAGAGAATAAAAAAAATGCCACAATGTATACAATTTTAAGTCGTTATTTTATCTTAAAAAATTAATTATATATAATTAATATTTAATATTAAAATAATAATTATAATGCTTTTAAAGTAAATTTTGCTATTTTTTTAAATAAAAAAAATAAAGTAGATTTAATATATATTAATAGGTGTAATTAATGACTAATTAAGATGTATTCAATGTAAGAAAGTAATTTTAATAAAAATCATTCAAAAAATTGAAAATTCAAGTTGCACGTTTCCGACAACTTTTTGTGTCCTCTCAGAAAAGACCATCTTGACTTGCGAACTGCACACCACTAATCATTCGCCTTAGTTCGATAGCCAAAACGTGATCTGGAGGAACCACCCAGTTCCCATCGACCAAATACGTGTTAAAATAGACGTGATGATTGAAGAATAGAAATCAGCTACCAAAGGAAGTTCGAGCTACTCCCTATTCTAGATTTAATAAATTCCCAAGCAAGAGATCTGACCTGAAATATCTTCCTTATACAGCCTTCTATTACTTTTAATAGTCCAGAACGCTTTGTCTCTCAATATATGATACCTAAACCATTGAACCCAAATTGATTGTGAATTTGGCTGGATAAGTCTGCACACCCCCTTATACATCCCTAATCCCCACACCCCCCTCTCACTTGGGAAGGCAACAAATTTTCCATGCAACTTTATAATGGCACTTAGAAGCATTAGAACCACCCCATAAGAATCTTATGCCCATAATCACAACTTTAATCAACTGCAGCCTACCAGCAAAGCTTAAAAAAATGGAAGTCCAATGCTGCAGCTTAAGACTCAGTCTCACAAGGAGAGGCTGGCAATGAGATTTCCTTAAAGCACCAGTGATAAGAGGGAGGCCAGATAAGTAACGGGAACTGGAAGCTCACCCCAAACAAATCCAGTACGAGTAATGTTGTGAATGGTACGTAAGGGGACTTTGCTGAAAAAACAGGCACATTTAGCTGGATTAGGAACCATCCCTGAGATTGCAGAGAATTTCTTGACACCCTCAAGAAGCAGCGAGATAGAAGTACCATCACCTCTACAAAATAAAATCACATCATCCACGAAATAAAAAGAGAAGTGGTACGAATAGCTTTGGTTATCCAGTGACATTTAAAGTCAGGGTGAGATAAAACATTTTGAAGACAAGCAGTGAACACCTCCAAGAGACCCATTTATCTTCACCAAGAACATCGTAGCAGTAATACATTTCTTAAGCCAACCTAAAAACACAGCAGGAAACCCCATTCTCTCTAAGGCCATAAAGTGCGCCAAATGCTTTCCATATGTCTAATTTAACGGCACATTCAGGTGAACCAACTTCAATGTGATAGTCCTTGCAAATTCTTGTGCAAGCAACACAAAGAATTGGCTTGATCCTCCCTGAGCTGTGGAAGAGAAAGATTAGGAGGAAATACAACAACTTCCACCTCTGTACCCAGCAAATCCTTGTAATACTCCACTGCTATACTAGCAATATTATGGTGCCTAAATTTTAACTCACCATCTTTGTCTTCCAAAGCCAAAATCTTGTTAGAATTCCGGCGCCCTTCACAATAATTGAAGATGAAATAAATTTCCATCTCCACAAACAACCCACTTGAATATCGATTTTTTTGACGCAGAAACTTTTCTTCCTCAACCAATGCTTCTGAATAGATCTGAGACAGACGCCCTTCTTCCTGAAAGTCTGTTGCAGTCAGCAAAGGGACAATTGTAGCCTGGAATGCCAAAAGGTTAGCTTTGGTGGCCTCCACATTTCGATGTAAATTACCAGATGCTTTATTAAGTCTTATCATAGCAGCCTTGACATGCTTCAATATGCTGGTCAGAACCATGGGTCCCCGGTAACAAAGATAGACCATGACGCCTTCACTTCATCAATAAACACATCCTTCTCAATAAGATAATTAAAAAAACTTTAGCTAGCACCAACATACTTTGTAGCAGTGATGTGCATAAATATAGTTGATATTTCACAAGAACACATAATCATGCAATGAAAGAAAGAACTCTTGTCTCTGGGGATTAACCTGTAGGGCCTAGAGGGTCCCAAGAGCAATTGCTCCTCCACACATTGACTTTATGAAGATCAAGATACAGTTTCTTACAACAATATACATACTGGGATGCAAAAGCCTGATTAAATTTCCAACATCATTGGCCAAGTCTATCACCATCTTACAAAAATTTCAGAAGCAAGAGAAGAGATATATCAATCAGGCAAACAGAATACCACAATTATTTCAAGCATAAATAAAGATAGATATAATGATGATCTTGTTCCTGCATAAAACTCAGTGCAGTGATCTTGTTCTTCACGTGTCACTCCATAACGCTCTGCATCATTAGATGATATAAAGTCCATCAGAAGAAGACAACCCCGGGCTTGTTCAAAAGTTTCTACCTGTTGCTGGAATATATGGAGTGTTAGAGAGGGATTCCTCAGGAGTCAGGACTAGTAAAAATCAAGTTCAAACTCACTTTTGGGTTAAATTTTCAAGTTATGCCCCTTTGATCAACTGTCAGTCATGGACATGAAGTAACCTTTACAGTGAATTCATGAACACACCAAACCTATCTCATAAAATACTGCCTTTATTGCTGCAAATACATCAGCAACTGCCACTGCCTGGAGGCCAGTAGAACATTGCCTGTTGACAGTTTTGATTTCTGATAGGCAAGGTATCTGCATTGAACATAGCAATCATATATTACACATTGTTCAGACATAACAATAAGCCTTCCATCGAACACAGGGACAAGCTTGCATATATTTAGATAAATAATTTAATCCAAAAGTGCTATTCTGAACTAATCTATCTTATATGACAAGTTCATATGCAAGGCATCAATACAACTTTATGTCATAACTATCTGCACTGGTTGACTAATAAATTTAAGCAATATTAAGGGAACTGACACAAAAGAGAGATGCTTATAGTTCTCATAAGATGTATTAGTAATTTCTTTTATGAACATTTTTATCTAGTAACAAAGAAAATGTCTTCATAATGGTGCTCTTGAAAGTATGACAAGACACCAGTAATACTCTTTTGCTTTTGGTAGACTAATTAGGATAGAAAACATTTGGTTCAAATGCACGTCATTCAATCTATAATGTAACCTAAAGGCCCGAGAACCACTTCCAGGTAATTTAAGAAAAAATACCTCATGGGTAAGGAGCTCAGTGGAATCCCAAGCCCCGACAAAAAACCAGATAACCAAAATTGAGATGAACACATCTATATGGTGAGGGAGATATCTTTTAAGGAACATCTATTCTGCTAATTATGCTATTGAGAGTCATCTTGTTAAGGTCTTTAATTGCCCATAATCTAAAAGTTTCATTACCAACTGCTCCAAAATATTTTAACTTCACATAGCGTGGACACGTAAACCCACTACATCTAAAATACCATATGATTACTCCTACAAGAAATGCACCAACTTTATGCTTATACCATATGTAGGCAACAGTAGTACTCTTGCTAGATTAATTAGGATTGAAAACATATGGTTCAGATGCACGTCCTAAAATTTGATAATGTAACCGAAAGAAGCTCAGTGGAATCCCAAGCCCCAAGTCTATAGAAATACCAGATAACAAGAACTGATGCACGGTCACAGAGACATCTTAGTAGCATCTATCCAGCTCATTATGCTACCGATAGTCATTTTGTCAAAGTCTTGAATTTCTTTCAATCTAAAAGTTCCATTAGCAACTGTTCCAAAATATCACAACTTTACAAAACAGAGACGGTCAAGCCCATTAACAACATAGCAGTATAACGTGTGAAGAACCATATCTTTAAAGCTACAAAAAAGACAACCACCTTTATGGTTATAGCTCATTGCTTCCATTTAGAATACCATCAGGTTTTATAAGATTTTATGACATCGTATTATTCGATTTTACTATCTTACCTATGTATTCGTAGTTCTGAACATCTGAGCATATTTTGAATGAGAATATCTTATGTCTGGTAAATAAATAAAACAATGGCCCTCAGGTATAGACTACTTTTGCATTTTAAAGATTATGTACATTGAAATATGTTGCATCTTTGTAAACAGTCTTTAGCAAGCACTACATTCTCTATTATAAAGTTTGGTTGAATCCTTAGATCTCCATTTCGTACATTTATAAAATAAAAACTGAATACCCTGCAGTTATAAGATAACAACTAAATACCTCAAACATGTAACATTCATCGAAAAAATATTAAGTTAAAAAGACAATAGTACCTGAACAAACTGAAAAATAAGGAAGTCCTTCTGCATATGTAGACTTCTCATAACAAGGACCGAGCTAGCAGCACCTTTTACCTGGCTAGGATTTCCTGTAAAACAATAGCAATACCAGGTTGCATTGCTATGACCAGTGCATACCAGCAGTTGTGGTCCCATTATTATTGGATGTGGGATTTAGAGTTGACAAAGCTTCCGTCTTTGTTCTGGGACTAATGCCCTCTAAAGCTATTGTAAGAGAGACTACTCCTTCACAGTCTTTTGGTCCACAATATTTGAATTAATTCATCAAATGCGAACCATTAGGGAATCTGGATGTATGTATAGTTATAAAAATGTGAATTACTACATCGAACCATTACTTTTAGTCTGCTACTGATGTTATAATAGTACTTAGTGTAAGCGAAGGGAATTGAAGGAAAGTGGAACAAAGTGGGGCAAGACCATGATGAGTCCATGACACAACCTTCACATTAGCTACAACATATTTACTGTCAAAGGCAGCTACCTTGCAACAAATGCGTGCTAAAATCCCATACTTTTTCACTTGGGTTCATTTCCTAAGCCTAGTTAACTTGATCAATCATAGTTGTCTCTAATCCAGTGCCATTACACTTATAAAAAAAAAGTGATGCAAAGAAAAAGCTTAATTACTTAATGACCTTTGCCATGATACAACTGCTTTAAATTGCATCTGCATCAGCAAGTGCCTCGCAGCCAAATGAACACTGCATGTTCATCAATTCTGATAGGCACTGTCTTTGCATTAAATATAGCAATCATATACACTCTGTGTGTTCATTGAAAAAGAATCTCAAGAACTAAGCAATCTTTTTTTTTGTTAACCAGAATTAAGCAATCTTGTATGAGCTGAACATTAAAAAAGCAAACTTTGTCTAATGAAGAACTAAGCAATCTTATCTGTTGTAATCATCAAAAATTGAACATGGGAGCAACCAACTTATAAAGATTTAATCTTCTGAATCCAAATCACACAATGAATAGAAAAAGAATCAATACACAAAGAATCCTAATTACAGTAGGAATAGACAAAGAATTGTTACCGTGTTTCACTCAGGTCTCCAACTCAACATCGAATTGGGGTTCTGTAGTCTGTACTGCAAATCCAGAAGAAAAGCAAAAAGAGGGAATAAGATTAGAAGAGGGAATATTTTCATTTTTACTTATTTAGGTAAGTAATTCTTAAATATTTTAGATATGCTCAAATGCTCTTCTATATTCTGGTCATCATTACTTTCTTTTTTGTTTGTCAGACTTTTACATGCGTGCAACTTACCAATAGGAAACTCACAGTCAACAAGTGACATCTACCGAGTATATTATAATTTTATATTAGATATTTCGAATTTTATTTGAGCTTTTTTAAGAAGGGGTGTTAATTTTCGACACAATCCGAAACACAACACGAATTCAATCCTGAAAAATACGAATTTGGATCAACAACAAATATTCAACCCGAAACTATCAGGTACAATCAGACACGAACTCGAAAATGACCCGAAAATTAATGAACCCTCTTTTTATAACCATGTTTTTGAAATATTTTATGTTTAAAATAACTAAATTTAAGTACAATAAAGTAATTTTCACGTGCAATAGTAAAGACTCGCTATTTAATTTATAATTATTTAATAATAATAACACTATTTTCTATATGTCATGCATTTTTTTACACCTCACAAAGTGGGTATAGTACATATTATATATTTGAATTGTAACTTTTACGTGCAATGAAAGAGAAATGTACTGTTTTTTCTTAAAATTTCTGTAAAAGCAATCATTCCCTATAAATCGGGACAGAGGAAATATATACAGTATAAAATAAGAGCATATTTTCAATAACTCTAAAAACGAGTTGAGGGGGTGAAACCCGAAATGAACCGAAACCTGACAAGACTCCGGTAGGTACGAGTTAGGGTTAGAAAAAAATCAACCAGAAACAATGAGGTACAATTTGACCCGACACGAACCCGACCGAAAACCCGAAATTACCACCCCTATTTTTAAGTACTGTACAAATAAAGACTAATACTTCACAGTCCCACCCATTTGTTTACATTTCTGAAAGATTGTTTGATACGCATTTTAAGGTGCATATAAAATATAGTTCCGTAATTTATTTTTACAATTTTATGAATATTTCAAAAAAAGAAAATTTTAAAAATAAATTATAAAACTATACTTTATATGCATCTTAAAATGCGTGCCGGACAAATTGCCAGTAACGAGGGAATAGTAATTTTTACGTTAAACTGACTCCAAATGGTCTGTCCTAAGCAAATCTAAGAAAAAAGAGGAAATATCTATACTAATATTTATGCCCACCATGGTGGGCCTTTATTTTAAATTAAATATATTATATTAACATGTTTTTCGGTAGTAAAATGAATTTTGAATTTTTTGTTTAAAAAAAATCAAATTTGTTTATTGTTTATGTGACACAAACAGTTACTTTATATTTTTTGTTCAATGCCCAATTTCATATATTCCAAAATCAAAATTATTATTTTCATATAACATAACTGCTCTCGTAGACTATAACATATCATCATAATTATTACAATTAAATAAGTTAAAATATTTATATTGATATTAATATAACAAAGCAATAATTTTTTTATTAAAAATTTAAGATTTAATAAGGATTCTCCTCGGCCCGTCTCCGACGCCTCGAATCCTATGCATGAAAAAATTTCAACATACACAAATATATTTTCACAAATATATTTTCAAACTATTAACTCACTAAATATTTTTGCTTCAGACTATAATTTCCCAAATAAAATTAAAATATATAAGATTATAATTTAAGTTAAATTTTGATATTAATATACAAAAATATACTTGAAAATATAAATTACTTGCAATGCCGGAATAATTATTAACTATTTTTTATAGGTATATTACAACTAAATCATAGCAAATAATAATTAAAACATCTCGGCACCACCTTCGGCGGCACCTCGATTTTTTGTAAAAAAAAAATCACTACAAATTAGTAATTAAATGATTTATTTGGCTTATTTGTAAACTCAATGTAACCCTTATATTTTTATAATTTCATTTAAGAAGTAGTAAAAAAAAATATAACATCTAAATTATTTAAAATGAATAATATTTTTAGAGGTGAATGATAGCAAATAATAATTAAAACTTCTCGGCACCTCCTTCAACGGCACCTCGATTTATTTGTAGGTAAAAAAATTACTGCAAATTATTAATTAAATGATTTGTTAGCTTATTGAACCTTAATATATATTCAATTAATTGTTTACTACAAATCATAAATCTTTGGAGTATACTAATATATGGAAAAAAAATTTCTACAAAAACTCTAAAATTAAAATTATAATTGCATAATAATTGAGTAATTTTAGAAATCAATATTGTGTGACAAAACTCCTGGCGGTGCCTCGAACCCTCATTATTGATAAAAGAAATCAATTTTATAAAAAATAAATTGGTAAATTATTCGTTTTAGATAATATTATATAAATTACTTAACAAAATAAATAAATTTAGATGCAAAGATATATTGACAAAACTTTAAATTATGAATGCACAATACTATAAATATTTATATTGATATTAATATAACAAAAATGTAATTTTTTAATGAAAAATTTAACATTTAATAAGAATTCGCCTCGGCCACGTCTTCCACGGCGCCTCGAATCCTATGCATGATAAAATATTAACATACACAAATATATTTTCAGATAACTAACTAAATATTTTTGCTTCAGACTATAATTTTCCAAATAAAATTATAATATTTAAGATTATAATTTAAGTTAAAATTTTATATCAAGATACACAAATATACTTCAAAATATAAATTACTTGCAATGTCGGAATAATTATTAACTATATTTAATAAGTATATTACAACTAAATCATAGCAAATAATAATTAAAACTTCTCGGCACCGCCTTCGGCGGCACCTCGATTTTTTTGTAGAAAAAAAAAAATCACTATAAATTAGTAATTAAATGATTTATTTGGCTTATTTGCAAACTAAATGTAACCCTTATATTTTTATAATTTCATTGAAGAAGTAATAAAAAAATATAACATTTAAATTATTTAAAATGAACAATATTTTTATAGGTAAATAATAATAAATAATAATTAAAACTTCTCGGCAAAAATTACTGCAAATTATTAATTAAATGACTTGTTAGCTTATTGACCCCTAATATATATTCAATTAATTGTTTACTACAAATCATGAATCTTTGGAGTATACTAATATATACTAAATTTCTACAAAAACTCTATAATTAAAATTATAATTGCATAATAATTGAGTAATTTTAGAAATCAATATTGTGTGACAAAACTCCTCGACACCGCCTTTGGCGTGCCTCGAACTCACATTATTGATTAAACAAAATCAATTTTATAAAAAATAGAATTTTAAATTATACGTTTTAGAAAATATTATATAAATTACTTAACAAAATAAATAAATTTAGATACAAAGATATATTGACAAAACTATAAATTATGAATGCACAATACTATAAATATTTATATTGATATTAATATAAGAAAAATGTAATTTTTAATTAAAAATTTAATATTTAATATGGATTCTCCTTGGCCACGTCTCCGACGGCGCCTCAAATCCTATGCATGATAAAATATTAACATACACAAATATATTTTAGACTATTAACTCACTCAATATTTTTGCTTTAGACTATAATTTTCTAAATAAAATTATAATATTTATGATTATAATTTAAGTTAAATTTTGATATTAACATACACTAATATACTTGAAAATATAAGTTACTTGCAGTGTCGGAATAATTATTAACTATTTTTTATAAGTATATTACAACTATATCATAGCAAATAATAATTAAAACTTCTTGGCACCGCCTTCGGAGGCACCTCGATTTTTTTGTAGAAAACAAATCACTACAAATTAGTAATTAAATGATTTATTTGGCTTATTTGTAAACTAAATGTAACCTTTATATTTTTATAATTTCATTTAAGAAGTAATAAAAAAAATATAACATTTAAATTATTTAAAATGAATAATATTTTTATAGGTAAATAATAACAAATACTAATTAAAACTTCTCGGCAAAATTACTGCAAATTATTAATTAAATGACTTGTTAGCTTATTGAACCCTAATATATATTCAATTAATTGTTTACTACAAATCATGAATCTTTGGAGTATACTAATATATACTACATGCTTGAAAAAATTTTTCTACAAAAACTCTAAAATTAAAATTATAATTGCATAATAATTAAGTAATTTTAGAAATCAATATTGTGTGACAAAACTCCAAAGGCGGTGCCTCGAACCCTCATTATTGATAAAACAAAATCAATTTTATAAAAAACAAATTGGTAAATTATACGTTTTAAAAAATATTATATAAATTACGTAACAAAATATATAAATTTAGATACAAAGATATATTGACAAAACTTAAAATTATGAATGCACAATACTATAAATAATTTTGAAAATTAATATTAAACATATCATGTGTTCTTCACAGTGGAGAAAGGCACGTCTGCAATCTTCAACCTTGTCAACCATGCCAATATCGAATTGTTGTTGTAAAAACACCTTGGAGATATCGCTGCTCCTATAGCTATCTTGTAGTTTGTTTGAACAAAGCCAGTAAGTTGTAGCATCCTGTAGTTTGATATGCGTCGGTCTACACATAAACATAAATTTTCAAAAGTTGAAAAATCTCCACAAATATGATGAAGTGATTTACTTTAAAAGGATACTCACAATCCAGTAAGTGAAGAATCTACGGTAATTATCTCCATATAATTCTAGGCTAACCTGAGAAAAGAAAATATTAGCTTGATAACTTAATAGATTTGATAGAAGCACAAGTATGTAAGTTAGATATGTAGAAACATGTTTTAGTATGCCTGCCAGCCAGCTTCAATGGTATTAATATCATTTCCAAAGGAACCAGAAATAACCCATACTTGCGATAGACTGAATTCATACTGATCAATTACTCGTGGCGCCCATACATTGATGCTGGCTTTAGCACCATAATATTGATCTCCGGAGGCAAATGCTACTGCATGCTATAGTAAGAGGATTATAGTTCAGTTATAAACATATTGTGATAAGCTGGCATGCAGATTCTTGTTAGATTTGTGCCATGCTTATTATTCTGTGCACTTTGCTTAGCCCTAATCTCTGGCGATAATGACTTTCCAATAGTTTGTGATTAGTTACGAAAACACCATATAGACAGATTTGTCTATAAATAGTAATTGATAACTTCTCTATCAAAATACAGTTTAGAAATATATAATTCATGAAGAAGGAAAAGGTTGCGTTCCGTGAGAAGCATTAGAAAGTTCAGTATGCAAATTAGCTGTGCTATTATATAGTCTACATAAAAATGTATATTTAATTTTAAAAAGAGTAATAAATCAACCTCATCACCGCTCGCAGTGTCTCTTCGTCAAATTTTCCTTCCAAATCTCCTGACTGAACTTGCTCTTAAAACACCTTGCTCTATAGTTTTTCTGATTGGAATAGTTCCTTCAGGACATGATTCACTTGTATTCATCCAGGCCTGAATAACCTCTGTTGAGAAATCTATGGAATCATTATGTTTTGGCCTCTCTGGCGGTTCCTACATAAAAACCTTTCAGCCTTAAGAAATCGAACATCAATAAATAGAACTGTGTTACGTTGGCTCTAATTTGGTCTGCATTCCTGCAACTTTTCAGTAATCGAAAACTTTAGATTTCTACCACTTAGTGTTTTTTTCAAAGAAAAATTCTTTAACTTTTACCACCGACATTCTTGCTTAATATTTAGGCAACGAATTTTGACTTATTAGTCGTAACAAAGCTTGACATTGATTAAAAAGAAGCCAATTGTGTAAGTAATAATACCAATGATTTCTGCCCTTTGAGTAGAGGATGGTTAAAAGCTGGTTGAAGGTGCGATAGAACACACTGTATAACATCTCTATCAGGACACTGCTTGAAAAAAATAAGAAACCGAAAGTCATAAACCTCATTCTGGAAAACAAACATAATTTATCTCTAACCATAAAAGAATTCAAATGCCTGAATTGTCTTGACAGCTAGTTTGTTAATCTTCCTCAAATAAGCCCTTACTCTCTCGAGCTGCACTCCATCAGAGAAGATGCCATAGTTGTGCCTGCTACATAATTACAAACCAATCACATGAATTATTACCTTTTTAAAAAAGACAATAGAAACTTTCAGAAACTAAAAAAAAAAAAAAATTGATGCCAGAGCACTGGCTGCAACAACAGAGACTTCGGTTCCCATTACACTTGTTGTGACATGTGCATCAACACCTTAAGGACCATCCACAGCTAGCCCAAAATCAGCAACCTTGGCACTGTAATCCTGGTCATTTATATTTTAGGAATGAGCCAATATTTTTTCTGGATAATTTATAAAAAAAATTGTAGTTCCTGATGCTATGTAGTAGCATTGATACTTGAAAGATAAAGTAAAGAATATATTTAAGAGACAGAAGAAGAACATACAGAGTCAAATAGAATGTTGGAAGCTTTGAAATCACGATAAATGATGGGAGGTTCTTCATAGTGGAGAAAGGCAAGGCCTTTTGCGGCATCAACTGCAATCTTCAACCTTGTAAGATAAGAGAAGAGAAAAGCATTTGGTAATGAAAACTTAATAACTTAATACTATATTGAAGATAAGAGAAAAGCTTACATATCTAAGTTGTTTCAGAAACTCCACAACTTGAATTGACAAATCCAGCATACTACAATAATCTCCTCTAACAATAACACTCAAGTATCGCCCTTCTGATGTCGATTCTTTCGAGTTAGAAATCCAAACATGATGCCTGTGATCAGATAAGTATGCATTAGCTATTAGTACATCTTGATCATCTGTACTTCCCTGTAAAAGCTCGTCATATAAGTCTGGTTTTTCCAGGTGAGCCGAGAAGAATTCAGTTGTGAAACCATCTGGACTTCGCCATTTAGACTTCGCCATGTGCTTAATAGTGTCCAAAATTTCCACCCCTGCAACTCTTCGACCTAAAGAATTCTGGACATTTAGACTTTGCCATATGCTTAATAGTGTCCAAAATTTCCTCCCCTGTAACTCTTCGACATAAAGAATTAGCTTGATCCTCCCTGAGCTGTGGAAGAGAAAGATTAGGAGGGACATCATCAACTTCCACCTCTGTACCCAGCAAATATATCCTTGTAATACTCCACTGCTATACTAGCAATATTTTTAACTCACCACTTTTGTCTTCCAAAGCCAAAATCTTGTTAGCATTCCAGCGCCCTCACAATAATTTAAGAAAGAATTCTTTTCAATCTCCACAATTAACCCAATTGAATCTCGATTTTTGACGCAGAAACTTTTCTTTCTCAACCAATGCTTCTGAATAAAGCCGAGTCAGACGCCCTTCTTCCTGAAAGTCTGCTGCAGTCGGCAAAGGGACAACAGTATTCTGGAACGCCAAAAGGCTAGCTCTGGTAACAAAGATAGAACATGCCGCCTTCACTTCATCAATAAACCCATCCTTCTCAATGAGATAATTAAAATAAACTTAAGCTACAAGCACCAACATTCTTTGTACCAGTTATGTGCATAAATAGAGTTGATATTTCACAGGAACAGATAATCATGCAATGAAGTTCGCAAGAAAGAACTCTGGTCGCTGGGGATTTACCTGTAGGGCCTAGAGGGTGCCCAAGAGCAAATGCTCCTCCACTGACATTGACTTTATGAAGATCAAGTACAGTTTCTTACAGCAGTATACATACTGGCATGCAAAAGCCTGTTTAAATTTCCAACATCATAGGCTAAATCTATGACCATCTTACAAAAATTTCAGAACCAAGAGAAGAGAGATATCAGGCAACAGAATACCATATTTATTTCAAGAATAAATAAAGATAGATATAATGATGATCTTGTTACTGCGTAAAACTCAATGCAGTGATCTTGTTCTTCATGTGTCACTCCATAACGCTCTGCAACATTAGATGAAATAATGCCCATAAAAAGAAGACAACCTCGGGCTTGTTCAAAAGTTTCTACCTGTTGCTCGAATATATGGCATGTTAGCTAGAGACGGATTCCTCAGGAGTCAGGACTCTAGTCAAAATCAAGGTCAAACTCACTTTTGGGTTAATTTTTCAAGTTATGCCCCTTTGGTCAACTGTCATGGACATGAAGTAACCTTTACAGTGAATTTATAAACACAATTAACGTATCTCATAAAATACTGCCTTTATTGCTGCAGCTACATAAGCAACTGCCACTGCCTGGAGGCCAGAAGAACATTGCCTGTTGACAGTCTGATTTCTGATAGGCACAGTATCTGCATTGAACATAGCAATCATGTATTACACTTTGTTCAGTAATGACCATATAAGCCTTGCATCGAACACAGGGACAAGCTTGCATAGATTTAGATAAATAATTTAATCCAAAAGTCCTATTTTGAACTAATCAATCTTATATGACAAGTTTATATGCGAGGCATCAGTACAACTTCGTGTCATAACTATCTGCACTGTTTGACTAATAAATCAAAGCAATATTAAGGGAACTGACACAAAGGGGAGCTGCTTATAGTTCTCATAAGATGTATTAGTAATTTCTTTTATAAACATTTTTATCTAGTAACAAAGACAATGTCTTTATAACGGTGCTCTTGAAAGTATAACAAGACACCAGTAGTACTCTTTTGCTTTTGGTAGACTAATTAGGATAGAAAAAATTTGGTTCAAATGCACGTCGTTCAACCTATAATGTAACCTAAAGGCCCGGGGACCACTTCTAGGTAAATTAAGAAAACAATACCACATGGGTAAGGGGCTCAGTGGAATCCCAAGCCCCGACCAAAAACCAGAACCAGAAGTAAGATGAACACATCTATACGGTGACGGAGATATCTTCTAAGGAACATCTATTCTGCTAATTATGCTACTGAGAGTTATTTTGTTAAGGTCTTTAATTGCCCATAATCTAAAAGTTTCATTACCAACTGTTCGAAAATATTTTAACTTTACAGAGCTTGGACACTTAAGCCCACTACATGTAAAATACCATATGATTACTCCTACAAGAAAAATGGTTATAACATATGTAGACAACTGTAGTACTCTTTAGGTTTTGCTAGACTAATTAGGATAGAAAACATTTGGTTCAGATGCACGTCCTAAAATTTGATAATGTAACCGAAAGACGCTCAGTTGAATCCCAAGCCCCAGGTCTACACAAACATCAGATAACAAGAACTGATGCATGGTCATGGAGACACCTTGGTATCATTTATCCAGCTCATTATGGTACTGATAGTCATTTTGTCAAGTCTGAAGTTCCTTTCAATCTAGAAGTTCCATTAGCAACTGTTCCAAAATATCACAACTTAACAAAACATAGACACTTAAGCCCATTAACAACATAGCAGTATAACGGGTAAAGTACCATATGATGAAAGCTATAAAAAGGCGACCACCTTTATGGTTATAGTTCATTGCTTCCATTTTAGGTAGTTCTCCCAAGTTGTAAAGGATTGATGGGTTTCCTAAATTATAAAAAAATCCATCAATTTATAAAATCCAAAAAAATCCATCGGCTTTTGAATACCATCAGGTTTTATAAGATTTTATGAAATCTTTGTTTATTTTTATAAAGTTGTAATACCTAAGTAAGTAGATATATGGACTATGGTCCATGCAAGAAAAAATGGGCATGGAGAATAAAACAATCAGAGACATTGTATTTTTCGATTATACTATCTTACCTATGTATTCGTAGTTCTGAACATCTAAGAATATTTTGAATGAGTATATCTTATGTCTGGCGAAATAAAGAAAACAATCGCCCTCAAGTATAGACTACTTTTGCATTTTAAAGATTATGTACATTGAATTGTGTTTCATGTCTGTAAACAGTCTTTAGTTAGCAGTACATTCTCTATTATAAAGTTTGGTTGAATCCTTAGATCTCCATTTTCGTACAGTTATATAATAAAAACTGAATACCCTACAGTTAACAACTAAATACCCCAAACATGTAACATCCGTCAAAAATTTATCTTGGGAAGACATAAGTACCTGAACAAACCAAAAAATAGGATGTCCTTCAGCATATGTAGACTTCTCATAACAAGGACCGAGCTAGCAGCACCTTTTTACCTGGCTAGGATTGCCTCACTCAAAGTAGGAGGTGGATTAATCATTAGGACATGGCCTCGAATCACAGTGCATTGCTCATTAAGACCCATCAAGAACTGAGCTAGCATGATAGACTTCAGATAATTTGTAAGTTTGGTATTAACTGCACAGGTGCAGTGATTGCAGGTACACTTAGGCATTTCTGATAGAACATCCAGTTCATTATGAAGAGCTCTAAATTTTGTAGGTGTGCAGATATGGATAAATTTCCCTGATTCAGGTAAGAAATTTCCTTACGAAGATTAAACAGCTTAGGGATATTAGTATAAGAAAATGGAGTGCTCAGATCGTCCCAAATAGCTTTGGCTGAATCCATATATACTAATATACTTGATACTTTGACGAATTTCAGTAGAAACAGTATTTAGAATCCAAGAAGTTACGATATCACTGCATCTATTCCAGTATAGAGTTAAAGGAGATGAAATTGCAGGTTTGATATTCGTACCATCAATGAATCCTAATTTTAGCCTAGATGACAAAGCTATCTTCATAGAACAACACCATTGACTGTAATTATGATCGGACAAAGTTACAGTAACAAGGATCATACCTGGATGATCAGAAGGAGATAGAAAATATGGATGATTACAGTCAATAACTCTATTTGTAGATCCAGCTGCAGTAGAAGTAGTTGCAGCAGAAGAATAAGATATCGCCATTGAAGCAAAACCTCAAACAGGTAGAGAACAATATGATTGAACAGAGATCACAGATGATCAAACAGATACGCCAATTGCAAAGCAATGATTTGATTGTAAAGAGATCGCAACTCGATCGCAAATCTATAACAGCTTCCTAACAAACATCCTCTAACTACCTTCTATACATACATATTTTGAGTCTCATTCTATAACAGCTTCCTAGCAAACTTTTTAAAAGAGAATTCCCGCCAACTTTAAGTTGACTTTCGTCAGCAGCCTGAGCATTCTGTAGCTTAACACAAAGCATTCATATTTCACTTGGGTAAATTTCCCCAGCCCTGTTAACTTGATAATTTTCAGTTTGATTGCAAATTTAGTAGACAAAGAATTAAGAATCTTGGTTCACTGAGATCTCCAACTCAACAAGACGGTAGTTTAAAAAATACTAAAGGGGTGTAATTGTATTATGATTTTTAAATACTTTTAATGAATATAATTGTTAAATGCAGTAATGAATTACTTGACGCAGTAATCTGCAATGACTATAATAGCCTTTCTTGGTTTTGTGTGCAACACGCTATACAACATCCATATCAATGCGTGTTAATTGCTTTCCATTTTAAGAATTACTAGGTAATAAAGCCGCGCTATGCGCGGAGCGAAAATAATTTTGAAATGCGTATCTTTGATATTGTTGTCAATCGAATTTAATTATTTGGTAACTGATATAATAAATTGAAAATTGTTCAATACGTATTATAAAAATTGTAATGTTGTTTTATGTGTTTTTATATATACACTGTTCATGAGTGGATTTCGTAACAAATTTTGAGAGGTTTATGTTGAGTTGTAAAGGCTAACGATCAACTATTCTATGAAGAATTAGGGTTGTATTTGTAGGTGAGCTGTGCTTGAGAGTGCTTCCAACGATCTCAGGTTCTCTTATAGATAGCTAGAATGCAAAAGTCTATGTATCCTTTATATAGAGATCAAGTTCACGTAATTCTAAATATATGTTGATTCTGCTTTAACCAGCTGTATGTCTAAGTTCTTGTCCGAGTTGTTCTTGTCCGAGTTGATTTCATTCCGAGATTTTTGAATTTTTTGGGTTTTTTCATCTCGCTTTTTGGCGTGCTATCGCCCTATGTGCGATTGTTAGCCCATTTTTTTTATTTGTTGTTTCGCTTTGTGCGATTTATCTCTATGTTGGTTCTTTTGAAAATGATTTACAGGATGTTTTTGGGATCCAGAAAGCTCGCATCGGGGCTGGAGTAGTGAAGATTATTGCAAAAGCTCATTTTTCACAACCAAAGATTGTTCATCCTATGTGGGCTTCCACTTTCGACATGTCTATAGCTGGTATCCGGCATGTAGATAGCTGGGGTGCTTAGGGTAATGAACACTGGTCTAACAATGGGTTTTATCGTGCGAAGGTCAATTGTGATATTACTACTTTCAGGGATGTAGTCGTTTGGATTGTTCGAAAATCTATTGTAATCATTTTTTATGTCAAGAATATGTTAAATATTCATCTTGTAAAACGATCTGAAAACAAAACGGCTATTTGTTTAGTTCATTTTTTTGTTTCACAATTAGGTTGTAGTTGACAATTCGGGAATTTGTCCCGACTGAGTTCAATTGTTTTAATGAAGTTTTCTCCTTTCGTCAAAAAAAAAAAAGAAAGAAAGTTATAATAAAAAAATCATGTTCCAATAAAATCACATTTTTTTATTTTAAGAAATTCTTTCGAAAGCAATTTTTGATAAATACTTACAAAAATTTGTTTCTCAATAACTAAAATTAACATTTATGAATATTTTCTAGATCATCAAGAGTTTTAATCTTTAGAGTGAATAACTTAATTTACTTATCACTAAATTTAATTATATGATCAAACAAAACTCAATGAAAATATGTACGATGATGAATCATGTTTTTTGCTTTGTGGACTCTTCTACCTTTTTACTCTGTTTGAGAGTATTTATAAGAACTTTTTTATATGCGTGCTCAAAGTATTACTTGAAAACAGATTTCGTGCCTCCATAAATCAGCTTTATTTTATTATTTATTTACAAATGTCTCATATTTTTATCATAAATTTATAATAAATGAATAAAAAAAACAAAGTATGTAGGAACTATTATTTGGATGAATACCCTTATATAAACATGAAATCACAAAATCAGCTTTTTTATACGAACTATTATTCATGAAAATGTAATCTATTAAAAACAAAAATAAATTATAAACATGAAAATAAGTTATCATAAAAATGTAATTTTAAATTCAAATTTTAAAATTATAGAGCAAATTTATTGATGAAAAATATTATGTTTCATATCCTTTGATAAAATGCTTGGACTGATTCCTGCTAAATAGGTCAAATCCTGCATATATTATTATAATATTATATATTAATATAATATTTTAATATATAAATATTAATAATATTCAACTAAAATCGTTGGATCTGCATACTAACTACAATAAAAATACAATTATTGAAATTTAAAAATTAGAAAATATGAAATTTAATTAACAGCGATCTTATTAGCCGACTCCACTCCGACCATTCTTGATTTAAACTTTAAATTGTTAACAATATTATAAATTACTTAATAATGATAGAATGAATATGTTAATAACTGTTTAAGCAAATAAAATTTACATATAAATGAATTTTAAATATTAATTTTATTGAAATCATATTAAAAATGAATTGATATTGAAATTGTGTCTAAATAATTAAAATATAGTTAACTGAGAGCTGGGTCGTATTTTTAGTGGTGTTATAAAAAGTGGAATTCGGAATAAAACAATGAAAACACTGAATAACGATTAATCGACGATTAATTCCGATCAATTTTAATTTGGAAAGACACCAAATAACGATTAATCGAAGATTAAACCTGATCAATCGCCATTTTTTAAAACATAAATTTTATAGGCTACTTGTTAATTATTTAACCACCATATCTTCCCTAATGCTCCTCTTCTAAACGCCTTGGTTCAAAAGAAAAAAAAAACTCAAATGCAAGCACGTGGAAAAACATAAAGTGCCACATTTTTCGAAAAGAACTTATAAAGATGTGTAGGAATGAAATTTGAGGATTATTAAATTGCTAACTCATCTTCTTAATGATTATACATCTATACTAAACTATAATAACTAAATATTGTAACATCCCCAGATCCGGGGTCGGGGATCGGTTCGTTACGGTCTCGTATTCAATACATTACACTTGACTTGAGTCTAAAATAAATAAGTAACATGCTGTGATCCCGCAATAATAACCACTCACACACCTAACAGTTATAGCCCCAGAGATGAAATTGAAATAAGTCATACATTAAAGGATTTAAGAATAAAAATTATTACAATCCAAAAGGAGTAACAACATAAGTTTAAAGTTCTTGCCGTTGATTAACATTAGTTATACATATACTTAAACTGGAAAGCAAAAGCTGCCTATCTATGCTACCTCAGCAATGGCAGCGATGATATCAGCGGGTAGTCCTCTGGCTGGGGTAACCTGCTTGCGCCGAGTGCGCCTTACGCGGGCCATTCTGCCTAGCTGTTGTTGTGACATAATAAATAAGCAAGGGTGAGCAATAGCCCACCAACAACAATATAACTGAACAGTGATAATATGTGTAAAAGTTCAAATATCTTTGAAACCATATGCCATGCTTTAACGAAGATAGTGCTAGTATAATGTAAAGGATGAAGTTACAAGGTAACTCAACATATAATCTGTGGAAATATCTGCTATGTCAAATATAAGAAAGATATCATCATATTTCGCAAAAGGGGAAACTGCAGGAAAAGATATTCAATTCCGGTTTTGAATAATTCTCAACCCTGCCAACACTGATAATGTTGCAGAAAATGAATAGATTCTGGATAGTGAACCAATACTGGAGTATGTCGCGCCAGATGACACCGCCGTATGATGATCAATCGTAGGTTGTGCATCTCAAGATTTATTTTACTACCGGTAGAAGGAAGAACATATGACCGGGTAGTCAAAGAAATAACAGCTCTCAAGTAAGGTTCCCTTAGCCAACGGTTGGACACCACCATACGCCGGATCTCCCTAGCCAACGGTTGGGCATAGTTGGGACCAGCGCCACTCAGACCCTATTTCAAGGATGGACCGTCCTATAGCCTCTTATACCAATTTTAATGATGGACTGTCCCACAGCCTTTTACACAAATACTCATAGTTCGAATAATTCCATGATTCTAAAACATAAAGCTCGTCCCCCTTTCCCCAAGTATAATACTTGTTGATAAGACTCCACGAAGTAGTCGTATCTAGTTGGAAAGGAAAATTCACTGATATTTCCCAAGCTAATGCTTGTTAATGAATATTGACTTGTCCCAATAATCTTTACCCCTCGAATGATGAGGAAGTAGCAAACAGACTCAATTTGATGGCTAGTAACCAAGTTGCATGTGAAAAGAATAGTTTAACAAGTATATGACCGGGTAGTCAAAGAAATAACAGCTCTCAAGTAAGGTTCACTTATATTTTAGAAGATAGATTCGAATGAAGAATGGAGTTTTGAGAACCTCCCTTGATAAAATAACAATAATAATAAGGCTCGGAATAGTTTACATAATATCTGAAGATCGAAGATAATATTTGAACGAAGTAATATATTTTAAAGCTTAGTTAGCAAGAATTCAATAAATACTCAAAGAATATTTATTAAGTCATAATTATTGAAAGAATGTTGCTCGGAATGAACCTTGAATAAATATTCATAATAATATTCATTGAACGAATAATGAATATTCAAAGAATAATAATGCTTGTGGAAGAAATAATTATCAAAGGGATATTTAGAGATAATATTTATTGAATAAATAGAAGTCCAAAAGAATGTTCGTGATGGTATTTATTAGATAAATATTGATTAATTGAATATTCGAAATTAATATTAAATAATTCGAATGAAGGTTCGAAATAATATTCGATAAATAAATCAACTCTAGATGAATATTAAAGATAATATTCATCACATAGATAAAGGTCGAATGAATATTTAAAATAATATTCATTAAGTAAATAATCTCGAATGAATATTCAAAATAATGTTCCTTAAAAAAATAAAGCTCCAATGAATATTCAAAGTAATATTCATTAAATAAATAAACTCAATTGAATATTCCAAATAATATTCAATAAATAAGTAATGGAAAATATCTACTTAAATATTTTCCTCCGAAAATAACCATGATATATCAAGAAATACTGACTCCCGGTCTACAATCGAAAAATGAGATTCGTATGCCCTTCGCTAAGGGTCTTAGTAATATCCGGCTTATAATCGATATATTGTTTATCTATCTTATAAGCCAACATTAAATCAGGAACAAGTATAACAATATAAGTTGAAAGTAGGCATGCATGCTATGGCATATGTATAACAGAAAGCATATATATATATATATATATATATATATATTCACAACAACAGCCTTTAAAAAGGATTTGAAACTTGCCTGGTAGTCGGGTATGGGTAGAGGTAGCGTGTCCCGGGTCAGCTTGGTGATCTATACACAATCAGAATATTCGAGATTAATTACCTAACACTTCTTTAGAAGGTTACGAATAAACTTTACTTAAGTCGAAACACGCTTTCGAGTTATCTCGTTATGCACCCTTTTGTATAACTCTTTTTATTACCGATACGATCCGACTTTTGTTCGTTATTAAGACATGTCATTATACTTACACTTGAAATATACTTAAGCCGGGTAAGTTCTAAGGTCGGTCGTTTACGAACCAAGATTATACCTCGAGTTTTATCGCCCGTTTTCTAAGTGTTTTACCAAAGTTATAACCAAATGTACTTTTAAGGGTTCGTTACGTTTAACCTTGATTCGAACATTTTTATAAAATCGGAAAACGATCCGTTTGACATGTGGTTTTCTCTCACACCTTACTTTTTATCTCTAGTATTTAATTACCATGATTCGCTACTGACTTACGTATTTTACGAACAATTTCAGTTACGAACTCTCATTTACGGTTTTGAACCCCTTTTAGTAAATCGGCCATAATTCCTAAACCGTAAGTCCGTTTCACGTGATCTTTATATCAAAACGAAGCTTATAACATAATCCATCTTATGATGGCAGAATATGAAACTGGAAAGGAAGTTATAGCTACTGTCAAACACGATTTCTTAAGGTTAACAAAATTTCTGCATTACGATGGCTATAAATCGAACGTTTCTAAATTCGTAACACCAAAACCAAGCCACACCGGGCACTATACAACTTATACACATGATTTCTCATCTCAAAATGTCCAAGAACCACTGACTTTAACATTATAATCATCATATCACTTAGATCAACTTAAACCACTAACTAATCATGCTTATAACATCACTATAAACATAACTAAGCTAAATCTACCAAGAACATGCTTAAATCTCAAAACAAGAGCCAGGGTTTCAAGTGGTTACCTTCTTGAGAGTATGACTAGCCTTACTAAGCTTGGTATGGTCCTTGGATTGCCTTAAGTTAGCTTAGATCAACCATGAAATCAAGAAAAACAAGGATTAGTATATGAAAAATACTATTCACCCTCCTCTTTCATGATTTTTTTGAAAATGGAAACAAAGGAGTTTGGACTTGAAATTTTTAGGAGATCACTTTTATGAAATATAGAACTCACCTTAAAAGTTTCAAGATCAAGCAAGATGTGGAAGTAGGATTTTGATTCTTCATTTACAAGAGTGGTCGAATGGGAGCAAATAGGGAGATGGTGGTGGTTTGCTTGCTTTTCTCTTGATATTATCTCATCTAATGTTGTATTATTGCTACGTCAAATAATATCAAGGCCATAAAGTAGCTTTACTAAAGTTAATATTTCATGTATGATGAAATTTGATGGACATGTGTCTTGTTTTTGTGGTTGGATGAGAAAGGATTGCCAAGTACTTGGTTTGGTGCTAATTGTTCTAGTTAGTAATGTAACTAGATTGGTTCACTATTCATCCCTTTTTCTTTACTTATTCTTTTAGGGTTATATAGATGTCCCGGTTCTCTTTCGATCGTTCCTTAACCCTTTTACGGAACCACTGGACTGATAACAGATATCGATTTGGATGACATAAGAATAACCTTCCCCTTCGGAATTATCAAATCTTAATTTCCTAGGAGATAGATAATTCTTATCTAGATTGTCAACCAATAACATTCTTCATGACATATAAATATTTGAATCCAAATCCATTCCATTCATTCATTAGAACAATTTTTACATCGTAGTCGCAGCCACTATTCACTATTACATCCATACATAATAAAAAGTTTTAATTATATCCAAAATCTGGGTTCTTACAAATATTGATATAATAATTAATAATTTGGTTCAATAGTTGAACAATTAAAAAAAATTTGATCATTAAATATTTAGTAAATAGATAATAACTGTTATATCTAATAATAAGTAATATTCTATATTTAAATTTCTCTTTTAAAGATACAAGGTTCGAATCCCGTCAACAATAGATTTTCATTAAGATTTTTTATTTTTAGTTCTAAACAATACATGTCATTTATTAAACAACTATTATTATTACTAATAATTTTATTAATTAATATTATAAAATTGAATTTTATTCATAATAAATTATTATACTATACTTTGTTTAATATAATTTAAAAATACTTAAAATTAACCCATGCTTTTACAGGCTATAAGCTAGAATATTTAATATGTGTAATTATTCATATGGGGTTCAAGAGTCGACTCTAATACCATATACATCAGTCAATCGAATGCATACCGGACCCAACAACCCACTATAGGTCAGTCAAAGGTGCTAAAAAATTGGTACACATTAGTTATTGACTTGTTTATATAAAAGTCTAAAACACTCTTATTTTAATAAATGTGGGATGTTACAAGCACCCCCTCTTATTGGATCAATGTCCTCGTCGAGCCCATAAACACACTCAAAAAATTTGGACACACTCAAAAAATTCGGACATTTACTCTACACTTCCGGCCAGGTAGAGCCTACTAAGTTTCTATAATATATCTTTAAAATAAAAATAAAATAACAACTTTCAGTTAGATAACAACCTGTTTACATAAGGATAATAAGAAATAATTAAATTAAATAATATGAAATAATTTAACTTTGTTCTTATTAAACAACTGTTTTTAGTTCGTCGATCACTTTATTTTTATTTTTCTATAAATCTAAATATTTTTATCAAAAAATAATAAAATAAAGTATTTCAGTTAGCCGAAACCTTTTATTACATGTAGATAATACGAAATAACAAAATGTGTTCTTATTAAACAACTTTTTTTAGTAGTTAACTTCTTTTTTATATAATCAGATAATTTAACATTATTAATATATCAAAATTGCTTTTTAATAATGAATTTAAATTAATTCAATTTTAATATATTTTTTATAGGACAATTTTTCTCTTAACTTTTTTATATAGTTGTAACTTCTTATTTTTCACAAAAAACTTTGGTACAATAATGAGAAAAGAAATTGAGTTTACAATATTACATTTATAAATGAATTGATTAAACTAAAAAGTAAAGCACAACTTAAATGAAAATATAAATACATACCCCAAGAAAAGTTTATTATTACTCATAATTAAAGGTCATTGATTATCACTCCTTCCGTCTTATTTATTTTTCTCGTTCATATTTCAGTAATATGGTAATTGAAGGATTAATTATATTAAATTATTTGAAAAATAATATATTTTCTGATAACTGTTAGTTTATTTAATATACATGAATAAAATATGAAAATTCGATTGATAACAAAATGAGTGGGGTGGAAATATATTTGAATATTATTACTAATAATAAAGTGTAATTGATATATAAGTATATGATTATATTTAGAATTTTGTTATATTTTGTAAATAAATATTTTTATTCCAAATTTAAGGATCAATAATAGTTATTTATTTAAATAATAGGTACACCAAGAAAGATCATACAATCAACAGGTTTATAAGAGAAATGGAAAAAATGGTTTCGGAAAAAAAAGAGAAATGGAAAAAATAGAGTAGGAGGGGTGGATTGATTCCGTGTTCATTGTCTTGGCGCACAAACTGGACACAGCGCCACATTTTCAGGAGGAAGACAATTAAAATAATAAAGAAATCAGCTTAAAAATTGTTAAGCCGCCACATCACATCTCCAAACCTCCGCTATAATATGTATAGATTGAATTAAGAGTACTTTTTTGTTTTTTTATGGTTTGCTTAATTTCTTAAATAGTATGTCTTTAATTGTTAATATTCTTATTTTTCGGGAGAACCTTTTTTATTTCTAAATACACGTCAAAAAGTAAAATTGAATAACATGTTTGTAATCTGTCAAACTTTTAAAATGTGTTTCAACATATCAAGTTAAAATATTATTTCTGAAATATATTTTTACAAAAAATTAAAAGTTATTTATAAATTCAAAAAAAATTAAAATTAAAGCTATTTACAAAAATTGTTAAAACATCACTAAATTAAAAACTATTTTGTAATCTTCGCGTGGGTTATAAAATCGTCTAAATCTAATTTGTAAAACTCAAAATAGAGCAAAATTAAATAGATCAATTTGACTAATATTAAAATAAATAAATCAAAATATGTATAAATTTTACTCATTATTATTTCAATTTTAACATAAACCCGATTATTTATTAATTTATTTCGCTACTAAAAATATAACACTTATATTAAAAATGAATATATGTTGCGAAGAAGTTATCATTTAATAAAAAAAATTCATTTCAATATTATTCATAAGTAATATATATATATATATATATATATATATATATATATATATATATATATATAGATGCACTCCATATCAAACACCTTATATAACAAACAATAAAGAACACCTCATATCTAATATAATTTAAGAGTTCCGTCATAGCACCCAATACAAAAAGTTGTTATTTTTTTATCCTCTAGCAAACCAGAATTTTTTTTTAAAATTTACTGTTCATTGATGACGTCATCAATGACGTCATCAGTGAACAGTAATTTTTAAAAATTTTTTTGCAGCCTTGATAGAGGGTAAAAAAATAACAACTTTTTGTATTGGGTGCCCCTGGCGGGGCCAAAGGATCTAATAAATCTAAGGTGTTCTTTGTTGTTTGTTATATAAGAGTGTTCTGTAAGGAGCAAAGGCCTATATATATATATATGTGTGTGTGTGTGTGTGATATGAATTTGTTCTCATAATTAATATTTATTAGGTTTTAGCCACTTAATATACTATTTGTGCTCGAGTTTTAAAAATTAGGTTTGAACGATTTTACATTCATGTCACTTTCTTTTCTATTCATTTTAGGAGTAATTTTAATTTGAATTTTTTTAAAACATCACTAAATTAAAGATTATTTTGTGAGTCTCCCGTGAGCTATAAAATCATTTTAATTTGATTTGTAGTACTCACAATAGAACAATAATACATTAAATTAAATAAATCAAAATATGTATAAATTTTGCTCATTATTTTTTCAAAAATTCTATACAATATTTTAACATAAATTCGATTATTTATCAATGTATTTCGCTATTCAAAATAAAACATATTTATTAAAATTAAATAAATTCTGGATGAAATAGCTTGTGCAACAATGACAACAATATCAGTTATAGTCATCTCATATTTTGTATAGAATTTTGGTCATCCCAATACAATTTTACAAAAAAAAACTATTATATCTTAAAATAAATAGATGAAAATGGTTAGTTCTAATACATTGAAATATAAGTTTGCAAAAGGGAGTTTAACCTCTCTCTCCCCAGCTTCCTCTCTCCCCCAACTCGCCTTCCTCTTCTTTTCGTAGCCGCCGGCCGGGGCTTCCACCGGATCTCCGGTGGAAAGCCCCAACACTCTTCATTTTCTTTGTATTTTCTTCCTCTTTTCAATAAATCTTGTTATTTTCTTTCGTTTTTTCTTGTTTAAAACTTGGATTTCCCTAAAAATCTCCTTTTTTAGGTAAGATTTGGTTTGTTTTTTTCGGATTAAATCTATCGGATCCAAGGATTAAAAGCCTTTTTCCGATCTGCCTCTATTCTTAGTTTCTTAAACTTTGGAGCTCCGACTTTTTCTCCATTTCCGACTAGCCACCGGGATCTGTGAGTGGTTCATCTTGTTTATCGGGGATTCGATTTTTCAGATCTAAGTTTGGAGCTGTTGTATTTTTTCTTGCTTCTTCGGTTTTGGTATTTTTATTATAATTTTTAAGTCTTTGATTTTCATCTTGTAATGCTTAGTTGTTTGGTTTTCTCGATTGTAATGTTGAGTTGTTTGGATTTTCTCTCCGTTTTGTGGGAGTTTGATTTTCTCTCCGGTTTGTGGGAGTTTGATTTTCTCTCCGGTTTGTGGGAGCGTGGATTTGAATTTAATGATTCCAGCTGTTTTGGTTCTGCATTCAAGGTCGATAAGCTCAGACGGGTGTTGGGGATACAATTGTATATATCTCCGTCAAAATTCGCTTTTGGTCTCCTTTGGATGTCCGGCGATTCAATTATGTTTGTTCTACTCGATATGAATTGTAGATGCCGTATGGCTTTGATTTATTGATTCAATACACTTGTTATTCAAAAAAAAAAAAAATACATTGAAATATTTTATATTTTAGTAGAAAAATTATTTCTTAATAAATTTAAAGTTCGAACCCCAACAAAAATACATTAAAAATAAAAATTTGTATTATTAGCCTTAAAAAATTTTAAAAAGTTTAAATATGATAACATGTAAATATTTTTTTTAAAAAAAGTAAAATATAATTAAAAATATAGAAAAAAACGTGAATTGCATGGGTTATAAGTTAGTATTATATAATAAGAGTAACATGAATAATAAAGGAGTACAACCCATATGTTAAGTGATCATTTTCATTCATGACATACTAATAAAAAATTAAATATGAAAATTTTCATGTACTATTATAAGTTTGTAATAATAACAGTGAGTAATACAAATAATTTAGAAGTATTATCAAAGGTAAAGTATCGAAACTCATCAATAACATTTTTAAATATGAGTAAGATAATAAATATATCAATTCAAATTTGGACCGAATCTGAACGAACAATTATGAATTCAAATCGAATCTGATCATATTAATATTCACATATAATCGATTAATTTTCCTCCGTAATTTCAATTTAGTAATGTAATTAAATTTCAAGAATTGATGGATATATTTACAAATTGTTATGTTTAAGTTAGGAGTATAAAATAGGTACGTATCCGGTCGGCGTGGGTAGTACATGATAATTAGCAAAGTAATTAATACAGCGTACATACTATTCAAAATTACAACTAATTATATTTAATAGTATTCAATGTCTAAAAGGTTATTAAAGTAATTTCAGATTACTGCATGAAGTAATTTTTTATTGCATTTAGCAACACCCATGAACATAATTGCTAAAGGGTATTCAATTTTAACATTTAAAGAGTTTTTAAAAGTATGGTGTTATTCAATTAAGATTTTTAATGATACGCCAATCTTGGTTCACGATAATTAAAAGTATGATATTATTTAATTATGGAGTATTTAAAAGTAGGGCAGTATTTAAAAAAATTCATGACCTTTTTGATAAAATTTGACATGACTTCAAATAATTCCTTAAAAATCATCTTGAATAATATTGTTTCATTTACTGTCAATAATTTTTTTAAAATTTCCTGTCGCTATTCTTCTCTTTTTTCCTCTTCTTTCATCTCTTTTTCTTCCTCTTCTTGGTTTTCAATTTACATATTTGTATTCATTTTAGTAAACAATATTATTGAGGGTGCAATCTTTTTCAATTTTGTAAAACTAGATCATAACACACAAAGAAAAATAAGAATCCATCAAATATTACAGTAATTCATGGGTTTCTAAAAATGTTGTGCTAGCAAAAATTCACATAAAACACCAATAAAATAGCTTTGCATCATAAAAATATTGTTGGCTAATGACATAGCTCTGCATCATAATTAACCATGAATAGTGACAAATATATAATTCTCAGATAAAAATATTAGAAAACTCAATTTAACAAGATATATCCTCCCTCCGTCCCTTTTTAGTTGGCACATTTGCAAAAAACACACATATTAAGAAAAATTTAATTACGTAATTTGTTTCCATGTTTGCCATTATTCTTAACATTAAATGATGAGTTATGAGTGTGTATATTAAATATAAAGTCAAACACTTGTATTATAAATAAAAGGGTATATATGGAAAAATTGGTAAAAATATTTATTGGAACAAGGAATGTGATAACTATTAGGGACAATTTTTTTTTTTGCAAATGTGCCAACTAAAAAGGGACGGAGGGAGTACCTTGTACTCAATTTTTTGATGGCCAGAATCAGAGAACACACGATCAAAATTGGATTGCAATAAAAAAAGTTTAAAGAGTTTCACAGCATAGGCTAATATATGATCTTTGTAGTTAGTCTAGTAAACCAGAAAATCTATCAAAAAGTCTATGAAAGTTTTTAGAAATCATTTCATTAGGAGACATCAAAAGTATTTCGAAATTTTGGTGACTCAACAAGAATCATTAAGAGTCATTAAAAATCTATAAAATCCATAAAAGTTATTACCCCAAGTATTGTCATTAAAAATCATAATACAATACCACCCCCTAAAATTGATGGTCATTTTGAGCATCCGGTCATCGAATAATTGAATGGTAAAATCAATTTTCGAGTATCAAATACAGCAGTTTATTTAAGTAATTCAATGGACTAGCTTAAAAATAAATAATAGAGAATTTATAAAAAATACTATGTTTACTACTTTGTTTTGCAAATATATCATTTTCTCAAATTCATTTCAAATATATTATTTTATTTATTTTATACTATTATATATTTATATTTTTTATTTAATAATTATAATTATAATATGCTGACTGTGCGCTTACTGTACTATGCTGACTAGGTGCCACGTGGCAGGTGGGTCTCACCCTACTGACGTGGCAGTTGACGAGGCAGGTGGGTTCCACCCCTGCTGACGTGCTAGCTGACATGGCAGTGGGTCCCCCTGCTGACATGACAGTTGACTGGTCAAGAGAAGTATCGGCTGATGTGGCAGTCGGGCCTGCAGGGGTAAATTTTTTTTTATATTTATTAAAAAATTATTAGTTTTGCAAAAAAAAAAAAATAGAACGTAATTTTGCAATTAAGATGGTAAATTTGCAAATAGCTATTCTTAACAAAAGTAAAATTTCAAAAAAATATTTTTATCAATTAATTTATCAAAAAAGCTCTTAATAATTTTTTTAAGTAATTTAAATAGTGCTTCGGTCTGTTTTGAACTTTCATTTCATGCAATGATAATAAGATATATTCCCTCTGTCCCTCTCATTTCTTTATACTTTCCTTTTTGGACTATTACACCCTCTACTTCACTTATTTTAATAATAAAATTATTATTACACTCACTATTTCATTTATTATAACAATATTACATGTACTATTCTTGATTTTCGTGTCCAAACACAATGTAAAGAAAACAAGAGGACAAATGGAGTAATAAAGAGCGCACCTTCAAAAGAAAAAAAAATTTGATACTAAAGAGCGCAGGCAAACGGAGTCAAGGACTCAAAACAAGGAACGAGTACATCGAATAGAAATTTGGGTTATGTACAGCAGATATGGGCCTCGAAATTATAGTAGTGTAGGGCCAGTCCTATTCTGGTTACCTTGTCCATTTCTACAAATGAATGAGTTTTGATAATCGAATATATGAAAATGTGAGGAAAGCCGGAAAGCCCATGAGTTTCCGTGAATCATACCAGAGTCCAGAAATTGATAAATCTTGGTCCGTAACCTGTAATTAGAAAATAAGTTGTGATCTGTATAGTCCATAGGAGAGTGGTATATATTTAAGTGATCTACACAAATCGTGTCATATTTTGGGCCCAGAGATCAATTCTTTTTTTTTTTTGAAAAAGTTTACCAGAAATAATCCTATATTCGTAACAATTTTGTTGGCAAGATGACGTGAAAGATAATTGGACAAGGCAGAAGGTTGGTAAAGAAAATAAAGTGAACGTGAATGCATGAAATAAATGTTTGCCGCTTAAAATGATTATTAGTTGATTCAAATATAAAATATTTTCTTCGCATCACTTGACATGTCGCTTTGGTACCGCTACGGTGCTGCCTAAATTCCTAATCATCTCTTTATCCTATGCTTGTATATATTTTAATTAATTGGAGAAAAATGGAGAAATTATAAAATATATTCATATTTTCAATTTTTTTTACAAAACTAAGATAAGCGCAGCAAGTTGTAACTTGCATTTCAGATTGCAATAATCATGTAATGTAAATTTTGCACCATTCCTTCGATCTTTTGTAGATGATGAATTCTAGCGGTTTGGGATCCCATTTTACTCTTCCGAATACCATTTGATTTCTGCAGAGCCAGAGAGACCACAAAGTCGCAGCTATTACCATTCCTCAAGATAATTGCAAAAGCTTCCCTTTAAACAATGTCCTTCAATTTTTCATAGAAGCTCTGTTTCTGACTCTTTCATCTCCTTGAATATTCCACAGGTTCCATACAAACTCCCTAGCCCATCTAGCTGGCGTAGTCCCAAACAATGTGATCCGCATCCTCATCCCCATCCCATCTCTGACACCATTTACATATAGCAGCATGAGTTAAGCCTGTTCAGGTCTTGAGGAATACATATATTGAAAGTATTCCATTCCATTTCCACAGAAAAATCGAAACTCTAGGCAGAAGTTTCAGTGAATGTTAAAAGCTTTATGAGCGTAATAAACATTAGATGAATGCCTTGCAAAATTGTATTCCAATTATTCTTAATGCCTACTGTAAGTCGTCCAAAATCACACGAAAAATAGCTTGTTCCTGTAGCATCTTCATATCCACAATGGACTCAGAGACATCAATCGTGAGATATCCCCTGATAAAAGAAAAACTGTTGGTTCCCACAGTTCATACATGTCACACTCTTCCACAAAGTGATATTTATAGTTTAAAATGGTTGAGGCCTCAAGAATCATGTTAACATACCAACAAAACCCCATAAAGTTCCAACCAGTTCAAAATTTAAATCCAAAGCACCCTCCGTAAAGTCCCAAATCCAAACTTAAATCCAGTCTGCAAGACCATATACATATATAGTTTGATAAGGTTGAGTCTTTGAGACATACTAAACAATCAGAGACATCACCACCAAAATGCAATAAGCTTATTCATTAAATTCTACTTGGAGGTTTAGAACTTGCTTTGTGTGAAAACAACTATAACCAAATGCAGCTCCAGAATCCATTTTACATGTTCTAAACTAAACTCTGTTATTACAACAAGGTCCTGTAGTATATGTGACAACCACCGGCACATTATTATAGTAGAGATGGACATAAGCATTTATTATAATCATAGTAATGAGTGAATTCTTAAAACAACGTTTGGCAACTATGGTTGAAAGCCATTTTCTATTTTTATTTAAAGAGAGAGAGAGAGAGAGAATTAAATTAGGGTTTATTAAACTGGCCTAACTGTAGTGAAAGGGAGGTCCGTCCGTGCTAGATGTTGAGAGAGGGAACCTGTATATAACCGATCCAGCCCATTTGGCAACTGGGGTTGAAAGCCATTTTCTCTTTTTATTTAAAGAGTGAGAGAGAGAGAGAGAGAGAGAGAGAGAGAGAGATGAGGGAATTAAATTAGGGTTTAGTAAGCTGTCCTAATTGTGATGAAAGGGCGTCCGTCCGTGTTAAATGTGGTGAGAGGGAACCTGTATATACCCGATCCACAGCCCGTTTGGCAACTGGGGTTGAAAGCCATTTCCTATTTTTGTTTAAAAAGAGAGAGAGATGAGGGAATTAAATTAGGGTTTAGTACGCTGGCCTAATTGTAGTGAAAGGGAGGTCCGTTCGTGCTAGATGTTGGGAGAGGGAACCTGTATATACCCGATCCAGCCCATTTTTCAACTGGGGTTGAAAGCCATTTTCTATTTTTATTTAGAGAGAGAGAGAGAGAGAGAGAGAGAGATGAGGGAATTAAATTAGGGTTTAGTAAGCTGGCCTAATTATAGTGAAAGGGCGTCCGTCCGTGTTAGATGTTGTGAGAGGGAACCTGTATATACCCGATCCAGCCCGTTTGGCAACTGGGGTTGAAAGCCATTTTCTATTTTTATTTAAAAAGAGAGAGAGGAGGGAATTAAATTAGGGTTTAGTACGCTGGCCTAATTGTAGTGAAAGGGAGGTCCGTCCGTGCTAGATGTTGTGCGAGGGAACCTGTATATACCCGATCCAGCCCGTTTGGCAACTGGGGTTGAAAGCCATTTTCTATTTTTATTTCAAAAGAGAAAGAGAAAGATATATATATATATATATATATATATATATATATATATGGGAATTAAATTAAGGTTTAGTAAGCCGGCCAAATTGTAGTGAAATGGAGGTCCGTCCGTGCTAGATGTTGTGAGAGGTACCTGATATACCCGATCCAGTCCGTTTGGCAAATGGGGTTGAAATCCATTTTCTATTTTTATTTAAAAACAGAGAGAGAGAGAGAGAGGGAGAGAGAGAGAGAGAATTAAATTAGGGTTTTGTAAGCTGGCCTAATTGTAGTGAAAGGGAGGTTCGTCCGTGCTAGATGGTGTGAAAGGGAACCTGTATATACCCGATCCAGCCCATTTGGCAACTGGGGTTGAAAGCCATTTTCTATTTTTATTTAGAGAGAGAGAGAGAGAAAGATGAGGGAATTAAATTAGGGTTTAGTAAGCTGGCCTAATTGTAGTGAAAGGGCGTCCGTCCATGCTAGACGTTGTGAGAGGGAACCTGTACATACCCGATCCAGCCCGTTTGGCAACTGGGGTTGAAAGCCATTTTTTATTTTTATTTAAAAAGAGAGAGAGAGAGAGAGAGAGAGAGAGAGAGAGAGAGAGAGAGAGATGAGGGAATTAAATTAGGGTTTAGTAAGCTGGCCTAATTGTAGTGAAATGGAGGTCCGTCCGTGCTAGATGTTGTGAGAGGGAACCTGTATATACCCGATCCAGCCCGTTTGGCAACTGGGGTTGAAAGCCATTTTCTATTTTTATTTAGAGAGAGAGAGATATATATGAGGGAATTGAATTACGGTTTAGTAAGCCGGCCTAATTGTAGTGAAAGAGAGGTCTGTCCGTGCTAGATGTTGTGAGAGGGAACCTGTAAATACCCGATCCAGCCCGTTTGGCAACTGGGGTTGAAAGACATTTTCTATTTTTATTTAGAGAGAGAGAGAGAGAGAGAGAGAATTAAATTAGGGTTTAGTAAGTTGGCCTAATTGTAGTGAAAGAGAGGTCCGTCCGTGCTAGATGTTGTGAGAGGGAACCTTTTTATACCCGATCCACCCAATTTGGCAACTGGGGTTGAAAGCCATTTTCTATTTTTATTTAGATATATATATATATATATATATATATATATATATATATATATATATATATATATATATATATATGAGGGAATTAAATTAGGGTTTAGTAAGCTGGCCTAATTGTAGCGAAACAGCGTCCGTCCGTGCTAGATGCTGTGAGAGGGAACCTGTATATATCCGATCCAGTCCGTTTGGCAACTGGGGTTGAAAGCAATTTTCTATTTTTGTTTAAAAAGAGAGAGAGGAGGGAATTAAATTAGGGTTTAGTACGCTGGCCTAATTGTAGTGAAAGGGAGGTCCGTCCGTGCTAGATGTTGTGCGAGGTAACCTGTATATACCCGATCCAGCCCGTTTGGCAACTGGGGTTGAAAGCCATTTTCTATTTTTATTTAAAAAGAATGAGAGAGAGAGAGATATGAGGGAATTAAATTAGGGTTTAGTAAGCCGGCCTAATTGTAGTGAATGGGAGGTCCGTCCGTGCTAGATGTTGTGAGAGGGAACCTGTATATACCCGATCCAGTTCGTTTGGCAACTGGGGTTGAAAGCCATTTTCTATTTTTATTTAAAAAGAGAGATAGAGAGAATTAAATTAGGGTTTTGTAAGCTGGCCTAATTGTAGTGAAAGGGAGGTCCGTCCATGCTAGATGTTGTGAGAGGGAACCTGTATATACCCGATCGAGCCCATTTGGCAACTGGGGTTGAAAGCCATTTTCTATTTTTATTTAAGAGAGAGAGAGAGAGAGAGAGAGAGAGAGAGAGAGAGAGAGAGATGAGGGAATTAAATTATGGTTTAGTAAGCTGGCCTAATTGTAGTGAACCGGCGTCCATCCGTGCTAGATGTTGTGAGAGGGAACCTGTATATACCCGATCCAGCCCGTTTGGCAAATGGAGTTGAAAGCCATTTTCTATTTTTATTTGAAAAATAAGTATTGTGTCTTACGTCAAAAATTGATTTAAAATTAAAAAAATAGCTTAAATCAAAAGTTGCTAATAATTACTTTTTTGAATGACTTCTTTTATTTTGAGAATTTTATTTGATTAAAGTTAATATCATCATTCAAATATATAATTTATTAAAATTATTTTTATACTAACTTATAATTCGTACGATGCACAGATTTTTTTCGATATATAATAAATATAATTTCAGGCACAGTCTTAAACTATGTAGCGGCCTTTATTAGGCCTTGTTTCAAGTGTAAAAAGTTCGGCCCGTACTTTTATAAAAGTTTACATAAAACTAATAAATTAATGTTTGTAATACTTTTAAAAAATATTTAATTCTTTACTGAATAAAGCTACAACAATTTTAATTTTCTATGAATAATGTGAAAAAGATAACAAAATCCGAATTTTCCATATCAAGTGCTATTGTACATGGTGTCTTGTGTTCTTAAAAGCGGTAATTAATCTGATTAATCGCCAATTAATCGATGTTTGGTATATTTTCAAATTGGAATTAATCATCGATTAATCGTTGTTTGATGCCTCTATCAGTTAAATTCGATTTCTTTTTTTGACAACATTGACGGTGTCTTTTTTTTCTTTTTAGCCTTTTTCTTGTTTTATATGTGGGAGGGAATGTCAGGAGTCTTTGATTGCTTTTGTATTTTATTAGGGCACTTTGCTCTCATGTCTCATCTATACAATTTAAAGGGGTGTAATCGCCTTTTTACCATTAAGAAGAAAAGGTAGATTATTGTTTAGGCACAAAATTAGATATTTCCTGTGTTTTAAAAAGCGGCGATTAATCGTTGTTCGGTACCTCTTCAAATCAGGATTAATCGGTATTAATCGTTGTTCGATGCTCTATCGATTAAGTCTGATTTCCACTTTTTACAATACTGAATATATCAGTTGTCACGCATAAAGAGGAGCCGTCAAATAAGATGCACGTAAGTATTCAATAAACTTACCATTATGGGTGTTCCAATTATTTGGGATTTAAGGGTTTACGATCCCAAGATTATAAGTTCAATCCCACTGAAAGGATAAGTGGATTGCTATGCTCGGCGGGTACGAGCGTTCTCCGAATTAGTCGAAGTGTGTGAAAGCTGACCCGGACACGGAATTATCAAAAAAAAATATATTCACAAACACCCTTTCACTTTCTTCCTCGTTTCTTGTTTGGTTCCTCCCTCCAAAAAATAGTTAAAAAGCAAAGATCCAAAGCATCTTTCTTATTAGTAACAGCACCAATAATATCATTTCCTAAGCTTAAAGCAGAACAAAAATGGAGAAAATTCAACACAAGAATTTACATGTTAATGGAATAAACATGCACATAGCTGAGATTGGTGAAGGCCAATAATCATGTATACAATAATCGGGATGAGCAGCAAATACTTTATAATCATCATTCAAATTATCGTAGCCAAACCCGTACCTTTGTACTCGGAATGAGACAATCCTTTCGAGTCTAATTGATTACTTCTTATCAAATTATCGGGAAGTTGATTTATTTCTCAAGTAGATGGGTTCCACAAGGATAATTGATTACTAGTGATTCAAGATAAGAGTGTTGTTTAATTCAAGATAAGTTTTGTATCAGACTAAGTTGTAGAACACACAAGCTCCATTAACCCAAAATAGCAACAAACATTTGGCTGAAATACAGAGATAACAGATCCAATATAGTTGGGGTGCAGTATATGTTAAAGCTCCAGTTGCTAAACACAACATTCTACTTGTTAATGCTGTAGTATTATAAACTGCTTCAGAAAATGAAATCATGCTACATAAGTTCCCAGTTGCCAAATACAACATTCTACTCCTTATGATGCTTACATCATATTCTTGTCATTGGAGCGATCAAGTAACTTTGACATTCTATGTGATTTGCTCAATATTTTTTGTTGAAAACAAAATTTCTGCTATCTTTCAAATAAAAAAAATTGCTAGTGATTTGTACTAGACTTTATTTTTCCTCCCTGTTCGTATCACACATTTCACTGTTTGACTCTGTAATAGCACTACCAAGTTGTAGCTGAAAGGAGACCTGTATAGCATCTGAAACTTCCGGTTTAATGTGTCTGCATCTTTCGCCAACTTTATTGCATCTCTGAAGATGAAAATTAAAAGATAAGAAAAATATACTAAATAGGAGCAGAAGAGACTCGAGGATTCAAAAGATGCAATTTATTTGAGTTTTACCTAATTAATACGTCTGGTGGCATAGATACTTCACTTTAAGTAAAGCCTTGCCTTGCAGAATATGAGATGTTATGCGTTCAACAACCATTTGCTGAGTACAAGAAAGACAACAAATTTGTCAACAGTGATTCACTACAATCGTTTGCTAGTGTATGGAATACAATAACCTTACAAACTTCAAAAAGACGTGGGAGTTGGGGAAGGAGTGGTGAGGCTATTTGGGAGACAGGTGTAAATGACCTACACTCATCCTTCAACTAGGACAAACAAATCTCCATCAGGACTTGAAGTTTACTTAATTGCGGAACTACACAGATGTATCATTCTTTCCATGAGATTCAGTTTGTTAAAGCAGGGTTCAAGAAATTCCTCCAAATGTGGAAGAGTCACATCTTACTGTAAAAAATTAGTAAGATTTTAATGTGATTACTTTTTAGGATGTAGTAAAAAGACTCTGCTTCTTGGACTAGTAACAATAGGTTTTACGATCCAGCTCCAGTTCACTGCAGTAAAATGACTGGAAAGGAGATGTGCATCGTTTACTAAAGAAGACCTAGATGAAGGTAAAAACAGTCTTAAGGAACTACTTAAAAGAATCTGCATAGAACAGTTAATTTATCAAAATAGGTACCATTATTTGCACTCTATTCTCCATTTCACCTGTACCAAGTGGAATTACTAGGATGGTTCTCAGATATATTATGCATTCTGAGAAGTGAGAACCATATAACATCATTCTTTCAAAGATTATACTAGATTAAACTAATACGTTAAATAGTAGGAACAGATCATCACCTTTACATAAACAAATTTTGGATCACACATATGATGAGAAAGTTTCCAGAAGATAGAAAGATGTACCTCCGCATATTTTGCTGCTAACAACCCTACCCATAGATGATGTCTTCAATATCTTTTTCTTTGGAAGATGCACTACTCTTTAAATGATATGATCCCTTCATATCGTTTTGCTGATCTTTTACATCGAGCATAATGTTGGAGAGCCAAGGCTCTACATAAATATCCGAACTAAGATTAACAAAGTAATAATAAGAAATAACAGGAAAATATATAACTGAAATAATCCTATATACATAGATCTCTTTTTATGACATAATGGCAATCAAATGCTTCACTTCGGTTAGTCAAAGTGCAAATATTATCTCAAAATTCACAATATTGAAAGAAATAAACATCAAAAGTCAACGTAGTACTTGTAGTAATTCAGATTAGTGAAAGATATACTGGTTTACAGAAAAGAGATAAAAATCACCAGCTAAGTTCTACCACAAAAAGGAGATATAAATCACCAGCTAAGTTCTACCATAAAATGGCCACACAAATACTATAACAAACTCTTGAATTCAAAAACAAATCAATTTAGTACATGATAGTCAAAGTAAGAAGAGGTGCATGAGTATAGAAGAGATATAATAACACCCTCTTTGTCAGCATAGAGAAGGTAATCAGCATATTTTAAAATGGGTCACAAGACAATCATAGATCAAGTGACTTCCAGATGAATCTAATACATTATATGCCCCCAGTTTCAGTAATGAAATAAAATAAATAAATAAATAACTTTAAATCTAAGTAAGCCCTATGTTGACCACCTTATAGATTAGCTTGAAAGGCAGTCTTAAATCACATGTCAGAGTTGCTGTTTAGAACTCTCTAAAACAACAAATACCACTTAAAAAAGAGAAACTAAGATATGAAAAATGCTAGAGGTGCAAAATTGGGTATAAAAATAGGTACAAAATGCCACGTGTCGTGTTATGATTGGTAATAACTCAATTAATTGTGAAGAACCAACGTGCATCAACACCGATACCCTCCAATAAAAACATTCCATTATGCCACATCATTTTGTACCAATTTTTTGCACAAAATTTTGTACCCCTAGCATTACTATTTACTAATAAGATATATAATATAACCCATGAAGAACTTATAATTTTTGCACAACCCATTTTAATATTATAGAAAAATGCAACTGTATATGCAAATGCCAAAACTCCACTTTTCTGATGTTGGACAAGGAATAACAGATTAAACTTGTATCCCTACGTGAATGAAAACTTCAGCTACTTCAGGATGAGACTCTAGAATTGCACGACGAACATTTTCCACAACCTCATGTGCAGCATTAACACTAGAGAATGGATCAACCTGCAAGGTAATCAAATAACCACTGTATAATTAAGAAAAAAGAGCACATAAATGCATAAATCAAAGGTTAAGTTAGGATATGTGAAGAATGAATTATACAACATTAGAACAACCTCGATATTTACATCAAGATGCATTGATGAACCAGCTCTCCTTCCCCTAAAATGATTGCATCCCTGTAGCATTATATCAGACCATAAAGCAAACTGTAAATACCGAACAACCTTCGACTCAAGTTCAGACATAAGTTTCTGCGTCTCAATATAAAACACACCTCACAATCATTAAATATAGTTAAGCATAAGAATTACAAATCATATTAAAAATCCAGTTTAACACATACCCCCATCTTTGTCCACACTCTTGACCCCATTTAAAGACAAAAGCATTTGCACAAAAAAACCTCCGAGCATCAAATATGTGAATTACTTATACCTACTCACTTTCCACCCTAAAGCTTGAAATAATATGTGTAAAGTACAACTTTGATCAAAGTAACTGGTTGGACTGCATCCATATGTTTTCTTTACAGAATCAGTATTCAGTACAATTAAAATTTTATTCAGCTTCAAAAATACAACTAATATTAGACCTTAGTTACTAGTTTCAGCAAGGAAAACAAAATTTGTTAGTTTTACATGTTGGTCTACACTCTACACATTACAGAGAACAGCTAAGCCAGCATTTAAAGATGGTGCTTATAGTAGAAATAGTAGAGACATGAGACTTCCTCAGTTTGAATAATAATAGCCTCTGGACAACTTTGCACGCATGTTGAGGTACAATAAAAAATAGTTATACTTCAATATCAAATAAAAGTTTAGATTAATATGAACGTAAGTAGTAATATATATATATATATATATATATATATATATATATATATATATATATATATATATAGAAAAACATGGGAATAACAGAAATCTGAAAAAGTAATGAAATTTTTTCCCTAGTTAGGAGGGGTTAAAATGACTTGCCTTCACTTCCTCGACTTGTTTAATTGTTTGTTTAATTGTTTTCCTACAGGGATCCAGAAGTTGAGCTGGGACTGCAGCATCCACTAGTTCCAATACACTACAAAACCAGATACAGTGTATAGAGAGCTCGGTTACTTATAAATTATAATCTGTCAAAACCTAATTAGTACATACTACATACTCTTAATTCGACTGTTAACTATACTTTTCTGGCTGTAGGAGTCGTATCAGACAGCTATAATAAATGGGAAAAAGAAACTACTAAACATATATACCTGGTGTGGCTACTCAAATGTGCCACTACATAATACCTCTGTTTATTTTTAAGTTGAGTGTATAAACTAACTTTCCGTACAATGCACAAAGTATAAACGAAGAATATAGAAAGAATCATGTAGTGTTAATTATGCTATCAAGAAATATCAATCTCAGAGACTCACAGAGTCACAGTCAATCAAAAAATTAGGCTTATGATTGCAAGTTTAAGGTATTGGTCTATCATGCTTGAACAGCAATTGACTTGTAGCAACAGCCAAAAGACAGCAATAATTAAAACAAAAAAACCCCAGACAACCAATACCTTTCATAACCAGTTTCAAGTCCAGCTCTAAGGATCATGCCTGAGACAACGAGTCCAGCAAGAGGATCTAGGAACTTCACCCCAACAACTGATCCTCCTGATGCAAGTAACTAAGCCCTAATTAGAAAGGACCAATTTCCAACCACAATAGACGGGTTATGAATTGAAAAGGCCAAAGGGGAGGAAAATGGTATATAATATCAAATTGTACATAGATAAACACCACAAACACTGAAGACAAAAGCAGAAGTGCTCACATACAGACCCAGATATATGATTTACAACTCCTTTAGATAGTCACTGTGACACTGGTGCATGAAATCAAACAGTCTCAACTAGCAGATGATGGGTATTTCACATTTAAGTATTTTAAATTCTACTCGGATCATCTGCTTTCATTTCCCATGTTCAATTCTATATATACACACTCAATTCATCACAGGTATATCCACATCCATCATACACTCAATACATCCAAACTATCTTATTACATATTCCCATATCTGCTGCTAAACCATTTGTACACTCCAATTTCCAACAACAGCACTCATTTTGTTTCTATAATAAAAGACAATCACTCAAGAAAAGATATTTATCTTCTAACATTTTTTCAGACAGTTGGAGTTATCTTTTAGGAAGAGATCTATACCGCTAACATATCAAATGCGTGCCAGGCAATAACTCCGCCAGTTGCCGAAAGCACACTAGAAATTCCAAGTGCTCCAAGTGATTCAAATTTGCCATGACCTGTAAGAAGATAATAGAAAAATAATTATAAAAGCAATCACACCTGTGCACCAGTTTGACCCTTACACATGCCACTTCTGTGGACAGTCTGGAGACCTATTGTCAACAGATTTTCTGTTTTCGGTAATAATAGTTAAACATGCTTAAAAAAGATAAAACATTGAGAGCACACCAAACTGTGTCAACACTTAAGAAATTGGTACTTAAGTAGTTAAACAGATTGAAAGGTATTAAATCATACTATTGGTTACATACACATAGATATCATCAGGATGCAAACTCTTTTATGGCACACAGTAATCACTTCCTCTAGAACCTGAACTTAGTTAATTTATACTGGAGCAATAAAATATAAAATGCCAGAGGTACTAATTACTGCCGCCATTTATAAGACACCATAACAGCACTACTTATGAAGACCATCACTAAACAACCACAATTCCAAACAGATCCTAGTTGACAATTTTCCCATCGGCTATCGGCTATCGGCATTTGTTTTCTCAAAGATGTTAGCAAAATACTACTTCGTTTGATGAATAAATAATACATACATATATCTACTGACTTGCTGACTGACACAACCAAAGTTCTTCCACAATATTATACAAGCAAATCCTACTAGCCTTTCTAACAACAATTTCGTACCTAACGCATCTGTGCGTAACCTAATTAACCTGAAATCTTGAACAGATCAAGATAAATGTACATGACTACAAGGCATACCGGAGCGACATGATGCCAAACAAAGGGACCAAAAGACATCACTACCTATTACTATCTAAAGCAACTAATATTACATTAAAACAAATTCCAGACAACTTTCCTGCAATAACTTCTTAATAAACATATTTTCACGCAACCCACTGAACCTAACCAAAACATAATAAATGCCTACATAACTTCAACTGTGTATGTACATGTTTACTAATTTTATCGAGCTCATTGATTATTTGAACTTATATATACACTACACTTGTTATATTAGAATTTAGAACCGATAAAAACTATTATCTATCAAGATTATTAAGTTATCGACCTAATATACACTACACTTATAATTAAACCGAGAAAAACTATTATTCATCGAGATTAATGGCTTATGATATCGACCTAAAATATGCACCGCACTTATAATATCAGAACCGATAAAAACAATTATCTACTGAGATTACTGATCTATCACCCACGGATTACGGATTGCGACCTTAAATATACACTACAATTACTACATTATGTTAAAAAAAAGTATAATATATCGATTACCTACAGATATTGACTGTCAGGAGTTAGGGTTTGAGGTCAGTGAATTAACTAGAGGACAAGAAAATAATGAAGACAGGACAAGAAAATAATTCGTTTAATTCATTGATAAGTCACAACAATACATTCCTTCCCATATATAGGGGAACAAATATGAGAAGACACGTGCCTTAACATCATTGGCTCAAAACATAACTACCAACACTCACACCATATTTTAATAATACTATGCTAACCAATGACAGTGTATCAAATTATTTGTTTAATAGCAAGGTACAACGTCGTTTAGAAATTCCCTCCAATCCAATCATGACAGATGCTTCCCCTTCAAAACATTCTTGACCTCAAGGATGGAAGTCAGGGTATAGTTTGGACAGTTTGTCCCATCTCTCCCATGTAGCTTCTTGGGATGTGCCATTCTCCCATTGAACTAACACCATTGCAGCAGGCTTGTTCCCCTTCTTAATAAGCTTCCTTTCCAGAATGGCAATGGGTTGGGGGTCGATAACTCCAGTATCAGTGATGCTTGGAAGTGAGGTCTGTATTTCCTTGTTGCTGCCCACCTTCTTCTTGAGCTGAGAAATGTGGAAGGTGTGGTGTATTTTAGACCCAGCAGGGAGTTCGAGCTTGTAAGCAACTGCGCCCACCTTTTCTAGAATTTTATAGGGCCCGTAAAATTTGGCAGAAAGCTTGTGATTCCTTCTCTGATTGACAGATTGTTGGCGATAAGGCTGCAGTTTTAAATACACTTCCTCCCCTACTGCAAACGATCGATCAGTTCGTTTCTTGTCTGAATACCACTTCATGCGTTCTTGAGCCTTAGTAAGGTTGTCCTTAATTAATTGTTGAGTAGCTCTTCTGTCCCTGAGAAAGTCATTTACCTGCAGATCCTTAGTACGAGAGAAGCTGAAGTTAATAGATGGAGGGGGAGAGGAGTACAAAGCTTGGTATGGTGACATGTTAAGGGCAGAATGGTGGGAGGTATTATACCACCATTCAGCTAGAGACAACCAAGTGCCCATGATGCAGGTTTGTGTCCAGCAATACATCGAAGAAACATCTCGATGCACTGATTAACTCGCTCTGTTTGACCATCCGTTTGTGGGTGGTAAGCAGTGCTTAGTTTGATGCTAGTGCCCATCGAAGTGAATAACTCATTCCAAAATGAGCTAACGAAGAGGGGATCTCGATCAGAGATGATCACTTGGGGAACACCATGGAGTTTTACCACATTATCAAGGACTTCCTGTGCCACTTTAGAAGCTGAAAAAGGGTGGGTGAGAGCGATAAGGTGACAGTATTTGGTGAATCGATCAACGACGACCAAGATAGTGTCCTTGCCATTGGACCGTGGCAACCCTTCAACAAAATCAAGAGAGATAGCTTCCCAGGCCCCATCAGGAATGGCGATCGGCTGCAATAATCCTAGTGGATGGATGTGGTCCACTTTATTTTTTTGACAAGTGGTGCATTCCTTGATGAATTGAGCGACATCTCTACGAAGTCCAGGCCAAAAGAATGTCCTCTCTATCCTCTTAGTGGTGGCACTAATTCCCGAATGCCCCCCTTCTGGGCTGCTGTGTAGTACAGAACAGATCCTTTGCTTTAAATCAGTAGAATTTCCCACATAAAACTTACCATTTTTTATCAAATTGTCTTGAGAGAGAGTGAAATCATCCACACTTGAAGGGTTTATGGCCAGCTCAGCCAATATCTTTTGAGCCTCCGTGTCATTTAAAAGGCTATCACTGAGTTCCATTCGCCACTGAGGTTTGATGTAATGCATAATTGAACAAAGTTTTGATCACTGTGCAGTCTAGATAGAGCATCTGCTGCGATGTTTTCCTTCCCCTTTTTGTAAAGAACAGTATAGTCGAATCCCAAGAGCTTCGTCAGCCATTTCTGTTGCAACCCAGTTGATATTTTCTGTTCCATCAAATGTTTTAAAGCTTCTTGATCAGTTTTGATGATAAAAGGGTGGCCCAAGAGATATGACCTCCACTTTTGCGTGGCAATTATCACGGCCAGCAGTTCCTTCTCGTACACTGATAAACCCAAATGTTTCTTACCCAAGGCCTTGCTAAGATAAGCAATAGGCTGTCCGTCCTGCATCATTACAGCGCCCAGACCTATTTTACACGCATCTGTTTCGATTACTAGGGGTTTAGAGAAATCTGGAACTGCTAGTACAGGGGTACGAGACATGATTTCCTTGAGATTATTAAAGGCAGCTTCTGCTTCAGCATTCCAATTAAACTGCCCCTTCTTTAGAAGTTGGTTTAATGGTTTACTTACGATACCATACCCTTTGATGAAGCGTCTGTAATACCCTGTTAGCCCGAGGAAGCCCCTTAGGGATTTTACGTTTGTGGGTCTGGGCCAATCTTGCATTGCCTGAATCTTCTTGCCATCTGCTTCCACACCCTTCCCCGATATAATATGTCCCAAATATTCGACCCTTTCTTGAGCGAACTCACACTTGCTGCCTTTAAGGAACAGTTTATGCTCTCTCAACTTATCAAACACCAATTTGAGATGATGTTCATGTTCCTTCATAGTAGCACTATAAACAAGTATGTCATCGAAAAAGACAAGCACAAACTTTCGGAGATATTCTGAAAATACCTCATTCATTAAAGCTTGGAACGAACTGGTGCGTTGGTTAAACCAAACGGCATGACAATAAACTCAAACAGCCCTTCCTGAGTCCTGAAAGCCATCTTGAAGATATCATCCTGATTGATACGGATTTGGTGGTATCCGCTTCGTAAATCCAACTTAGAGTAAACACAACTGCCCTTGAGCTCTGCAAGAAGTTCTTCGATTACGGGTATGAGAAATTTATTTTTGATGGTGATCTCGTTCAAGGCTCTATAATCAACCACAAATCTCCAGGAGTTATCCTTTTTTCGTACCAGCAAAACCGGAGAGGCAAACGGTGATGTACTGGCTCGAATGATCCCAGCATTAAGCATCTCCTTGGTAATCTTCTCTATCTCCTCTCTGTGTGCAATAGGACAGCGATAGGGATGTGAATTAACAGGGGTACTGTTGGGTTTAAGAGGGATATGATGGTCATGGTTACGAGGTGGGGGGAGTTCAGTTGGCTCAGAGAAGAGATCTTTATAGTGGTTGAGGATAGTATTTATACCAGGAAGGACTTCAGTCAGCTTCCCAGGCAAGGTAGTAGTTTCTATGGCCGCAATTTGGACCAAAAAATAAACTTCTTCCTGGTTATGTTTGATATTGGAGCCATTTAGTTGAACTTGTACCTTAGCAGTGGGGCAATATTGTTGAAGAACCACTCTTTTCTCCCTAAAATTAACAGTTATGGTCTCATTCGTGTAGTCGAAAGTCACTGGGCTCACCATAGACATCCAATCTGCTCCTAGAATCAAGTCATATCCCCCAAGAGGGATTACATTAGCAGAGGCAGTAAAAGTTTCACCAGCCATAGTCCATTGAACAACATCAACAATGTTACTGCATGCAATGTGATCTCCATTTGCAACAACGACTTGAAAGGTGGAGCAGGGGACAGTACGCAACTGCAATTGTTTAGCCAAACTCTGGGATATGAAGTTGTGTGTTGAACCGCTATCCACCAAAATATTAACCTCCCTATCCTTTAATACTCCCTGAATTTTTAGGGTACCATCCCCCTTAGAGCCAATTAACGCATGAAGAGACATGTGAGCTTCACTTATAGGCTCCTCAACAACTGGATTTGTAGGCTCTCCTTCCCAAACAATGGTGAACTCGTCCTCTGTCTGACCTGTGGGTGACCTTGAGTCATTCATGATTATATAGAGCTTCTTTTTCCTACAGTTGTGACCCGGTTCGAACCGTTGATCACAATAAAAACATAACCCCTTCTGTTTTTTATCAATAATCTCTGCCAAGGTCAGTCTCTTATGCCCATCATTTGCAGAAATTGAGGTGGGATTGGTTATTGAGGTTGTGACTGCAGGTTTTGGTGACACAGCAGTAGGCTTAGAGGAGGAATTGTAGTAAGAGGATGGTTTGGGGATATTACTGGCGGATCTATACCTCTAATCAAGCATATTGAGGTAATGTTCTTGCCCTCTAGCTAGCTCTCTTGCCTCTTGTAAGGTCTGGGGTTTATGATTATAAAGATGCTGGGCAATTTCTTCCTTTAGACCACTTATAAAGTTGTCAACGTAGTATGATTCTCGATGAAAACCCTCGTCCATCATCACATAATTGCGGAGTTCATCGAATTGGTAGATATACTCATCCACTTTACCCTTTTGTGTCAACTTATTGAATTGACCCACCAGATTTTCATACCCAGATTTAGCAAAACGTTGACAAACCAAGGTGACAAATTCTGGCCACAGTAAGTTGTACTTCTCCCTTTCAACACATCTGTACCATACATCGGCCTCACCCTCCATGTGTAAGGCAGCACATAAAACTCTCGATCTCAAATCAGTGTTGGGGTGTAGCTGAAAAAACTTCTCGCATTTACTGACCCATCCCCTTGGGTCTTTTCCTTCGAACCTTGGGAAGTCTAGCTTGGGAGTCTTGTCAATGCCTTGCCCTCCTGTGTTTGTTCGGTTCTGGTTTACAACCTCGGGCGGTGTAGTATGCACAATAGTGCTAGTAGGAACACCCGAGAAGAGGTTTTGGGGGTTTGATGGTGGCTCATATCCAGAGAAGGAGGTTTGATAAGGGTTGCCTGGGAAAGGAATCGGACCAGAAGATGGAGGATAATATGGATGTAATGGGGGAGCATAAGGGTTTAAGGTGGAAGGATGGTACAAAAAGGGTGGTTGTGGTTGAGAGGGGGGTTTGTGGACAGAGTGGGTTCGGTGTTCAGACAAGGAGCCTGGTTCAATGATTCGAGCTTGAAGCTCAAAGGGTTGAGTGGTTTGGTGCTGGGTAAAACCCTCCCAGTTAACACTTCTTGATTTAGACAGAATATTACTATTAGAATCATTTATTGTAGCGAAATGAGTGGGTGTGTGTGGAGGGTTACTTACAGAGGAAGGGGGATTCTGCTGTAGAGCTGTAGGAGGTTGACCAGTGTTGGTGTCCTGGTGCTTCAATAGGAGCCCATTTTTGATTAGTTCGGTGAGTTCTGAAATCCCCTTCTTCATCTCCTTATTGTCACGCGTGAGAGATTCAAACTCACTCTTCAAAAGAGAGATTTGTTCTTGAGTGAAAGATTGCCCTTCTTCAAACATACTCATCTTTTCTGCCATAGTGGAGATAGAGCTTTCACATTTTTGAGCCAAAGTTTTATCAGCCATACTGAGATCTGTTTGGGTGTTGTTTTTCATGGGATGGTTGGGTTAAAAGGTTGTTGGCGGCCAAGGAAGGCCTTGCTTTGATACCAGATGTCAGGAGTTAGGGTTTGAGGTCAGTGAATTAACTAGAGGACAAGAAAATAATGAAGACAGGACAAGAAAATAATTCGTTTAATTCATTGATAAGTCACAGCAATACATTCCTTCCCATATATAGGGGAACAAATATGAGAAGACACGTGCCTTAACATCATTGGCTCAAAACATAACTACCAACACTCACACCATATTTTAATAATACTATGCAAACCAATGACAGTGTATCAAATTATTTGTTTAATAGCAAGGTACGACGTCGTTTAGAAATTCCCTCCAATCCAATCATGACATTGACCTTGGATATACACTACACTACTTATATTACTATTCAATATGGAGATTATCAAATTACCGAGACGACCTTGAACATGCACTACACTACATATATAACTATTCAATATCAAGATTATTATATTACCGAGTGGACCTTGAATTATCAAAGTCGACCTAGAATTTCGATATCGAGATTACTAATCTATCTACAGAAACGAAGAGAAATGATTACCACATCAGACAGAGAATGAGCAGCATCAGCAATAATCGCAGTATTACCAGAGACATAACCGGTGAGCGCTTTTCCAGCAGCTAATCCGATATCGGCGACCGGAAAATCTTCTCGCCTTCTTCCATCTCTCGTGAATCGTAAAATTAGGGTTTGGAGAGTGAGTGAGGATGTGATTGTGTAGTGGAGGTTGAATTATAGATACAAAATGGTGTGTGTATTTGTTTTGGGGTGAATTGTAGGTACGGCTGCACAACTTTCCAGTCTGGACCGGTAAATTAGATCGGATCGGGTTTATCGGTCTGCCGGACCGAATATAATCGGTCCGGTCCCCGGTCCATAAAATCAAAAAAATCCGGTCTTCGGTCCGGTCCGGTCCAAATCTTTAAAACACCCGGTCCGGACCGGATCGGACCGGATTTTATGTATATAGTTAATTTTACACTATTTTGTCTTTTAAATTATATAGTTTAATGATTAAATATTCACACATAACATATTAACTAGTTGATAAAGCCGCGCTTCGCGGCGGCGTTACAATATTTTTAAAAAAATTCAATACATTTACGTTATATTATAATATTAATATTAAATTTTTATAATTAAATAATCTTCTCTAATGAATCAATTTCTTGTTAAATACGATTCTTTCGATTGAGCCGCTCTCTCGTTAAAACGGAAATCCCAACTTTTTAACATATATTATAAAAAAAAACCAAACCAAACCAAACCAAACATACCCAGTATATCCCGCTCAGAGCAGGGTCTGGGGAGGGTAGGATGTACGCAGACCATACCCCCACTTTTTAGAGCGGGGAGGCTGTTTCCGTGCAGACCCTCGGCTGAGTGCACAACATACATAGAGTGTAGTAAAATACAACGGACATGCTACGGAAATGTACAATGACATACCTGAGGCCCATGGCGTTCTCCACATGGGACTTACCTACCTGCGATGGATTATGGGACTCCTAGCTTGATGACGACTCCTAGCCACGCTCCCTGCACCTGCAAAACCAAAAACCACAAGAAAAGAAGAACACAGAAAAACAGAAGACACTCAGAACGAAAAGTGAGGACGCTGAAGCCGAACTACTAAAAAATCGCTAATCGAGACAAGGCAACTCGGAGGCTCTCGACAACAGAGCCACAACCTAGAAGGGAATCCACCACTCTGATACGCCGCCTCCAAGAGCACCTATCCGCGAGCATGGTCTCATTTAAGTCTAATGCCTTCAAATCCATCCGGAGCTGCTCTTCCCACGTCCTCCTTGGCCTGCCTCTCCTCCTCGCCCCAACAACTGTCAGGCTCTCGACCCTCCTAACTGGGGCTTCAGCCAGCCTCCTTCGCACGTGGCCGAACCATCTCAACCTTCCTTCCCTAACTTTCGCAGATAAAGGCGCCACTTCAAGCTCGCTCCTAAACACCGAGTTCGGGATTCTGTCCAACATCGTGCGCCCACAAGACCACCGCAACATCCTCATTTCAGCCCCTTCCAATTTGCTTACGAGAGCCTTCTTCTCCGCCCAACACTCAGAACCATACAACATCGCCGGACGGATTGCCGCTCTATAGAATTTCCCTTTCAACTTTAAAGGGACTTTCTTATCGCACAGAACCCCTGACGCTGCCCTCCACCTTTGCCACCCTGCCTTGATGCGATGCGTGACATCGGCTTCAATCTCACCTTCCTTCTGGATGATCGAACCCAAATACTTGAATTTATCCGTCTGCGGGACGATCTGGTCTTCAATCCTAACCTCCACCCCTTCCTCGTTGGCCTCACCGCTGAAGTTACACCAGAGATACTCGGTTTTAGAGCGACTCATACGTAACCCTTGGGACTCCAAAGTAGACCTCCAAATCTCCAGTTTCTCGTTCACCTCCCTCCTCGATTCCGCCACTAGCACGATATCGTCCGCGAAGAGCATGCACCAAGGGACAGCGTCTTGGATCCCCCGCGACATGACATCAATGATAAGGGCGAAAAGAAACGGGCTCAGGGCTGATCCCTGATGAAGCCCCATCTCAACCGGGAAGAAACGGGAGTCCCCCACTGGGGTCCGAACGCAAGAACTAGCTAGGGAGTACATGTCTTGAATCACCCTAACGAGCGCCGACGAAACTCCCCTCTCCTCAAGGCTCTTCCAGATAGCTACACGGGGTATGCTATCATAGGCCTTCTCAAGATCAATGAACACCATATGGATGTCTCTGCGACGTTCCCTGAACTTCTCCATAAGGCGCCTAACGAGATGAATGGCCTCGATCGTTGATCTCCCAGGCATAAAACCAAATTGATTCTCCGAGATTTCGACTTCTCTTCTAAGCCGACTATCAACCACTCTCTCCCAAAGTTTCATAGTATGACTGAGTAATTTAATACCCCGGTAGTTACTACAACTTTGAGCATCGCCTTTATTCTTGAAAAAAGGGACCACAACACTACGCCTCCATTCCGCTGGCATCTTATCACCCAAGAGCAGAGCATTGAACAGATCCGCTAGCCATTGAATGCCCACCTCTCCGAGACAAAGCCAAACCTCGATTGGGATAAGATCCGGACCAACCGCCTTCCCTCTAGCCATCTTTTGCAATGCACCCTTGACTTCATCCTTGCTGATGCGCTCGCTGGGCTCGAAGGAAATCACAGGCGAAAGGGAGATCCCTTGATCCACCCTAGCACCACTCCCCCTAGCCTCGTTGAAAAGATTATGGAAATACGAACTCCACCTGTCCTTAATAGCATCTTCCTTCAACAACACTTGGCCTGACTCATCTTTAACAAACTTAACAGACCCCAGGTCGCGCCTCCCTCTCTCCCGAGCTTTAGCTAGCTTAAAGATGGCATTCGCTCCTTCCTTGGAATCTAGGCGCTTATACAGCCCTTCATACGCCTCCTCTTTAGCTTTCGCCACTACCTTTTTTGCCTCTCGTCTAGCCACTTTGTAAGCTTCCAACTTCCGAATCCTCTCCGGCCCTGCACAGGAAGATAAAAGCCCTTTAAAGAGCGTAAGTTTAGCCTTAACCTTCTTTTGGACCTCCTCGTTCCACCACCACGACTCCTTATGACCACTGAACCTACCTGAGGAAACCCCCACCACCTTCTCGCCCACACTCCTAATGGCCTTAGCCATGCTGGACCACCTGAGGTTAGCATCTCCACCACTCGCAAAACAACCTTCGTTGAGCATAGCCTCCCTGAAAGCCGCCGCCTTCTCGCCCTTCAAGTCTTTCCAAAGTATTCTGGGTCTAAACTCTCTCTTTCTGCGCACAACACGACCCCCCATGGATAGATCCATAGCCAACAGTCGGTGCTGGGAAGCGCACGCCGCACTCCTGAAAACCTTGCAATCTACGCAAGCTCTAACGTCCCGGCTGCGCACAAGTAGGTAATCGATTTGAGTGCTGTAACCCCCACTACTAAAGGTGATGAGGTGCTCAGCCCTCTTCTGAAAAACAGAATTCACAATTACCAACTCCTGGGCCGCAGCAAACTCCAACAGGGCGGACCCACCGACAATCCTGGACCCGAAGCCAAAACCCCCATGCGCCATGGGAAAGCCATCTGACCTCTCGCCGATGTGACCGTTGAAATCGCCACCCAGCACTAGAAATTGATCTGCGGGAAAACTGCCTACCAGCCCGTCTAAACAAACCCAAAAAGCCTCCTTCTCCGAGTCACCCAAACCGGCTTGCGGGGCGTACGCACACACCACATTCACCACAATCTCCCCCACCACCACCTTGACGGCCATAATCCTGTCGTTGCATCTAATCACTTCCACGACGTTGTCTTTAAGGTCTTCCGCCAAAAGAATACCCACACCGTTCCTCGAGCTGGCAAGACCTGAGTACCACAATTTATAACCATTCGCTTCTCTAGACCGCGCCCCCTTCCACCTCGTCTCTTGGATACACGCCACATCCACTCTACGCTTCTTCAACACGTCAACTAGCTCCAGAAATTTGCCCGTCAAGGTACCTAAATTCAAACTCCCAACACGGAGATTACGCAACATCGACAAACCAAAAAGACCAGCGCAAAGAAAAACAAACGAATAACAATAAAATCAAACGAATAAAAATATACAGTACATAACAATCACCAAGACAAGGAGGAAAAATAAAAATAAAATACAAATAGAAATAAAAACAAACGAAATAAACGAGATGCAGACCAAAACACAGAACCAAAACAAAGAAGAGAGAAAAATAAATAAAAAGGACTACAAACGCAATACGGGAGGGATAAAACAGGGGGGGCAACGGAGGTGGAGATTAAGGTGGATGAAGAGGTGCTTACAGCGGGTGGAAAAGGGCTGGGCTATGCGGCGTTGAGATTGACGAGGGTCGAAAGAGGGGGGGAAGAGAGGCGCGGGAGAGAGAGAGAGAGAGAGAGAGAGAGAGAGGGGGGGAGATGGGTTTGATAGTTTTTGGGGGCGAAGAAGAGAACGCAGGGGGTTTGTTGAGGTGAATGGGGTGAGTAAGAAAAGAAGGGGAGGTGGGTGGAGAAGAGGAGGGTGAACTGGGAGAGAAAATGGGGAGGGGACGGGACGGGGACGAATGGGGGGGGGGGGGAGTGTAGAGGGGGGGAGGGGCGTGTGATGGTGGTTATGGAAATGGTGAGGTGAGTTGACGGGGGTGGGAGAGAAGAGGTCTGTTGACTTGGTTGCTGGAATGCGAAGAACAGAGGGGGGAGGGGTTGAACAATTGGGAAAAATGAGAAAAAGAAACAAAAAAATCAGAGAAAACTCAAAGAAAAACAGGATGTAATGTGGATACAACAGGATGCAAAAGAAAAAACGTATGAAGCTTGGAAATTTGAGTAAATTCCGGCGGACCGCCGGTCAGAACGGCCAGATCTGGGAAGAAAATTGCCGGTAACGGCTAGTTAGTAGGATGTAGTAGAGAGCGTAAGTGTGTAGACTGTCAAGTTTAATTATTAACATATATTATAAAGACTTATATAATATTTTTTATCTATAAAATCAAACAGTAAAAATAAAAAAAAATTATGACTTCGGTATCAAATTCTTAAAGCTAATACAATCTTTTCTAGCGAGCCGTCTTCCCGTTAAATACGTTTCGAGCCGCTCTTATTTGAAACCGAAATTCTAACTTCATTATATAAAGAGAGTAAATTCCAATTTTTATATTCTTTAAACTTTCTAATATTTATGGAGTTTTAAAAGATGAAAATACATCTTATATTTTCTGTATATTATAGATATTCTTGTATTTATTTACAGTTTTCGCATGGGAATGTCTTTCTGTTATGTTAACATATCAAAAAAAAGTTAAAATACTAAGACTTTTCGTTACGGGAATAATATTACATTTACGGATATATTTTTGTAATGCAAGTATAATTAAATTGTATAAAAAAGTTAAAATAAAGGATTTCTAGGAAAAAAGATGTATAGTTTTAAAAAATCGTATAAGACGTCTCCACCGTCCTCGTATTCTACTTCCAATAAAAACTTTTATTTTTTGTATTAATTATATATTTAAACATCTTTTATACGGTCTTATCTAATGAACCGTTTTCTTGTTAAACACAGTTATTACTATTGATTCGCTCTCTCGTTAAGACCAAAAACCTAACTTTTACACATATTACTTGTATGATAATGTTTATCCATAAAAATCAAATCCTAAAAATAAAATATAATTTATAACATCATATGATATTTTAATAGCTAGTACAATTTTTTATAGTAAGCCGTCTTCCCGTTAAACACGTTTCGAGCCGCTCTCGTTTGGGATCTAAATTCTAACTTCATTACATATTATTGATGATACTTATCTTACACAACAATTTTTTTCCTTGAAATCAAAATCTAAAAAATAGAGTGAATTCCAATTTATACTTTCTCTAGATTTTCTAAATTTTTTGGAGTTTTAGAAAATGAAAACACATTTTATTTTCTCTTTATTTTATAGATACTCCTGTATTTATTTAGGATTGCTGCATGAGATTGTTCTTTTACATTGTTCTTTTATTATGTTAACACATCAATTCTTTTCTTTTTAAATACGGTGACTTTTTTCATGACAATAGTATTGGATTTATGAATAAATTTTCCTAATATAAATATAATTAACTTATATAAAAAATATATTTTAAGAAGATCGTACTTTCTATAAAATATTTAATTATATGTCTGCTCTATATATTCAAACACCTATTCTAGTTCTAGTAGAACTTTTATTTATATATTTTTCTATAAATTTGAACTCTAATTCTCTATAAATTCGAACTCCTATTCTACTTCTAATAGAACTTTTAATCGTATGCCTTATAAATACTTATTATACTTCCAATAGAACTTCTAATCATATGTTTTTCCTATAAATTCAAACTCTTCTCCTTTATAAATTAGAACACCTCTTAGTTCTAGTAGAACTTTTATTTATATATCTTTTCTATAAATTTGAACTCTTATTCTCTATAAATTCGAACTCCTATTCTACTTCCAATAGAATTTTTAATCGTATGCCTTATAAATACTTATTATACTTCCAATAAAACTTCTAATCATATGTCTTCCCTATAAATTCGAACTCTTCTCCTTTATAAATTCGAACACCTATTCTACTTCTAATATGCTAATTGATATTTTTATATTTATTAGTGTTTAAAATTCTAGAAAATTAAAAAAAATCGATTGAGACGATATTAGAGCGCCACGTAAACTCCCGCTATCCTCCTTTATATATATATATATATATATATATATATATATATATATATTGATGATATTGATGATATTTTTATATTTATTAGTGTTTAAAATTCTAGAAAATTAAAATAAATCGATTGAGACGATATTAGAGCGCCACCTAAACTCCCGCTATCCTCCTTTATATATATATATATATATATATATATATATATATTGATTCTCTATAAATTCGAACTTCTATTCTACTTGCAATAGAATTTTTAATCGTATGCCTTATAAATACTTATTATATACTTCCAATAAAACTTCTAATCATATGTCTTCCTTATAAATTCGAACTCTTCTCCTTTATAAATTCGAACACCTATTTTACTTCTAATATGCTAATTGATATTTTTATATTTATTAGTGTTTAAAATTCTAGAAAATTAAAAAAAATCGATTGAGACGATATTAGAGCGCCACCTAAACTCCCGCTATCCTCCTTTATATATATATTGATGATTAAATTGGTAAATAATAAATTTATGAAATAGTATATATAAACATTATAATATAAATGATTAAATTTCATATTTCATACTATATATAATTTATAATTACGTTTACAAATTAATGTTACTTTACAAATAATATGATATTTACTTATTTTTAAATTTAAATTAACTTACCAAGTAATTCATATATCAATAAAGAATGAAAATTAAATTATAAAATTATTTTTTTTTATAGAATATTAAGTAACCGGTCCGGTTCCGGTCCGGTCCGGGTTTTTCCGATCCGGTCCGGTCCCAAAAACTGGTTGTGACCGGTCCGGTCCCCGGTCCATGAATTCAATAAAATCCGGTCTTCGGTCCGGTCCGGGTCGGTCCGATCCGGTCCGGTTTTGGACCTTTGTGCAACCCTAATTGTAGGGTTTAAGGAGAGTGAGTAGTTTTGTTAATTTCATTTTGGAGATTTGAATTTGTGTGTCAACTCAAACCCTCGATTAATCTTCAATTATTCGATACATTTTTATCATTTGAAAGGGAAATAAATATTAAATGAATGAAGCATCATACACGATACTCTCCAACACTAATTGTGGAGGAGAAGAAAAATCAATCAAGCAATTAGCCGCACAAGGAACCCTAGCTAGCATATGGGCTATTCTATTGGCTTGCTTTTTAACAAACGAGACAACTACATCTGGGCGATCCTATAATAAATTACTGCACTCCTGGAGAAAATTTCCTACCTCAAGAAAATTTGGAGTAACCGTCAGCATCGTAGATATTTTACCTTGTTCAAGTTGAGCATACACGCTTTGATTATGTAATTCAAGTTGAATCTAAATGCGTAAAAATCTTTGCACTTTAAGCCGAAAAACCAAACTAACGAAGAAAATATTTGCACTCCTGGAGAAAATTTCCTACCTCAAGAAAATTTGGAGTACCATTACGAAGAGCTTGAATCGTCAGCATCGAATCACACTCAATTTCCACGTTCAATACTCCTAGCTCTATTACCCATTTAACTGCCTCTAAGACTCCTCGAACCTCTGCTTCAAAGATTGAAATCTCACCAACTTTACATGAGCTTCGAGCCTTACAGAAATCTCCAACATGATCTCTGAGCACCATTCCAATCGAGAAATTAGACCTCCCCGAAAACACTGAGGCATCTACATTCACTTTAAGCTTACCCGTTTCTAACTTTTTTAAAATCTTAATTTAGTAGTACCGGATATGTTAAAATTTTAATCGTAGGTTACAATATTTTTTAAAAAAAATAATCAAATATTAATTAAGTATTACTCAATTTATAAATAACTTTTAAATTGATCAAATATTTTTAGAGCATCTACAACATTATTGGTAAAAATCTATACTATTATATAAAAGCCGACACATTAAAACTTTGGTCGGTCAGTACGATACCTATTAATTTTACTTATTTACCCTTACTCATCCTACTAACTAATCAATTTCTTTTTTTAGGTTAAACATATTATTTTTTCTATTTTTCAATAATTAAACAATTTCCTTTTTCAGGTAAAATACAATATTTTAAATATTTTATCTAATTAAAATTTCTTCTTTATTAATCAATTTCCCTTTTCATGTCAAACATATTACCTTTTCTATTTTTCAAAAACAAAATAATTTCCCTTTTCAGGTAAAATACAATATCTTTTACACTCCTTTTTTAAAAACACTATAAGCAATTTTGTTTAATCAAATAACGTAATTATATTATAATTACTATTAACTAATCAATTACCCTTTTCAGCCACGTTACCTTTTCACTTTTCTGTAATTAAAATTTCTCTTTTTCCAATTATATTATGGACAATTATCTTTTTCAGCCAAAACAAGTTACCTTTTTATTTTTTTTAACTAAAACCTCTCTTTTCCAATTATATCACGGGCATTTCTATTTAATAAAAATAATAATAATATCATAATACTAATTATTAACCGATTACCTTTTCAGCTAAAACGTATCATCTTTTCTATATTTTTCAAATTAAATTCCCTTTTTTTCTAGAAATATCACGGGCAACATTAATATCTCATTTTCTAAAAACACTATGATCGAGCAATTTTATTTAGTGAAATAACATAATTAAATTATAATTACTATAAACTAATCAATTACTTTTTTCACGTAAATCATGTCACTTTTTTAATTTTCATGTTACCTTTCTCTTTTCTCTAACTTAAATCTCTATTTTTTCAATTATATCACAAGCGGTTCTATTTAATACAATAAATTAATAATATTATAATATTAATAATTAACCGATTACCTTTTTCAGCTAAAACGTATCATTTTTTTTATATTTTCAAACTAAAATCCCTCTTTTAATGGAAATATCACGGACAATATTAATTTCTCATTTTCTAAAAATATTACGAGTAATTGTATTTAGTAAAATAACATAATTAAATTATAATTCCTATAAACTAATCAATTACATTTTCTACCAAGAACAGGTTACCTTTTTAATTTTCTCTAACTAAATCATCTCTCTTTCCAATCATATCACGGGCATTCTATTTAATAAAATAAAATAATAATTTTATAATTACTAACAATTAACCGATTACCTTTTTAACTAAAACCTATCATCTTTTCTATATTTACTAACCAAAATTCCTCATTTTCTATAAATATCACGGATAACATATATATATTTATTATAAAATCATCTCATAAAAAAATTTAAGCCTCCAAAATTCATGTTTTAAAAATCCGTGCGTCTCACGGGTTTTATGTTAGTAGTTAGTTAAAATCTATACTATTATATAAAAGCCGAAACATTAAAAGTTTGGTTGGTCGGTACCTGTTGATTTTACTTATTTACCCTTAACTAATAAAACATGTTATTTTACTTAATTATCCTTACTTAATTATTATTTATAATAATATAATAAATTTTTATTAGCCGATTGCCTTTTTAACATTTACTTTTAATTGAAGAAATTACCTTTTATAAACACCTAAAATTGTACCATATTGATATGGGCTGAAAATAAGCCCTAAAGACACATTTAATATGGCATTAATTAGACCCATCATGGTCCAAACGTGGGGCCCATTAATGAGGTCAGAATCCCTATTTTAATATTAATTTTGTAATTAATATTGAGGGAAATAAACAGCTCAGCAATAAGAGTTGGATAAGGATGTTATCTCCATCAGACTTAGCCACCAATGCATCCAATTCGATATGAAAACTGATTCCTACAAGGAATAGATCTGGAACCTTCCTCAAGGAAGACTTGTCCACCAAGTCTCTGACTCCTACCATAATTCTGAGGCTCCTACAGCCTATATAAAGGGCCAGACCCCTCGTTCTAGAACTACGTTTTTTGGCTTGATCTTTGATATTCATCAAAGTACGTAGGCATCTTGTGAAGGCAGATTCAGCCACGAGCACCAGAGCAGCCATTAAAGCACGAAGCTCACACACCTTTGCATTAAATACACAAACCCTAGCCGCAATACTAGTAACCTAGTTTTTATTCCAAAACATTTGGCGCCGTCTGTGGGAAGACAACATCAACCATGGTTCAAACACGAAGAACAACATCAACTGAGGCCGTACCCCTTAACTCTGCTCCACCAGCCACTTCTGATCCGCTTATCGCTACTGAGGAAGGACAAATACTCCCATCAACAGGGGCGATCATTCAACCTCTGCCCACTCAACCCTCAGGGACGACTCCCCATGTAGAGGGGACCCTCCCGGTGATTGTCCATCAAGGCCAAGAAACTAACCCTCTTCAGATAATGGTTTCTCCTATTGGTAACGTTGATCGCACGCTACCCCCGGGGGTACAGATCCATACTACGGATCTCCCTTTGAATACCAACCCGATGTATGGGCTGCCTAATTATCCCCCTAGACGAAGGGAACCTGGACCAAGCGGTCACGCCTTACAGATCCGGGATCGAGAATATGATGACTACTCTGGTCCCTATACTGATGATTCATCATCATTTGAGGATGATGATCGAGATGAAGCCCCGAGGAGGCGACGTGCTACCAAAGAACCTCTAAGAAGGACACGAAGAATCCATGATGGACTCCCCTTGACAACTGCTGAGAGAATCAAGGCTTATGAGGCTGAGATCTTAAAATTGAAGGACGATATTGCAAGAGAACAAGATAGATTGAATCGAACCCAGCCTCCTCCAACTGTGGAGAGGGTTCCCATTATAAATTTGGAGAGGCCTTCAAGGAGGCAAAGAAGGACTGATACCCGAACCGAAAAATCGACAAGGGTGGAGACCCCCAGAAGCAACCCTAAAGATCTAATGCCACTTGGGGAGCCTGACGACCCTACACCTCCGTTTACTGAGGAGGTGATGAATCCCCATATCTCAAGGAAGTTTAAGATGCCGACTATTAAGGCCTATGATGGAACGGGCGATCCCGCAAACCATGTCAGGAGATTCTCAAACGCACTGCTGCTGCAGCCTGCTAGTGACGCCTTAAAGTGTAGGGCGTTCCCTCAAACTCTGTCGGGCATGGCTCAAAGATGGTATAGCCACCTACCTGCAAACTCAATTGGCTCTTTTAAGGAGTTGAGCGCTGCCTTTATCAGCCAATTCATTAGTGGGAGAATTCATGAGAAAAGTTCTGCATCCCTTATGTATGTGGTGCAGGGAAAGAATGAGAACTTGAGGGATTATCTCAAGCGATTTACCAAAGAGACGTTGAATATCACTGATCTGGAAAATAAGGTGGCCATGGTAGCCCTGGAACACGGAACCGCTGACCTCTTCTTTAAAAGGTCCTTGGCAAAACACCCTCCTGAAAACATGGCCGAGCTCCAGAGAAGAGCCGATAAATATATAAAGGCTGAGGACAGCATGAAGAAGGAAACCACGGGAGGCAATGGCAAGGGTTCTAATGACTCAAAGACACGAAAGCCAGAGCAAGAGTACGACGCTAGGGACAAGTATCCCCGAGCTGGCAAGGATTCAGAGTCATCACCAAAGAAGGGTTTTGGACCGAGGTTTTCTGATTATGCAAGGCTGAACGCTCCTAGGAGTCCAATTTTGTTGGATATTGAGAAGGATAAAGACTTTCGGTGGCCTAAGCCACTTAGGGGTGACCCTGAAAAGAGAAACAAAGATCTGTATTGTAGATTCCACAGGGATATGGGACATGATACAGATGACTGCAGACAGTTGAAGGATGAAATTGAATTTCTAATCCGGAAGGGAATGTTAAACAAATTAACCAAGGGTGAAGATCGTGGAACCCAGAAAAGGGATTATGATAGAAGAGACAATGATAAGAGGGATAACGATCGTGATCGTAACCCACAGCCTCGAGGGCCAGTAATCAATATGATTTGGGGAGGACCAACAGCGGCCGGCACTACCCGGAACTCTCGAAAGGCCTATGCCAGAGAAGTGATGCACATCGTAGGAGAAGCCCCGAAGCATGCCAAGACCGAGATAGTAGTTGGTTTTGATGATTCAGACCTTGAAGGGGTGAAATTCCCCCATGACGACCCGTTGGTCATAACTCCTGTAATTGGAAACTCAGAAGTGAAGCGGGTCCTGATAGACAATGGAGCTTCTGTTGATATCTTGTTTCATGACGCTTTTATGAAAATGGGGTATACTGACTCTCAATTGACCCCAACTAACATGCCTATTTACGGGTTTAACGGAGTTGAGTCCAAGGTTGAAGGGACCATTCAGCTACCCGTGACAATAGGGCAAGAACCTAAGGAAGCCACCCAGATGTTGAATTTTCTAGTGATTAAGGCTACCTCGACGTACAATGCAATCTTGGGGAGGACCGGACTTCATGCGTTCAAGGCTGTTGCCTCTACCTATCACATGAAGGTGAAGTTTCCAACCAGGAATGGTGTTGGAGAACAAAAGGGTGATCAGAAAATGGCCAGGAGTTGCTATGTGGCTGCTTTAAGAGCTGATGGAACCGGGGGGCAGGTACTCCCGATCGAAGACATGGATGTCCGTGGTGATGATGAACACCGAGGAAGGCCAGCAGAGGACTTGGTTCCCATACCTCTAGAGTTAGGCGACCCTGGAAAAGTTACTTATGTGGGAGCCTCTCTAAAGGAACCCTTGAAGGGCAAATTGATAGCATTCTTACAAGAAAATAGTGATGTGTTTGCTTGGACAGCGGCTGATATGCCAGGGATTGATCCCCAACTCATAACTCATAAATTGAATGTTGATCCCAAGCGAAAGACCATAAAGCAGAAGAAAAGGAATTTTGCTCTAGAAAGGCAAGAGGCCATTAAGCAAGAGGTGGACAAACTCTTGGAAGCTGGGTTTATTGAAGAGATTCAGTTTCCGGAATGGTTGGCTAACCCTGTGATGGTCAAGAAAGCCAACAGTATGTGGAGGATGTGTATAGACTTCACCGACTTGAATGACGCATGCCCTAAGGATTGCTTCCCTTTACCAAGGATAGACATGTTAATAGATGCCACAGCAGGACATGAGATGTTGAGCTTCATGGATGGGTTCAGCGGCTACAATCAAATTAAGATGCACAAGGATGACATCCCAAAGGTATCTTTCATAACTGACTTTGGTGTTTTCTGCTATCTTGTTATGGCGTTTGGTCTAAAGAATGCAGGAGCTACTTACCAACGATTGGTGAATAAGATATTCGCCCATCTGATTGGAAAAACCATGGAGGTCTATGTCGATGATATGCTGGTTAAAAGCTTGGTCAAGGCGGACCATATTAAACACCTCAGAGAGGCATTTGAAGTGCTGAGGCACCACAAAATGATGTTGAATCCAGCCAAGTGTGCCTTTGGCATTGGATCAGGCAAATTTTTGGGTCTGATGGTTTCCAAGAGAGGCATAGAGGCCAACCCTGACAAGATCAAGGTGATCTTAGATATGGAACCCCCACGCTCTATTAGAGATGTGCAGAAGTTGACAGGCCGGATAGCGGCTTTTGGAAGATTCATCTCCAAGTCTGGTGACAAATGCTTGCCTTTCTTTCAAGCATTGAAGAAGGTGAAAAATTTTGAGTGGACACCTGAGAGCCAAGAGGCCTTTGAGCAACTGAAGAAGTACATGGTTGAAGCCCCGTTGTTGACCAAACCAAGCCCTGGGGAGACTTTTTGTCTATACCTAGCGGTATCTGAACAAGCCCTGAGTGCTGTCCTCATTCGGGAAGAGGAGAAAGTCCAGAAACCTATCTACTATGTGAGCAAAGTGTTGCATGGGGCTGAGTTGAATTACTCACCCATAGAAAAGTTTTCTTTGGCATTAGTAACTGCCTCGAGGAAGTTGCGGCCTTACTTCCAGGCACATAAGATTCAAGTTTTGACAAACCAGCAGTTGAGAAACATATTGCATAGCCCTAAGGCCAGTGGAAGGCTAATCAAGTGGGCGATTGAGTTAGGAGAGTTTGATATCACATACAAGCCTCGGACAGCCATCAAGGCTCAGGCATTGGCTGACTTCGTGGTTGAATGCACTATTAACAACCAAGAAGTCGGGGGGTAAGAGATAGTGACTACCCCTGGGCAAGAGAAAAAAGAAGAGGAACTTACACCTGATCTGAAGGAATATTGGGTGCTCTATTTTGATGGAGCATCAAAAACAAAATCTAGTGGTGCAGGTTTGGTTTTGCAAAGCCCCGATGGGTTCACAGTTGAGTATGCTTTAAAGTTGGATTTTCCTACTACCAACAATGAGGCGGAGTATGAGACATTAATAGCTGGTTTGGGTTTGGCTAGAATCATGAGGGTCAAAAATCTCAAAGTTTGTGGAGATTCAAGGCTTGTGGTATCACAAGTAAATGGTGAATTCGAGGCTAAGGACGAGACTATGGCGAAATACCTGAGAGTAGTAAAGGCTGTTATGTCTCAGTTTGAGGAGTGCTATGTTGAGCACATTCCGAGAGAAGAAAACATTAAGGCCGATGCCCTGTCTAAGTTCGCTTCTTCCGAGATAGAAAATTATGCTGGGAGTGTCTACTTTCAGGTATTGAAGGCCCCGACCGTAAACTCAAAGTTAGTGGCACCAATTGATATAGGGGGCTCTTGGATAGATCCTATCAAGGCACACCTTGAGACCGGGTGGCTCCCAGACAATGCCTTGGAGGCACGAAAACTTTCAGTAAGAGCATTGAGATACACTTTGATTGAGGGCATTCTGTACAAAAGGTCGTTTGTCATCCCATACTTGAAGTGTTTAAGGCCTCAAGAGGCAAGAGAAGCATTGGAGGAAGTTCATGAAGGGATCTGTGGGCAACACTTGGGGGCAGAGCCCTAGCTCACAAGATCATTCGTTTAGGGTTCTACTGGCCGGAAATGTTGGCTGATGCACAACACTATGTCAAGAGGTGTGAGAGATGTCAAAAACATGCTCCGATTGTTAGGCAACCGCCTGAGATGTTGACTTCAATTAACTCTCCCATTCCGTTTGCGATGTGGGGGATGGATATACTTGGTCCCTTTCCCATGGCTTCAGCACAAAGGAAGTTCTTGATAGTGGCCATTGATTACTTCACTAAGTGGATTGAGGCTAAACCTCTGGCCAAGATAACCACCAAACAAGTTGCCCAGTTCTTTTGGGAGAACATAATCTGCAGATATGGAATCCCACGAATCCTTGTAACAGACAATGGGACACAGTTCAATAATGAAGAGTTCAAGAAGTATTGTGAAGAGAATGCGATTGAGCTCCGTTTTACCTCAGTGGCACATCCACAAGCCAATGGGCAAGCTGAGGTAGCTAATCGAATTATCCTTGATGGACTGAAAAAGAGGGTCGAACGCTCTAGGAACAATTAGGTAGATGAATTACTGCCCATACTTTGGGCATATCGCACCACTTGTAAAGTGACAACTGGAGCAACCTCATTCCTGCTGGCTTACGGAGCTGAGGCAGTTGTGCCTTTGGAGATCATGCAAGCGTCACCTCGAGTTGAGGCATATGAACCAGAAACTAATGAAGAAGGGATGAGACTTGCTCTTGACTTAATTGACGAGGTTAGAGATGAAGCTAATGCTAGGAATACTGAATATCAGAAGAGAGCCTCTTTTCACTACAACCAGAGAGTTAAGGAAAGATTTTTTCGACAAGGCGACATGGTTCTAAGGAAGATTGAAGCCTCAGGAGTCGGCCAGAAAGGAAAGTTAGCACCAAACTGGGAAGGACCGTATTTAGTCAAAAAGGTGTTAGGACGAGGATCCTACAAGTTAGAAACCTTGGATGGGGTTGAGGTGCCCCGAACTTGGCATGCTGTGAACCTCAAAGTTTATTATGTTTAAGTTCTTTCGACAAAGGCTTGGACTTTTATCTATTTATTAGGAATAAGGTTCGAATGAAGCCATTCCAGAGCCCTTAAGCTCAGAGTAGAAAGTAGATTATCTATGTAAGGGTTGAACCCATTCCATTGACATTATGTTAGCTTATCAATAAAGTTTGTTTTTGCTTCCATTAGATTACTTTTTTCGTTTTGTTATAAAAGACGAACGATGAATAAATTTGTGAGTATAGTATAAGCCAAGGGGCCCAGTACAAGAGCGCAACAAACTGTGACGCCCCCAAATCTGAGGTCAAAGATTCAGGTCGTCACATTATCATCCAACCATATCATACTTGTATTAACATTACAACTCAACAATACATACGTCCAGACCTCAATCTTACGCACAAACAAGTTAGAGCCTCAGAAACGATAATCAAAAGTAACACTAAATATTACAATTCATCTGTACAATCCAGAGTCTTACGCACTTCCACTTATACAACTATACTTGAAGACAAGTCTTACTATTACAGTTGAAAACCTATCAGACTTACTCTGTAGTATTTATCAGGAACTAAATCATCTCCGGGGTAATTCTTCTACTCCTCTTCTGCTGGTGCGGAGTTAATCGGCCAAATTCTTCTCTTGCTGAAAAGTTTTTATAAAGCAAGAATGAGCTACATAATGCTCAGCAAGTTCACCATTTTGTAAAATAATAATGTGGTTTATTTCGAAAACATTCCCAACTATATGGGTACCTATCTCAGATTTCAAAACATAATTGGACAATGTATATGTCCGAGTTTGAATAAAACATCTATACTCCCTAAGGAGCTTTAAGAATAACATATGAACCCTTTATAAGGTTCCTATTTCAATATATCTCAAGTTTGAAAATATATACATATGAGTATATCATTTTCGGCAAAACACTCTACAATTAACATACTGTACAGGGAATACATCATTGCAAACCTCTTTCCTTCCATTAGCTTAGAAGGTTTCCCATACAAAAAACATTTCATTCTTTGAAACAATTGCAAGAGTGCACTAACACGTGCCAATCTTTATAGAAAGTCTTGCAGTTCTAGATACCGCACGATGTCAATATTTTTCTTATCAAAAACCACACTATCGGCAACTTGGCACTTAGGCCCAAGAAGCAGTGTTTGAGTATTTTTCCAAAGTGGAGGATGGGACTGGAAGAAAACATAAAAACCTGACAAGGATTGACGATGATCAGTCGCCACATCCAAGTCCAATAATCCGCGGGTCTTCTCTACCGGTAGAAGGATAGAAACTACATCCGTAACTATCCCCGGGTGAAAACTACATCCGTAATCACCCTTGATGAAAACTACATCCGTAATCATCCTTCGGCAACACCTGGACCGGAATAATAATTGATGGACCGCCTGGCTCACGGCCGCTTACACATCCCGGGAATCGTTCGTCAACGGTTACCACACCTGCCAGAGTCCCTTTTTCTTTTTCTTTTAAAACTTGATTTTGATTGAAAACTGAGTAATTGAGGTCCGACATCAGTCGACCGATGATTCTTGAAATCATACAAGAAGCAAACCTGACCGGGGGTTTTCGAAAATGTTTTGAGTTCGAAAGAGTTCGAGTTTGAAAGTGCTAAAGGTATCTTGGATTAGCTTTGTCTTTAAAATAGTGAACAATAATTAATAAATGATATTTTAAGATTTAATATTAATAATTAATAAAATAATTATTTAATCAAATAAGCTTTTAATCCAAGATAGGTATTTTGAGTATTTAAGAAGATATAAAAATAATTACTTGAGTATATGATACTCCCCGAATGACCCTTTGGATTTTCGCAATTTAATTACGATATAATAATATACCGCTCCCCGGTCAATAGTATATACGGACCACTACGACCTCTATTGCTAGAGTCGTTGTCCGAAGAAAACATTTCATTCTAAGTTCAAGGGGTGCAAACATATATGTACTTATACATCTCAATTTCATCGATACTTCGATAAACATAAACATTTGATATGATTGAAAACTACAAACACAACAGTGAAAGTCCTTGTATATGTAAGTTTTGAAAAGTAAACTTGCCTTGGTGAGGTTGGGGTGGTCGAGCTTGCGGAGTGGAACGATCTATACATAATCAATAGCCGATCGTTAGTACCTTAACAATATATCTTTAATTGCGAGGTTTTAGGGGGTACAAAATTAACTTAATGACTTCGTCTTATGACCCTCTAGCCCCACTATAGGTTCATGTCATCACTCGATTACGCTCGTCACTTATTCGACTTAATTTGGTTACCATATCCGAATCATATCCATTACCCCTAAAATTACACTCCACTTACGACTTTTTCCCTTGCGCGAATTTTACTCTAGCATTTTTATAAAATTGAAAAATACATATTTTAATCCAATTCTTTCTGGGTAGCCTTCTCCACTGCATTTACTAGCTTTTCTAATTTTTCCATGATCCTACATAAATTTTTAGGGGTTTAAACAAGGTTCACAAGGGGACCATTTAGTGCAGTCCGGATTCCAGAAACACATTTCACTTCTCAGGCCATAACTTAAAATCTATACATCACCTAGTCATGAACCTTACATTTATGGAAACTAAATTCAAATACCTTTCCAACAATATATATTAGGACTTCAGGGGACAAGATTTAGGGGTTCAAAACCCTCCTACAAGACAGTTCAAGTTCCTGGAAAAATCTCAGCATGCTTATATCACTTAATCATCCAAGAATCTTATATCCACATCACAACCATCATCTAACCCACCAAGATCATACTTTATAACATACATGGAGTTACATACACTAACCACAATCATAAAAATCACAACCACAACACTTAAACTCAAGATCTACATCATCCATCACTTAAATGTCCAAGATTTATACTAACATCCATGGATCTAACATTAAACACCATAAATAATTCATGGCCAAGAGGGGTTAGAGTTTTATACCTTCTTGATGTTCTTACAATCTCAAACAAGCTTGGTTAACCTTGGGGAAGCCTTACTCTATGCTCACCATCTTCAATCTCACCAAAGAAATCAAGAACATGGAAGTGGGTTTCCTGACTGGAAAAACACGCCCCAAATATCAGCCAAAACGAAGCCCTTGCACTCGTTTCCTGGTTGAGGCTCCTGAATGAAAGTTGTAGAGCGTCTTAACAGCTTTCTAACCATATAAAGAACAAAAAATTTCATTGAGTAATGAAGGCTCTAGGCCCGTTTTACTGAGAGGTGTTCTGCTGGGCAGAATGGTTTTGTTCTTGGTTTTATGTTCTAATAATGCCATACACTTGATATTTATCTATTTTTGGTTGGATGCATCTCATCCTTGCTAGGTGGCAACCTCTCATTGGCTCCTCTAGATTTCTTATCCACTTAAATTGCAACCAAGCCCTTTGCTAATTGCAACCAAGTCCTTGTCTCTTGTTTCTTGCACTTAAGTCCTTTTGTTTTGTTTTTCTTTTCCACCGCCTTGATTTCCTTGTCGTTTCTTGAATAAAATAAATACGTTACAACTTATACGTTGCATATTATTGCTCTAATATAGCACAACACCTCGAACGAATATTAATTCCAACATCCCTTGTTTATTTCTCTTTATCTCAGAAAACATTCTCCCGATTTCTCAAGCATTCTCTTTTCTCAATTCTAGGAGTTTATTCTCAATCCCTTTTCCCTCTCATAATATATCCTTCCTTGGACTCTTAATATACCATATCCTTAATCCATGATTCATTCGCTCAATCGCTTAATCTCATTGTAAAGTTTCAGCAGTTTCTAGAACGTTTGTTTCACTTCCTCAGTGGTTTTCGTTCCAAATTCTCAAATCACTTATAATAAAATTCCAAAATATTAACTCCTCAATTCCTCAAATTAAATATCTCATTTCTTGATATTACTGATATATAATTCACTGATCGGTCAAATATTACACGAAAATAGAATTTGGAATTTCTGAATTCCGATCGCATTTACATACACTTATTTACTCCGTAGATTACTAGTATAACTTCGGAATATCCACACTACGTCTCGTACATAGGTGGCATGAAAAATTTTCTTAATCCTCAAAATCACTATTCATCCACCAAATCACTATTCATTGATGCACTTCATCATAATAGGAAAAGTTTTAATTCTACGGAAATTTTGGGTTCTTACAGTCTCCCCTCCTTAAAAGGATTCCGTCCCGGAATCAGTTTAGGAATCACTGGGGTTACTCCTTCTTTGTTTCACTCTTTCAACTTCCAGGTGGATTCTTCCATATCTTGATTTTCTCACAATTCCTTATTAGTTTGAAAACCTTGTTCCTCAGCAATTGTTCTTCTCTATCCATGATTTCCACGGGTTGCTCCACATAGGTCAAGTCTGGTTGTAGGTCCACTTGGTCGTACTCTATCACATGCCGAAAGTCCGGGTGGTAGGGTCGTAGCATGGTCACATGAAACGCATTATGCACTTGCTGCAAGCTCGGGAGCAAGGCTAGTTCATAGGCTAACTTTCCAACACGCCTCAAAATCTCAAAAGGTCCTATAAACCTCAGACTTAGCTTGCCTTTCTTTCCAAATCTCATCAATCCTTTTCGAGGGGATACCTTTAGCATCACGAAGTCTCCCACCTCATACTCCTTCGATATCTCATAAAATTTGACCATACGAAATAATGGGTTTCGTAAAAAAAAAACTAATGACTTTTACATACACTCGTCTGTACCGTAAGGACGTAATATGAATTCAAAATCTTCATTTAATAATTCGTACATCTCGTGATCGCAAAGATTTCTCATCCACCCATAAAATTACTATTCGACCAGGTTTCGAATATTCACGAAAATTAGGGTTAATGCAGTAACCTCTCCTTAAAAGGATTCTATCTTAAGAACCTAAGGATAATAGTCGTGGATACAATTCCAACCTTACCCATTCCAACTCTCAGGTTGACACTTCAACCCTATTGTTCTCTCCCTTGGTCTCACCAACGCTTTAATGTTGTTTCTCAACGCATGCTCTCCTCGACCTGTATTCCTTATCGGTTGTGCTATGAATGAAAATTTCTATCCCACTACTTATACGTTCCTCTTCTACATTGTTCATAGTATCCGTGTTGAGTCCTTGTATCGTTGGCCCGTGAATACTTTGTGGTCGCGTTTTATAATCTGAGACAACGTCAATACGCATGGTATTCCTCACATTCCTTGGCTTGATCAGCACGCATGTGTTGCCTCCCGTCAGCCGTTACCACTTGCTATGGATACTGTATAGTCTTCGGTATATGTCGAACCAGTTCAGCTACTATATCCCTCGTTTATTGACTTCTTCGTAGCGCAAGAAAAGCGAAACTTCTTCTTTCATAGTACGCTTTACAAGAGACGTCCTTACGTTCGCAGGGTGATGATCGTGATAACAACATTCATTTCATGGATAAGTTTTTATTCTCGATTTCCCCGTGAAATCTAAGGCACGACACTAAATACAAATTCGATCGTCTGGATAATTCTTCTTCCCTATCCGTCAACCACAGATCAAATTAGTACATACGCTCAATCTCTTTGTTAAATATACCTGAAAGCACCTTCAATATTCGAAGTTTAACCTTAAGTCTTTATCTGACGTAATCGCTGCAGAAGTTTTATATTGCACCACCATCTCTTCCGTATAATATTCGATAATCTTCTCAATGGAAAGTCTCTCGTAGGTAAATCACTTGGTCCAACAATTATAACTCAACTAGGGCCATCTCTTGGCTCGGTCTTTGGCGACCTACATATGAAATTCATTATAATTCTGTTCACGTTCAATATTTTCTACAGGCGGAATTAATCCACTCGATCTCTATCATTCTGCTTTTGGCATGTCGCGTTTGTACTTAATAGTTTGCCAATACCATTCTTCATATCCGTTTGCCAAACATTCTCTTGATTCTCTATACATCTTTGTCCTTCCCCATAATTTATTTATTTTCCTCTAACATTATTCTTTATTGTATATACTCTATTTTCTTGGTCAATACTGACTGAATTCCAATTTCGAATAATACCTTCTATAGGTATCGGCCACCACACTGGCCCCTAGGTAATAACAAATTTCTCCATTATACTCTCTACTCCCTTTCGTCACCTTCTCTTTCTTATGTTTAGTTCTAATATGAAGATATACTTATGGCACTTGTGGAGAAATTTTCACACTTTTCTCATAAGGTTAACGTCTCAGTTTTATGCGTGAACGCCATCATGACTAATCCCAGACTCACGGTTAGTATATCCTATCCTGTAACCTTTATGTTGTTTAGAAGTATAGGCTATCATCCCCTTTCTACTGCATCAGCACACCTCTTAAACTCTTGAAAGACGCATCATCGTGACTCTAAAAGTCCTCTTTTTATCATCAAGTATAGCTAACAACGAGGTTGTTGCTAATATCTCATTTCATCCCAAAACTTTGTTCATTAATCCATAAAGGCTTCTGACTCATTAGTCCATTCAAACGATACTACCACAATTTTATAACGTTTATATTAGTGTGAAATGCCAACTTTGGCACAGTACAGAGGTCGATCTTGAGTTGGTGAAACCTTCTCTTCAACCTTATCCTTGAAAAACAACTACTCATTTTAACTAGTCAACAATTCCTCCATTTCCGGTAAGGGTATCAGTTCTCGATGGTATATATAAGATGTTATATGCTCGTCCTCCTTCACAATTGGCGCCAATCAGCTTGAGGCCTGCATGCAGCTGCGATTCCCAATAAACTTGATTAGGTGGTAATCTCGAAGGATCATTGGCATATCTCCATGCATCCATTTGCTATTAGGGGCCTGTTAAACTATATGTCTCTCTATGTGCAATAATCCCTTTAAGCTAAGTAAAGCTTCACATTCTTGCCACGATATTTCTTCCTTTCTCGTCCATCTCACTTCCATGTCAGTTTCCTCCAAGGATATGTCTTACATCGCAATTTGAATTTCTTGGATCAGGAAAAGGCTTGGTAACTCCAGAATTCATTAATATAACATCCTGACAACGGTTGGTAGGAGCGTATTCCCAACCACCTCATCATTTCTTATAACTTTCCTCACACTAATATTAAAGGTCTTGTGGTATGCCCCGACATGTTATTTCTACTTTAATAATTACTCGGCATAACGCTCTGGCTGCACAATTACAACATTTGGTTTTTGATCTCATATTGGTGTAACGGTTCATAATTGTACCTCCCGTTCACCTTAGAGTAATCACTTTGAAAGGAATGGTTTCAAAATAACAAGGTCCAATAGATAATTTCAATAAGAATTCCACATTGGATGTTCCAAGAATGTTGATGGTACCAAATACTAGGAGTCTCGATTTTTGGAGATGTAAGGATGGACAGAAAGAATACAACAAGGTTTATTCCTTCCCGTCCTGATAATTCTGTAATATGATACCATAGAGAATGTTGCAAAAGGGCAATGATTGTTGGATACAAAAGTCATAAAGACGGTCTTTATACAATTCTTACATCGGGTGGATACTTTTCCTCCTGTATAATAAGAGGAAATCTAAGGTCGCATTGATGAAGGTCAGCCAATAGAAATATTTCTACTCCATGACAATTAAAGAATGAAGTAGTTTATCATTCAAGTAATCAGTGGTTTCAAATGAATTCTCATTGTATGAATGAAAGAATAAAATATTCAAGTGATATAGAGTCTGATACGAAGATGGGTAGAATTCGAGTTGAGTGGGCGACCTCATTAGGTCTCAATCAAGTTATTCGTCAAAACTTTCGTCATCATACTTTACCACATGCAAAATGCATTGCAGAATTAATTAAATTGGGAGTTGGACCAGTGAAACAATAACTAGTCCTTTTCAAGAAACACTGGCAACTAGCTAGACAAAATTTGCTAGTCCACCTGTTTGAGACATCACCACCAGCTAGGACAATTAGCTAGGTGTTCTTCACAACATTTACAATTTTGAGTAGTTAGAACAATCAACTAGTCATTCATATTGACATAACGACTAGCCAGTTTCACTTGGATAGAACGGAATTTCAACATCGTAGCCACTGAAGAAACTTTAGGCTTCTCGGACAACGAATGAAAATAAGAAGTTATTAAGTTTGAAAAAGAAAACTATAAAATCTGAAGAGAATGTTCTAGGTATCAGAACAATCGATAACCTCTCATCAAATATTACTTATCAGTGAAACGGTCCACCCAAGGGTGCCTCCGTACACATGCTTTATCAGATCCGACAATAGAATTAAATTCGGAATACCACTATCAAAATGATATCCTTACTATGATTTCAATGTACGATGTACAATCTCATCTTGAATAGAAGAAAAGAATTCATGAGGGACGTATGGACATTAGATCATCCATGTCCTCAGTAATTTGTTGAATATTTATGAGCTCAACTGAAAAGTGCAAGTATGAAAGAAGCAATCAAATATCGATATTCGTTAAATAGTATTCGTCGATTAATTAAGGAAATATTTGTTGAACATTCCTTGGATAATTGAAAGAAAGTGTAAATAGTCCTGAGCAGAAATAATTATAAACTTCAAATAGAATGCTCGGGGATAAATTAAGATACTTTGGATGAGTCCCGGTTTCGAGAAAGTATATCACTGGTTGTTATTCAAGAAGTTTGAAGTAGAAAGCTAGGAGGGTTACCTGATATAAACTAATCGAGGTAACATCGTTAGTGAACAGTTTAAAATGAAGTAGTGCACCAGCCGGTAGTTACCAAAATAAGTTAATAATCATTCGTGCATCTCATTATCACCACTATGAGGGTAACTCCATCTCTTCGTCTTCGTAATACAAGACACCAACTAGTGCGTCTCTCAATCATCATCTTAAAGTCATTTATCGAGTTAGGGTTTCACAAATATATCTGTCATTTCCGTGCTTTATCTTGAAGACCAAGCTTCACATCATTCCGGGGACACCTGCTAAGTCCATAGGGTCCTACTTCATGCCTTCCGACATGAATCACAAGTGGCCAGTTCCCCCTGGGAACAGATCAAAGAGATCTCTCAGGGATCTCAGTGCAGTCCATAGGTTCAGTGGCGGGTGTGTGTATGTGAACATATACCAAAAATATTGAGGTCTACAATACATATATACGTAGTCCCTGATAACATCTCTATCAAAGGATCCCACTCTAGACCCGCTGGTCTTTTTTCTAGTAGACTCTGAGATCACTGTATCGCTCGTTGCAACCATATTCAACTTCTCTTGAGTCCCTTTGTTAATCCTACTTGTTTGTTCTCTAAGTTGAACTACCATGTTCTAGCGTCCGAATCATGCGTGGAATTATCTAGCACGCTCGTCTTATGATAACATTCTCGTATAACACATGTAAAATTCGCCATCAAGGGTAATGGAATCCACAACGACATAGTGACCAACCTTCAGGTAAACCCGTTACTTATCGAAAATCGGATCTTATAGCCAAAGTAAAAGACTTTCATTAATCCAAGTACTAAGTACCCTTAATTATGTAGGGAATTCCAAACTTCTTGATTCTTAAAATGCCGCCTCCTAAATTGTGGAGGAATATGAGCCACAAAATTTATGCCAGCCTAGTCATCCGATCATATTGGCAATATCGCCTCTACCTCAGCTGCTCTCGAGATTTCGCTCTGCTTCCTATATCATTACCTATGATAGGTCATGTACGACTCTCAAACCTCTATTCATCATTCTGAAGGTCTCTAGGGATTCTATCGACCCTTGTATAATACCATCAGTAACACTCCACCCCATTCTACTTACCGATATCTCTTCCGGTAGTCCAATCATAAGTTTACTACGATCTCTTATGTCATTCTCCTACTTAGACTTAACTCTCAACACTCTCGTTTCTGAGTACTGTAACTTATCGCTCTGATACCATTTCTGTGACGCCCCCAAATCCGAGGTCAAAGATTCAGGTCGCCACATCATCATCCAACCATATCATACTTGTATTAACTTTACAACTCAACAATACATACGTCCAGACCTCAATCTTACGCACAAACAAGTTAGAGCCTCAGAAACGATAATCAAAAGTAACACTAAATATTACAATTCATCTGTACAATCCAGAGTCTTACGCACTTCCACTTATACAACTATACTTGAAGACAAGTCTTACTATTACAGTTGAAAACCTATCAGACTTACTCTGTAGTATTTGTCAGGAACTAAATCATCTCCGGGGTAATTCTTCTACTCCTCTTCTGCTGGTGCGGAGTTAATCGGCCAAATTCTTCTCTTGCTGAAAAGTTTTTATAAAGCAAGAATGAGGTACATAATGCTCAACAAGTTCACCATTTTGTAAAATAATAATGTGGTTTATTTCGAAAACATTCCCAACTATATGGGTATCTATCTCAGATTTCAAAACATAATTGGACAATGTATATGTCCGAGTTTGAATAAAACATCTATACTCACTAAGGAGCTTTAAGAATAACATATGAACCCCTTATAAGGTTCCCATTTCAATATATCTCAAGTTTGAAAATATATACATATGAGTATATCATTTTCGGCAAAACACTTTACGATTAACATACTGTACAGGGAATACATCATTGCAAACCTCTTTCCTTCCATTAGCTTAGAAGGTTTCCCATACAAAAACATTTCATTCTTTGAAACAATTGCAAGAGTGCACTAACACGTGCCAATCTTTATAGAAAGTCTTGCAGTTCTAGATACTGCACGATGTCAATATTTTTCTTATCAAAAACCACACTATCGGCAACTTGGCACTTAGGCCCAAGAAGCAGTGTTTGAGTATTTTTCCAAAGTGGAGGATGGGACTGGAAGAAAACATAAAAACCTGACAAGGATTGACGATGATCAGTCGCCACATCCAAGTCCAATAATCCGCGGGTCTTCTCTACCGGTAGAAGGATAGAAACTACATCCGTAACTATCCCCGGGTGAAAACTACATCCGTAATCACCCTTGATGAAAACTACATCCGTAATCATCCTTCGGCAACACCTGGGCCGGAATAATAATTGATGGACCGCCTGGCTCACGGCCGCTTACACATCCCGGGAATCGTTCGTCAACGGTTCCCACACCTGCCAGAGTCCCTTTTTCTTTTTCTTTTAAAACTTGATTTTGATTGAAAACTGAGTAATTGAGGTCCGACATCAGTCGACCGATGATTCTTGAAATCATACAAGAAGCAAACCTGACCGGGGGTTTTCGAAAATGTTTTGAGTTCGAAAGAGTTCGAGTTTGAAAGTGCTAAAGGTATCTTGGATTAGCTTTGTCTTTAAAATAGTGAACAATAATTAATAAATGATATTTTAAGATTTAATATTAATAATTAATAAAATAATTATTTAATCAAATAAGCTTTTAATCCAAGATAGGTATTTTGAGTATTTACGAAGATATAAAAATAATTACTTGAGTATATGATACTCCCCGAATAACCCTTTGGATTTTCGCAATTTAATTACGATATAATAATATACCGCTCCCCGGTCAATAGTATATACGGACCACTACGACCTCTATTGCTAGAGTCGTTGTCCGAAGAAAACATTTCATTCTAAGTTCAAGGGGTGCAAACATATATGTACTTATACATCTCAATTTCATCGATACTTCGATAAACATAAACATTTGATATGATTGAAAACTACAAACACAACAGTGAAAGTCCTTGTATATGTAGGTTTTGAAAAGTAAACTTGCCTTGGTGAGGTTGGGGTGGTCGAGCTTGCGGAGTGGAACGATCTATACATAATCAATAGCCGATTGTTAGTACCTTAACAACATCTCTTTAATTGCGAGGTTTTAGGGGGTACAAAATTAACTTAATGACTTCGTCTTATGACCCTCTAGCCCCACTATAGGTTCATGTCATCACTCGATTACGCTCGTCACTTATTCGACTTAATTTGGTTACCATATCCGAATCATATCCATTACCCCTAAAATTACACTCCACTTACGACTTTTTCCCTTGCGCGAATTTTACTCTAGCATTTTTATAAAATTGAAAAATACATATTTTAATCCAATTCTTTCTGGGTAGCCTTCTCCACTGCATTTACTAGCTTTTCTAATTTTTCCATGATCCTACATAAATTTTTAGGGGTTTAAACAAGGTTCACAAGGGGACCATTTAGTGCAGTCCGGATTCCAGAAACACATTTCACTTCTCAGGCCATAACTCAAAATATATACATCACCTAGTCATGAACCTTACATTTATGGAAACTACATTCAAATACCTTTCCAAAAATATATATTAGGACTTCAGAGGACAAGATTTAGGGGTTCAAAACCCTCCTACAAGATAGTTCAAGTTCCTGGAAAAATCTCAGCATGCTTATATCACTTAATCATCCAAGAATCTTATATCCACATCACAACCATCATCTAACCCACCAAGATCATACTTTATAACATACATGGAGTTACATACACTAACCACAATCATAAAAATCACAACCACAACACTTAAACTCAAGATCTACATCATCCATCACTTAAATGTCCAAGATTTATACTAACATCCACGGATCTAACATTAAACACCATAAATAATTCATGGCCAAGAGGAGTTAGAGTTTTATACCTTATTGATGTTCTTACAATCTCAAACAAGCTTGGTTAACCTTGGGGAAGCCTTAATCTATGCTCACCATCTTCAATCTCACCAAAGAAATCAAGAACATGGAAGTGGGTTTCCTGACTGGAAAAACACGCCCCAAAGATCAGCCAAAACGAAGCCCTTGCACTCGTTTCCTGGTCGAGGATCCTGAATGAAAGTTGTAGAGCGTCTTAACAGCTTTCTAACCATATAAAGAACAAAAAATTTCATTGAGTAATGAAGGCTCTAGGCCCGTTTTACTGAGAGGTGTTCTGCTGGGCAGAATGGTTTTGTTCTTGGTTTTATGTTCTAATAATGCCATACACTTGATATTTATCTATTTTTGGTTGGATGCATCTCATCCTTGCTAGGTGGCAACCTCTCATTGGCTCCTCTAGATTTCTTATCCACTTAAATTGCAACCAAGCCCTTTGCTAATTGCAACCAAGTCCTTGTCTCTTGTTTCTTGCACTTAAGTCCTTTTGTTTTGTTTTTCTTTTCCACCGCCTTGATTTCCTTGTCGTTTCTTGAATAAAATAAATACGTTACAACTTATACGTTGCATATTATTGCTCTAATATAGCACAACACCTCGAACGAATATTAATTCCAACATCCCTTGTTTATTTCTCTTTATCTCAGAAAACATTCTCCCGATTTCTCAAGCATTCTCTTTTCTCAATTCTAGGAGTTTATTCTCAATCCCTTTTCCCTCTCATAATATATCCTTCCTTGGACTCTTAATATACCATATCCTTAATCCATGATTCATTCGCTCAATCGCTTAATCTCATTGTAAAGTTTCAGCAGTTTCTAGAACGTTTGTTTCACTTCCTCAGTGGTTTTCGTTCCAAATTCTCAAATCACTTATAATAAAATTCCAAAATATTAACTCCTCAATTACTCAAATTAAATATCTCATTTCTTGATATTACTGATATATAATTCACTGATCGGTCAAATATTACACGAAAATAGAATTTGGAATTTCTGAATTCCGATCGCATTTACATACACTTATTTACTCCGTAGATTACTAGTATAACTTCGGAATATCCACACTACGTCTCGTACATAGGTGGCATGAAAATTTTTCTTAATCATCAAAATCACTATTCATCCACCAAATCACTATTCATTGATGCACTTCATCATAATAGGAAAAGTTTTAATTCTACCGAAATTTTGGGTTCTTACACAAACTATAAGCAAAAACAAGAATATGGAAACAAAAGAAACTAACTGCATAGATAAGTTAAGTCATAAACCCCGAAGGGCAAAAGTTCAGAATAAATAAATATATAAAGCAGAAATAAGCCACGCATGGCCATCTACACATCTAAGTCATCAACTACAACATTTCCTTGAGTAAGAGGAAGATCTGCTGCCTCTACCCCAGGAGAAGAAGGTGGATCCTGAGTGGGCTGAGAGTCCCCATCCACAGCTGCCTCTGTAGCAACCTCCATAGCAGCTATCACTCCAGGGATAGCAGGAACCGGGAACCTCTCCAGGGACACCCCCTCAATCTTCCCACTCGGCTCCTCGATGACCTCCTCCCAGCACTCCTTAAAGGTACCAGGAAAATTCGCATCATACTCGGCATTCAGGACATCTTGAAAGTCCTTAGAAGCCTTGTAGTCAGCTATGATGTGTTCCCTGTCCTGCTGCACCTCCGGCTGCAGCTTCCTGTTCCTCTCCTTCTTAGCTGCCAGCTCCTTCTCCACCTCCCTAAAACGAGAAAAGTTTGCCTCAGAGGAGGCAAAGTATCTATCTCTGTCCCTCTCAGCTATAGTCTTGTCAGCACGTACCTCCTTTAGATTATGAACGGCGGCCTGAAGGTAGGCGTTCATCTGCAAAGAAAACAAGTGAATAAGGGAAACGGAAATACAATTAAATTAAGGAGTTGAACAAGAAATTACCGAAACAACAGCTTGGGCCCCAAGAAGCTCAATCTGCAGATCATCAAAAGACTCCACAATGTGGACCCTATCTCGTGGAGTAACCACACTCCTAGACCACTCAACTGCGGCCCTAGAGTCGCCTACAGCTGTGTCCCTATTGCATAAACCCCATCCCACTGTAAAAGGAGTGAGGTCTTCATCAATGGGAACTGGCTTTTCTTGAAGAAAGCCAGGAACATGCTCCACTGCAGGAGAAGCATCATTAGTCCTGGCCCTTTTGGCCCTAGGATTTTCTGTTACTACCCTAGCAGCAGCAGCAGCCTCCCTCTACTTGAAAATTGCTCCCAAAGCAGCTTTGGCTGCAGAATGATTACCAAATGTCAGAAAATTATATCTAGCATAAAATTTTAATAAGGCAAGAGGTGAGGATTTCAAGTTAATTACCCTCAGGGCCCAAATCGCTTAGCCCATGGGCCTGCAACGAATCTTCAGAAATCAAATTTGCACATTGATGCAAATTATCAGATGTTAACAAAGCTATGGCAGCCTCTTCTTCCACACCCAATTTTATACTCCTGACAGGCCCATCAACGGCTCTGCAGAAATTGGGCCGAAAATAGTTGTCCCAATCATCCCCATCCAAAAAGACATAAAACCACTCCCTATTCCAATCAGGAAAGGAATCAGGAGCGGAATCCGAAACGAAACAAGAACGGGCTAGAGAACGATGTTCGATTTTGACCCAACCCGAGTTGTCAGAAGAATTGACAAACTTGAATAAATAACGAAAAATAGAAATACTGGGCTCAAGCCCATGTTTCTTACACTGGACCATGAAACAATAAATAAAACGCCATGCATTTGGCATAACTTGGGTTGGACAAACCCTGGCTTCAGCTAAAAGATGGCAAACAAAAGGAGGAGGTGGAAGGCGGAAACCAGCATAGAAAGTTTCTTTGTAAACCCTAATTGCCCCAGGCTTTGGGTGACAAGCCCTTTCGTTTGAGGCCGGAACAACCGCCCTATAAGGCCCATTAATACGAAAAAGTTGGGCTAAAATATCTACCCTATGCTATTTGTATTTTGATTTATACTCGTAAGCATCTAAATGAAGCATATTGGGAAAAGCTTGACCAAATTCGTTTAAAAGATCTCTAAGGGAAAAAACACTGGCATGGACAAGAGATGTTTTAGGGTTCTTACCCCTTGAAAGCCTTGGAGTAGTGGTAGAGGTATGAGCGAGTTGAGACTGGCCTGAAGAACTGGAATCCTCCATTGAAGCGCCTCCTTTGTAAGCTTGAACCCAGAAAAATTGAAAGAAAAAGTTGGAGAAGATGAAGATTCAACGATCTTCAAACGGAAACTGGGGAATAGGGCGGTGGAAAGGTGCCGGAAATCGCCTCACGACAGAACCCTAGCAGAGATTTTTGGAAAGTATTTGTGGGATATTGAGAGAAAATTCTTGCAGAAAAGTGAGATGTGAAATGAGGGACGCACACCACTCTTTTATAGAGTTCACGGTCGGTCACTCAACCGGTTATAGTAAGTAAATGGGCTGTCAACAGGTGACTGGGCCTTTGAATAGGCGGGAACCCCATGAAATTCAAATTTTGAATTAATTTTACTAAATTCTAGAACGTTCTATGACATTTTTAGAAAATAGGATAAAAGTCTGTCGGAGTTTAAAGGCAGGAAGCCCAATTAAAATGGCCACGCCCAGGAGGATAATACTCCTAGGCATTGGTTCGCAAAGTATCTTCTAGGTGGGGATGCCCACGCCCAGGCTCGTTTTTTACAAAAAAGGGTATAACCACGCCCAGGAGACCAAACCTCCTAGGCGTGCCTAAGGAAGGTGTCTCCTTGGCGGGGGTACCCACGCTCAAGTTGATTTTTCATAAACAAGGGTATACCCACGCCCAGGAGACCAAACCTCCTAGGCGTGCCTAAGGAAGGTGTCTCCTTGGCGGGGGTACCCACGCCCAAGTTGGTTTTTGAGGGACGAGGGTATACCCACGCCCAGGAGACCAAACCTCTTAGGCGTGCCTAAGGAAGGTGTCTCCTTGGCGGGGGTACCCACGCCCAAGTTGGTTTTTAAGGGACGAGGGTATACCCACGCCCAAGAGACCAAACCTCCTAGACGTGCCTAAGGAAGGTGTCTCCTTGGCGAGGGTACCCACGCCCAGGATGGTTTATGAGGGACGAAGGTACACCCACGCCTAGGAGACCAAACTTCCTAAGCGTGCCTAAGGAAAGTGTCTCCTTGGCGGGGGTACCCACGCCTAGGATGCTTCATTTTTGGCAGGATGTCTTTCTGAAATTAATGAAAGAAAATCCTTTAAAAATTCTGAAAACAAGCCAATGATGATTGGGAAATTGGAAAATAATTTCCAAAAAATCCCGAATAACGGAAAAATTATTTTATGCTTGAAAGTACCATTCATTATTTTTGGTAAAATATCCAAAAAAAGAAGAGTAAAATACCTGTGGGTACATAAAGAACGCAAGGAAATTATCTATAATTCCCTGTAAGACGTAAATACCATTAGCTTCGGATAAAGCCAAACGTCGTAAATGTGTAGGTCGCTCCACACTTTACATTAAGACAGTATTCGTGAAACACTAGTGTACAACAAGCAATAAACCCTGACCCAAGCCTCGGAAAGGCCGTTAAAACTTCGAGGAAAATCTGATCAGTTTTCCTAGAAGTTGGGGGGCAAATGATATGGGCTGAAAATAAGCCCTAAAGACACATTTAATATGGCATTAATTAGACCCAGCATGGTCCAAATGTGGGGCCCATTAATGAGGTCGGATCCCTATTTTAATATTAATTTCGTAATTAATATTGAGGGAAATAAACAGCTCAGCAATAAGAGTTGGATAAGGATGTTATCTCCATCAGACTTAGCCACCAAGGCATCCAATTCGATATGGAAACTGATTCCTACAAGGAATAGATCTGGAACCTTCCTCAAGGAAGACTTGTCCACCAAGTCTCTGATTCCTACCATAATTCTGAGGCTCCTACAGCCTATATAAAGGGCTAGACCCCTCGTTCTAGAACTACGTTTTTTGGCTTGATCTTTGATATTCATCAAAGTACGTAGGCATCTTGTGAAGGCAGATTCAGCCACGAGCACGGGAGCAACCATTAAAGCACGAAGCTCACACACCTTTGCATTAAATACACAAACCCTAGCCGCTATACTAGTAACCTAGTTTTTATTCCACAACACATATCTTACAAACGCTAATATTTGTTTTCTAACTAAAACATGTTACCTTTAAATTTAAAACTAATCTTGCAATCACTAATATAAACCCAAAAATATCACACCGCATCTTGCAATCATTAATAGAATATAATAAAAATCTATATACATTGTTAATAATAAGAAAACATGAGGATAATCCTTGAACATGAGTATACTAAATTATATTAAAAGTAAAAAAATTATTGAAAATAATGATTATATAAAACCTAATTATATTATTAAATAAAATTTATTACATATCAAAAGAAAGGTACCTGTTGATTTTACTTATTTACCCTTAACTAATAAAACATGTTATTTTACTTAATTATCCTTACTTAATTATTATTTATAATAATATAATAAATAGTTATTAGCTGATTGCCTTTTTAACATTTACTTTTAATAGAAATTACCTTTTATAAACACCTAAAATTGTACCCTATCTTACAAACGTTAATATTTGTTGTCTAACTAAAACATGTTACCTTTAAATTTAAAACTAATCTTGCAATCACTAATATAAACTCAAAAATATCACATGGCATCTTACAATCATTAATAAAATATAATAAAAATCTATATACATCTATACTAATCTATAATAAGCAAACAGAGATATAATTTGGTTATTTTGTTCAACCATTTAAAACAATAGTGACCGTTAGATATTTAGTAGATAGATGATAACCATTAGATCTAATAATAAGGAATATTCTATATTTAAATCCCGGTTCGAATCCCGTCAACAACAAATTTACATTAAGATTTTATATTATTAGTCCTAAACCGTACATGTGATTTATTAAATAATTTTAAAAAATTAAATTAATTCCATAATAAATTATAAAACTCTATTTTGTTTAATCATATAATTTTAAAAATATTTAAAAGTAACCCGTGCTTTGCACGGGCTATAAGCTAGTGTTATAAAATAACGATTATGTAAAATTTATTAAATCTGTAAGGTGTTGTATTTCAATGGAACAACTATAATGATTGGCTATATTTTAAAAATAGTATGTTATTATTATATCAAGTTTTTAAAAATAGAATATATTGTTTCACATTCTACTATACCTCCAGAGGCGGAATTAACTTTCACCTATATGTGATCCTGATTTAGGGGTTGCATCGCCATTAAATAATCTTATTAAGTTTCGTATCGTTATATGAAGGTTCATAGCTAGGCCCCAAAGGGTCGCATGAGTGAAGGCATCTCTATGCACGGTATACTTAAGACAATCATGTATGGCTAGCACCCACAGGGTCGCATGCAAGGCCCCATAAGGTTCTCCATTAGCCTCACGATGAGACCTTGCCACTCTAGTATCATGATAGCCTCGCATAATCTTTACTAAGTTATGGGCCATGATCAGTTATGGAATTATTTATGCTAGCCCATGAATGTAACGCCCCGACTTCCCAATACAGAAAATATACTTTTTATAATAAAATAGACTTTGATACAAGGGAATTTTAGAAAATTTCGGCATGAAGTATTCGTAAATCGGACTATCGACCTGTATTTCAACCCAAAGCAAATTCCAATTAACAATTACAAATAAAACTTAATACACCAACGATTCCTCACCGAGGATCGATTCCAGGTTATGGTATGAAACAAGAATCTACACTATACAAATTATTACAACTTCTATCTCTGCTATAAATACAAATCACTATACCGTCTAATCTGTAACTTAATCCAAAACCGCGCTCGCCCGCGTTAGCTTTGAAATCTATTCTGAATAGGATCATCCTCGCTCTCATTCGCATTTGAAAATATATAAGTAGATCATCCTTAAACCTAACTGCAAAGGGTTAGGTAAAACAAAGCAAGAATAAGCCAAAGAACGCTCAGCAAGTGCATAGTATAGTGAACAACGATTTTACAATATTTCATTCATGAACAATATCAATGATCAAACTATTTCAAGGGAATAACTCAATTTCTATCATAGCATAAAATTTTCCATTTTTCTTTAAATCTTAAGCTTTTTCTCAAAAACGTTTCTTTCCATCCAAACATACTTTTCATAAAACTTTTTTTTTTGAAAAACATTTAAGTTGATTGTATTATTATCCTGATTACGGACAATACGTGTGATCAGCCACGTAAAGTCCCCCTTCCTTTGAAATTGGGTTCCCAATTAGGCAACACATTGGCCTTTAATGCCGGACTAGGACCACCCTAGCCTCTACGCTAAATAAAAGTGCTGGATTAGGACCACCCTAGCCTCTTACGCTTTTCCAATTTATAAAAAAAATTATTAATAATTTAAAACATTTCACTTTTCAATCCTTAAACTCACTGATAACAGATCAGCCCACGCTAGTATAAGGAATTTTAAAAAAAAAACATCTTTTATTAATTAGTCCATTTTAATGAGCGACAATAAAGGATTAAGAATCAGGGAAGTAGTCAATATAAGGAATTATAATCAAAACAGTAAGATGGACTAAGCAGGGTATAGTTCAGCAAGACAGAATTATAAATTAATAAATCAGCAAGGTATCATTAATAAGTTAGAGAACAAGCAATCATTAAGATTCTAAAAATTGAACAGCAATTATAAGGAAATTAAGGAATAAAGTGATCTGAAGTTCAAAAATAGATTTGAGTATTGCACAAGCTATAACCACTTAGTTCAAGGGTTACCAACTGATAAAATTTTTATGGCAAAATTCGAATTTAAATAAAAGATTTGAATAATTTAAAATGAATATTTAAGAAATTCTCAGTTACTCAAAGTCTCACTCTTGTCAGCTATGCACTCATAGGCTTTAGCTTCCAACCTAGCCCGACAATAATGAGTTGAATAAATAAGAAGATCTCAATTCATTCTTGGTTTTAATCGTCACTAAGCAACACATGCTTCAACGACAGTATAAAGCTCGAATTATTTTACATTCATTTATAGCGAAAATAATATCAAAGTAAATAGTTGTACAGTAATTTGAAGAAAAACATTCCTTGAAAAGTATTTATTGAAGGAAAACCATAAATCATATTCAGGAATTATACTATAAGATTTTTATAAAGTTTTAAGTCTTGGATTTCCTCTGTTTAGAAAAAATATCACTTCATATAAAATAATCTTAAAAGGGTCAACACCTGAACGATAGGTATTGAGAAATTCGATAAAATATCAAGTATTATTCTCATAATCCTACCGATTGTCCTGCAGTGCAAATGGATAGTTTGTATTAGTGTTAAAAAGAGGCAAACGATCCTTTCTTTTGTTTATAAAGCATCAGACACAACACACAGGACATACAGATACACAACTTCACAATTTCTTTCTTCTCAACAGACAGAAGCCGAGAGAGGAGAAAAGAGAAAGACCAAGAGAGATACAAATGGGAGAAAAGAGAGACACATAGAATTATTTTCATCTCCCATCTAGAGCTTCATTGAAGTTTTAATTACTTGTAAAATCATCTCTAGAATTCATTGTAATATCTTAGCCACTAGAGTTTGAGTACTTGTTTTGTTGGAACTATCTATCGGATTAAGTTCCCTAGAACTTATCTCTCGAATTTCTTTTAGCATTCGATCTTTTTATTACAAATATAGAAAATTTCATGTCGAATTTTCTATAGAATTTGTAATAATTAGTTTGGTCATCAAACCTTGTAATTTGTACCCGTGTTTTAGACACACCCCATCAAGTTTAATATAATTTTATATTCAACTTGAAATATTGGTATTCGTTTTATTCCACATCAATTTGTTCTTGATTTAATTTTTTAAGAAAAGAGCAAATTCGATAAAACGGTATAGTTTGTATTCAACCCCCCCTTCTACAAACTATTTTGGACCTAACAATCTTCTTTCCCAAATTCATTCAGTCTGTACTTAATTATTTAGATAAGAATTTGGCTGATTTACCTGGTTTAGATAAAACTAGAATAGGCTACCCTAGGTCCATGACCAAACTTATTTTTGGTAATCTGGATACTATGAATGATGTGGATGTGAGACTTATAATAACCCCTCATATGCAGAGGCTATTTGAGTCTTACCCCCACAACATGCCAATATTTGCCTCCAAATCTGAGTTAGCACAGTCCAAGCAAGTAGAACTGAATGCTAACCCAGGGCCTGCTAACCAACACCCTCAACTAAACACTATACCAAACACAGAGCCACCTGCATCATCCTCTCAACTGGGTGGTGTTAGTAAAAAAGAGAAGAAGAATAGAAAATAGATTGATTCTGAGCCCTTGAATATCTTGACAGAAGCAGCATTGACTGTAGAATTAGGTCTAAAAAGTGAGGAACCTGAGTCACCCTTACAGAGACCAAAGAAGAAGAAATCTAAAGCCACCTCTTCAGTCACACAAATGGTTGAAGTTGTAAAATCAGGGGCACACAACTCACTAGATGTATTCTCTCAACAGGGTGCATCTATAGAATCAAGCATCCTCCCCAATACACATACTTGTAATGAGTCAGCACCTGGGAGTGATAAGGCTGACACAACACTGAGTGGAGATCACATCACACTTAAAACTCCCTCTATTTCTCAGGGGGAGTTGCCAAAATCCATTCTTAAAGACACTTCTCTTCCAGAATCTACATCTCAAATTTCTTTGAAGCCTGCAACTCAAGCAATTGAGGAGCAAGGCATTGATCACCAAGAATTCACTTCTCTTGGTGAGCCAATGGACTCAAGTGACTTAGTGCATGACACTATGCTCACCACCCAGGAACCACATTTAGATGGTGGGGGAATGTAAGCTGGGGCATATCCTAATGACACCATCACAAACACAGAGGATTCACTCGTTTTCACTAGAGACTCTGTGCCTGTGTCAACTATTGTTGTAACTCATCCCACTCTTGTGGAGACAACAGTAGTGGAGTCAATCCATCCGGTTGCAGAAGTTGCATCTGTAACCGAGGAGTCTAGCTTGCCTAGCTCTAGCTCTAACTTCATGTCCCAATGGCCGAAGCCTGTGCAACATGACAGTGCTTCAGGATCAGGGTCTGTTCCACAACAATTAACGGCTGAAGCTCTTCAAAACTTAATTGTGGATCAGATTCCTGAGTTCACAAAGATTGCTCAGCACCTACTCACTGCAGACATGCCAGATCCAGACTATGAGGCTATTCTCCTATGTCATAAAGCAGATGTGGAGGTTCAAAGGGAGAAAATAGCAAATGAAGCTGAGAGAGATGACAATGTAGATGCCTGGCTGCAAGGAAAATATGACATTACTCTCAATGAAGCTCTACAATATCTAAGAGAGGAGTACATCACTTCACTGGGCTCAAATGCCAAATCTCTGTTTCCCAGTGAAGTGTATAAGGCTATAAATGATTCCTACAATGGAGTTCTCAAGGCTGCTCACTACCTTGGCAAAGGAGTTAAAACAAAAGTCAATAAAGTGTGTGATGACACAACCAAGAAAGTGAGTGCAATCAAGAGAGAATTTTTTGCCAAATTTCCCACTCTAGATCCTGTTCTCAAAACTATACAAGACTGCAAATCTACCTGCACCAAGATGGACAATGGCTTGGCTTTGCTTCACGGAACTGTCAGTAATCTAGCAACTCAATTTCAAAATCTATCTGGTCAGACAACTGATGCCAATGCCATGCTGAGGACTCGTTTTGCAAATCAATATGGAGATAAGCTGGTGACTGAAGTCCCTATTCATGAAATGACCAAATTTGAGGTATTGAGGCTCAAGGAACAATCACTGTCTGGTTTTAAATCTACTGAGTTATTCAACAAGGTGAATGCTCTGGAGAAAGAAGTGACCTCTCTCAAACAGTCAAATGCTCATCTTACAGACACAGTTGCAACCCTCTCTGAGCAGTTGGACACTCAAGCAACCACCAAAGCTGAGGTTCTTCTTCACCAACAGTAAATGATGTCTGCTATGATGAAGCACATGGGGCTCTCTCTTCCTGATGAATCTGCCAATCCCACCTCTTCCAACCCAAAGGCCACTACTACAGCCTCTGTGCCTGACAACAAGCCTAAGGGGGAGAAGAGGACCTTAAGGAACTCAAAACCTAAAGGGGAGAAACTTAAAGAGGAGAGACCTAAGGAGAAAGGCATAACCATTTCTGAGGGTGGTCATCCAAGAACAAGATCTACACCTCAAGTTCAAGGAAAAGGCAAATCCAAGGTCAATGAGCCTATCACCTTTCTACCATCTGTCACCCTACCAACTGTGCATATCACTACTCCAAGTGGTTTAAAGCAATCAATTACATCCACAGTGGTGGTAAGTTCCATGCCAATTGATCAAACACAAGCCTCCAGATATGAAGATGATCTAGTTGAAGTTAATTGGTTACAGAGGCCAAACTGATAGAAGTAGCAAATTCAGAGATTTATCATGATGCTGCATTCTTGAAGTTTCTGCAAGCCTCAAAGGCAAAGGTTGGAGGAGATACACTGCTGTACAGAAGGAGCCTCAAAGATCAAATCAAATATCTAACAGTGATTCCAAGAAAGCTAAATCAAATCTTTCTCAAGGAAATTATGATGGTGACCAATGGCAAAATATGGCATCTATCTTATGACACCTTGAAAGTCCTAAAATTCACTGAGATTGATGCTATCTTGGAACTAATTGAGTAGAAAGGGGAGAACAACAAGAGTCTGTACTCTGAACTTAGGAATGGTCAACAAGCTAGATTGCCTGAAATGTGAATTAATCCAAGAACTATTCTCTATCAGTCTGGTACAAAGATAGAAGATGTCAATCAGCTTGTCATTCCCAAGGATCTCACTATTAGAAATCACAGACTTATAATTGACATCATTGATCAACTATAAAAGAAGAATGGGATAAGAACTGCTGAAGAGTTGAAAGCATTGCATATTCTCAGATCTTTCATAGCAAATGGCTCTGTCCCAGAGATGGCTAAAGAAAGGAGGAATAAGGATGACAAAGATGAGGATAAGAATGATGGGAGGAGAAGACATCATAGGAGTGATAAGGATGATGAAGACAAGAAGAAGAAGGACAACAAAGATAAGAAGGGTGATGATGACCAAGGCAAAGTCTATGAGAGGAAAAGTGGAAAACATCAAGCCCTAGGCATTACTAACAGTAATCTCACCACAACACAAGACTCTAAGTCTAGGGTGAATATAGTTAGTAATGACCTACCAAAATCTACATCTATGGCTTCTGCAACTGTTTTGCTATCTCAAGAAGAGAAGGACATTCAACTCAAGAAACCACCTGTATGTTTCCAAAAGCAAACTGCTAATGGTATACTACAATGGTCTACAAGCAAAGGTCACAAGTGTCTGCCAAACAATCAAGTGAGAAAGATCAAATTCAAACAAGCTGCAAGAAGAGTGAAGCCATCTAAATCAAGAGCCCTAACAATCATTCCAGGATTAAAGCTCCAACCACTTAATGAAGACTTTGATGAAGACCAACTGCAATTTCTAAGAGCTCAAAGAATCTACTATGCTGCCATTGTGAATGACTGCCTTGAGATCAAATACACTGATGGAAGTCAGAAGAAATTCAAACAAGGAGGTTGTCAAAATTGGGGCAAGTTATATAAGATAGAAAGAATTATTGCATTATTGGATTCTGAAGACAAAGTGGAGAGGGTATGGAAGATGGAGTTGATTGATTTTGTGAAGATGAAGAGGGATCATGCTGAGAAGATAAGAAAGGGGTGTCTTGAGAAATGGCTAGAAAGAGAGAAGGAGCTAGATAGGCAGGAAGTTGAAGCAGAAAAGCTAAGGGCAAAAGGATTTTGTAGAGTTCAGTTCAACCCCTATATGGTGAAGTATAGAAGAAGAAATGGAGATCAGATCAATAAAAGAATGAACATACTCAATCACTATCCTGCCAACATTCTGAAGCCAGTACTTGAAGATTTCAAGAACTCTATTCTGCTTGAAGAATTAGATGATATGACAGAGATCATAAGAGCTATGGATGAGAATGCAAGAAAGGAGAAAGAATGGAAACAGAAGGCATATGATGATCTACAAGCCAAGGCAATGGAGATGGAATCAAATGACAAAGGCTAGTATTTCATCATAATCTTTAAGATCACTCATTGTAGTTCTATCCATGTTGTTAATCAATTTCATACATGTACTGTCAAGTTTTATCTTTATGTATGTTAGGCTTGTTATCAGACATGAAATTGTGACTAAGGGTCTCACTCATAATTTGGGGGAGATTGTTAGTCACAGAGGCATGCCTGAGTACATTTAATAACAAGCCTAATTGTTTGTAATGGTATACATTACCTACATGACCTCTTAACTGAGGGAACCTCTAGTTGTAGAGTTTCTACTTGTTGTAGACTTGTAATAGGCATCAATTTCTATCTTTGTAATTGTAATTAAAAGTCAGAGAATAATGCTTGAAAGAAGTTACAAGGATCATGCCTCAAGCTTGAAGATCAAGACTGTCAAAATAAACACAGTTAGATTTTGGAGAATGAAGATTTGCATAAGTACCAATTCGAGAAGTGTTTTGACTTATTCGAGAAGTGTAGCATTCGATAAGTCAAGGATTCGATATCTACAAGGACACTGTTCGATATCTCTGGAAGTCAACTAGTCAAAGCCTCATTCGACAACTCAGAGATTCGACATGTATAATACTCTATTCGAGAATTCAAGAAGTCAACAAGGCAAAGCATCATTCGAGTTCTCTAAGAGTCAACAAGTCAAAGCTACATTCGATATCTCAAGGACTAAAGAAGCTATTCGACATCTCAAGGACTCCATAAACTAAAAGCTCTATTCGAGAAGTCAAGGATTCCTGAAGAAAAGACTAATTCGAGAAGTGATTCAATATGTCAATTATACAGTATTCAAGAACTTAGAGTTATCTATCAAGTCAATTCTAGTTCTCGAATCAACCACTTAGTTACTTCTCGAATACAATCTTGGAGACAAAATACTGGAGAAATTGTACAAGTTAGAAACCTGCAACAAGTCAAAGCACTTTATGGACCACAAACTGTAAGGTACTTTGGAAAGCCTACAAAGAAGCTTAGAGAGATGTACAAGAGACAAAGAGCTAAAGAAGTGGATCTGAACAGAACTTCAAGAAGTCAAACCTGTAGATGTTTGGATGATTACTCAAATAGGATAGACATACTAGAAAGTAATTTATCCTGTAACCTTATTTGTAGTAAGTAGGTTGTATTCATGTTCTATAAGAATACAACCTCACTTCTTTAGTTAGAGAGAAGTTTTAGAGAGACATTCAATAACTTACATTTCTCTGAGAAAAACGAAGCTGAGAATACTATCATTTGTATTCACAGGTTGTAGCAAATCTTTATCTAATAAAATATTAGATTAAAGTGATATCGTGTCTTGTGTTGTTCATTATCTACACTTATATTTCTGCACACACATAACACATATCTTGCTACATACACCAAACAGATTCAAGAACAAGAAAAGTTCAAGAATCCATTCACCCCCCCCCCTCTGTATTCTTTTGTGTGTTCAATACTTAACAGTAAGTTCCATTTTTCAGTTGTCATTTTTGACCTCTTTTTTGAACTCTCTATATATATATATACCTTATTTGATGGAAAACTTAGAGAACTAATCTACACCATTCATTACTATAATATAGAATCTGACTTTAATGATAAATACAAATACAAATAAGGTAATTATCTCATTCAAATACATTTAATATTTAAGTCAATATTCAATAATGGAAACTGTATAATGGCATTTAATTCAATATATACTCTAATTTCAATGAGATCTTGTTGACTATTTTGAATTTATAAAATGTTTCTATAAAGTTTCTATCAAATATTTCATTAATTTACAATTCTATTAATCATTCTACTAATTACATTATGTGTTCGACTAGGTGTTCTCTATTTTTAGCTTAAATTAAATCAAATATTCCAATGATTAGAGAAAGATTCAATGTATAGGATATATTCTAGTAGGTGTTCGAATAGATGTTCTATATATTCAATCAAAATTATATTAAATATGTCAATATTATTTTTAGAATAAAATTTATTCTTCAATTATTTTTTTAACAAGATTTAATATAATAATTTTTTAAAATAATAAAATTACAATTCTACTAAGTATTCTACTAATTACATTTGGTGTTCTACAAGGTGTTCTACTAAGTGTTCTACTAATTATATGTGTTCTACCTGGTATTCTACTAATTACATGTGTTCTACTAGGTGTTCTATTAGTAGGTGTTCTACTAGCTGTTCTACTAATATGTGGTCTACTAGGTGTTCTACTAGGTGTTCTACTAATTACATGTGTTCTACTAGGTGTTCTACTAATTACATGTTAGGTGTTCTACTAATTACATGTGTTTTACTAGGTGTTCTACTAATTACATGTGTTCTACTAGGTGTTCTCTATTTTTGATTTAAATCTAGTAGGAGTTCTACTAATTACATGTTAGGTGTTCTACTAATTCATGTGTTCTATTAGGTGTTCTACTAATTACATGTGTTCTACTAGGTGTTCTCTATTTTTAACTTAAATCTAGTAGGTGTTCTACTAGGTGTTCTATATATTTAACTAAAATTATATTAAAAATTCTATCAATACTTTTATAATAAAATTATTTTTTAATTGTTTTTTAATAAAATTAATATGTCTAATTTTAATAATTAATTAATTTACAATTCTAACCTATATTATATTAATTACATTAGTAAATCTACTAGGTTAAATTAAATTAAATATTTCATTGAATAAAAAAATATTCAATGTATAAGATATATTTTGGTGTTCGATTAGATGTTCTATGTATTCAATCAAAATTATATTAAATATGTCACTGTTACTTTTAGAATAAAATTTATTCTTTAATTTTTTTGACAAGATTTAATATAATTAATTTTATTAAATAATAAAATTACAATTTTATTAAGTATTCGACTAATTATATTAGGTATTCGGTGTTCTACCAATTACATTAGGTGTTCTACTATGTTCTCAATCTTTAGCTTAAATCTAGTAGGTGTTCTACTATGTGTTCTATATATTCAACGAAATTATATTAAAAGTTTTACTAATATTTTTAGAATAAAATTAATTTTTTAGTAAATTTAATATGTTTAAATTTTAATAAATAATAAATTTACAATTCCAACATGTGTTATACTAATTATATTAGGTTTTCTACTAGGTGTTCTAGGAGTATTAAATATTTTATTAATATATTTTTATACTTTTAGAATAAGGTTATTTTCTAGTAGGTATTTTGCTCGGTGTTTAAATTTTGCTACTTTTCTACTTATTAATACATTTTGCAAAAGATTATTTTGAAAAAAAAATTATTAGATGTTCTACTAGGTGTTTTTTAGTCAATTTAAATTTTGTAGTAATTCATTTTTATATTAAGATTATAGTAACTAAAATTTCATATATTCAATTAAAATATAATTAGATAACAAAGGAAGTTTTTATATTAAGTTACATATATTTTATAGTAAGGGTGAAGACCCTAAATAACTAAAATTTAAATTGTTATTACCAAACTACCGGAAGGCGGAGCACACGACCCCTTAAATGCCCACCGGTCACGTTACATGTAGCAACGTATTATCATGTTGCGCTGGACATACCAACGTATTCTGAAGACAAATCTACGTATATGAAGTATTACTTATAGATTTTCATATTTATACTAACCCCACAAACAAGATGCGCCTTATGTAACAACGTTTCTCTCAGCACGCCTTACGTGATGGCGTATCACCAGACACGGCACAAGCCAGATCTTCTTTATCCTGGGTAGACTTTCCTTATCAAACTCGACATACATAAGCTTATTGAATGGACATAAGTGACACTGTTGAGTATTGAATACGGTAAAAGAATACAGAGGGGGGGGTGAATGGATTCTTGAACTTTTCTTTGTTCTTGAATCTTTGCAGCAAGATATGTGTTGAATGTGTAAAATATGTAAGAACAGATAACAAAGACAAACACAACACAATATCACTTTAATCTAATATTTTATTAGATAAAGATTTTGCTACAATCTGTGAATACAAATGGTAGTATTCTCAGCTTCGTTTTTCTTAGAGAGATATTTCTTGTGATGTATTTTGAAAAACTTATTTACTAAGCAAGTGAGGCTGTATCCTTATAGACATGGATACACCTACTTACTACAAATAAGGTAGGTAAAACAAACTACTTTTCAGTATGTCTATCTCATTTGAGTAAGAGTCCAAACGGCTACAGATTTAACTTTGCAAAGCCTGTTCAGATCCACTTCTTTAGCTCCTTGTCCCTTTGTCTTATCTCTCCAAGCTTCTTTGTAGGCTTTCCAATCTGCTTTATAGTACATAGTCAAATAAAGCGTCTTGGCTTGTTGCAGATTTCTGACTTGTACAATTCTTCAGTATTTTGTCTCCAAGAATGTATTCGAGAAGTGGCTAAGTGATTAATTCGAGAACTCGAATTGACTTAATCGATAACTCTGAGTTCTCGAATAGTGTTATATTGACATATCGAATTACTTCTCGAATAGCTCTTTTCTCTGGGACTCCTTGAGATATCGAATAGAGCATTTTGACATATCGAATCCCTGAGATGTCGAATAGCTTCTTTAGTCCTTGAGATATCGAATAGATCATTGACTTGTTGACTCTTAGAGAACTCGAATGATGCTTTGACTTGTTGACTCCATGAGTTCTCGAATAGAGTAATAGACATATCGAATCTCTGAGATATCGAATGAGATATCGAACAGTGTATTCAGAGATATCGAATAGTATCTTCTGAGATATCAAATCTCTGACTTCTCGAATGCTAGACTTCTCGAATAGAAAAATGTACTTCTCGAATTGGTACTTAGGCAAATTCTTCATTTCTTCAAATCCCAAATGTGATTATTTGGCAGTCTTTATCTCCTTGCTTGAGGCATGAACCTTGGAACTTCTTTCAAGCATTATTCTTGACTTTATAAGTACAGTAACACAACTAGAATTTGATGCCTACTACAAGTACAGAACAAATAGAAACTCTACAACTAGAGGTTCCCTCAGTTAAGAGGTCATGTAGGTAATGCATAGCATTACACACACTTAGGCTTGTTATTAGATGTATTCAGGCATGCCTCCGTGACTAACAATCTCCCCCAAATTGTGAGTAAGACCCTTAGTCACAATTTCATGTCTGATAACAAGCCTAACATACATAAAGATAAAACTTGACAGTACATGTATGAATTTTGATTAGCAATGTGGATAGAACTACAGGGTGAGTAATCTTACAGCCTATGATGAAGTACTAGCCATTGTCATTTGTTTCGCTTTCCATAGCTTTGGCTTGCAAATCATCATATGTTTTCTGTCTTCTTTCTTTCTCCTTCCTTGTATTCTCATCCATAGCTTTTATTATTTCTGCCATAGCATCCAATTCTTCAAGCAAAATTGAGTCTTTGAAATCTTCAAGTACTGGTTTCAGAATGTTTGCAGGATAGTGGTTGAGTAGATTCATTCTGATGTGGACCTGATCCCCATTTCTCCTCCTATACTTCACCACATAGGGATTAAACTGAACTCTACACAATCCCTTTGCCCTTAGCTTTTCTGCTTCAATCTCCAGTCTCTCAATTTCTTTCTCCCTTGCTAGCCATTTCTCAAGACACTCTTTTCTGATTTTCTCCTTATGATCTCTCTTCATCTTCACAAAATCAATTAGCTCCAGCTTCCATACTCTTTCCACTTTATCTTCTGAGCTCAACAATGCAATGATTCTTTCTATGTCATGTAGTTTGCCCCAGTGTTGACATCCTCCTTGTTTGAATTTCTCCTCCCTTCCATCAGTATATTTGATCTCAAGGCAGTTATCAACAATGGCAACATGATAGATTCTTTGAGCTTGTAAGAATTGCAGTTGGTCTTCATCAAAATCTTCATCTAGTGGTTGGAGTTTTAAGCCTGGATAGATTGTCAGAGTCCTTGACTTTGATAGCTTTGGTTTCCTTGTAGCTTGTTTGAATTTGATCCTTTTGACATGGTTGCCTGGCAGTAGCATGTGACCATTGTTTGTGGACCATTGTAGTATTCCATTAGCAGTATGCTTTTTGAAATGTACAGATGGTTTTTTGACTTGAATCTTCTTCTCTTCTTGAGGTGGTAAAACAGTTGCAGAAGCCATGGGATTAGATTTTGGTAGGTCATTACTAACAGCATTCACCCTAGACTTAGAGTCTTGTGTTGTGGTGAGATTACTGCTAGCAATGCCTAAGGCTTGCTGTTTTCCATTCTCCCTCTCATAGACTTTGCCTTGGTCATCATCCTTCTTATCCTTGCTGTCTTTCTTCTTCTTCTTGTCCTCATCCCCCTTATCACTCCTGTGATGACTTCTCCTCCCATCATTCTTGTCTTCATCTTCATCATCCTTATTCCTCCTTGGCTTGGCCATTTCTGGAATTACACCAGTTGCAATGTATGATCTGAGAATGTGCAGTGCCTCTATTTCTTCAGCAGTACTTGTCCCCTTCTTCTTTTGCAGTAGATCAATGATGGCAATAATGAGTCTGTGATTTCGAGAATTGAGATCATTGGGAATGACCAATTGTTTAATCTCTTCAATTCTGGTGCCAGACTGATAGATGATGGTCCATGGCTTCTTAATCACTTCCGGCAGCCTTGAAGGTTGGCCATTCCTCAAGTCATCATACAGACTCTTATTGTTTTCATTTACATTCCTCTTCTCTATGAGCTCTATCAGTGCATCTATCTCTGAATGTTTCAAGGCATGTAGAGTTTTGTAGGTTAGATGCCAGATTCTGGATTTTGCTACCATCATTACTTCCTTGACCCATGAGCTATCAACTTTTCTAGGTACCACAGTGAAGTAATCGATCTGATCCTTTAAGCTCCTTAGATACAATTGAGTGTCACCAGCCTGTTCTCTTGAGACTTTCAGAAACTCCAAGAATGCATCATCATGATAAACATTTGAGTTTGCAATTTCTTGTAGCTTGGCCTCAGTGACCACCTTCACTTCTACAGGCTTGGCACTTTTAGATATGGAGAGTGAAGGTTTATCAGATGGCATACTCCCTGCAACCACTGTGATTGTGATAGTTTGCTTTTGACCACTGGAAGTAGTGATGTGCACAGTTGGTAGAGTGACAACTGGTAGAGAAGTAGGAGGCTCATCAATTTTGTCTTTTCCTTTGCCAGGCACATGAATTAGTGATTTTGAAGTTCTTTGATGAGCACCTTCAGTGATTTTGATGCCCTTTACTGGTGGTTTCTCCCCCTTTGTATTTGAGTTCCTTGATGTCCTCTTCTCCCCCTTAGGCTTGTTGTCAGGCACAGAGGCTATAGTATTGACCTTTGGGGTTGAAGATTCTTCAGGTAGAGGGAGACCCATGTGCTTCATCATTGCAGACAACATTGATTGTTGATGCAGAAGAACATCAGCTGTGGTGGTGGCTTGAGTGTTCAACTGCTCAGTTAGAGTTTGTACCTTGTCTGTAAGATGAGCATTGGACTGAGTGAGAGTAGCTACCTCCTTTTCAAGTGCATCTACCTTACTGAATAATGCATTAGATTTGAAGCCAGACAGGGATTGTTCTTTAAGTCTCTGCACTTGAAATCTAGACAGCTCATGCACAGGAACCTCAGTTACCAGCTTGTCTCCATATTGATTTGCAAAGAGTGTCCTAAGCATGGCATTGGCATCTATAGTCTGATCAGATAAAATTTGAAATTTGCTTCAAAGACCTGTGACTGTATCTTTAAGGAGAGCTAGACTATTATCCATCTTGGTGGAGGTGGTGTTGCAGTGTCTGATATCTTTGACCACACTGTTTAGTTGAGGAAATTTGGCATCAAAGGCCCTCTTTATCTCTTCTACTGAAGTGGCTGTCTTGTCACTTACTTTGTTGACTTCAGTTTTGACTCCCTTGCCAAGATAGTGTGCAGCCTTGAGAAAACCCTTGTAAGAATTATTGACAGCTTCATACACTTCACTTGGGGATAGGGATTTTGCATTTGAACCCAGTGAAGTGATGTATTCCTCTCTAAGATATTGAAGTGCTTCACTGAGAGTTACATCATACTTTCCTTGCATCCAGGCATCTACATTGCCATCTCTCTCAGCATCATCAATAATCTTGGCCTTCTGCATCTCCACATCATCCCTATGGCATAGTAGGATGGCTTCATAATCTGGATTTGAGATGTTGGAGGTGACAAGGTTCTGGGCTATTTTGACAAACTCAAGAATCTGATCAACAACATAGCTTTGGAGAGCTTCAATGGACATTTGTGGTGGAACAGACCCTGATCCTGAAGCACTGTCATGTTGCACAGGCTTCAGCCATTGGGACAAAAATTGAGAGCTAGAGCTAGGCAAGCTAGACTCCTCAGTTACAGATGCAACTTCTGTAACCGGATGAAAAGACTCTGCTACTGTTGTCTCCACAGAAGTGGGATGAGTTACAACAGTAGTTGACACAGGCACAGAGTATCTAGTTAAAACTAGTGAATCCTCTGTGTTTGTGATGGTGTCATTAAGAGATGCCCCAACATGCATTCCCTGACCATCTAAATGTGGTACCTGGGTGGTGAGCAAGGTGTCATGCACCAAGTCACTTGAATCCATTGGCTCATCAAGAGAAAAGAATTCTTGATGATCAATGCCTTGCTCCTCAATTGCTTGAGTTGCAGGCTCCAAAGAAATATGAGAGGTAGATTCTGGAAGAGAAGTGTGTTGTAGATTAGATTTTGGCAACTCCCCCTGAGAGATAGAGGGAGTTTCAATTGTGATGTGCTCTCCACTCAGTGTTGTGCCAGCCTTATCACTCCCATGTGCTGACTCTGTACAAGTAGGTGCATTGGGGAGAATGCTTGATTCTATAGATGCACCTTGTTGAGAAGATACACCTAGTGAGCTGTTTGCCCCTGATTTTACAACTTCAGCCATTTGGGTGACTGAAGAGGTGGTTTTAGACTTCTTCTTCTTCTTCTTTGGCCTTAGTAAGGGTGACTCAGGTTCCTCACTTGCTATGCCTAATTCTACAGCAAAGGCTGCTTCAGTTAAGATTTTTAGAGGTTCAGAAGCAACCTGTTTTCTCTTTTTTTTACTAACATCACCCTTTTGAGAGGATGATGCAGTTGTCTCTATGTTTGGTAAAGTGTTTGGCTGAGAGGGTTGGTTAGCAGGCCCTGGGTTAGCATTTTGCTCTACTTGCTTGGGCCTAGCTAACTCAGATTTTGAGGCACATATTGGCATATTGTGGGGGTAAGTCCTAAATAAACTCTCCATAAGGGGAGTTATTTTGAGCCTTACATCCACATCATTCCTAGTCTCCAAGCTACCAAAAATGAGTTTGGTCATGGATTTCGGATAGCCTATTCTATTTTTGTCTAACCCAGGCAATTCAATCAATTTAACATCTATGAAATTAAGTACAGATTGAATAAAGCGAGGGAAGAAAATTTCATTACCTCTCTTGGCTGAGTTCTTACCAAGTCTCCCATACAATTCTTGCATTATGATCAAACCAACATCAATCTTTCTCCCATATGCTAGAGCATATCCTATTTGTTGAACAGGTGTGCTGATTTGATAAAAGCTGGACTTCCTTGCTGTGAAGACTTGAAGAAGAGTGGCAAAGACATAGCTTTATTCCTTCCTCAAGTACTTCCTATTCAAATTTCCAAGCTTGATTCTATCTGAGTAGTTGATAAAATCAAAGAAATCTTCCAATTCCTGATCAGTTGCTTGACTGTCATACATTCCTTGTTGTAACCCCAGTGCTTGATTCATATTTTCAGTAGTGATGGTGATTTCCTTATCCTGAATCTTGCAATAGATTACGTATGAAGTTATTGCATTCTCTAGGGCCACGACCTCCACAGTAGCAGTTCTCCAAAACTGTTCTAGTAAATCTAGATATAGAGTTGGGTTGGCTGAGAGTGCATCCTTAATGTATGATTCAGCCATCCATCGAACGAAGCACTTAAAGTTTGCATTGGGTGCTTCAACATCGTTGGTTATTGCTATGAAATTGGTGTGGTTAGGAATTGTGAGTTGGGTATTTGCCATTGTTACACAAACACCCTGTTTGGCTAAGCTTATTTCACGGGCTTATGGACTTATTTTCGGGTAAAAATTTTATATTTTGATAATTTTTTTTTATACAAGTATTTAATTTATGTTTGAGATTCAATAAGTTAGCAAAAATAAGTTGGAAAATAAGTTGGAAAGTTAAGAATCTCTAACTTTGTCTTAAAATAAGTTGACTTATCCTGAAAAAAAGTTACCCCAAACACCCCTAGAGAGATGAGAAGAGAATGAAGGTTGAAGAAGAAATTTAGCTTTTGACGTTAGGGTTTACAGAGGTTTTGGAACTTTAGCTGCCTGAGAAATCGAATGAAATGATTTGAACAGTTGTGGAATTGTATATATGTGAGTGACTTGAGTTGTCGATTAGATATAAGTTTTGTATCGACAAGTCAGTCATTCGAGAAGTATAAAACAACTATTCGATAAGTCAAGAAAGGCTTATTCGATATCTCAAGCAGTTTGTAACTCACAGCTGGCAGTTATTTAACTCAGAAAATAATTCTAAGCTAAATAAAATATGTTTTTATGAGCGAAATGAAATTTTGAATATAAATCCAAAAAGCGATTAAGTGTCAGCGAGAAATCAGCCTTTTCAAATGATTCGATAACTCAAATACAGTATTCGAGAACTCCATCATTAGAGAACTAAAATACTCTATTCGAGAACTCAAAGTGTGCTATTCGATTTCTCCAAAAGACACTATTCGAGAACTCATGAGGGTTCTTGATAGGCCTATTCGAGAACTCGAGCCATGACAAAACAATGAACCATTCGAGAAGTCTGACTTATCGAACTATACTTTTCACTCATAAAATTCAATTTTCACTATCTTTTAAAATTTACCAGAAATATTCACTGAAGAATATTCTACTAAATTAAATAGTGATTCTCTCAAAATTTCACAGAAATTTCAAGCTAAAGATGTATGATTTTCAACATATGCAGCATTGTGGAATATTTATAAATCATAATCCAGCCAATACTTACTTTAAAAATATTGAGCATTTGATAAAGTAAGTATTTACTGCTGCAACAATCTAGTTGATATATTCACTCAGCTAGAATTTGAAGAATTCAGCATTCCAATCTCACTAACCAACCTTGTGAAGGTGGCTTCATCTAATGGCTTAGTGAATATGTCAGCTAGTTGTTTCTCTGTGGGAACATAATGTAACTCAATGGTTCCATTAGTTGCATGCTCCCTTATGAAGTGATATCTGATGTCAATGTGCTTTGTCCTAGAATGATTGACAGGATTGGAAACTATAGAGATTGCACTTGTGTTGTCACACATGATTGGAATTCTTTCCAACACAAGTCCATAATTGTAAGAACCCCAAATTTTGGATGTAATTAAAACTTTTTATTAAGTAATGATAAAATGAGGAACAATGATTCCGACAACAAGGTCACCAGCTCTAATGAGTGGTGGTTTCAAAGAACAATGATTGTAATGAATGGATATTGCTTTGGACAATGATCCTGATGCATTGGTATATTGTCAGAATAGAGTAATTCGATGGTTGAGGACCTAGATAAGAATAATCTACCATCCAGGAAGGAGCTAATGGATCCTTGTAGGGAAATGAGTACGTGCATAGTATTTCCCGTACGTGCATAGTATTTCCTGTACGTGCATAGTGTTTCCTGTACGTGCATAGTAATTTGGTGGATGAATAGTGATTTTGTAAGTTGGAAAACTTTTCACTCCACCCTATGTACGGGACGTGATATGGATGTTTCGAAGTCATATTAGTAATACGCGGAGGAAATAAGTGAATGCAGAGACGATCAGAATTCAGAAATTCCAAATTCTTTTCGGTATAATATTTGACCGGACAGTGGATTAAATATTATTATAATCCAAGAATTGAGATATTAACTTTGAGGATTTGATATTTTGGAATGTTATTATATTTGATTTAAGAATGAAGGTAGGAAACCACTGAGGAGTGGTTATGGCTACAATGTAATAATTGATATTTGGAAGGAATGAATGGAATTCGACTTTATTATTTCTATGTCTTGAAGAATGCTAAAGGGTAACAACATAGGTAAGAATAATCTATCTTCTAAGGGAAGAAGATATGGCAATTTCAAGCAGGAGAATATTCTCATGTCATCCAGATCGGTAACGATTAATCCAGTAGTTCCGTAAAAAGGTTAAGGAACGATCGAAAGAGAATACGGACAATTATACAACCCTAAGAGAACAAGTAAAGAATACAGAATGAATAGTGTTGTGGTGGGAGTATATAATAATATGAGACGACACTATATAGAAGTATTCGGAACGGATTTCCGAGTTCGTATTAGTGATCCAGGGGAAAATAAGTGTATGTAAAAGCTGTCGGATTCTGAAAAACTGCACTTTTATTTTCTCCGAGAGTTCCCTGGACACTGATAGCCTTAAGTATTTAACGAATGGATTTAAGGAATATAAATTGGAAAGTTAGAATGAAAGATGGAGAATGAAAGTATTAATATTAAAAAGGATTCCCGGTAAACCCTAATTAGAAATCCGTGAAATATTCCTACGAACGATCAATCGAAACGGGCAATAACCGGACACAGAAACAAGCAGAGAAAGCAAGAGTCTTGTGCAAGCTACTAGTATAAAATATCTAGTAACCAAACTAGAATCAAGGAACTAGCACCCTAGAGAATGCAACTAAGTACTTAGCAAGGCAACCATGTAGTTAGGCTAAAACCACCACATTTTCAACACTTGTCATGGTAATTCCTCATCCAACACCTCATCACTTTAATAAAGTGAATTTATACAAGATATTATCTTGATAATAGATGAGAAAGGATGAGATTAAAACAAAACAAGCCAAGCAACTCCCCCCCCCCTTGAAAATTCCATTCGGCCTCCCTCCTAAATTCCAAAATCAAAACCCCTCTTCCCACCATCTCTTGATCTTGTAAAAATTATGGTGAGTCTTACATTTCCTAAAAGTGATCCCCTAAAAATTTCAAAGCCAAACTCTCTTGTTTCCATTTTCAAAGAAATCACCAAAGACTAGGGTGAATAGTGATTTTCAAGAACAACTCTTGATTTTCTTGATTTCTAGGATGATCTAAGCTTGGTTATGGGTATACAAGGACTATGAAAAGCTTAGCAAGGTCTTTAAACACTCCAAGGAAGGTATAAAGCTCTTGAAACCCTAACCCTTGTTTGAGATTTAAGCATGTTTATGATAGTTATAACTTAGTTATGGTTATGTTAAGATTATAAGCATGATTATGTATGGATTTTGGATTAATGATGTAAATAGCTAGATGAACGGAAAGGCATTGCTTGGCCTCAGTTCATGTATATAAGTCATGTATATGTTGTTTGGGTTGAATACTATGTTTATGGGAAGATTCGAAATTGGGAGATATTCGATTTACAGCCGTTATAATGCCCGATTTTGCAATACCATGTTTTGTATGCCATTTTCCATGTCGAACCCCTACTGTCCAGAGACCTTATCTGCCATGATAGGATAGGTAATGTTCTAAGCTTTGTTTGGATATAAAGATCACATGAAACGGACTTACGGTTTAGGATTTATGACCAAATTACTAAAAGTATTTCGAATCCGTAAACAAAAGTTCGTAACTGTAATTGAACCCTCGTAAACTATGTAACGTCATGGAGAATCTTGGTAAATAAATACTAGAGGTAAAAAAGAAGGCGTGAAAGAAAACCGTATGTCAAAAGGATCATTTTTCGATTTATTAAAAATGTTCGAGTCGAGGTTAAACGCGAACGAACCCCTAAAAGACGACTCTTTTATAACTTCGGTAAAACACTTAGAAAACGGGCGATAAAACTCGGAGTATAATATTGGTTCGTAACGATCAACCTTAGAACTCATATGACTTAAATATGTCCCAAGTATAAGTGCAGTGACATGTCGTATTAACGAACGAATGTCGGGTCGGATCAGTGAGAATAAGTAATCCACTAAAAGGGGTATAACGAGATAACTTGAGAACGTGTTTCGATTTAAGAATAACTTAACTTTTAATATGTTAAGTGATTAATCCCGAATGCCTTGGCTATTTATAGATCACCAAGCTGAACCGGGACCCGCTACCACTACCCCTTACCGTACTCGACTACCAGGCAAGTTTCAATTCCCTTCTTTTAGGCTGTTGTTGTGATTGAATAAATATATATGATTGCTGATATACATATGCCATTGCATGCATGCCTACTTTCAAGTTGAATTGATATACTTGTTCCCTGAATGTTATTGTTGGCTTATAAGCTAGATAGTTATATATCAGTTATAAGCCGGTTATTGTAAGACCCTCATAGAAGGGCGTATACATCTTATTAATCAAATATAGACCGGGAGTCAATATTCCTTGATATATCGAGATTACCTCGGAGGAAAATATTTAAGTAAATATTTTCTATTATTTGGGCGACGAATATTATTTGAATATTCGCTCGAGCTTATTTATTTAATGATCCTTACTTCAAATAATTATTTGAACGTAATCATTCGACGAATAATATTTGTCAATATTCATTCAGAGTCGAATTGATTATCGATTATTATTTCGAATATTCTTCTAAAGATGAGACTACTAAATGAATATTATTTGGATATTCTTTTAGAATATTATTATATTAAATAAATATTACTTTTGAATATTCATTTAAGATATTAAATACTTGATGAATATTATTTTAATATTCATCTGAAGCTTGATTTAATTATCGAATATTATCTCGAATATTCCTTAAGGCTTGGATTACTAAATGAATATTACTTGATATTCATTTAGGATATTATTCATTGAATGAATATTACTTTTGAATATTCATTTAAATTCCTAATTAATTATGAATATTACCTTAAATATTCTTTTCAGGTCTTATTAATTAATGAATATTGTTTTGAATATTCATTTAAATATTTATTTATTCAATAAATATTCTCCTGATATTTCTTCAGGGATTATTTTGAGAAATACTCTGATATAAGATATTCTTTCTTATTCCTAAATGATCTGTAAAATATTTTAATTCAATAAATATTCTCTGAATATTTATTCCATACTTAGAATAACCTCGATAAGGTTTATCTTCTTCGATTATTACAGAAAATATTTCGGAGTCATATTTTTATTAATCTTATATCAAGAAAGGTTCTCAGACATCATTCTTCCTTGAGTCTATCTCCTTAATAATAAGGGAACCTTACTTGGAAAAAATGTTATTTATCTTGTCGACTTCCCGGTCATAAAGTATTCCCTTCACTCGCAACTCGGGTGCTGTTGACTTATTAAGTCGTTGCTTACCTTCTCATCTTTCGAGGGGTAAGATCACTGGAACAAGTTGATATCCGTTACCAAGTAATAGCTTGGGAGTTATTGGTAAATTTTCCTTTCCAACTAGATACGACTACTTTGTGGAGTCTTATCAATAAGTATTATACTTGGGGAAAGGGGGACGAACGTTACATTCAGAATCATGAATTCTATTTGAACTAGGAGTCGTGTAAGAGGCCGAGTAGCGCCGGTCCATCCCCTTTGGCCCAACCGTTGGCCGGGGAGAGCTAGTAAGGCGGTATACAAGTAAAGCCGTCAGTTCTTCCTTCTACCGGTAGTAAATCTAAATTGAGCTGTACGATCTCGACTGATCATCAAGATTGGAACAGCGGGCGCGGTGAATACTCCATCATTGGTTCATCATCCAAATTTATTTATTTCCTGCAACATGATTACTGTTGGCAGAGTTGGAAAAGGGTCATAACTGGAATTGCAACCTTTTCTTGCAAGTTCCTCTTCTTAATAACAATAAGAATATCTCGCTTACTTTGATGTAGCAGATATTTCTACAAACAAATACTTTAAGTTACCTTGTAACTTCATCGTTCATATTATACTGGCATCATTTCCGTAAATGCATGGCATATGGTTTGAAAGATACTTTGAACTGTTATACATTATCGTTCAGTTATATATTATTGTTGGTGGGCTATTGCTCACCCTTGCTTTATTATTATATCACAATAACAGCTAGACCAGATGACTCGCACAAGGCGCACTCGACGCGGGCGAGGACGATGAGACTACCAGAGCTGAAGAAGAAGCTATTGGTAGGGTATATTTATTCTTTCAGTACCAAGAATATGGTCTAGTATGACTTATGTAAATGGATGGCAAAGAGTATGTATTATATTGAAATTCTTTTGGATTGTAAGAACTCATAATGTGATTAATAAAAATTTGATTGTTACTCTGATTTCATCTCTGGGACTATAACGGGTGTGTTTTATATTGTTGTGTTGGGTTATAGAGACGTAATTTATTTTATGTTAAGGAAAGTTCAATTGTTGTGGACAGAATTGGAAACCGTAACCACCGGATCCCGGACCCCGGATCTGGGGGTGTTACAGAAGTGGTATCAGAGCGTACGTTATAAACCCCAGAGATGAGGTGACGTTAAAACAATAAATTCAATAAGATAATAGGAACTCTTGCCAAGTTCATAGTCGGACTACTTAATGTAGTGAGGACATATAAAACCCTTATGGGAACTCGTAAGTATAATGATAGTAACTTAGCTCGATATCGTATCGACGAGTAAGGTGACTGACCTTGAGGCATACGAGCAACAGCGCGATGATGCTTTATATGCTGAAGATCAGCGGGTAATTCGATGGAGTAGCCTACTGGAGACCCGGAAGAGGTTCCAGCAGATAAGGAAAATCCTGTGAGGATAAGGAGCTTACCCATGGGTAATGAGGGTCGCAGCCAGAATGACTGTGATGATTAAGATATGGTGCTCAGAAAAGTGAGTATAAAGAACCGAGATATTATTAAGAGATCTGAAGATGCATGTTGAATTCATAGCCGGACTACCAGATGTAGTACCAGCAAGAATGAAGGATTGGAAGAATTACTTGAGATCTTATACGGAAATAGATGAGAATCCTTAGAGATTTTCATCTTAACAAAGAAAGAGCTAGAGGGATGTATGATTATTAAAGACATCAATTTAGGGCGAGGAGCAGAGTCCCTAGGAATAGTTGAGAAGGAGGCAGTAAGTGCCATATCATTTGATAAATGAATTAGTATGAATATGGTCAGTAATAATTCGCCATGGGAAGGCAGGTGTCGTAGGTTGTAAATTATGGAACCAAATTGAGGTTAATAAGGTGGTTTTATTAAGGAAAATGTTCATTTTATGAATGAATCATTTAGAAAGTAAAGACATTGGGAAGTGATAGCATGATTGGGTAAAGTTATATAAGGAAATAGTAAGTAAGACAATGATCTCAGAACCTACCGGAAGATAAGACTAGTGAGTCAAGATGAACTCGTAATGAGACTACTGCCAGAGACTGAGTATAGAGTTAATTCAACTCAGTTAAATGATGAACCAGAAACGTTAGATGCATGTGATTTAGAGGAATATTAAATTCCTTCTTCTCTTTGAATGGATTATAGTAGCTACCTTAAGTTTACTCCGACACGGAATTATAATAGATCAAGTAATACGATCAGCAGTTAAAGAGAAAAATGTGAGAAAATCTTCCTGGAGCTAAAAGGTGAAATTGGTAATGACCAAGAGCTGGCATTGCTTAATGGAAAAAGGAGACTTTGTGCTTCCAATGACGCTTCGCATAAAGGGTTAGGTAGGCCGACATTCGGTAGTATTGAATATCAGGATGTTGTGACAGGTTTCAGTTTGAAACTATTGATTCCCTTCTAAGGGATGGATATAATTGATTCCTCTCCAGTGGGTAAACTTCCAATCTGATGATGATTATTTCGTTAGCTATGACTGCTTATGATCCCACCTGCTTGGAGGTTCATAGAACTATTCTTCAGGTTTCGAAACTGGTCTCCTTAATGTTGCCAGTAGGTGGGTAGATTGATCAAAATTTCCCTGAGTCTGGAAAGGAATTCGGTGAATTTTGGCAAACCTTGTCTTTCTGATTATCAGAGAATGTCATGGAAGAGAGTAAAAATTTGAGCAAACCCTGTGATTTGGGTAAGGATGCTGTAAAATGGGTTAGTAAACGGACCCTGAGCATTACAATCGACGGTAGTGATAAAATGATGAAGTGAGATTGGACGAAAATAGGAAATGTAAGTAAGAAACCAGCCGGACTGAGAAATTCCAGGATTGACTTAAATGAAAAGGCTGTTATGCCAGGAATGGTAAGCTTGTGTGGCACGCAGGATTGATAAGAATAGTTGAAAAGATAAAAGTGGAGGAAAGGTGACCGGAGACGGTGCCGAGTAGCCGATTAAGACTTATATGGAGTAAAGTTTTGGAAAGGTAGAAAGGTATCAAAGAAGAAGGCACTATGCCGGCAATTGCTAGAATAGTAATGCTATTAGCCAACCCCTAAAACCATATATTTTTATGTGTGGCCAGTTGAGGCCAAGTCACAACGGATTATAAAGTGACTAGACCAGCAATGAAAAGACAAAGCAGGGTTGCTTCTAAGAAAGCACCGACTGCAAGGGCTTCTGATATAAAGAAAACATTAATGAGATCGTTTGAATCTTCTGCCGAACAACCCATGTTTTGATTGGGAATTCACTAGACCTTTTTGGGATGGGGTCACCCGTACTAAAGTGACTCATGTGTATATGGTTGTCCAAGATTTCGAGTAAAATGGAAGTATAGTGACTTGAGATGTATGATGTTAGGGTATCATGAATACCATGAATATATTATGACGGAGGAAAGTAAACAATGAAGGTATATGAAGAGGGTATAGAAAAGGTCAGAAATTGAACAGTATGCTGTAGGAATTTTGTCTGAGGCAAGTACCTTTGCGAAGAACGATAAGCACTAAGAGATTCACGTTGAACTCGACCAATATCTTCCAGAACATCCTTGCTACCATTAACAAGTTCGGTAAGAGAAGAGATTGACATACGTTGCCTTTTTGGAAGGCCAAATAGGCTGACAACTATCTGAAAGAAGAGGGTGGCATTAAACCACCGATTGATTATCAAATGAGAATGATTGAAAAGAGACCTTTATTAAGGATACATGATCTGATTGCCAATTATAAGATACAAGAATTCCTTGGCAGTTGAATTAAGGATAGGATATCCATAAATTAAGACAAACCCTAGGGAATGCACAAGGGGTGGCATTAACCCTAATAACGACATTATGACTTCAGATGATATGAGCTGGACTTGCTAAGGCAACAATGACCGGTAAGGATTATTAAAAAGGGTTCTGGAAAGAACATGGATAGAATTATTAGAGTATTGATCAATGACATTTTGATATACCCGGTACCTAGAAAATACCGGAGGAATGATAAGGATGGCCTACGAAACCTTACAAGGAAAAAAAAGTTAATATTCCGAACTTCAAAAATGGAAGTTTGGTAAGGAATGTATGACATCGTAACAATTATGCCAGATGAGGCATGTATGAAACCCTGAGGAAGTATGGGTTGAACCTATAAAGATTGAGATTATCCTAAGATAAAGAAAGAACTAAGAAAAGAAGTATCCTAAGTAGGATTGGGGATAAACGTGATAAAGTTCCCACGGGTAGGTGGAAGCAATGACTTATGGAAATGATTGATAGTTATATTTTCTCCTTCAGCAGAGCTTAAGGGAGAATGCTTTAACCCAACAGTGATGGGAATGAGGTAGAAAAACTTGAGTTGGAATGTACCCAGAGAACATGGGTTACAAGAAATCATTATCATCAAGAAAGGCCAATGAGGTGGCCGACAATCTAAGTATAAAGGAATAATTACAAATGTTCATACCGAAGAAACAGGATGATATTTGGAAGGACCTTGAAGGTCATATCGGAATGGAGGAATTTACATTCCTTCTGATGACTGTGCAAGAATTGACAGTAATAATAGTTTAAGTAAAGATTCGATTCACGAGGGAGTCTTAAGCATATTACGTACCTTAGAAGGTCCCGTTTTGAGGCAAACCAGGACCATGGTACGAAATTGATGAAGTAAACCGTTAAGTTTCCAGTCTTTTATGGAAGATGCATAAGTGATAGTTTCATCAACCGGACCTAGCTGCGATGCTTGAAACTCTTCTGCAATTCTATCTGCTTCATGTTATATCTACATCAAGTTCAGGAAGTGTTCCTTATGGATAAGGAATAATGATTACTTTGTCTCCCTAAGGGATTTGAAACCCGTAGGGTTAGCTATTAACGCACTACGTAAACAACAAGCGATGGTGATTCCTCTAAGAAAGGAGATGACAACGTAAAGATAAAGAAAGTGCTGCTATTGATAAGCTAAATGGCATGTTGATGAATGACAAGCAAGTTTGTGTTAGTGTACTTCTGCACAAACAAGATAGAGAATATGAGGTTGATAATTCGTGATGCTAAACGTATTCCCGTAGAAAGAATTAATGAGACTTGGAGGGAAGGGCGGTTGAGCCCAAAACTTATTGGGCCACTTGAGAGTTTAAAGTGTTCGGACGGCGGTATTCGAGCCAGCCTTACCCCCAAAATTATAGCACAGTCATAACGGGTTTTCATGTGGCCAGGCTACGCCAGTAAAATGCAGATGTTCAACAGATAATAGGAGTACGAGCATGTAGATATACGACCTGGTCTGACTTACGAAAGACAACCTGTGGAAAACCACGGATAGAAAAGAACAAGTAATGAGAAACAAGGTTGGCAGAAGTAGATTATATGAATCTAAGTTAAAGGAATCGGGCCAGATTCATTTCGGAAAGTTTAAATTGAAATAACGTGATGATTATAGAATAAATGAGACGGAATACCGATAAGGAGGTACCAAGTGCAAAAAGGTGTCTCAATAAAGAAGTGAAGGTGAAAGTAAATAATAGAAATGAGTAAGAATCAGCTAATAAGTAGGATGTGATTGATAAAGAAAAGGCTGGGGGAAGCAACTATGGAATGAGAAGCAAGGAATGTTATGAATGGGTTTTCTAATGAATTCTCAGGATGACAACCTGATAGTGTCAATATTATAGTTATGAAAAAGCTAGTAACATGATATGGGATGTCAGTAATAATGATGTCAAGTGAGAAATCTAAGATTTAACCTGAAAGGTTGAAGGATTTCCCGAATGTGAGTATCGCTAAGATTGAACAAGAGTATTTGTCCATAGAATAATGGACAAAGCAGCAAGATATGTTGACACGTGAGATTGCGATCAAATAGTACTGGATATAATTATGATTAATTTCTTCTTTGATGAACCTCTATAGTTCAGAGGAAAAATTCTGAGTATGATATTCTACAATCATGAAAGCTTTCTATAATCCTTTAGAACTCTTTTCTCTTCATCTCTCTTATTCATCTTCTTTATGAATTGAGAAGAACAACCCTTTTAGGAGGGGAGGTATTGCTACGTGACTATCTGTCTATGTGATAGAAGTCTAAGTGGAATGCCATGACTTGTTTAATTGCTTGTCAAGTACTAAAGGCTGGCCCCCTTCTGTACTAACTATGCAATATAACAAATGTTCAATTGATCATAGTGATCTCTCAATAAATCTTTCCACTTCTCTATATTGATCGAGATTGCGAAGTTAAAGCGATCAGGAAATGCACAGTACGAGCGAGGTTACCTCCGAATCGTAGGGTGATAGTGATACCAATGTTACTGCAGGTATCAATAAGGATAAGACTGAGTAAGAGTATAACCCGGATAGTGAGTTGTACGAAAAGTAGCAACGTTGATGGAAAAAAAAGATAAAGTATGAATTGTAGCACTAGAAGATGTGCTGAGGAAGGGTAGAACGACTAAGAATTGACCGGGAAGCTAAAGAGTGAACGGCAGGCAAACGACTCCTTGCTTCCTACCTGATTCCGGGACGGAATCCTTTTAAGGAGGGGAGACTGTAAGAACCCCAAATTTTGGATGTAATTAAAACTTTTTATTAAGTAATGATAAAATGAGGAACAATGATTCCGACAACAAGGTCACCAGCTCTAATGAGTGGTGGTTTCAAAGAACAATGATTGTAATGAATGGATATTGCTTTGGACAATGATCCTGATGCATTGGTATATTGTCAGAATAGAGTAATTCGATGGTTGAGGACCTAGATAAGAATAATCTACCATCCAGGAAGGAGCTAATGGATCCTTGTAGGGAAATGAGTACGTGCATAGTATTTCCCGTACGTGCATAGTATTTCCTGTACGTGCATAGTGTTTCCTGTACGTGCATAGTAATTTGGTGGATGAATAGTGATTTTGTAAGTTGGAAAACTTTTCACTCCACCCTATGTACGGGACGTGATATGGATGTTTCGAAGTCATATTAGTAATACGCGGAGGAAATAAGTGAATGCAGAGACGATCAGAATTCAGAAATTCCAAATTCTTTTCGGTATAATATTTGACCGGACAGTGGATTAAATATTATTATAATCCAAGAATTGAGATATTAACTTTGAGGATTTGATATTTTGGAATGTTATTATATTTGATTTAAGAATGAAGGTAGGAAACCACTGAGGAGTGGTTATGGCTACAATGTAATAATTGATATTTGGAAGGAATGAATGGAATTCGACTTTATTATTTCTATGTCTTGAAGAATGCTAAAGGGTAACAACATAGGTAAGAATAATCTATCTTCTAAGGGAAGAAGATATGGCAATTTCAAGCAGGAGAATATTCTCATGTCATCCAGATCGGTAACGATTAATCCAGTAGTTCCGTAAAAAGGTTAAGGAACGATCGAAAGAGAATACGGACAATTATACAACCCTAAGAGAACAAGTAAAGAATACAGAATGAATAGTGTTGTGGTGGGAGTATATAATAATATGAGACGACACTATATAGAAGTATTCGGAACGGATTTCCGAGTTCGTATTAGTGATCCAGGGGGAAAATAAGTGTATGTAAAAGCTGTCGGATTCTGAAAAACTGCACTTTTATTTTCTCCGAGAGTTCCCTGGACACTGATAGCCTTAAGTATTTAACGAATGGATTTAAGGAATATAAATTGGAAAGTTAGAATGAAAGATGGAGAATGAAAGTATTAATATTAAAAAGGATTCCCGGTAAACCCTAATTAGAAATCCGTGAAATATTCCTACGAACGATCAATCGAAACGGGCAATAACCGGACACAGAAACAAGCAGAGAAAGCAAAAGTCTTGTGCAAGCTACTAGTATAAAATATCTAGTAACCAAACTAGAATCAAGGAACTAGCACCCTAGAGAATGCAACTAAGTACTTAGCAAGGCAACCATGTAGTTAGGCTAAAACCACCACATTTTCAACACTTGTCATGGTAATTCCTCATCCAACACCTCATCACTTTAATAAAGTGAATTTATACAAGATATTATCTTGATAATAGATGAGAAAGGATGAGATTAAAACAAAACAAGCCAAGCAACTCCCCCCCCCCTTGAAAATTCCATTCGGCCTCCCTCCTAAATTCCAAAATCAAAACCCCTCTTCCCACCATCTCTTGATCTTGTAAAAATTATGGTGAGTCTTACATTTCCTAAAAGTGATCCCCTAAAAATTTCAAAGCCAAACTCTCTTGTTTCCATTTTCAAAGAAATCACCAAAGACTAAGGTGAATAGTGATTTTCAAGAACAACTCTTGATTTTCTTGATTTCTAGGATGATCTAAGCTTGGTTATGGGTATACAAGGACTATGAAAAGCTTAGCAAGGTCTTTAAACACTCCAAGGAAGGTATAAAGCTCTTGAAACCCTAACCCTTGTTTGAGATTTAAGCATGTTTATGATAGTTATAACTTAGTTATGGTTATGTTAAGATTATAAGCATGATTATGTATGGATTTTGGATTAATGATGTAAATAGCTAGATGAACGGAAAGGCATTGCTTGGCCTCAGTTCATGTATATAAGTCATGTATATGTTGTTTGGGTTGAATACTATGTTTATGGGAAGATTCGAAATTGGGAGATATTCGATTTACAGCCGTTATAATGCCCGATTTTGCAATACCATGTTTTGTATGCCATTTTCCATGTCGAACCCCTACTGTCCAGAGACCTTATCTGCCATGATAGGATAGGTAATGTTCTAAGCTTTGTTTGGATATAAAGATCACGTGAAACGGACTTACGGTTTAGGATTTATGACCAAATTACTAAAAGTAGTTCGAATCCGTAAACAAAAGTTCGTAACTGTAATTGAACCCTCGTAAACTATGTAACGTCATGGCGAATCTTGGTAAATAAATACTAGAGGTAAAAAAGAAGGCGTGAAAGAAAACCGTATGTCAAAAGGATCATTTTTCGATTTATTAAAAATGTTCGAGTCGAGGTTAAACGCGAACGAACCCCTAAAAGACGACTCTTTTATAACTTCGGTAAAACACTTAGAAAACGGGCGATAAAACTCGGAGTATAATATTGGTTCGTAACGATCAACCTTAGAACTCATATGACTTAAATATGTCCCAAGTATAAGTGCAGTGACATGTCGTATTAACGAACGAATGTCGGGTCGGATCAGTGAGAATAAGTAATCCACTAAAAGGGGTATAACGAGATAACTTGAGAACGTGTTTCGATTTAAGAATAACTTAACTTTTAATATGTTAAGTGATTAATCCCGAATGCCTTGGCTATTTATAGATCACCAAGCTGAACCGGGACCCGCTACCACTACCCCTTACCGTACTCGACTACCAGGCAAGTTTCAATTCCCTTCTTTTAGGCTGTTGTTGTGATTGAATAAATATATATATATGATTGCTGATATACATATGCCATTGCATGCATGCCTACTTTCAAGTTGAATTGATATACTTGTTCCCTGAATGTTATTGTTGGCTTATAAGCTAGATAGTTATATATCAGTTATAAGCCGGTTATTGTAAGACCCTCATAGAAGGGCGTATACATCTTATTAATCAAATATAGACCGGGAGTCAATATTCCTTGATATATCGAGATTACCTCGGAGGAAAATATTTAAGTAAATATTTTCTAGTATTTGGGCGACGAATATTATTTGAATATTCGCTCGAGCTTATTTATTTAATGATCCTTACTTCAAATAATTATTTGAACGTAATCATTCGACGAATAATATTTGTCAATATTCATTCAGAGTCGAATTGATTATCGATTATTATTTCGAATATTCTTCTAAAGATGAGACTACTAAATGAATATTATTTGGATATTCTTTTAGAATATTATTATATTAAATAAATATTACTTTTGAATATTCATTTAAGATATTAAATACTTGATGAATATTATTTTAATATTCATCTGAAGCTTGATTTAATTATCGAATATTATCTCGAATATTCCTTAAGGCTTGGATTACTAAATGAATATTACTTGATATTCATTTAGGATATTATTCATTGAATGAATATTACTTTTGAATATTCATTTAAATTCCTAATTAATTATGAATATTACCTTAAATATTCTTTTCAGGTCTTATTAATTAATGAATATTGTTTTGAATATTCATTTAAATATTTATTTATTCAATAAATATTCTCCTGATATTTCTTCAGGGATTATTTTGAGAAATACTCTGATATAAGATATTCTTTCTTATTCCTAAATGATCTGTAAAATATTTTAATTCAATAAATATTCTCTGAATATTTATTCCATACTTAGAATAACCTCGATAAGGTTTATCTTCTTCGATTATTACAGAAAATATTTCGGAGTCATATTTTTATTAATCTTATATCAAGAAAGGTTCTCAGACATCATTCTTCCTTGAGTCTATCTCCTTAATAATAAGGGAACCTTACTTGGAAAAAATGTTATTTATCTTGTCGACTTCCCGGTCATAAAGTATTCCCTTCACTCGCAACTCGGGTGCTTTTGACTTATTAAGTCGTTGCTTACCTTCTCATCTTTCGAGGGGTAAGATCACTGGAACAAGTTGATATCCGTTACCAAGTAATAGCTTGGGAGTTATTGGTAAATTTTCCTTTCCAACTAGATACGACTACTTTGTGGAGTCTTATCAATAAGTATTATACTTGGGGAAAGGGGGACGAACGTTACATTCAGAATCATGAATTCTATTTGAACTAGGAGTCGTGTAAGAGGCCGAGTAGCGCCGGTCCATCCCCTTTGGCCCAACCGTTGGCCGGGGAGAGCTAGTAAGGCAGTATACAAGTAAAGCCGTCAGTTCTTCCTTCTACCGGTAGTAAATCTAAATTGAGCTGTACGATCTCGACTGATCATCAAGATTGGAACAGCGGGCGCGGTGAATACTCCATCATTGGTTCATCATCCAAATTTATTTATTTCCTGCAACATGATTACTGTTGGCAGAGTTGGAAAAGGGTCATAACTGGAATTGCAACCTTTTCTTGCAAGTTCCTCTTCTTAATAACAATAAGAATATCTCGCTTACTTTGATGTAGCAGATATTTCTACAAACAAATACTTTAAGTTACCTTGTAACTTCATCGTTCATATTATACTGGCATCATTTCCGTAAATGCATGGCATATGGTTTGAAAGATACTTTGAACTGTTATACATTATCGTTCAGTTATATATTATTATTGGTGGGCTATTGCTCACCCTTGCTTTATTATTATATCACAACAACAGCTAGACCAGATGACTCGCACAAGGCGCACTCGACGCGGGCGAGGACGATGAGACTACCAGAGCTGAAGAAGAAGCTATTGGTAGGGTATATTTATTCTTTCAGTACCAAGAATATGGTCTAGTATGACTTATGTAAATGGATGGCAAAGAGTATGTATTATATTGAAATTCTTTTGGATTGTAAGAACTCATAATGTGATTAATAAAAATTTGATTGTTACTCTGATTTCATCTCTGGGACTATAACGGGTGTGTTTTATATTGTTGTGTTGGGTTATAGAGACGTAATTTATTTTATGTTAAGGAAAGTTCAATTGTTGTGGACAGAATTGGAAACCGTAACCACCGGATCCCGGACCCCGGATCTGGGGGTGTTACAATAATCTCTAAGTTGGTTTCTGATCCGAAGCACTTGAGCACAGCAACTTCCAGCAGCTATGTACTCAGCTTCAGCTGTGGAAGTTGACACAGATTGTTGTTTCTTGCTGTACCAAGAGACTAACCTTTGTCCAAGAAACTGGCAGTTACCTGAGGTGCTTTTCCTATCCACTCTGCATCCAGCATAATCAGCATCAGAATAACCAACTAGATTGAACCCTGTGTCCTTAGGATACCATAACCCCAAGTTTGGTGTGCCCTTCAAATATCTGAAAATCCTCTTTATTGCTATCATATGTGATTCCTTTGGATTTGATTGAAACCTTGCACACAAGCATGTTGCAAACATGATGTCTGGCCTACTAGCAGTGAGGTAGAGTAGAGAACCAACCATGCCTCTGTAGATTGAGATATCTACCTTCTTGCCCTTATTATCTTCATCTAACTTAGTAGCAGTGGCCATGGGTGTCTTTGCAGGTGAGCATTCTTCTAAGTCAAATTTCTTCAATAGATCCTTGATGTATTTGGTTTGACTTATAAAAATGCCATCCTTCCTTTGACTCACTTGCAGCCCAAGAATGAATGTTAATTCTCCCATCATACTCATCTCATATCTGCTCTACATGAGCTTAGAGAATTTCTCACACAGCTTCTCATTTGTAGAGCCAAATATGATATCATCCACATAGATTTGAACTAAGATAATATCATCACCATGTTTCTTGTAAAACAGTGTCTTGTCTAGTGTGCCTCTAGTGAATTGATTCTCAAGTAGAAATTGTGACAATGTGTCATACCATGCCCTAGAAGCTTGCTTAAGTCCATACAATGCTTTAAGCAATCTGTAGACAAAGTGAGGGAATTGTGGATCCTCAAAGCCAGGTGGCTGTTGCACATATACTTCTTCTTCCAACTCCCCATTCAAAGCCAGGTGGCTGTTGCACATATACTTCTTCTTCCAACTCCCCATTCAGAAATGCACTCTTGACATCTATTTGATAGACCTTGAAATTAGAATGTGCAGCAAATGCCAATAAAATTCTGATGGCCTCTAGTCTGGCAACAGGGGCAAAAGTCTCATCATAGTCAATGCCCTCCTGTTGAGAGTATCTTTTTGCAACCAACCTTGCTTTGTTTCTTATGACTACACCATTTTCATCCATCTTATTCCTTAGAACCCATTTTGTTCCAACAATGGTTCTATCCTTTGGTGCAGGTACAAGTTCCCATACTTTGCTTCTTTCAAATTGGTTTAGCTCCTTTTGCATAGCAATTATCCAATCAGAATCCAACAATGCATCTTCAAGTTTCTTAGGCTCAACTTGGGATAGAAAGCAACCATAGAGACATTCATTTAGAGTTGCTCTCCTTGTCCTCACTCCTGTATTTGGATCTCCAATTATCTGATCTGCAGTATGTGATCTATCCCATTTCCTTGTATGTTCAGATTGATTTCTCAGCCTTGATGTTGCTTCATCATCCAGATCATGATCATTTACATTTCCTCCCCCTGTGAAGTTTCCACTAATCACAGGTGTGTCTTGGATGCTTGTTTCTTCATTGTTGGTTGACACAGGTTCTTCATTCACTTGAGTTTGTTGGATTGTGGGCTCAAATTCAGTTTCAATCTCCTCATCAGAATCATCTAGATTGTCAAACTTCAAAGGATCTTTATCTTCATCATTGGCTTCTTCTAATCCAGGTAGTTTGCTATCATCAAATGTCACATCTGTGCTTTCCATAACTTTCTTTTGAGTGATGACATAAACTTTGTATGCAATTCTTTCCATAGAGTAGCCAAGAAAAATTCCTTCAAATGCTTTTGCGTCAAACTTTCCAACATATTCTGAGTTGTCTTTTAACACAAAGCATTTGCTTCCAAAAGTATGAACATACTTTAGGGTGGGCTTCTTTCCAGTCATCAAGTTGTAAGGTGTCTTTCCAGTGTTTTTGTTGATGAGGGTTCTGTTTTGGATATAGCATGCAGTGCTCACAGCCTCAGCCCAAAAACATGTAGGCATCTTTGCATCAAGTAACATTGTTCTAGCAGCCTCAATCAGAGTTCTATTCTTTCTTTCAACAACTCCATTTTGTTGTGGAGTCCTTGGAGCTGAGAATTGTTGAGAAATACCATTTTCTTTGCAGAATGCTTCAAGCATGGCATTTCTGAACTCTGTTCCATTATCACTCCTTAATGCAATCACACTTGCATTGTTGGCCTTTGCTTCCTTGTCAATTTTCTTTATATGCTCAATGATTACTTGGGGAGCCTCATCTTTTAATGCCACAAATTCTACCCATGTATACCTTGTGAAATCATCAACCATCACCAGAGCATACTTTTTCCTTCCTAGTGACATAATATTGACAGGCCCAAACAAGTCCATATGAATTAGTTGTAGGGGCTTGGTTATTGATGTCACTGTCTTTGACTTGTGGCTTGATCTTTTCATTTTTCCCTTTTGACAAGCCTCACACACTCCTTCTTGACAGAATTCAAGTGTGGGCATGCCTCTTACTAACTCTCTTTTGACTAGAGAATTAATGCCTTTGAAGTTCAAGTGTGATAGCCTCTTATGCCACAGCCAACTATCTTCATTTGATGCTTTTGAGTAAAAGCAACAGATTTTGTCCTTGTTTGCAGAGTTCATATTGGCTACAAACAGGCTTCCTTTCCTTACTCCAGATAGAGCAAAGTCACCAGTCTTTTTGTGGGTGATAAAAACTTTCATCTTTGTCAAAATTCACTTTGAAGCCTCTGTCAGTAAATTGACCAACCTTCAGTAGATTGTGCTTGAGTCCCTTGACCAGTGCTACATTTTCAATGATGACATTTCCAATTTCCAACTTGCCATATCCCAGTGTGTTGCCAATGCTGTCATCTCCAAAAGCAACCATTGGGCCACCCTTCTCCTCATACTGTGATAGCAGGGCCATATCACCAGTCATATGGTTTGAGCATCCACTGTCCAAAATCCACATGACCTTTCTTTCACTTTCTTTGCCCTGCAAACACAAAGGTATTACTTCTCCTTTGGTACCCAAACAAGTTTGGGTCCATGTGGCTTAGCAACAGTCTTATCATAAACAGCATGCTTATCAATTTTCTTGATGTTAGTCTTCTTGTCACTGTTAGAAGTCTTAGAATCAGGGTTCTTAGACTTAGGTGACAGAGGTACCTTCCTAACTTTAGGAGGACTTGAAGACTTTGTTCTTGTGTAGTGTGTGTGAACATTGTGACTGATACAACCTTCCATGAATTGTCTTCTCAAGTTAAAGCAACTAGTCATTACATTCATGTTACATGGCATACAATCAAATTTATCACAGAAAGGAGAGTCTCTATGTCTTAAAGGCACAGAGCAATCATAGAATGGTTTAGCAACACTACCAGATGGTTTCTTGCATGCATGAGTTAAATGATTAGTGCTAAAACAATTTTGACAAACTTTCCTAGGGGCGTTTGGCACATAAGCATAATTGTTGTCCTTGTTAATCCCTAATTTGCCATTCCTGTTCTGTTTCTTTTTAACCACTCTATTCTCAACCTCATTATTCCCAGCTGAAACAAACTTCACAAATTTCTCAAGTCTAGGTTTACCTCCTACTGACTCCTTGGCTTTGGTTTTGACATTCTCACTCTTAGAGGATGCTTGTTGTTCATTTGATTGTGCCTTATCTTCATCATCCAACAGTTGCTTAATGAGTAAGGCATCCTCATCAATCTCAAGTGTTGGTGTTTTAAATATTGGGGTCTCAGCCTTTTTCAAAACCTGAGGCACTTCCTCTTGAACAACAATGTCATCTTCAATGACTGCATAGCCTTTCCTCTGCTTGAGAGTGTCATAATCAAGTCCAATAGCAGCCTTAGGTCTAGCTAGATTTTTCTCATGGTAGGACTGCAATAGACTAGAGGAATTCTTGAATGTTTTCAATTTAAATTCATTTTCAGCTAGTTCATCCCTAAGAGCTTTCTCAACTTGACTAGCACATAGAACCTTATTCTTTAGATATTCGATTTCTTGTTTAAGGTTTTCTATTTGCATAGCAGTTAGTTCTAGTTCCTCATTTCTTTTGTTTAACAGTTCATTCCTAGTAGACAGTTTAGCAATCTCTTCATTAGCAGCAGTCATACTAGTATGAATATTAAACATCTCAACAGATAGTTGTTCAACCATAGATTTGTATTCAGAAACAGACATGTCTATAGTAGTGAGGGATGGTACCTGAGAGTCTGATTTAGATGGTTCTTCCTTGGAGTTGGCCATCAAGGCATAGTTGCAAAATTCTTGTTCTTCTCCATCACTATCAGAATCATCCCAACACTTCCCTTCAGCTATGTAGGCCTTACCTGGTGCATGCTTCTTTAGCAGAGCCTCATACTTAGCTTCAAGCTCAAGAAACTCCTTATCCTTCTTCTTAGGCTTCTTGCATTCACTGGCAAAATGCCCTAGGTCATTGCATCTATAACATCTCACAGATGACCTATCCACATAGCTGGTTTTGAATTTGTTTTTGTTTGCTTTCACAGGTGCCTTGCTCTTGTTGAATGAATGATTTTGAGATCTAGACTTGAAGGGCTGATTCCTCTTAAATCTGATGTTTTGGAATTTTCTAGCCATAAAAGCATATGAAGTGTTTTCCATGGTATCCAACTCTTCAAGAGTATAGAACTCATCTTCTTCCTTTTCATCAACAGGTTCAGTCACTTCTTCTTCAGTCTCTTCATCATCTACTATCTCTTCTATTCTCAGTTGACTTGTAGATGCCTCCAGGTCTTGAACGGATTTGTTGACAATCAAGGCACAGGATGTGTTTATCATTCTGCCTTGGTTGGATTGGATAGCCCTCTTCTGAAGCAACTCAAGCTCATGAGTTTTTAAAACCCCATAGAGCACATCATATGTGACTTTGTTCAAATCTCTTTCTCTTAGAGATATGACCCTTTGCTCTAGATGGTTTGGTACAGATAGTAGAAACTTCATGTTTAATTCCTTAGTGCTGTTAACCTTCCCATTCATTTGAAGCTCAGTCACCAGCTTGTGAAATCTCTCAAACATATTAGTAATACTTTCTTTGGACTGTGCCATTAAAGCTTCATACTGTGTGACCTATCTGTTTCCTATTTTCTCTTACCTCCTCTGTCCCTTCACATAACACCTCGATGTGGTTCCACATGTACTTGGCTGATATGCATGATGCTATATTAGCAAACATCGACATATCCATGGAGTCTATGATCAGCAACATGAGATGACTGTCTAGGGCAACCTTTTCCTTCTCTGAGTCCGTCCATTTGGATGGCTCTTTTGCAACATATGATCTAGGAATGACTATTGTGCCCACTGTAGATTCAGCAATTTCTTGTTGTGGTACAAATGGACCATTCTTGAGGATGTCAGGGTAGAGAGGATTGGCAGCTTTGATGAACAACAGCATTTTTATTTTCCAAAGGTTGTAATTCTCTTTGTCGAACTTAGGGACCTTCACCGTACCTGTAGTCTTTGGTGTATTCGAACTCATGATCGTTTTCTGTTTAGATTAAACAGCCTGCTCTGATACCACTTGTTGAGTATTGAATACGGTAAAAGAATACAGAGGGGGGGTGAATGGATTCTTGAACTTTTCTTTGTTCTTGAATCTTTGCAGCAAGATATGTGTTGAATGTGTAAAATATGTAAGAACAGATAACAAAGACAAACACAACACAATATCACTTTAATCTAATATTTTATTAGATAAAGATTTTGCTACAATCTGTGACTACAAATGGTAGTATTCTCAGCTTCGTTTTTCTTAGAGAGATATTTCTTGTGATGTATTTTGAAAAACTTATTTGCTAAGGAAGTGAGGCTGTATCCTTATAGACATGGATACACCTACTTACTACAAATAAGGTAGGTAAAACAAACTACTTTTCAGTATGTCTATCTCATTTGAGTAAGAGTCCAAACGGCTACAGATTTAACTTTGCAAAGCCTGTTCAGATCTACTTCTTTAGCTCCTTGTCCCTTTGTCTTATCTCTCCAAGATTCTTTGTAGGCTTTCAAATCTGCTTTATAGTACATAGTCAAATAAAGCGTCTTGGCTTGTTGCAGATTTCTGACTTGTACAATTCTTCAGTATTTTGTCTCCAAGAATGTATTCGAGAAGTGGCTAAGTGATTAATTCGAGAACTCGAATTGACTTAATCGATAACTCTGAGTTCTCGAATAGTGTTATATTGACATATCGAATTACTTCTCGAATAGCTCTTTTCTCTGGGACTCCTTGAGATATCGAATAGAGCATTTTGACATATCGAATCCCTGAGATGTCGAATAGCTTCTTTAGTCCTTGAGATATCGAATAGATCATTGACTTGTTGACTCTTAGAGAACTCGAATGATGCTTTGACTTGTTGACTCCATGAGTTCTCGAATAGAGTAATAGACATATCGAATCTCTAAGATATCGAATGAGATATCGAACAATGTATTCAGAGATATCGAATAGTGTCTTCTGAGATATCGAATCTCTAACTTCTCGAATGCTAGACTTCTCGAATAGAAAAATGTACTTCTCGAATTGGTACTTAGGCAAATTCTTCATTTCTTCAAATCCCAACTGTGATTATTTGGCAATCTTTATCTCCTTGCTTGAGGCATGAACCTTGGAACTTCTTTCAAGCATTATTCTTGACTTTATAAGTACAGTAACACAACTAGAATTTGATGCCTACTACAAGTGCAGAACAAATAGAAACTCTACAACTAGAGGTTCCCTCAGTTAAGAGGTCATGTAGGTAATGCATAGCATTACACACACTTAGGCTTGTTATTAGATGTATTCAGGCATGCCTCTGTGACTAACAGACACAACAACAAGCAACGTTTCAAGAATAATACACTATACCCAATTAACATATAATCCAAAGCCCAAATGGAATCCTAATTTGTGTATGTTGCAATCAATATGACGGGGAAGGTTAATTAGAAATCCGATATAAGATGACAGGGTTCACCAGATAGACTTAGAGCATCTCCAATGCTATTAGGTAAATTGGTTAGCTAAAATAATATATAATAATAATTAGCTATATTATAGATGATGAAAAAGTGATTTTGCTCCAATGTTGTTAGCTATATTTGTTAGCTATATTTCAAAAACATTATTTTACTATTATAATTATTGGAGGGAGATGAGTTGGATATGAAAAAAGTATAAAATATTAATATAAAATTGGAGGGAGATGATGTGGCCATTTATAGATAATGGTAGTGGATCAACAAATATAGAAGACCAAGTGAAATTATCTAAAATTTTTATTGCTAACAGATTGTGGTTGGAGAAGGTAATTATGTATATGGGTTAGCTATATGAAGTGCCAAGTATGATTTAGCTAACAAGTTTGTTTCGGTTGGAGATGCTCTTACAATTATGACTTTAGCAGGCAAAGAAAAGAATTTAAGAGAAGAAGATCAGAATAAAGTATATGGGCGGTGTCTGTTGTCTTTGAATTAAGATATATAACTTCTTAATTTGTGCAAAATGCATATACGCTAATGGGTGTAACGTGTTAAGTGAGTACTTAGAGCCAAACTACCTGTCCACGGATATATCGGGCCATCATATAATGAAAAGTGTGTAGATTGGGCATTTTCTCTTATAGTAATTATATGAATATAAATAAATTAGATTTCCTTGAAAAGAAAATAGATATTCCATGCAATTATATATGGAAAGATTTTGAATTTATTGAAAATAGATAAGAACAATCTTGTTAAAATTGGCAAGTAAAATTTAGGAAATATTTCAAATCTGTATTCATTAATGAGTAATTTGGTTTACTTTTATATGCTTTTTATTAGATTCTAACATATTTGATGAAATAGCATGAACCGTCAGATTGATATAAAATCAATGGATGAGAAAAGTTTCTTGGTTCTCTCCAAAAATTAGTTTTCTCTTGAGCAACTCCCTATATATATATATATATATATAGGCTTTTGCTCAAATACAAACAAATCCTTAAATACAAACTACAAACTAACACTAGATTAATTATATTTCATTTATTCTAAGGTTCCCGCCAAGGGTACCTTCACAAAAAATGCTTAAAATAATTGGCTCTATCCACCAAAAAAAAAAAAAAAAAAACTTGCCGTGGAAATGCGAAGCATTTAAGACAGTAAACGGATGAGTTAGGTAGTCATGAGGGCCACAGGCCCTCGACACACCCGTCAATCGTCTATTGCCTTTACCATTGATTGTCATTCCTTACAACTTCAGAATGATAAAGGCGCGAAGCGCCGTACAAGAAGGTGCGAAGCACCGTTAACCAGTGAAATCCACTGCCCCGTCATCACGTGAACAGTGAAATTTTTTTATTTTTTTATTTTTTTTTTATTTTTTTGCTGAATGGAGCCAATTATTTTAAACACTTTTTGTATTGGGGTACCCCTAGTTTGATCATTAGATTAGCATGAAATATTGAATTAGTGTTTAGTTTGTAGTTTGTAGTTAATTTTTGTTTGTAGTAGAGTAGGACTATATATATATATATATATATATATATATATATATATATATATATATATATAGTTCAAAAAAGAGGTCGAAAATGACTACTGAAAAATGGAACTTTCTTATACAACCGAATGCAACCACATGCAACTGAATGCAACTTTCGTTTTTCAATTGCATTCAGTTGAATATTGCCCCTGGCGGGGCCTTGCAACCCAAATCCACCGAAATCATCCCACCTTAAAAAAAAGAAGTTGCATGTGATTGCATTTAGTTGCATGTGGTTGCATTCAGTTGAATATTGCCCCTAGCGGGGCCTTGCAACCCAAATCCACCAAAATCACCCCACCATAAAAAAAAAGTTGCATGCGGTTACATTGAATTGCATGTGGTTGCATTCAGTTGAATATCGCTCCTGGCGGGGCCTTACAACCCAAATCCACCAAAATCACCCCACCTTAAAAAAAAGAAGAAGTTACATGTGGTTGCATTCAGTTGCATGTGGTTGCATTCGGTTGAATATTGCCCCTGGCGGGGCCTTGCAACCCAAATCCACCAAAATCACTCCATCTTAAAAAAAAAAAAGTTACACGTGATTGCATTCAGTTGCACAAATTATGGGCACAACTTTTTCAAAGAAATGAGACAGCAGTTCTCAGTTCTAAACATATTCAGCTTCATACAAAAAAATAATTCTAAACAAAAAGTGACATTCAGAAAAATACCTGAGTTTTCCATCAGCTCACTCAGACAGTCAGACTCAACAATAGGACTACAGTATATTGGTATCAAGAAAAACAAAAAAGAATTAGAGAATAAAATAATCCCCTCAATGCTAATATTGGGCTGTAGGAACATCTTCAATGGTATTGACTAAAAATGGTTGGCTAAATCAGATAAAATATTAATTATGTAAAATTTGATGAACCTGTAAGGTGTTGTGCTCCAATGGTATATTGGCTTTTATGTTTGGTTATATTGTAAATATTGTAATAACCATGAATTTTCGAATAAGTTTTTCTTACTCGTTATTTAAATTTTAATTAAGAGCGATGCACTAGTATTTTTAATTAGCGCGTTTTTGTGAAATGTTAAGATTTTAAATATTCGTAAGTAATTAAAAATTATAATTTATCTATTTAATTATATCTGTTTGATTTTTATTAAAATTAGGAATAATAATATTTTAATTTTGAGTCGAATTTAGAGTATCGTTTTATTTAGCCAGCCGGGGAAAACGAATCCTTCACCAAATATTTCACTTATCATGACCATTATTTCCTGCACTTATTTTGTCCCCCATTTTTTTGATTCTTTTTAATTTAATAATCAAACCATTATCAACCTCATAATTATAGCACTCAGTTTACACAGCAATAAAAACGCATACACAACATTTTTTTTCAAAAACAAAACACTCGACCATATCCTTACACAAACAGAGTAGACAGGTAGAATAATTTTTTTCTTTCCTTCCTTCTTTCTATCCTTTTATTTTCTCGGTTAATGCTTCCGTTGATTACGTTTTTTTTTTTGCTAAATCTTGGTTCTTGTGTCCGATGTAGTAGTTGTAATCGAGTTGGGGGGTTTGATCTTGTTATTTTGATTGGTGATTGAATCGGTGAAGGGGGAGAGAACGGAGAGGGATAAACGGAGAGAGGTCGGGATTGAGAGAGAGATTGGGTCGTGAGAGAGAGACGGCATGAGAGATTGTTGTTTGTGGTTGGTATTGTGGATAATTACAATTGAGATGGGGGGTTTAAGTTTTGTTGTTGTGGTTACTGGTGTGCGTTGTGGTAGATAGGAAGTGATAGAAGAGAGGGAGGCGGAGAGAGATTGAGGGCGGAGAGATGGAGAGGGAAGGCGGGTTGTGAAGGTGGGAGAGATTGTGTTTGGAATGGGTGTTATAAGGGGAAAGAAGAGACAAGGGGCGGTGATGGTTTTGTTGTGGTGGTTGCTGGTGTTATAAGGTGGAGGGAGAGATAGCGAGAGAGAAAGAGGAGAGAGAGAGAGAGAGAGAGAGAGAGAGAGAGAGAGAGAGAGAGAGAGAGAGAGAGAGAGAGAGAAAGAAAGAGACAGAGAGAGAGAGAGAGACGCAGGGGAGGGGTTTTCCGGACGGCGGTAGTGGCGCGTGGGCCCCACGCGCCGTCGTGTTTTTTTTTTCTTTGTGAAACTGTTAAACGGAGATAAATAAAATTTTGATAAAAATAATATTTATATAAACATATATATTAAATAATGAGTTAATAAAATAAAATAAAAGGGGTGAATGTTTTAAAATTATTTTTAATAATTTGTTTATTATTTATAGAAATAAAAAGAGTTTGATAAAAATGGTGTAATTAATTATTAAAAATAATCATTTTGTGATTTTTGGATAAAATTTAGAGATTTAATAATTTGTCGATAAAAAGTGGAAATATTTGTGAATAAATAGAGTTAAATACCATTTTATTTTAGAAAACTGATGATTAATATTTCAGGACTATATTTGATTAACCGGATCGAATAAGATTAATTTAGAGACAAAGATCGGATTAACATTAAAAAGAGTAAAAGAAATTAGAATTTATGAGGATAATTAAAAGTAGAGATTATTTCTTAAAATATACTTAATTAAATTAGAGAATTGTAGAGAATTTATAAGAAATAATTTATTTTAAAAGAGTGATTTAAATAGTTAATTAATTGTTATCGAATACTTAGAAATATTTAGAGACCTTTTAAATGCGAATTTTATTACAATTAAATAAAGTGAGATTTACGGATATAAAAATATTTTATATTTTCTAGATTGGATTCCTGAGTTCGAAGAAGAGTTATTATCGGGGAATGATTTTCCGTTATTTATTGTAGAGATTTTCAAGAGATGTTTTATTTTTATATTTAAATATTATATTATCGGATCGGGATTATTTATTTTGACGAATCGCTCACGTATTTCTAGTTGCCATTTTTAGAGAATAATTCCCGAGCCGTAGATCGAAGTCAAGTTCACGGGTAGAGTATAAATTTTATCTGCTTTCATTTGCACTTCGAGATCGAGGCAAGTACCTTCTGACCCTCACTCCTTCAGAAATATTTCGAGAAATGTTTGGATATTATTCTGTTAAAATTATGTTTTGAATTGCCAGTTCGTTATAAAATATCGTGTTTATCATAATGTTGATTTAGAAAGTTTTAGAGATTTTCCAAAAATTTTAATAAATTCATATAACGTAATTTGATTGAAATCCAGGGTATCTTAATTGTTTCGAGATGACCCTTAAGTATTATTCAGTTATAACTACGCTCATATATCGAGGTAGTTAGATTTTTATTGACTTTAATCGGATCTATTATTCGGATCCGATAAATGTTGTTTCAATATTGAAATTTGATTCATTGTTCGAATCAAAATAGTTGCATTCAGAATAGTGAATAGAAGAATAGTATATCATCGAAATTTCCTCTAAAATACATACTCTAGCGTAATTGGAAGTTTTCTCCTGAATCGAGTCGTTCTTATTATTTCAAGACGACTTCACATGAATTATTTTAATCAACGAACCTTACTTGTTCAAGGTTGTTACTTATTGTCTTGAATTGACATATTGTTCGTGTCAATATAATAAATTAATTTCTTTTGAAAATATTGTGACGACCTATTGATCAGGTCGGTCTTGTACAAAATGTAGACTGGCGGTCGGCCAGAATCGAATAGGAATCCAAGTCAATCAATTGTTATCCGGAGGAGTAATCATGTAATTCACTGGTCAACATGGGAGATGGCCCATGGATTTTCTTTCAGATCAACACGAGGAATAAACTCGTGGTATCGAAAGAGAAATATTAACATTTTTGGCACAAATGATGCCCGGTTGACTTTTCAACCACCTTTTTGCTAGCAAAACGATATAGTGGTACCTGCGACATAGTAGTGATCATGCTATGGGGTATCACGGGTGTGCGGTACTTGAGACACAGCGGTTGATCTCGCTGTGGGGTATCGTAAAGGCGGAAGACCGGTATCTCAAGTTTTAAATTCCAATTTCTTTATTCAGAGTTAAGTTGTTTGAGTTTATCAGTAAGTATTTTCATGGCATTTTGCCTGCATACAAGTATCTTTCATAAATAGAGTTGTATTCTTTCCACCTTCCTTGTTAGTGAGAGAGCGAGTCAGTGGACTTGCTGAGCACCTAGTTGCTCATTCTTGTTGTTGACATTGTTTTTCAGTGAAGACGGAAAAAGGCGAAACCTCTCATTTGAAGGGAAAGGAGAAAATGCACCAGAGCACTGAGCTGGACTAGTGTGTTTATCTCAGAGACGATGACGCTATCGAAGACTATTAGCATATCTTTCGACGTGTGTATTGATATCGTGTGTACTAGTTATATGTTGTAATAATTCTGAGACTTGTCGATGCTTGGACTTGTGGGATGGAACCACTGTTGTACGATAAAACCTTCATGTTTATTATGTATTGTAATGTATTTTGTATAAGACGGGTATTGACGGTAAGTGGCGACCTAAGTCTACAAGTAGTGGATTTGGGGGCGTCACAGCTTGGTATCAGAGCATTAGTTATATTTTTAGGAATCGTACGAGCCTAGAATTATAACGCGACGTGAGAGTTTAGAGGTATAATACGATGTTGAGAATTTAGCACTAAGTGCCTTACACCTTTATATATTTTTATACGTATCTAGTCGATTGGAACCTGGTTGTGATCGAAACGTTTCGTACTTTTGTAGATGTCTACTTCAGGACCCGTTGGTTTTGTCCCGCTCGAGATAGATTTCCTACGCCTTATTCGCATGGACCCCTAGCTCCCAATTGATTTAAGATAGGATGCCTAGCTAAGATTCCATTCTTATTAAGGTGGGTAATACCCTGTTGAGTCTCCACATTTTGTAAATGTTGTCAATATCTTTACCAGTCAGAGTTAGATCAACACGAGGTAAGTGCACCAGAGATGGACCTAGAGAGATATGCAACTATGTGTTCCGAGTTCGAGGCTAAATTCTTAAACGATTTCGTGACCGACATTAGTTTTTTAGATATATAACCTATAGAGGTTGAAATACTTCTATATGATAATGTGTTTTTCGTACTTTCCCTCTTAAGGATTTTCTTCTCTGACGAGCCACCAGAGTCTGCAAACGTCGCTTTTATTCGAGAATCGATAGATATTCCTAAGAACTTATTTTGTGCTGGAAAATCATTATTTAAATATTTTCCTTCGCAATGATTATCAATAATTCATATCATTCGAATTTACTCAGACAATTTCTATTCTGTTTGAAAATGACCTATGTTGTTAGAGCTTGATTTACCGGACATTATCAACTTTCAAAAAAAAAAAATACAAACCCCTTTCATACTCATTCCTATTTTTGACACCCTTTGAAATACTGAGATGAACAACCCTAAATATATAGGGGAAGATTGTCTGTCTCTGTGATAGAAGTCTGGTGGGACGCCACCGTTTGTATTGTTGTTTGTCATTAGAGTACCAAAGGCTGGCCACCTTGTGTACTATGACGGTTGTCCTAATGATACATGCAACAAAACAAATGTTCGAAGATCATATTGATCTCTCGGTTAATTCTTTTAAAAAAAAATTCACTATCAAGAGTTGAACATACCCATGTTATTGCTTCACAGTATTATATGTTGGATTATTCTTCTTCTTTCAAAGTTCTAATTGAACCTGGAATGTGTAGTGCTTCGAAGTTTCAAGAGTGTATACTGGAATTTGGGAGTAATGAAACAACTTTTCAGAAATTACGACTTAAAATGAGTTTAACCAAAATTCGAGAACCAAAGATTAATAAAGATGAATTTTAGAACTTATAAGGTTTTCTTGAGAACCACCATCTAAACTGAGATAGATCTTTACGAGTATCTGAAATCTTTTTATAAATAGAAATAAGAGTAATCGTTTATAAAGAGACCAGAGAGAATCACGATTTTGAGTATGATTTATTTTGAGGAACCAGAAATTTTGACCGAGTGATTATTTATGAATACCTAGCATAACTGTGCCAGCAATGGTGTCATATAACTGCATACCTGTGATATAACATATCTTATTGTTTTCAATCTTAATAGAAAAAGATGCCACCTAAAAGAGGTAGACCCCGCAAGATCCAAAGAGTACCCCTAGCAGAGGATCACCATGAAGTTGATACCAATCCCGAACAAGAACCTGAACCTGAGCCTGCACCAGTAGTACAACCAAATCCAAATGCTAATGACCCTATGAGTTTACTCGTGGAATTTCTGAGACAATATACACAGAATCCTTCACCTAGACAAGAAATACCTCAAGTCAGAAATGATCAATCCCCTGCACCCCCAACTAAAAATTCAGTTGCATTTAAATCTTTCAAATTGTTGAATCCCCCTGAGTTTAAAGGTAACACTGATCCTGTTGAGGCAAGAATATGGTTACGAGAGATGGAAAAGACCTTTGAAATTGTAGGAGTAGAAGAAGAGAAGAAAACCATTTTTGCAGCCTACATGTTAAAAGGTGAAGCGAATTATTGGTGGGAATCAAAGAGAGCAATGGAAGGGAACTTAGTCATACCCTGGACTAGGTTCACCCAGCTGTTTTTAGAGAAATATTTTCCTAAATACTTGGGAGATCAAATGGAGATAAAATTTCTGGAACTTAAACAAGGCAATATGACTGTAGCTGAATATGAAGCCAAGTTTTCTGAACTCTTTAGGTTTGTGCCTTACCATGTGGATACTGACGAAAAGAGAGCTAAACGTTTTCAACTTAGGCTGAAGCCATGGATCCAGAATCGAGTTGCGATACTAGAAATCACCAATTATGCTACTTTAGTTCAGAAAGCATCTATTGTTGAAAGTGGAACCGAGTTGTATTCAAAGGACAAGGATATGAAGAAAAGGAAATTTCAGAATCATGAAGCTAGTTTTGAGAGGAAGCCTGACAATCGGAGTGGAAGCAACCAGAGGTTTAGACAGCCACAGGCGGCCAATATGATGCAAGAAGGACCACCTTTGCCAGAATGCAAGACATGTGGGAAGAAACACCCGGGACCCTGTTATCAAGCGAGTGTGAATTGTTATAACTGTGGACAGAATGGTCATTATGCTTCTAGTTGCAAGGATAAATATGTCACCTGTTTTAACTGTGTAAGGAAAGGTCATGTGTCCCGAGATTGCCGACAGCCTGCGAAGGAGAATCCAGTGCCTCGACTCACAGCACCTCCCAGCAACAAGCCGACAGCAAGAACCTTCAACATGACTGTGCGGGATGCCATCGATGACAACAATGTGAAAGCAGGTACGCTTCTAGTAGACTCTGAGAATGCGTGTGTTCTAGTTGATTCTAGAGCTACCAAATCTTTTATTTCTAAAAATTTCATGAATAAGTTGAATCTCGAGTCTGTTTCCCTTAGAAGGAATTCTGAGCATAGACGTAGCTAATCAGGAAGTTATCAGTGAACCGATTGTGTCCGAATTGTTCCATAGGGATACATGGGCAACGTTTTGACGCTAACCTCATTCTTTTTAAGTTAGGGGAATTTGTCGTAATCCTAAGGATGGATTGGTTAACAAGTTATGATGCACAAATAAATTATCGACGTAGGAGGGTCAGCTTAAGTGGACTTCTACAACCCTTAGAGATACCCGAATGGAAATGAGAATATATTACCATGGATTTTGTCGTAGAATTGCCCCAACCTAGAGCTAGCCATGATGCAATTTAGGTTATTGTCGACCGACTCACTAAATCTGCGCATTTCCTACCAATTAGTGATAAGTACTCCGTTGAGATATTGGTGAACATATATCTAAAGGAAATTGTGGTTCGTCATGGAGTGCCTGTTTCAATTGTATCTGATAGATATGCCCGTTTTCCTTCTCGATTTTGGAAAAGTTTTCAGGAATGTCTTGGCACAAAGTTAAATTGAGCACTGCATACCATCCACAAACTGACGGACAAAGTGAAAGGACAATTCAAACAGTTGAGGATATGTTAAGAGCCTGTGCACTAGATTTCAAAGGAAGTTGGGATGATCATCTGCCCCTGGTTGAGTTTGCTTACAACAATAGTTACCACTCCAGCATAGGTATGGCACCATATGAAGCATTGTACGGAAGGAAGTGTAGATCTCATTTATATTGGGATGAAGTGGGAGAAAGAAAGTTACTAGGACCAGAATTACTTCAACAAACTAAGCAAGCAACCGAAGTTATTCGAAAAAGGTTAGTTGCAGCTCAAGATCGACAGAGGAAGTATGCAAATCAAAAGAGAAAAGACAAAGCATTTGAAGTAGGAGATAAAGTGATGTTGAAAGTTTCACCTTGGAAAGGAGTAATGAGATTCGGAAAGAAAGGCAAGTTAAGCCCCAGATATATAGGACCTTTTGAGATTCTTAAGAAGATAGGACCACTAGCTTATCAGTTGGCCATACCTCCAGACCTTCAGCATATCCACGATGTGTTTCATGTTTCTGCGTTAAGAGAATACCATTCTGATTTCAGGCAAGTTATAACCTACGAGCCAGTGGAGATACGTCCTGATTTATCATACGAAGAAAAGCCAGTAGAGATCCTAGATTACAAAGTGCAAGAGTTAAGAACTAAGAAAGTAAATTTAGTGAAAGTACTTTGGAGAAACCACCAAGTTGAGGAAGCCACGTGGGAATTAGAAAGTGAAATGCGGAATAAATACCCTGAATTGTTTAGTGCATAGTTTTGATTCCGAGGACGGAATCCTATAAGGGGGGAAGACTGTAATAACCGTGAATTTTCGAATAAATTTTTCTTACTCGTTATTTAAATTTTAATTAAGAGCGATGCACTAGTGTTTTTAATTAGCGCGTTTTTGTGAAATGTTAAGATTTTAAATATTCGTAAGTAAGTAAAAATTATAATTTATCTATTTAATTATATTTATTTGATTTTTATTAAAATTAGGAATAATAATATTTTAATTTTGAGTCGAATTTAGAGTATCGTTTTAATTAGCCATCCGGGGAAAACGAATCCTTTTCACCAAATATTTCAATAATCATGACCATTATTTCCTGCACTTATTTTGTCCCCCGTCTTTTTGATTCTTTTTAATTTAATAATCAAACCATTATCAACCTCATAATTATAGCACTCAGTTTACACAGCAATAAAAACGCATACACAACATTTTTTTTCAAAAACAAAACACTCGACCATATCCTTACACAAACAGAGTAGATAGGTAGAATAATTTTTTTTCTTTCCTTCCTTCTTTCTGTCCTTTTATTTTCTCGGTTAATGCTTCCGTTGATTACGTTTTTTTTTTGCTAAATCTTGGTTCTTGTGTCCGATGTAGTAGTTGTAATCGAGTTGGGGGGGGTTTGATCTTGTTATTTTGATTGGTGATTGAATCGGTGAAGGGGGAGAGAACGGAGAGGGATAAACGGAGAGAGGTCGGGATTGAGATAGAGATTGGGTCGTGAGAGAGAGACGGCATGAGAGATTGTTGTTTGTGGTTGGTATTGTGGATAATTACAATTGAGATGGGGGGTTTAAGTTTTGTTGTTGTGGTTACTAGTGTGCGTTGTGGTAGATAGGAAGTGATAGAAGAGAGGGAGGCGGAGAGAGATTGAGGGCGGAGAGATGGAGAGGGGAGGCGGGTTGTGAACGTGGGAGAGATTGTGTTTGGAATGGGTATTATAAGGGGAAAGAAGAGACAAGGGGCGGTGATGGTTTTGTTGTGGTGGTTGCCGGAGTTATAAGGTGGAGGGAGAGATAGCGAGAGAGAAAGAGGAGAGAGAGAGAGAGAGAGAGAGAGAGATGAGAGAGAGAGAGAGAGAGACGTAGGGGAGGGTTTTCCGGACGGCGGTGGTGGCGCGTGGGCCCCACGCGCCGTCGTGTTTTTTTTTATTTTTCTCTGTGAAACTGTTAAACGGAGATAAATAAAATTTTGATAAAAATAATATTTATATAAACATATATATTAAATAATGAGTTAATAAAATAAAATAAAAGGGGTGAATGTTTTAAAATTATTTTTAATAATTTGTTTATTATTTATAGAAATAAAAAGAGTTTGCTAAAAATGGTGTAATTAATTATTAAAAATAATCATTTTGTGATTTTTGGATAAAATTTAGAGATTTAATAATTTGTCGATAAAAAGTGGAAATATTTGTGAATAAATAGAGTTAAATACGATTTTATTTTAGAAAACTGATGATTAATATTTCAAGACTATATTTGATTAACCGGATCGAATAAGATTAATTTAGAGACAAAGATCGGATTAACATTAAAAAGAGTAAAAGAAATTAGAATTTATGAGGATAATTAAAAGTAGAGATTATTTCTTAAAATATACTTAATTAAATTAGAGAATTGTAGAGAATTTATAAAAATAATTTATTTTAAAAGAGTGATTTAAATAGTTAATTAATTGTCATCTTAGAAATATTTAGAGACCTTTTAAATGCGAATTTTATTACAATTAAATAAAGTGAGATTTACGGATATAAAAATATTTTATATTTTCTAGATTGGATTCCTGAGTTCGAAGAAGAGTTATTATCGGGGAATGATTTTTCGTTATTTATTGTAGAGATTTTCAAGAGATGTTTTATTTTTATATTTAAATATTATATTATCGGATCGGGATTATTTATTTTGACGAATCGCTCACGTATTTCTGGTTGCCATTTTTAGAGAATAATTCCTGAGCCGTAGATCGAAGTCAAGTTCACGGGTAGAGTATAAATTTTATCTGCATTCATTTGCACTTCGAGATCAAGGCAAGTACCTTCTGACCCTCACTCCTTCAGAAATATTTCGAGAAATGTTTGGATATTATTCTGTTAAAATTATGTTTTGAATTGCCAATTCGTTATAAAATATCCTGTTTATCATAATGTTGATTTAGAAAGTTTTAGAGATTTTCCCAAAATTTTAATAAATTCATATAACGTAATTTGATTGAAATCCAGGGTATCTTAATTGTTTCGAGATGACCCTTAAGTATTATTCAGTTATAACTACGCTCATATATCGAGGTAGTTAGATTTTTATTGACTTTAATCGGATCTATTATTCGGATCCGATAAATGTTGTTTCAATATTGAAATTTGATTCATTGTTCGAATCAAAATAGTTGCATTCAGAATAGTGAATAGAAGAATAGTATATCATCGAAATTTCCTCTAAAATACATACTCTAGCGTAATTGGAAGTTTTCTCCTGAATCGAGTCGTTCTTATTATTTCAAGACGACTTCACATGAATTATTTTAATCAACGAACCTTACTTGTTCAAGGTTGTTACTTATTGTCTTGAATTGACATATTGTTCGTGTCAATATAATAAATTAATTTCTTTTGAAAATATTGTGACGACCTATTGATCAGGTCGGTCTTGTACAAAATGTAGACTGGCGGTCGGCCAGAATCGAATAGGAATCCAAGTCAATCAATTGTTATCCGGAGGAGTAATCATGTAATTCACTGGTCAACATGGGAGATGGCCCATGGATTTTCTTTCAGATCAACACGAGGAATAAACTCGTGGTATCGAAAGAGAAATATTAACATTTTTGGCACAAATGATGCCCGGTTGACTTTTCAACCACCTTTTTGCTAGCAAAACGATATAGTGGTACCTGCGACATAGTAGTGATCGTGCTATGGGGTATCACGGGTGTGCGGTACTTGAGACACAGCGGTTGATCTCGCTGTGGGGTATCGTAAAGGCGGAAGACAGGTATCTCAAGTTTTAAATTCCAATTTCTTTATTCAGAGTTAAGTTGTTTGAGTTTATCAGTAAGTATTTTCATGGTATTTTGCCTGCATACGAGTATCTTTCATAAATAGAGTTGTATTCTTTCCACCTTCCTTGTTAGTGAGAGAGTGAGTCAGTGGACTTGCTGAGCACCTAGTTGCTCATTCTTGTTGTTGACATTGTTTTTCAGTGAAGACGGAAAAAGGCGAAACTTCTCATTTCAAGGGAAAGGAGAAAATGTACCAGAGCACTGAGCTGGACTAGTGTGTTTATCTCAGAGACGATGACGCTATCGAAGACTATTAGCATATCTTTCGACGTGTGTATTGATATCGTGTGTACTAGTTATATGTTGTAATAATTCTCAGACTTGTCGATGCTTGGACTTGTGGGATGGAACCACTGTTGTACGATAAAACCTTCATGTTTATTATGTATTGTAATGTATTTTGTATAAGACAGGTATTGACGGTAAGTGGCGACTTAAGTCTACAAGTAGTGGATTTGGGGGCGTCACAAATATAGCATGTTATTATTATTTCAGTTTGTTATAAATAGAAAATATTTTTATAAGGTAATAAATCATAAAAAAATCTTCTTTACAGACTTCTATAGCCAACGAAAACAGATTATCTAAATTTTTTGCTAAGGGTAATGCCTCATTGGAGTTAAATTTTTTTTTTTACATAATCTCTATAAATTTTATTTATGGTATTATTTATTTAATTTTAACTAAAGGATCTTCTCCATTGGAGATACTATTAGGACTTATGAATTGCTATCTATACTATTATATTAAAGCCGAAACATTGAAAGTTTTGAAAGTTTTGGTTTTCGGTTTGGTTATCCTAATTATTAAAATAAATAATTAAATTACAAAAACAACTCAAAAAGCTAATTACTAATGTTAACGTAATTATATTCGGATTAAAATTCAATTTTCTGCTCCAACAACTTAATTACCCATTTTTTCTAAAGATTTTACTTCTAATTAAAACACTTACCATTTAATCTAAAACTAATATTACAATAATTAATATATATCCAAAATATCACACCATATCTTTCCGTAATTATTTTTAGTAGTAATTTTTATAATTAAAACACGTTACTTTTAATTTAAAATTAATCTTGTGATCAATAATATACACCCAAAAATATCTCACCATATATTCAAATCATTATTTTTAGTAATAAATAAGAATCGCTAGATCTAATAATAAGATATATTATATAATTAAATTAATTTACTAAAAATTCAAAGTTCGAACCCATCAACGATATTTTTAATTTAGAATTTTACAAAATAAATTTTAAACCATGCATATCATTATATAAATTTATATTAAATTAAAATTAAAAATTATTAAAAATAAGGATTATATAAAAACATAATTATAATGTTAAATAAATTTTATAACCTATCAAAAGAAACCGTGCGAAACACGGGTTTAAACTAGTTTTAACTTAATCACCTATGTCAAGATATGGGCATGACACATGTCACTCGAAAATTATCCTTTTTTTAATCTTTTAGTCAAATAAATTGACAGCTTAATCTCAGAAGCAAGACAAATAATAATCAAAAAAAGGACTTATACACAGTCTTGTCACAAATTCACAGTTGCTAAGTTTAAATTAATTAAAATACTTTTTTATTATATGATTAAAGTGATTATACAAATTCTGTCCAAAAAATAATTTTGAGCATATATTGATTTTGCACAATTGAATGTTTATTAACTTCACATGTCAAATAAGGAATTGTATTTGAATTTTGTTTCATTACATTACAATTTAACAAATAAAAAATTAAATAACTAATTCGTTAAGTGAAATTAACTCTAAACTAAGAAATTACTTTTTTCCAAATTGAAAAATTATGAATTTGAACAGTATAACTTAATGTAATATTGAAATTATAATTAATTAATTAAGTAATATGATAAAAAAAAATCCGAACTCATATTTTAAATTCGAAATTCCAATGGTAGAAAATAGATTATACCATGTGTGCTTTAAATTGAGAAAATGCAATAGAAATGTCTAAAACCATAACATCAAACGACATCGTTAAAGTTGCCCGGTCCAGCCGGACCCACCACCGGGTCATCTCACAAAATTTCATACACGAATCGTACGAATTCAAACCCGAATAATCCGCATCAAACCCGATGGGACGATCCGACCCGAATAGTTTCTTAGGCTGGAGGTTGGCAGGGAGAGTCATAGGCAATAGGCATAGGCCTTGGGAAGTTGACTTTGGCTTTGGCACCTCTGATTTTGCGAGCTTCTCTGTCATATGCCGGGAAGATCGACGACCGAGGCCATCCATCTCGTCAGACGCCTTATGGAGAAGTTTAGGGATCGCCGCAAAGACCTCCATATGGTGTTCATTGATCTCGAGAAGGCATATGATAGTATCCCCCGTGAAGCGATTTGGAAGACCCTTGTAGAGCGGAGAGTATCGCCGTCATACGTAAGAGTGATTCAAGACATGTACTCCCAAGCTAGTTCTTGCGTCCGGACCCCAGTGGGTGACTCTCGTTTCTTCCCTATTGAGATTGGGCTTCATCAGGGTTCGACCCTAAGTCCTCTTCTGTTCGCACTTATCCTTGATGTCTGAAAACAACACCTAGAGGGGGGGTGAATAGGTGTTTATGGCTAAAAATCGTATTTTATGAACTGTTTTAAAAATTACTACAAACAGCTTGCTGTTTGTGTTTTATCAGTTTGCAAATGGTACGCTGTTTGTAACTAAAATGCAGAAAATTAAAGAACACAATATCTTTTAGCCAGGTTCGACCCCTAAAACCCCTATGGTCTACGTCCTGGTCCCTTACCAACTTGGTAAGAGAATATATTATTGATCAAATATAAACCAATTACAAGATCCAACAATATATCTCCCTTACACCCTTGCTGCTTACAAATGGCTTGCTGTTTCCTGTGCTGAACTAGCTCTCTAAGCAATACTTCCCAAGTATCCTTATCTAGCCTAGTTCGACCCACCCTAAACCTTAAGCCAACCTTGTACAACAACAAATCAATTACAACTTGAACAATACAAAGATTTAAATAAATACAACTCAACCAATGAACCCTCTGAATATATATATGCGTGTATATAAGGGTTTGAAAGGTTTAGAAAGATTTTGCAATGTAAGCTTGGTGGTTGTGTATAGTTTATTGTTTCTACACTTGATAGATATTCAATAATAGATTGGAACTGAGCAAGAATAGCCCTTAAATAGATGAACAAGAATATTTTGAAATCAAGCTTGAAAAATTCCAACGGTATAAAATCAAACCGTTAGAGATGATGAATTGTTTTAGCAAAAGAGAGGAGCTTGATGTTCTGCAAATTCAGAAGAGATGGAGCGTGTATAGAGTCAAAAACATGGAGAGAATATTTGCTATGATGAGTCCCATGTGTTGTCTTTGAGTGGAGGTATGGTGGGTATTAAAATAATGAAAAGTAGATCTTACTTTTCTTATTTTAAGACAAGGAATAAATTTGTCTCCCAAAATGTTTGAAATATGAGAGCTGACATATTTAGATTAATTCAGAGGGCCCTTACAAATATTCCTAACAATGTTTCCACTTGACGCTCTTTGAATTCCGAATTGATCTTTAATACTGTCAGACACAATCAGCATGCTGTTTGTGAAGCTGGCACGCTGTTTGTGAGACTGGTATGCTGATTGTCCATGCATTTGGCTTGCTGTTTATGATATACTGATTATATAATCAGTAAGCTAATTTTCCCTGCAAAACCAAGTTAGTACAATACCGAAATAACATAGCAAGTTCATGTCAACTTGCTGTTTTGGTTCTGCTGAACTGAACAGATACATGGCCTTATACTTTTGCATTTACATATCATCAACCAAGTTTCCTGAGAACATAGATATGTCTGTTTGATCTTTATCTACAGGAATTCTGAACAGTTGAAAATGGCTTGCTGTTTGTACAAATGGCTTGCTCTTTGTGACAAACTGAATATACAATCAGTAAGTTTTTATACCCTGCAAAACCAAGTGAGTACATACACAACTAGCATGCTGTTTTATATCTACTAATAAGCCAAATGCTGTTTTATATCTACTAATAAGCCGAATGGCTTACTGTTTGTGATCATCAAAACTTATGAGCATCAATCTCCCCCTTTTTGATGATTACAACTAATTTAGGAGAATTAGAATAACTCCCCCTAAATCTCTTCATCTCAAAATTAGATATAAAACAGTAATCTAACAAGATCAAATAGAAACATCCAATAATACATTTTCATTAAGTATTCTCCTAAAGTTCTCCCCCTTAATCCATCAAAAATTAAAACACTTAAGATCAACAAATGATATGCAGAATATAATGCATTCAGTATACCAATTGTAACATGCGAATAGAAAAAATGGTAAGCTAACAGCGATGACAAACAGTATGCTATTTGTAGTATGTTACCTGCACAAACAGCTTGTTGTTTGTGGTATTTTACCTGCATAGATAGCTTGCTATTTGTTGAATGTTACCTGTACAAATGGTAAGCTAACATGTCCTGCAAACAATCATTCAGCATGCTGTTTTAGATAGAACACATACCAAGTTGCATTCGAATGACTGAAAATCTTTCTTCAGCAAGAGGCTTTGTGAATATATCAGCTAGTTGAAACTCTGTTGGAACAAAGACCAACTCTATCTTGCCTTTAGCAACATTATCTCTCAAGAAATGGTGTCGAACATCGATATGCTTCGTTCTTGAGTGATTCACCGGATTCTTTGAAATATTAATGGTGCTAGTGTTGTCACAATTTATTGGAACCTTTTCACACTTGATATCAAAGTCCCTTAGTGTTTGAATCATCCATAGAAGTTGATAACAACAGCTCCCAGCTGCTAGATACTCTCCTTTTACCGTGGATAACGCTACAGAAGTTTCTTTCTTGCATTGCCATGAAACCAAACTTTGTCCAAGAAATGTACAAACACCACTAGTACTTTTTCTATCAACTTGACAACCTGCATAATCTGCATCACTATACCCAACAAGATCAAAAGTATTTGTGATAGGATAGAACAAACCAAGAGTAATGGTACCACTTAAATATCGAAAAATTCTTTTAATAGCATTTAAGTAAGACTCCTTAGGATTGGATTGAAACCTTGCACAAACACACACACTATACATAATGTCAGGTCTAGAAGCAGTTAAATACAGTAAGCTTCCAATCATACCTTGATACCTTTTGATATCAACTGCCTTACCATTTTCGTCTGCAAACAGCTTGCTGTTTTGGATCATAGGAGTTGATTTCGGTTTAACATCTTTATAACCAAATCTTTTGAGCAGACTTTTTGTATACTTGGATTGGTGCACAAAAATTCCATCTTTAGATTGCTTGATTTGAAGACCCAAGAAATAATTGAGCTCACCTATCATGCTCATTTCGAACTCACTATGCATACACTTTGAAAACCACTTGCACATTGATTCAATAGTAGCTCCAAAAATAATATCATCCACATATATTTGAACAATTAAAATGTCTTTACCATTTTGCATAATAAATAATGTGGGATCGATTTTACCTCGAATGAATCCATTTTGGATTAGGTACTTACTAACCCTTTTGTACCAAGCTCTAGGGGCTTGCTTTAAACCATAAAGAGCCTTCTTTAGCTTGTATGCATAGTTTGGATATTGTTCATTCTCGAATCCGGGAGGTTGTTTAACATAGACTTCCTCTTCTAGCACACCATTTAGGAATGCACTCTTCACATCCATTTGATATAGCTTGATCTTCTTGAAACATGCATAGGCCAGAAGCATCCTTATTGATTCCAAACGAGCAACAGGAGCATAGGTTTGATCAAAGTCAATGCCTTCTTGTTGGTTGTAGCCTTGAGCTACAAGTCTTGCTTTATTTCGAGTAATGGTGCCAAATTCATCAACTTTGTTTTTGAACACCCATTTAGTTCCTATAAGTGAAGCATCCTCTGGTGGCTTGACAAGTTCCCAAACATCACATCTTTCAAATTGATTTAATTCTTCTTGCATGGCCATGATCCAATTCTCATCTTTTAATGCATCATCTATATTTTTAGGTTCTTCTTGAGCTAGGAAGGCTGCATGAGCACAATAATTTGCCTTCCCTCTTCTTGTAGTAATTCCATCAGTAATATCACCAATGACTAACTCAGGTGGATGATTTTTAACCGTTCTTGTTGCCCTTGGTAAAGAATGTTGAGCTATTTCTTCATGAGTTGTCTTTCTCATCTTTGATGGTGGTGACTGTTCTTCTCCATCATATAGAGGCAATTTTGCAATAGCCCTAGATCCTCTAGGACCTTCCAAAGTCATTTTTGCTATTTTTGAAATTGAATCTTCCACTTCAGCTTGCTATTTTGAACTTTCAGCTTGCTGATTGTCAGTGTCTGCATCCTCTTTGGCTTGCTAACTTTCAGTGTCACTTTCATCTTCAGCTTGCTGATTTGAACTGCCATTTTGCTGATTTTCACTTCCAGCTTGCTGATTTGCACTTCCAGCTTGCTGATTTGTACTTCCAGCTTGCTGATTGTCAATGACTTGAGGTTGCACATTTTCTTCTTCACCTGCAAATCCTTCCTCAACTCTTGGTAGATCATTGTTAGGTTCTTGAAAAGTAACATCAATAGATTCTTCAACAATATGCTTATTAATATTATAAATTCTATAAGCTCTACTTGTTAAAGAATAACCAAGAAATATGGCTTCATAGGATTTAGCATCAAATTTACCATCTTTACCAATTGTTTTGAGGACAAAACACTTTGAACCAAAAATCTTGAAGTAACTGATATTTGGCCTCTTGTTTCTCAACAATTGATAAGGAGTTTTGTCCAACATTGGCCTGATTATGATTCGATTCAACAAATAGCATGCTGTATTCACAGCTTCGGCCCAAAAGCTTCTAGGTAGCTCGCTTTCTTGCAGTAGAGTCCTTGCTGTTTCTTGAAGTGATCTATTCTTTCTTTCCACCACTCCATTTTGTTGTGGAGTCCTTGGAGCAGAAAATTCATGGGAGATTCCTTTTTGTTCACAATATGTGATAAATTTGTCATTGACAAATTCACCTCCTCTATCACTTCTTATTACAAGTCTTGTATCATGCTTGTTCTCAAGTAGTTTAATCAGTTTCTCAAATTCATCAAAAGCATAATTTTTAGTACTAAGAAACAATACCCAAGTAAATCTAGAATAATCATCTACAATTACAAAACCATATTGTTTACCTCCAATACTTTTATAAGATTCTGGACCAAATAAATCTAAGTGCAGAAGCTCTAAAGGTTTAGAAGTAGATACCATTTTCTTAGCTTTGTGAGTACTACGAATTTGTTTACCCAATTGGCAAGCTGAACATACTTCAACCTTAGAATATTTCAGTTTTGGTAGTCCTCTGACCAGGTTCTTGCTTGATAGTTTATTAAGAAAATCCATGTGTGCATGTCCCAACCTCCTATGCCATATATATGGATCATTGTCGATTGCAGCCAAACAGCATGCTATTTCCTGCATTTCGAAGTCTAATACATATATATTTCCTTCCCTTCTAGCAACTAGGGGGATTTTGTTAGTACCAATAGTAATAGTGGTTTTATCAATGCCAAACTGAACAAAATGTCCATCATCAAATAATTGAGTGACACTAAGTAAATTATATGAAAGACCTTTGACATATTGAACTTTATCAATCGAAATATTACTATTACCAATAGAACCAATACCAAGGATTCGAAGAGTCTTACTATTACCAATTGTAACTCTTCCACCCTTCTTCATTTTGAGACTTATAAACTGAGATTTGTCTCCACACATATGTCTAGAGCAACCGCTATCCAAGATCCATTGTTTCGACTTTATTTTGGCGGCAAGACATATCTACAAAACAAACAAACACAAACTTAATGTTTTGGTACCCATATAGGTGTGGGTCCAAACTGGTTAGTAGCAAGAATATATAACACATTTAATTCAGCTTTCTTGATCCATTTTTGGATCACTTTTGGTGACTGTTGGCGTGCTGTTTGTCTTCTGTCAGGAGCATTCTGGTATGCTGTTTGTCGCCTGACTGGTCCATTCTGGTAAGCTGTTTTCCCTTTATCATTGATTTGAACCACACAATGAATTTCCAGATGGCCTTTTCCACCACATTTGTTGCATGTTTTCCAAGGCATGGCATAATCATAAGGTATGCCATTTTTACCATCATATTTGAGGACTCCAAGCTTCTTGTGTATGTCCATGCCAACTCCTTCTCTGACTACAGGGACTTTTGCCTTCTTCATCATTGTCTTTAAGGTGTCTTCTCCTTGAACAAATGTTTCCATCCCTTTCTCGAGATCCTTGACCTCTTTTTCCAGGAGAGAGAGATCAGTTCAGCTTGTTGTTTGATAAGAATGGCATGCTGTTTGTCTGCACATTCAACTTGCTGTTTTCTTTTCTCAGCAGATTTTGAAGACTCGGCTTGGCTAGACTCTTTGAGCTTGAATGATTCTATACACTCATCTCTAGCTTTAATCTTTGACCTCAAATCCCTGAGTTCTTTCATAAGAACCTCATTCCTTTGTATAATTAGTTTATTAACTCCTTCGAATTGAATGAGTTTCTCCTTTAAATCAGCAATAAGATCATCACGGTTGATTTCAGGAGCCTTTTCAACCATTAAATCAGAAATTATTTTCTTCAAATGAGTATTCTTCTTTTTAAGCTCATTATTTTTATTTTTCAATTCCATGAACTCAATGATAGATACATTACTTGGCATATGCATGGTTAGTTCATCTAGCATGGTAGAAGTAGAAGGTAAATCAGAGTTAATTGAGTTTACCTCACTTGCATCATCCGAATTTGAATAATCACTATCCACATTTTCTTCTCTTATGGATCCTTCATCATCAATACCAACAAAGGCTAGATTGTCCATCTCATCACTTGAGTCATCATTAGAAGCTGATTCCTCATCATCATTCCATGTTAGGAGTGGTGCCTTAGATTTATCTGTGTCACATGAAGCAGCTTGCTGTTTTGGATTGACGTCACATGAAACAGCTTGCTGTTTTGGATTGACACATCCTTCTTTTGTTGTAGCTTGATAATGTATTTCTAAGGTATCCCATATCTCCTTTGCTGTGATGCACGAACTGACCTTGGCAAAATTTGAATCTGAAAGACCACAAATCAGTGTGTACTTGGCATTTCCATTATAGCTTGCTTTTATCAATTCTTCCCCGGTAAGATCATCAACATCTTTTGGCTTGCCGTTTTCATCTAGAAAGGTAAATGGACCATCTTTAACAACCAACCATTCAAGTGGATTTCTGATCAGAAGCATCTTCATCCTTAGTCTCCATAAATCATAATTTTCTGTACCAACGAGAAGTGGTGGCATGTTTGATGATTCTCCATCTTCATAAATGTGTGCCATAGGATTTGTACTTTCCTGTTACAGAAATGTCAGTACACCAAAGCTCTGATACTAATTGAAAACAACACCTAGAGGGGGGGTGAATAGGTGTTTATGGCTAAAAATCGTATTTTATGAACTGTTTTAAAAATTACTACAAACAGCTTGATGTTTGTGTTTTATCAGTTTGCAAATGGTACGCTGTTTGTAACTAAAATGCAGAAAATTAAAGAACACAATATCTTTTAGCCAGGTTCGACCCCTAAAACCCCTATGGTCTACGTCCTGGTCCCTTACCAACTTGGTAAGAGAATATATTATTGATCAAATATAAACCAATTACAAGATCCAACAATATATCTCCCTTACACCCTTGCTGCTTACAAATGGCTTGCTGTTTCCTGTGCTGAACTAGCTCTCTAAGCAATACTTCCCAAGTATCCTTCTCTAGCCTAGTTCGACCCACCCTAAACCTTAAGCCAACCTTGTACAACAACAAATAAATTACAACTTGAACAATACAAAGATTTAAACAAATACAACTCAACCTATGAACCCTCTGAATATATATATGCGTGTATATAAGGGTTTGAAAGGTTTAGAAAGATTTTGCAATGTAAGCTTGGTGGTTGTGTATAGTTTATTGTTTCTGCACTTGATAGATATTCAATAATAGATTGGAACTGAGCAAGAATAGCCCTTAAATAGATGAACAAGAATATTTTGAAATCAAGCTTGAAAAATTCCAACGGTATAAAATCAAACCGTTAGAGATGATGAATTGTTTTAGCAAAAGAGAGGAGCTTGATGTTCTGCAAATTCAGAAGAGATGGAGCGTGTATAGAGTCAAAAACATGGAGAGAATATTTGCTATGATGAGTCCCATGTGTTGTCTTTGAGTGGAGGTATGGTGGGTATTAAAATAATGAAAAGTAGATCTTACTTTTCTTATTTTAAGACAAGGAATAAATTTGTCTCCCAAAATGTTTGAAATATGAGAGCTGACATATTTAGATTAATTCAGAGGGCCCTTATAAATATTCCTAACAATGTTTCCACTTGATGCTCTTTGAATTCCGAATTGATCTTTAATACTGTCAGACACAATCAGCATGCTGTTTGTGAAGCTGGCACGCTGTTTGTGAGACTGGTATGCTGATTGTCCATGCATTTGGCTTGCTATTTATGATATACTGATTATATAATCAGTAAGCTAATTTTCCCTGCAAAACCAAGTTAGTACAGTACCGAAATAACATAGCAAGTTCATGTTAGCTTGCTGTTTTGGTTCTGGTGAACTGAACAGATACATGGCCTTATACTTTTGCATTTACATATCATCAACCAAGTTTCCTGAGAACATAGATATGTCTGTTTGATCTTTATCTACAGGAATTCTGAACAGTTGAAAATGGCTTGCTGTTTGTGCAAATGGCATGCTGTTTGTACAAATGGCTTGCTGTTTGTGACAAACTGAATATACAATCAGTAAGTTTTTATACCCTGCAAAACGAAGTGAGTACATACACAACTAGCATGCTGTTTTATATCTACTAATAAGCCAAATGCTGTTTTATATCTAATAATAAGCCAAATGGCTTACTGTTTGTGATCATCAAAACTTATGAGCATCAATGTCATGTCACGCGGGATCCAAGACGCCGTCCCGTGGTGCATGCTCTTCGCTGACGATATCGTGCTAGTGGCGGAGTCAAGGGGGGAGGTCAACGAGAAGTTGGAACTATGGAGATCTACTTTGGAGTCACAAGGCTTGCGGGTGAGTAGAACTAAAACCAAGTATCTCTGGTGCAACTTCAGTGGCGAGGCCATCGACGAAGGGGTGAAGGTTAAGATCGAAGATCAGATCGTCCCGCGTACAGATAAGTTCAATTATCTGGGGTCGATCATCCAGAAGGAAGGTGAGGTGGAAGACGATGTCAAGCATCGTATCAATGCTGGGTGGCTAAGGTGGAGGGCAGCGTCAGGGGTGATGTGCGACAAGAAGATTCCTTTAAAGTTTAAAGGGAGATTCTATAGAGCGGCAATCCGGCCTGCGTTGTTATATGGTTCTGAGTGCTGGGCAGCGAAGAAGACCCACGAAAGCAAGTTGGAAGCAGCTGAAATGCGGATGTTGCGGTGGTCGTGTGGTCGCACGATGCTAGATAGAATCCCTAATAGGGTGTTTAGGACCGAGCTCGAAGTGGCGCCTCTTTCTGCGAAAGTTAGGGAAGGGAGGTTCAGATGGTTCGGCCACGTCCGTAGGAGGCGGCCAGAAGCCCCAGTGAGAAGGGTCGAGAGTCTTTCGGTTGTTGGGGTGAGGAGGAGAGGCAGACCGAGGAGGTCATGGGAAGAGCAGCTTAGGTTGGATTTGAAGGCTAAGAACCTAAGTGAGACCATGACCGCTGACAGGTGTTCGTGGAGGCGGCAGATCAGAGTGGTGGACTCTCTGCTAGGGGACGGCTCTGTAGTGGAGAACCTCAGAGTTGGGTTGTCTCGGATGGCCATATCTTAGGAGTTCGGCTTTTTTCGCTATCTTTTCCCAGTTGCATTTTTTCATTTTTATTATCATATGTTTCCCGGTTGTGCAGGTGCAGGGAGCTTCGCTTGGTGGTATCTAGGGGCATGGTAGGTAAGTCCCGTGTGGAGAAAGCCATGGGCGCAGGTATTGCTGTGAACTTTGTCGCATATATTTTACATTCCTTTGTATATATCACTCACCGTATATGTCGTGCACATAGCCGAGGGTCTTCACGGAAACAGCCTCCCTACCCTAAAAAGTGGGGGCATGGTCTGCGTACAACCTACCCTCCCCAGACCCTGCTCTGAGCGGGATATACTGGATATGTTTGGTTTGGTTTTTTTGTTCAAAGTACCAAGCCAAACGCGTACTCCTTTTCGTGGGTCCCTTATTATTTCAGCTGCCCATTTATCTCATGGACATTGCCTTAATCCTCTATATAGTGTCTATTTGGCTCACCATATTTTAAGGATTTACGGACTTATTTTCGAGTAAAAATTTTATATTTTGAAAATTTTCTTTTATACAAGTATTTAATGTATCTTTGAGATTCAATAAGTTGTAAAAATAAGTTGAAAAATAAGTTGGAAAGTTAGGAATCTCTAACTTTGTCTTAAAATAAGTTGACTTATTCTGAAAAAAAGTTTCCCCAAACACCCCCATAGTGTTTTAAAAAACTATCGATAAATTACCGATTTATAATCAAAAAATATTTGATCGATTTAATTTTTAAAATTCGATTTATTGTTATAAATTATTTTTGAACGATATTTATATTATAAATTAGGTTATTATATTAAATATAATTAAAATATTAAAATGTATTCGATTTTTGTTTTGATTTATCATTCCAATAAATTCCCGATTTACCGATAAATCGCTATTAGATATCGAAACCGATTTATTTCGATTTCCGAAATCTGCAACAACCATGCACATTATCTTTTTTTTTGGAGGGTCAAGCAATTCATTAAAAAGAAGAAACAGACATAAAGTCTGATAGAAAAAACTGAGCGATTTCTGGGGGGTGTTGAACATCCAACATTGTTCTAAACCAAAAGGGATTATCCTTGCTAGATGGTGAGCCGCTTTGTTGCCATCTCGCTTGACTTGAGACCACTCCAGAAGATCGAAATGAGAACCCAGTCTTAAGATATCCTGTAGAATGAAGTCTATTGCCATGTCTGCCATCTTGTTGCTCCTAACCTTGTCGACCAAATTCTGACAATCGGACTCAAGAATAATATGAGAGTAACCTAGCTCCTTCGCCTTTCTCAGCCCAAACCAAGCTGCTTTACACTCTGCAACAAATGGGCTCCATCGAGCTCGAACTCTTCTAACAGCAGCAAATGAAACTCTCCCCAGATTATTGCGCCCTACTGCGCTTAGCCCAATCCAGCCATCTGATGCAGTTGATGCATCTACATTAATTTTCAAAATTCCTTCCGGAGGCAAATTCCAATGTGAGCTGATTTGAGGTTTAGCTAGGGCACACTTCACTCTGTTGATCTTGTTATGATATTCGTGATAATCAGATACTACTCTGGACACATTTGCCAGGAAATAAGAATCTGTTTGATGATCGATTTCAAAAACCAGTCGATTCCTTCGATGCCACAGGGACCAGATCATGACGAAACACCATTCACGCTGTTCAGAGTTGAAATTATCCATCCAGATATCTAGAACTTCCAGGAAATTACCCATGTTCCCTGTTGGGCTTGCTCAGCAGGCCTTAACTCCACATTAGTATGATATTGTCCGCTCTGGGCCGAGCCCGCACGGATTTGTCTTTGGGTACATCCCAAAAGGCCTCATACTAATGGAGTTAACTGGCTGCTTATAAACTAGCTATCTGCCCCTCCCACAAACGACGTGGGACAACTCCCAACAATCTCCCCCTTCACACATCGGGCTCGACACCTGTCGAATCTGCCACCACTCTGTGTGATCAGTTCCCCTTGACCCATACTGGAAGTTCCTGGCCATCTGGCTCCATTTAGGCTCATACTGGAAAGCCCACTTGCTCCCCCTTAAGCCCAACTTGGGATAGCCCATCTGCCTTTTCCTTGGATCCATTCTGGAGCCCATTGAAATCGTTATGGACCGTTATAACCATACCTCTGATACCAAATGTAGAAAATAAAACTTATACAAGACACCTATATCTATATGTGTATGTACATGTGAAAAAACAGAAATTAAAAGACTACATTGTATTCTCTTCTCCTTATTTTATTACTGCAAACACTTCACAATATATGGTGAAATACAAGGAAATTGCAAGCTAGAAAACAGAACACGTCACACACTACTTTCCTAAACAAACTCTAACAACCCATAACTTACTCCACGATCCTAAAATCAGGAAAACATACCAAATCAAATCAAACGTTAACTTGTTTAAAAGATTTTTTGAGATTAACTCCAACAATCTTCCCATAATCTCAAACACCGCAGCAACCTCTCAGTCGTCCGAATGCAGTGCCAAGTTCATTTTTGCCCATATGGCAACTTCTTTATCAGTCCGTATGGCTTTGCAACTTCTCTGCCCGTCTGGCATGACTTCTTTGCCCGTCTGGCACTATTTATTTGCCCGTCTGGCATGTTCTTCATCAGCCCGTTTGGCTTTCAATGAGTCTGTATGGCTTTTCTTCATAACATAAGCCCGTATGGCTACTACTGTGCCCATCTCGTTCTACATGCATGGCTTTCTGCCACTCTATCTCATTTTCTGCCTTTAGTGAGCTTCTCCGGCATCGCCTCATCTTTCTCGGCAGCCCCATACTACACATGCAGCTTTGCCACCATCCTTCTGCAACGCCTGCCTGAAACTATCTCCTTCCAACAATCTGCACACCATCTGCTACAATAATAAAAACGAGTTCCTCTTCTTCAATAACAAAATCATTCTCCTTCCTGCTCACACAAACTCTACACCCACTTCTTCAACCTCCATAACAGCCTCTACACAAATGTGAACGGAACACAAGACAATACGTTGTCTCTTGTTTCCAGCAGCTCCTGGAACAACTATTGCAACAACTACTGAACCTCAAACAACATCAGATTATGTTCAACAATGGACTCTCCTGCCCTCACAAACACAGGATGACACTAAACAACCAAAAACTTGACAAAATAACAGATTCTCTGACTGAGACCATTGATTAAACACTTGGCATGCAGAACCAATGATAAAAGCTCAAGAACAACATCAACAATGGCGAAAACAAACGGAACGAGGTCCTCGAGAATCGCCCGCTCTGATACCACTTGTTGGGCTTGCTCAGCAGGCCTTAACTCCACATTAGTATGATATTGTCCGCTCTGGGCCGAGCCCGCACGGATTTGTCTTTGGGTACATCCCAAAAGGCCTCATACTAATGGAGTTAACTGGCTGCTTATAAACTAGCTATCTGCCCCTCCCACAAACGATGTGGGACAACTCCCAACATTCCCGACATCTGCAGCTTCTCGGTATCTAGACTGATTCCATATAGCTTGGACGCTTGGGCAACGAAATAGGGAGTGAAGGATTGTTTCTGGATCCACCTTGCACCAGGGACAACGATCTACATTATTCTTTCGCTGCCTCTTCACACTCATTTACACATGCTCACCTCCTGTTCGTAAAATAAGTCAACAAATAATATTGTGCAAAATTAAATTAAAAATAGTAATGAGCAAAAAATTTGAAAATTTAACTTTACGAACAAATATTTTCAGTGGCTAATATTTTTCGAAACATAATTTTTTACGACAAACAAACGAGGTTTCTCTAAATTTTGGGTACCTGAGATATTGTGGGCGGGCCGAGGTCTTTTGAGGGAGTTACTAGCTTGTTGGGTGATGTGATTGAAGTTGTCGAGATTTTTGGTAAACGGAGAGAAAGCCAAGGTATCAGCAGACGGGACATTTCTAGTGCATGCTCGAGGAGGGATGATGTCACTCAGTATTGAACCTCCACACATTGTTTTGAAATTTCAATGGTCACAAGATTAAAATTGTAAAGAAAGGAGAAAGTAACATTCTACTATCTTGAGAAGACAATAGTACCTGAACAAACCAAAAAACAGGAAGTCCTGCTGAATATGTAGACTTCTCATAACAAGGACCGAGCTAGCAGCACCTTTACCTGGATAGGATTCCCTGTAAAAAAATCCACCACTAGTGCATACCAGCAGTTGTGGTCGCAAGATTATTGAATGCAGGATTCGCTTTGACAAAGCTTCCATCTCTGTTCTCGGACTAAGGCCCCCCTCTTAAGATGTAGCAGACTTCGCGTTCAGAGTCTTTTGGTCCACAATCTTTGAATTGATTTATCAAATGCTAACCATTAGGGAATCTGGATGTATGTATTAGTAAAGAAAATGTGAACTAGTACATCGGACCATTACTTCCAGTTTACTACTGATGTTATAATAGTATTTGGCCTAAGCGAAGGGAATTAAAGGAAAGCAGAACAAAGTGGAGCAAGACCATGACACAACCTTCACATTACCTAGAACAACTATATTCTTAAATTCTCCAGAGAAAATTGCAGTAGCGTCGCTTTTTATGAGTTAAAACCTAGCCGAACAGACACAAGGAATTTCAAAACTAATAGACAAAGAATTAAGAATCTTGGCTCACTGAGGTCTCCAACTCAACAAGACTGGTTGTTTAAAATATACTAAAATTGATGGTCGTTTTGAGCATCCGGTCATCGAATAATTGAGTGGTAAAAAATCAGTTTTCGAGTATCAAATACCAATGTTTATTTTAATGCAAAGAACTCATCCAGTTACTAGTATAAAAACAAATACAAAAAAATTATTTCGTAATGTTTTTTTTAATAAATCATACGCATTAATACATAATGAGATACTATAATGAGATCATAAACTATGACTCAAGACATCAACTTACTCATATACTTAACATCTAACCAGGGACATCAATTCCGTATCCTCACATTCCTGCACCAGAGGGTTGAGCTTTGCATTTAGACAATAGTACAGTATGCCTTCAGGCTGAAATCTGTAAACACTTGTGAGATCTTTATTATGACTTGTAGATTCTAAACACGATTTATTAAGAACTTGAGGGCACTTTTCCGGCACTATGTGCCACTTGAAGTGAACTAGAATCTTAAACCGAATCCAAGAAGCTGCTTATCAATTATATTAAAGCACCTATACCAGCTGCATTGGAATTTTTCTTATTTTCCCAAGCAGCATTCATAGATGCCTATAAAGAACCCTCTGACTGATCGATTTTTATGTATTTTGTTCTAATTATGCACTAGAATTGAGCCAATCGGGTCAACATCCCACAACGTAGAGTGATCTTGCGAAATAATGTCCACCGGACCACCTTTGTGCACCATTCCTTCGATCTTTTATAGATGATGAATTCTAGCGGTTTGCCATCCCATTTTACTCTTCCGAATACCATTTGATTTCTGCAGAGTCAGAGAGACCACAAAGTCACAGCTATTAATTGCAAAAGCTTCCCTTTAAACAATGTCCTTCAATTTTTCATAGAAGCTTTGTTTCTGACTCTTTCATCTCCTTGAATATTCCACAGGTTCCATACAAACTCCCTAGCCCATCTAGCTGGTGCAGTCTCAAACAATGTGATCCGCATCCTCATCCCATCTCTGACACCATTTACATATAATAGCATGAGTTAGGCCTGTTCAAGTCTTGAGGAATACGGATACATATTTTGAAAGTATATTCCATTCCATTTCCACAGAAAAATCGAAACTCTAGGCAGAAGTTTCAGTGAATGTTAAAAGCCTTATGAGCTTAATAAACATTAGATGAATGCCTTGAAAAATCGTATTCCAATTATTCTTAATGCCTACTGTAAGTCGTCCAAAATCACACGAAAAATAGCTTGTTCCTGTAGCATCTTCACATCCACAATGGACTCAGAGACATCAATCGTGAGATATCCCCTGATAAAAGAAAAACAGTTGGTTCCCACAGTTCATACATGTCACACTCTTCCACAGAGTGATATTTATAGTTTTAAAATGGTTGAGGCCTCAAGAATCATGTTAACATACCAACAAAACCCCATAAAGTTCCAACCAGTTCAAAATTTAAATCCAAAGCACCCTTCGTAAAGTCCCAAATCCAAACTTAAATTCAGTCTGCATATATAGTTTGATAAGGTTGAGTCTTTGAGACATACTAAACAATCAGAGACATCACCACCATAATGCAATAAGCTTATTAATTAAATTCTACTTGGAGGTTTAGAACTTGGAAGGGCCAGAAAGCATGATCCTAATTTTCATGTACGGACTTGCTTTGTGTGAAAACAACTGTAGCCAGATGCAGATCCAGAATCCATTTTACATGTTCTAACTTCTAAACTAAACTATATTATTGCAACAAGGTCCTGTAGTATATGTGACAACCACCGGCACATTATTATAGTTGAGCTTGAGATGGATATAAGCATTTATTATAATCACTGTAATGAGTGAATTCTTTAAACAACTCTGGGGAGATAGAAACCTATGCACATCGAAATCACACGTTAAATAGAGTACTAACCACTATGCTTCATCTCATTCAATAAAGTTGCAACACAAAGAGCACCTAAATAGAAATATGATTAGTAGATAACTTCTACTTCGAGATTCACCAAAGACCAATGCGTGGTCCTAATTTTCATTAAACATACTTGTTATGTGGGAAAACTACCTCAGAAAAATGCAACTGCATAATCCATTTCGCATGTTCTCAATAACAACCCTGGAAGTTTACATGTAGCACCCAAAGTGTACTCAAGAACATTTGCTCCTCCATTGACATTGACATTTTCAAAGAACAAGTGCCAGCTTCTTACAGCAATACATATTCAGATGCAAAAGTCTGGATGATGCAGGACAACTAGTAGAGACAAAGATTTAGATCCTCATCACTGGATACATTTACAATAGAACTGACAAAATTTCTCAATATCATACACAAGTAATACTTGAAGAGAGAGTTCATAAAAATACATCAAGCAAGAAATGTACACAAGTAAAACACCAGAGAGTACATAAAATAAGGAATGGGGTCAGATTAGTTCAGCTGCAGTATCTGGCAATGCCATGCACTTGGATTCAGTTGATGACCAAGAGAATGTTTTTTGTTTGCGAGATGTCAAAGAAATAATATTTTTGGCCAGAAAAATTGTAATTCCAAGATTCAAGAAGTAGCAGGGGACACCTTTCAGATAAACTGGTCAGTGGTTTGTTCAGGAGTGTAGTTCTCGTGGTATAGGGAAGGAAGCATGATTAAAGAAGTAGCAGAGGACACCTCGTAGGCAGCCACCACGGCTTGCATTGTGAGCTTCGATGGCTGATTTTCATTACTTAAACAACAACAAATCTAACAAACTCCCCTAAAAAAGCAATCTTTTGTGTTAAAAACATTAGAGATGAACATGGGAGCTACCGATTTATAAAAAATCTTTGGAATCATTACCTCTCTGCTATCTACTGATCACTGCATGCCTCCAACTCATAATCGGTCTCCAAGTTCCAAGCTTGGTTCTGTTCTGAAATCACAATGAGCAAGTCATGAAGTCCAAATTCAACATTCAAGTTTGCAATTCCACATATTTATACGTTTAAAAAGGTTGAGACCTCAAGAATCATCTTAACATACCAACAAAACCCCATAAGGTCCCAAATCCAAACTTGCATATTTAATTTAATCAGGTTGAGGCTTTGAGACATTTTAAACAATCAGAGACATCATAAATATCGAATAGATTATATAAATTCTTGAAACCCATTCATTATTTACAAAAACAAAGAGCAAAAGGATCAAAAGGGAAGAGCTTTCAAGAATTTTTTGCGGTTACGTTTTACTGTACTTTTTTTTCCGACTCGGTTATCAAATTTTACAAGATTCGATATTTGTGTTAAAATTATTTTACAAAATTAAAATTAGCATACTAGTTTTGTTATCTGATAAAACAATCAATATCTATCTATCTATCTATCTATTATATATATAAAGGAGAACCCGCAGGAGCTCTCAGATCGCTCGAATCCTATTTATCTTTTTTTCTAGAGCTCCTCTATTTTAAATATTAAAATTAAAACTTCCTTTTTTACAACCTTTTTTTTAGGAGAAAAAATCAAAACCTTTTTCAAGTTTGATAAGAGCTTTTTGTAAAAAAAAAAATTTTTTTTTAGCTTCTATTCGAAATCGAATTCAAAATAATAAAATAAATTTAGTTACCATAATTCATTAACAAAAAACTATAAAATCCAATAACCACTATCCTATCATACAGTTGCATTACGTTGATAGGGTTTCTTGGTTTTTATTTTCACAATCTCTATAGATAGATACAATTATATTTTTGCTTACAATCTTTTTGCTGGTTATTATGCATATAAAAATTTAGTTATTTATTGTACATGTTTTTTTGATGATCGTATACTTGAATTGATTTACAGGAAGATGAAGACATATTTGGTACGACACCAGCCTCTATATCACCTAATATATCTCCATTAGATATGTTCCCTCATGTTTGAGTTATATACTTATAGCTAGAAACTATGGTTTTGTCCAGTATGCGTATGTTATAATGTCACAAGTGCAATTCATTAGGAAAATCTGTCAAGCGCAACTGGAGGTGGTCTTGGGTCCCTTGATTTCCTTAGGAATAACCAGCATGTGGGTTTGCTATATGCTACGTTTTAATTGAGAAGATATTGTTAGCTTAGCATCTATTGGTATATAATCAAAAATTTAAATTGGGTAGCTAGAAAATCTTTTTTACATGATCACATAATAAAATAAGTCACCCATATTTGTAAGTTTTCTCTTTTTATTGTGATTATATATGACAGTGAAAATTTAATTTTTTATCTTTATCTTCTATTATCTATTTATCTATTATATATATAAAAGAAAACCCCCGATCGCTCGAATCATATTTATCTATAATCAAAATCGAAATCAAGTTGAAATCATAAATAAATAACAAATATAATAGAGATCCGTGTATATAAATAAAATCACCCTATTCACAATATTGCTTCTTTTTATTTTTGCTTTTCATCTTTACATTGTAAGATCTATGCACTCTTTTAATTATCATATATGCGACAGATGTTTATGATAATTCTTTTTTATAAATTTTTAATTTGTTACTCTCAGAAAAATCTATGCTGCTGTGCGAATGTCAACAAGTGAGTGAATGTTGGGAGAATAATGGTTATGGACATGAAGAGATGGTTTTGCGTTAGGTTGAGTTTGAACTTTGAAGCCACTTGGGAGGCTCCCGGGTAAGTCTTAGAATTGTTAAAAATTGTTTTCAAATAATCGGTGAAGAGATGGTTTTGCGTTAGGTTGAGTTTGAACTTTGAAGCCACTTGGGAAGACTTTCGGGTAAGTTTTAAAGTTGTTAAAAATTGGTTTCAAATAATTGGGTATAAATTTTGTCTGATGTTGGAGTTATATGTTTGTAGTCAAGTGGATAGATTTATTATCTACTGTAGTTAGGTTTTGTCGGGTCATGTTCCAAGTTGTTATTTTTCTTTTGTTCCTACTTCTCAGAAAAGAAATCAAAACTTTCTTTTTTAACATTAACATTAACATATTCGAAATAGAAAAGGTTTTTTAATTTGTAGGGAAGAAGAATTCAAATTTACATATTCAAAATAGAAAAAAATTTATATTCATATTCTTATATATATACAATCATTGCTTCTAACGATCAAATTTTATCACCATATTTGTAACCCTTTTCTTGCTTTTGTTTACTTTTGTCTTCATTTATTTTCTTTTAGTTTTTTTATTCATTCTTATTTTGTTTAATTCTTAATGTTCATGGCTATGTGTGTGCGCCATTGGTTTTTCGTGATTTTCAGGTTGCTTTTTTTGTTGGTTTTTAAAATCAAAGTCAAAGATGATTTGAGTACTTAAATTTCTATTATTGTGTACGTTTACTATTTTTATAATATATACAACAGGCGTCGGCTTAAAAAATAGTAAGACAAAATCGGTATAGAAAAATATATGAATAACTTATCTTATTACCATGTATATTTAATTTATAAAGTATTGCGTTCAACAATCAATATTGATATTATAGATGTATTTTTGTATATTTTTTAAAAACTCGAAAACTATTTATCTAATTTTCTTAATTATCTTAATTTTCAAATTAAAATATGCAATCAAAGAAATAATTAATATACATCAAATATGCAATTAAGAAAATAATTGATGTTATTAAATGTAAGTAACCTCTAAATTATATTATACTTAGGATATAAAAAGGTCTTCCTAACCTTTTTTTTTACAAGAGTATCTCCTAATTCTAATTAAATCCTAAGAAAATCTCACCGACATGCAAATCGAAATCAAAATCAAAGAAAATTTTAGTATTTAAATTTTTATTTGTGTGTACGCTTTTTGTAATATCTACAATGGGTGTCGGCCTAAAAAATCGTGAGACAAAATCGGTATAAAAAAATATGAATAATACATCCTATTATTTATGTATATTGCATAAAAAATAATTACATAGTTTATTTAGTCATCTATATATATTAAAATTTGTATAAATATTGTGTTCAATAATTTTTTATAGATATTTTCTTTTTAATTTCTTTCTTAAATAGGCTATGTTTTGAAAAAAAATTAAAAAAATGTTATAGTACCTCCGCAACACGCGACTTACATGTATTTATTACAACGGGTGTCGGCCTAAGAAAATGTAATATAAAATTGATATAAAAAAAATAAGTATAAAGTTTATTTAGTTGTATATATATATATATATATTAAAATTTGTACAATATTGTGCTCATTAATTTGTTTAAAGATATTTTCTTTTCGATTTCTTTCTTAAATTTATATTTTGAATTTTTCTAAAAAAAATTACAAGGCCGCCGCGAAGCGCGGCTTAGTCAACTAGTTATATATATAAAGGAGAACCCGCAGGAGCTCTCAGATCGCTCGAATCCTATTTATCTTTTTTTCTAGAGCTCCTCTATTTTAAATATTAAAATTAAAACTTCCTTTTTTACAACCTTTTTTTTAGGAGAAAAAATCAAAACCTTTTTCAAGTTTGATAAGAGCTTTTTGTAAAAAAAAAAATTTTTTTTTAGCTTCTATTCGAAATCGAATTCAAAATAATAAAATAAATTTAGTTACCATAATTCATTAACAAAAAACTATAAAATCCAATAACCACTATCCTATCATACAGTTGCATTACGTTGATAGGGTTTCTTGGTTTTTATTTTCACAATCTCTATAGATAGATACAATTATATTTTTGCTTACAATCTTTTTGCTGGTTATTATGCATATAAAAATTTAGTTATTTATTGTACATGTTTTTTTGATGATCGTATACTTGAATTGATTTACAGGAAGATGAAGACATATTTGGTACGACACCAGCCTCTATATCACCTAATATATCTCCATTAGATATGTTCCCTCATGTTTGAGTTATATACTTATAGCTAGAAACTATGGTTTTGTCCAGTATGCGTATGTTATAATGTCACAAGTGCAATTCATTAGGAAAATCTGTCAAGCGCAACTGGAGGTGGTCTTGGGTCCCTTGATTTCCTTAGGAATAACCAGCATGTGGGTTTGCTATATGCTACGTTTTAATTGAGAAGATATTGTTAGCTTAGCATCTATTGGTATATAATCAAAAATTTAAATTGGGTAGCTAGAAAATCTTTTTTACATGATCACATAATAAAATAAGTCACCCATATTTGTAAGTTTTCTCTTTTTATTGTGATTATATATGACAGTGAAAATTTAATTTTTTATCTTTATCTTCTATTATCTATTTATCTATTATATATATAAAAGAAAACCCCCGATCGCTCGAATCATATTTATCTATAATCAAAATCGAAATCAAGTTGAAATCATAAATAAATAACAAATATAATAGAGATCCGTGTATATAAATAAAATCACCCTATTCACAATATTGCTTCTTTTTATTTTTGCTTTTCATCTTTACATTGTAAGATCTATGCACTCTTTTAATTATCATATATGCGACAGATGTTTATGATAATTCTTTTTTATAAATTTTTAATTTGTTACTCTCAGAAAAATCTATGCTGCTGTGCGAATGTCAACAAGTGAGTGAATGTTGGGAGAATAATGGTTATGGACATGAAGAGATGGTTTTGCGTTAGGTTGAGTTTGAACTTTGAAGCCACTTGGGAGGCTCCCGGGTAAGTCTTAGAATTGTTAAAAATTGTTTTCAAATAATCGGTGAAGAGATGGTTTTGCGTTAGGTTGAGTTTGAACTTTGAAGCCACTTGGGAAGACTTTCGGGTAAGTTTTAAAGTTGTTAAAAATTGGTTTCAAATAATTGGGTATAAATTTTGTCTGATGTTGGAGTTATATGTTTGTAGTCAAGTGGATAGATTTATTATCTACTGTAGTTAGGTTTTGTCGGGTCATGTTCCAAGTTGTTATTTTTCTTTTGTTCCTACTTCTCAGAAAAGAAATCAAAACTTTCTTTTTTAACATTAACATTAACATATTCGAAATAGAAAAGGTTTTTTAATTTGTAGGGAAGAAGAATTCAAATTTACATATTCAAAATAGAAAAAAATTTATATTCATATTCTTATATATATACAATCATTGCTTCTAACGATCAAATTTTATCACCATATTTGTAACCCTTTTCTTGCTTTTGTTTACTTTTGTCTTCATTTATTTTCTTTTAGTTTTTTTATTCATTCTTATTTTGTTTAATTCTTAATGTTCATGGCTATGTGTGTGCGCCATTGGTTTTTCGTGATTTTCAGGTTGCTTTTTTTGTTGGTTTTTAAAATCAAAGTCAAAGATGATTTGAGTACTTAAATTTCTATTATTGTGTACGTTTACTATTTTTATAATATATACAACAGGCGTCGGCTTAAAAAATAGTAAGACAAAATCGGTATAGAAAAATATATGAATAACTTATCTTATTACCATGTATATTTAATTTATAAAGTATTGCGTTCAACAATCAATATTGATATTATAGATGTATTTTTGTATATTTTTTAAAAACTCGAAAACTATTTATCTAATTTTCTTAATTATCTTAATTTTCAAATTAAAATATGCAATCAAAGAAATAATTAATATACATCAAATATGCAATTAAGAAAATAATTGATGTTATTAAATGTAAGTAACCTCTAAATTATATTATACTTAGGATATAAAAAGGTCTTCCTAACCTTTTTTTTTACAAGAGTATCTCCTAATTCTAATTAAATCCTAAGAAAATCTCACCGACATGCAAATCGAAATCAAAATCAAAGAAAATTTTAGTATTTAAATTTTTATTTGTGTGTACGCTTTTTGTAATATCTACAATGGGTGTCGGCCTAAAAAATCGTGAGACAAAATCGGTATAAAAAAATATGAATAATACATCCTATTATTTATGTATATTGCATAAAAAATAATTACATAGTTTATTTAGTCATCTATATATATTAAAATTTGTATAAATATTGTGTTCAATAATTTTTTATAGATATTTTCTTTTTAATTTCTTTCTTAAATAGGCTATGTTTTGAAAAAAAATTAAAAAAATGTTATAGTACCTCCGCAACACGCGACTTACATGTATTTATTACAACGGGTGTCGGCCTAAGAAAATGTAATATAAAATTGATATAAAAAAAATAAGTATAAAGTTTATTTAGTTGTATATATATATATATATATTAAAATTTGTACAATATTGTGCTCATTAATTTGTTTAAAGATATTTTCTTTTCGATTTCTTTCTTAAATTTATATTTTGAATTTTTCTAAAAAAAATTACAAGGCCGCCGCGAAGCGCGGCTTAGTCAACTAGTATATATATATAAAGGAGGATACGCGGGCGTTTAGGTGACGCTCTAAGATCGTCTCAATCTATTTTTCTAATTTTTCAAGAGTTTTAGAATTTTAAATACTAATAAATAAGAAATTATTTTTTTATCATATTAGAAGTAGAAGAGGAGAGATTTAAGAGTTTAAGTTAGTGGAGGAGAAGAGTTCGAATTTATAAAGAATGCATATTAATTAACATATTCAAAGTAGAAAAGACTTACAAATTTATAAATCAACCCGAACTCTAATTTATAGGGAACACATATAATTAGAAAAGTAATCCAAATATATCTCTCTATATATATAGTCAATTCACAATTCTTATTTCCAATTTTGCAGGATTGGATAAGTTTTTTATTTTTAGATTTAGTTGTGTTTACACTATTTTTTTTATGTATAATGGAAATTTATATTTCTTAACATATATTTTATATAATTTTTTTTGTGCACAGGAACACATCAAATTTATGTATTGATAAGGTATATCCTCTTTGGTATATGAATTTAACAGGATTATTTGGTTGATTCTTGAGAGAATATTGATGTAGAAGGTAGAAGGACAAACACCAACCCAGGTAGAGTGTTCGCTCCTGCAAAACCAAAATCGAGATGAAAGATAACAAGGTTTAAGTTATTATTAAATTTGTACTATTGAAAAAGTATTAAATTTCTTTGTAATCGCGACTTCTACTTCATCAACTTTATCTTTGTTATAATTTATTTCATATTTTTATTCATAATTTTTTTAAACACTAATAAATATAAAAAAACTTTTAAAATTTTAGAAGTAGAATAGGTGTTCGAATTTATAGTAATAAGAGTTCGAATCTATAAGGAAGACATATAATTAGAAGTTCCATTAGAAGTAGAATATGTATTTAATTATAAGGCAGATGATTAAAAGTTCTATTAGAAATAAAATAGGAGTTCGAATAAACACTAATAAATATAGAAATATCTTTTAACATATTAGAAGTAGAATATGTGTTCGGATTTATAGATGAGAAGAGTTCAAATTTATAGCGAAGAATTCGAAGTTCTATTGGAAGTGTACTAAGTATTTATAAGGCATACGATTAAAAGTTCTATTGGAAGTAGAATAGGAGTTCGAATTTATAGAGAATAAGAGTTCGAAAGGAGGATACGCGGGAGTTTAGGTAGCGATCTAAGATCGTCTCAATCTATTATTCTAATTTTTTAGAATTTTAGGATTTTAAACACTAATAAATATAAAAATATTTTTTAACATATTAGAATTAGAATAGGTGTTCGAATTTATAGATAATAAGAGTTCGAATTTATAGGGAAGACATATATATAATTGGAAGTTCCACTGGAAGTAGAACATGTATTTAATTATAAGGCATATGATTAAAAGTTCTATTAGAAGTAAAATAAGAGTTCGAATAAACACTAATAAATATAAAAATATCTTTTAACATATTAGAAGTAGAATAGGTGTTCGAATTTATAGATGAGAAGAGTTCAAATTTATAGGGAAGACATATAACTATAGGTTCTATTGGAAATATAATAAGTATGTATAAGACATATGATTAAAAGTTCTATTGGAAGTAGAATAGGAGTTCGAATTTATAGAGAATAAGAGTTTGAATTTATAGAAAAAACATATAATTATAAGTTCTATTGGAAGTAGAATAGGTTTTTGAATATATAAAGGAGCAATATAATTAAAAAATTTATTGGAACTAGAATACAAGGAAGGTGATGACATTTTTTATAATATTCTAAAATTATATATTTTTTATACAATTTATTTATACTTCTATTAGGAAATTTTTACGTAAATCCAATACTAATCTCATAAAAAAAGACTCCGTATTTAAAATAAAAAGAACTTATGTGTTAACATAATAAAAGAACATTCTCATGCGGGAACCTAAATAAATACAGAAGTATCTATAATATAAAGAGAAAATAAGATGTTTTTTTTTAAAACTCCATATATTTTAGAAAGCTTGGAAAAAATAAAAATTGGAATTCACTATATTTTTAGGTTTTGATTTTCAGGAAAAAAGTTGTATAAGATAAGTATCATCAATAATATGTAATGAAGTTGGAATTTCGATCCCAAACGAGAGCGGCTCGAAACGTGTTTAACAGGAAGACGGCTCACTAGAAAAGATTGTATTAGCTATTAGAATTTGATATTGACGTTATAAATTTTTATCATTTTCAGTATTCGATTTTTATAGATAAACATTGTTATACAAGTAATATATGTAAAAGTTAGGGTTTTGATCTTAACGAGAGAGTGGTACAGAAAATATAAGATGTATTTTCATTTTTCAAGTTCCATAAATATTAGAAAGTTTAAAGAATGTAAAAATTGGAATTTACTCTCTTTTAAGGTTTTAATTGTTTTTTAAAGTTATTTCATAAGATAAGTGTCATCAATAACATGTAATGAAGTTAGAATTTCGGTTTCAAATAAGAACGGCTCGAAACATGTTTTAACGGGAAGACGGCTCACTAGAAAAGATTATCTTAGTTATTAGAATTTGAGATAGATGTCATAATTTTAATTTTTTATTTTTAGGATTCGATTTTTATGGATTAAAATTAAAATATAAGTCTTTATTATATATGTTAAAGTTGGGATTTCGGTTTTAATGAGAGAGAGCCTCAATCGAAAGAATCGTGTTTAACAAAAAATCGGTTCATTAGAAAAGATTATATAACTATTAAAATTTAATATTGATAATATCGTATAGCGTAAATATGTATTGAATTTTTTTGAAAAAAAGTTTAATGTCGTCGCGAAGCGCGGCTTTGTCCACTAGTTTTTTAATTAAAAATACTTGGTACCCCGTACCCCCAATCCCCCATATGTGAGTATTTGAAAAGTCAACTTTTTAAGATTCAATTCCATTTTTATAAGATCACAAGTAATATTCGTTTTAAATACTTTATTAATACGAATTTAATTTGCAATAATTAATTCTTCCTATAATACAAAAATCAATAACTTTTGTGACATAAAAATCGGATATTATTTCTCATCGTGTGATATGTTACCTTTTTTTGTTTAAAAAGAAAAGATAATATTTTTTTTTGGGAGTTTTGTTTTTAAGAAAAAGAAAAAAATAAAAGACAGGAGTATTGTACTTTCATTCATTCACGACCAAACATAAAAAGTCTAAAGTAGATTGCATTCGTCATTGGTTCAGTTTGGTTCAGAAATTAGATCTAGGTTTTTCCTCTTTAAGATACAACAGCCTCCCTCTTCCCCCTTCTGATTTCTCAACCATTTTCATCCCTTTTCCGGTCATCTTCTCTGTTTTTCACCCTTTTCCCCTCTGATTTTTCAGTCCTTTGTTTTACCTCTCTTAATAATCTAATCCAATCTACTCTCTATGTGTACTACTACTATTTAACAAGATATGTATACACACATCTAGATACATGTATATGTGCACACATATCGAGGAGGAGACAAAGAATCCATGGTGATGATATGAAGGTAATTTTTATTACTAAATTTATGTAATGTTTTTTGATTGATTTTGAAGTTGCAAGATATGTATCTATACACACACATGTAATATGTAATAGGAAGGCATATAGATGAATTTTTTTTGTTTTACCTCTTTTAATTAATCTACTCTCTATGTGTATTATATAACAATATATGTATTATAAAGAATCTTTTCTTTGCTAAATTTATGTTATGTTTTTTGATTGATTTTGAAGTTGCAAGATATGTACTTATGATGCACACACATATAATAGGCAGACAGATAGACTAGTGAGGAAAAAACAAGAAGTTGGGCCTCCATAAAATCCTTAAACAGTTGTAGGAAATTAAAATCTTTAAACACAGTATTTGCAAAAGTATTTAAACAGTCATAGGAAAGTCAAACACAGCATAAAATCCTTAAACAGTTGTAGGAAATTAAAATCTTTAAACACAGTATTTGCAAAAGTATTTAAACAGTCGTAGGAAAGTCAAACACAGCCTTCTTTTGAGCAACCTGCCTCCTGCCTGAAACACACATATTAAAGAGTTGTCAGATTCTGTGTTGAGAATCTAAAGAGTTTGTCTTTCGACTTGTGACTCTAAAAGTCAAATTGTATTTTACACTTCACTCTACTCAAAATTCTCACAGACATACCTTGTAACTTTTTCGTTTTCATGCACTTATCGAATAAAAATATTAAATGTAATTTGTAAAATACCAAGTGTACCTCAACATAAAGCTGGAACAGGAGCAAAATACCCAAGACTACTTGAACTATAGCTGGATTGTAATCCAAACAGAATAGTACTAATGGTATACAAAATGGTTTCCAAATTACGTGGCATGGTTGACGTGAAAATATGAAATATTTTGATTGATCTCGTTATTGTGAATGTAGGAGGCTCTACTTACATTTAATCGTGTTACAACAAATTAGAATTTATCACGTGTTATTTAAGAAACATTTGGAAAACCAATTTTGTATCCTCGTCATTTTCACCAAACAGAAACTTGAGAAATTAAATTGACAGCCCCATGGTAATTGATTGTCCAATAATTGAGATTTTATGCAAGCTTAAAATACTTGAAATGTTATTCTAGTTACCTTGGAAATCATTTCTTAGTAGCCTGTTTTTCTGCTTTATCTGCCTCAGCCTTTTCTCTTTTACGCTTCTCCTTCTCCGCTGCCTTCTGGGCAGCCTTAGATAGATGGGGCTCCCAGCCCGGCTGAAACAAATAAAAAGAAAATTAGAACATTGGACATAGTTTAGTCACGAAAGGTAAATTTACAGAATACCAATTAGCCAGTATGCTTAATGTTAAATATTCGACTTCCTGTCTACAAAACTGATCTCAAATTTTAGAGGATGCACTCATGATGAAACCATGTGATTTGGTTGTTTAAATACCCTTATTACATCCATGGTATTGACTTAAATAGCCTAGTCAATTGTAGAACATTATCAAGAAAAAACACTATGGACGGTGATAAAGGATAATATATATTCAATCAGTCAAACATCAGATGCAACTGTTTATTCAAAATTTTGACACATTACAATTAAATAAGTATTATGTCCTGCTAAATAGTAAATATGTTGGTGTTATTATCATGTCAGTTAGCATACTCTCTTATGCACGATATAACTCATAAAATGACCATAGTTTTTTTGGTGGCAGTTTTGTTTTTTTAGTACAGAGAGTTGAAAATTGAACTCCCGTACCACTTTTAACACTACTTTTAACACTAGGAGCACCTTTGCCACCGCTTGGGCCTTCCTTCATTCTCGTGACCGTAGTTATAGGCATAAACTGATTAGATGGCTGAAAATGTTAATATGACCTTGAGAAAATGTTACACTTTAATATGTAAAGTAATTTATTAGTAAGTTGATTTTATGCTGAACTGGGCAACTTTTATTAAACATGCTGAATGTATTGCCTTAACAACTGCTATACTTACTAGTTTAATACTTGTATGATGCATGGGTCAACTAAAAATGATCTTCATTTGTATAAAATCTGATTATACTTGGGCATGGTAGCGTGTTGTAGGTCAAGTTGGTGATGTACCTAGATCCTACTACCAGGGCAGGAAGTCGGATCCAAGCTTGCTTCCAGAGAGACAAGGCAACAGTGATCTCAGAACTAATCCCGGTGAAGAAGATATGGATATCGGGTATGAGGATAAACCCATGCTACAGATCTTTGAGGGTCTTGAACAAAAATTTCTTGATGAAATCTTGAAACTAGCTAAAGAACAGAATGATGCAGAGGATGCTGAAAATGCTGGGCATAGGGAGGTTAATTATTTCATTTAAATTAATTATATCTAATATCTTTTAATTCCAGACCAGGGGGTTATAAAATAAGTGAAAAGGGGTTGAAATAGAGGGAACAAACTATCTGCGCAGAGGACAGATAAAAGCTGAATAAATTCTCTGAATTATATATAAATTACTATTTAAAACTTTTTAAGTAGAGATCCTCACACTCCATGACCCAGACAGAATCTTAAAGAACCTAATGTATACCTCATGATGATAATCCAGCATCTTACATAGAGATTAGGAAACATATATTATTCTTAACATAACTTAGCTACTAACGTAAATACAACAAAGTGTACTATACATGAAGTTGAGTACAAATAAAGAACTTGCTGGTCGAGTAGTAAGTAGCCCCATCTCCTTTCTTAGATGAATGCATGATGAACTACTGCCATGCAATAGTTTAAGTAACAAGTGATCTCCTAAGCAGGTGTTCATTATCAGCACAAGATATGTTTACTCCCTTGTCATTGGCTAAATTGAATTTCTGAACCTTTCATTGATTAAATTGAATTTTTTAACCTTTTACAAATGTGGGACTTTGTTTTCAGAGCATAAACAACATCGATTCTAAGTACCAGGAACAGCTTGGTGTACTTCAAGTTCGACAGGCCACTCGAAGAGATGAGTTCTTACATATCAAAACGACATGACTGCAAGCAAAGACAATAAAAGTTTACTTGCTTAAGATGTAGGCTCCGCCAGAAAATGAAGAAGATAACAAAAAATTGATAAGAGTCCAGATCAACAAGAGATGTTTCAGTTAGTTGCTACTTTCCAATCAGCACAGAGATGCCTCGCCTTCCAATTTTCTTTGTCAACTGAACAAGAACAGCGTGGTAGCAACAAATTGGAGCTCTTCTCAATGAATTAAAAGTTATTGAAAAAAATAAAGAACTCAATGAACAGTTACAGGAGAAGGAGCTTCTTCTTCAGTCTAAAGAAGATTCAATAAAAGAAGATTTAAAAATTTAATTTCTCTATAAAGAAAGTGAAAAAAAAATGATCAAAAAAACATTTTTGATAAATCTGGATTCGGAAGGATATACACATGGTTGTAAAAATCGGTAATCGGTATAAATCGGTTGAGTTACCGATTTAAGATTAATCGGGTAATCGGGGATTAATCGGATATTATAATAAAATTTAATATATTAGTATAATTTACAATTAAGCATATCATTTTAAATAAATTCACAGGATTAATCGGATTTCAAAAATCGAATCGATTGGTTATTTAACAAATGATTAATTGGGAATTAATCGATCAAATCGGGGATTTTTAGAACCATGGGTATACATATATTTATACGCAACGAGCAGAGAACGTAAGAAGACGTAAGAACAGTGGAGAAGCATAAGAGAAAAGGAGGTGGGGAATTGCTGTCGAGGAGATTTGTAACCGACATTTTGAAACCTATTTCAATGAAGGTATATCTAAGAACCCTAATTTTATATGTTAAATTTAACATGAAAGTATAATTAGGAATGAGAATATTATTAATTTGTCATTATTAATTACATCAATTACAAGCATTCATCTTCCCCTAATTACAAGCATTAATGAGACTGTCACAACAGTAAAAGATGTAGAAATGAAGAAGAAGATTCATATCTCCATTAACAAAGTACAGTGAAGCAGAGCTTTACATTTTAGTGTATTGATACAGAATGAGATCTAAAATGAACAACTTGACTAATCTCACTCTTAGCTTTTACTTATATACTGATTAAGACTATAACATAATTCTAACTAATTCTCTGAGCTGTCTCTGAGCTGTCATTCTCCTCCAGCTCAGCTGATGACTCAACTTTTGTAATCTGTAATGTAACTGCAGCCTCAGCCTACTTCATTTTCCCCTTTCTTTCTGCGAAGCCCTAATACCACTTTCCATGATCTTCCCAGCCATACCAGGGTCACCATCATCTTCGAAAGATTGAATACCAAGTTTAGAAACTTCATCTGGACCGTAAACTCTGATTAATTCTTCCTGTTTAAAAAGAACAATAAATTGTTGCCGTAAATAAGGGTTTTGAGATAACATTTAATTAGTCCATACAATGTCTGTTTACTATACTTGTGGCAAAATGACAACAATCATCGAATTTAAAACATGGAATAGAACTGAACAGAGTTTGCGATAGTGGCGCAATCTCTCTGGAACACATTAATTAACAGTTGACAGTATCATTTCTATTTGTTTTACAGATGGTCAAGGAATTCTATTGTTACACATGTGAAAGAGTGTTTACCTTTGCTGGTGGAGTGCAAGCGCACAATCTTGATGTCCATAAAGATCTCATTCTGTATCAATACACTAAAATGTAAAGCTCTGCTTCACTGTACTTTGTTAATGGAGATATGAATCTTCTTCTTCATTTCTACATCTTTTACTGTTGTGACAGTCTCATTAATGCTTGTAATTAGGGGAAGATGAATGCTTGTAATTGATGTAATTAATAATGACAAATTAATAATATTCTCATTCTTAATTATAGTTTCATGTTAAATTTAACATATAAAATTAGGGTTCTTAGATATACCTTCATTGAAATAGGTTTCAAAATGTCGGCTACAAATCTCCTCGATAGCAGTTCCCCACCTCCTTTTCTCTTATGCTTCTCCACTGTTCTTACGTCTTCTTACGTTCTCTGCTCGTTGCGTATATGTATATGTATACCCATGGTTCTAAAAATCCTCGATTTGGTCGATTAATTCCCGATTAATCCTTTGTTAAATAACCAATCCATTCGATTTTTGAAATCCGATTAATCCTGTGAATTTATTTAAAATGATATGTTTAATTGTAAATTATACTAATATATTAAATTTTATTATAATATCCGATTGATCCCCGATTACCCGATTAATCTTAAATCGGTACCTCAACCGATTTATACCGATTACCGATTTTTACAACCATGTGTATATCCTTCCGGATCCAGATTTATCAAAAATGTTTTTTTGATCATTTTTTTTTCACTTTCTTTATAGAGAAATTGAATTTTTAAATTTTTTGTCACTGAACTATTGACCTTTTTAGAAACCAACCACTCAACTATGAATTTTTCTTTTTACTCACTAACATTAGGTCCGGTTTTCTTTTAGTTACTAAAATTTAAGTTCGAATTTGATTATCAGCATTATGTTAATTTTTTTCTTCACTAACCTTAGGTTCGGAATGAACAAGTTAATTGAAGATTTAATACTTAAAAACAATGTATTACAGAGGACAATTTGTTAAACTTTAATACTTGAAAATGATGCATTAAACTTTATCTTGAAAACAAATTGATTAAATTTAATAAGATAATGTCTACATTAAACTCTATCTTGAAAATAAATTAATGAAGTTTAATAAGATAAAGTCTAACTCAACGATGTATTAAGTGGTAAGTTTTCCTCTCTAATGCATCATTTTTAAGTATTAAAGTTGCAATCGACTTGTGTTGGGGAATTGGGTGATTACTTTGATTTTTCTGAAGTCGTGTGAACACTTTCAGATTGAAGTTATTTGTGGTTCACCCAAATAATTCAATCGGATAAAGTCAGAAATTCTGCAAGAAGAGAGAATGTATTTTGCTGTGTATTTCAGTATGAACCAATACAGAAAATGATCAATGCCACATCTATTTATAGATGTCAACAGATGTGTCTTTTGCCAATAGACACATCTCAAGATGTGTCTTTTCCCAATAGACACATCTCATTCTAACAGATGTGTTTGATCCCAATAGACATGTCTCATAAGCAATAATTCTGAAATCATAACGAACTCGAACAGAGCATGCACTCCGCATTTTCTCGACTTGTTCGATGTAACATTACGATTACATTGATCAACTAGACAATCCAATTACACTAAAATATCCAACAATCCTCCCCCATTTTAGCGTAATCCATGATTAACTAAACAAAATCACAACAAACAACAAATTTATGCATAAATGAAATATCGTGACGATTGAATTTCACATTAGTATATTACACATTCCAAATATTCGAATACCAAGGTGTCACTATGGATTGAACCTTGGTTATTCATAGTGAATACATGAAGATAATATACACATAAATTTACATTCTCAAATGTTCTTACTCGACACTATATTTTACTAGCCTAGTGTCCTAATCCTTCTTAAGCATATCAAAGCCAAGTCCAAGCTTCTTGAAGCGGCTAAACTTCATGCTCAAATAGGTAGTTCTTTTATTCTCGCACCTGCATATGCAATTTTTCAAAAGAACTATTAAGAAGATAAACTTCAACCTCCTCAACTTGCAGGTCTGAACACATACCTTGGGATGATGCTTTAATGTGTTCCAATCTCTAAATGTTAAGCTTTCCACATTGAATTCAGCACCTAATGTCATATTAGATGGGAATTGGGTATCTCAACATGAGAGGTTATTTGATGGACTTTAATCCCATCCCTACAGCCGACTTGTGCACAAGATCTCTACTCAACCCTTTGGTTAGATGATCGGCTAAATTATGTTGAGTTCTTATAAACTCCACTGATATAACACCATGCGTGATAAGCTCACGAATCATGCTGTGTCTAACACCTAAGTGTCTAGACTTGCCTTTGAACACTTGTCTATAAGCATTAAACAAGGCAGACTCACTATCACATCTGATAGATATGGGTGATATCGGTTTAGGCCACAATGGAATCTCATAAATCAGATTTCTTAGCCATTCAGCTTCTTTACCAGCCGCTGATAATGCCACAAATTCAGATTCCATCGTTGAATCAGTAATGCAACTCTGTTTCTTTGATGCCCAAGAGATAGCACCTCCCCCAAGAAGGAATACCCATCCACTTGTGGAAGAATGATCTTCCTTATTGGAAATCCAACTTGCGTCTAAATGACCTTCAATAACCGAAGGAAATCCAGTATATGTCAAACCATAATCCATGGTTCCTTTTAAGTACTTGAACATTCGGCTCAAGGCTTTCCAATGATGTGAACTTGGTTTGCTAGTATACCTACTAAGCTTTCCAACAACATAGGCAATATCTGGCCTAGTGCTTATCATGGCATACTTGAGACTACCAATAGCCCTTGAGTATTCAAGTTGTGATACTAGGATCAATAGGAGTGCTAACAGGAGAACAATCCTTAAAGTTAAATCTTTTCAGAATCTTCTCAATATAATGAGATTGAGAAATTGAAATACCATTGTTCTCACGCTTGATCCTTATACCAAGAATCACCTCAGCCTCCCTCATGTCTTTCATATCAAAATTAGATGACAAGAACTTCTTGGTTTTATCCACTTGATTATGGTCAGTACCAAAAAGCAACATGTCATCCACATATAAACAAATTATAACTCCTTTACCAGAAGCATCAAATTTGCTATATACACACTTGTCTGCTTGGTTAAGAAAATAACCGTTAGATAAGACCACAGTATCAAATTTATCATGCCAATCCTTCGGTGCTTGTTTCAGACCATAAATTGGTTTCTTCAATTTACACACCTTGTTCTCACAACCAGGCATAACAAACCCTTCGGGTTGTTTCATATAAATCTCTTCATCTAATTGACCATTCAAGAATGTAGTTTTAACATCCATTTGGTGAATGACAAGGTTGTGTATAGCAGCAAGTGCTATTAACAACCTAATAGTGGAGGTTCTAGCAACAGGAGCATAAGTATCAAAATAATCAATCCCTTCTTTTTGTCTAAAACCTTGGATTACCAATCTGGCTTTAAACTTATCTATGGTACCGTCCACCTTCTTTTTCCTTTTGAAGATCCATCTGTTTCCCAATGCTTTACAGCCAGGGGGCAGATCACTCAATTCCCAAGTATTGTTATTCATGATAGAATCCATTTCATCTTTGATAGCTTCTTTCCAGAATGCAACATCCCTAGATTTCATAGCTTCGCTAAAAGTATTTGGATCCTCCTCAATAACAAAACAATATTGGTATTGATATTCAATTTCATCTCTAGAGCCTTCTACTAGATAAAGATGAAAATCATCTCCAAAAGACTTTGCTTTTCTAGCTCTAGTGCTTCTCCTTGGTTCAGACGATCCATTCACATCTTCAGTAGAAACTGGAGTTCTTACTAGAAGAATTCTGAAGCATGTCCCTTGGTCTAGGTATAGATGTAAATCTGTTTTCATCAAATATAGCATCTCTTGACTCGATAATCGAGTTCACAGATACATAGTCATTAGATTCTAACACATAGAATCTATATGCTATGGAATGCTTAGCATAACCAACAAATATGCAATCTATACCTCGTTCACCCAAGTTTCTTATTTTGGGTTCAGTGAGCCTTACAACTGCTCTACATCCCCAAACTCTCAGAAAACTCAATTTTGGTGACTCTTTATACCAAAGTTCATAAGGGGTAATCTTATTCCTCTTACTAGGAATTCGATTCAATAAATAACAGGCTGTTAACATAGCCTCACCCCAAAAACCCTCACTCAAACCCGAGTAGGATAACAAGGAATTAACCATTTCTTTCAAAGTCCTATTCTTTCTCTCTGCCACACCATTCTGCTGTGGTGTATAAGGAGCCGTGGTTTGATGTATTATACCAGTAGATTGAAAATAAACCGGAACATAATACTCACCTCCCCTATCAGTACGTAGATTTTTAATCATGGTACTCTGATGTAGCTCTGCTTCTTCTTTATAAATTTTAAAGAAGTCAAGAGCTTCATCCTTAGCATGCAATAAATATACATAGCAATATCTAGTAGCATCACCAATAAAAGTAACTACATACTTTTTATTTCCTAATGATGGTGTAGAATGGAAATCACACAAATCACTATGTATTAGTTCTAAAATATCAGACACCCTATTAACCTCTTTGAATGGCATTATGGTTATCTTCGTTAACATGCACGTTTTGCATTTTTCATTATCTAAATCAATGGCAGGTATGAGACTCAACTTTGACATATCCTTTATTCTTTTGTAATGTACATGTCCTAGTCTAGCATGCCACAATTCTGATTTATTCAAATTATTGCTAGTACTAGTAGAAGCCATGCAAGCAGATTCATCAATAAATGGAGTATTTACATTCAACATAAACATGCCATTACACAAATAGCCAAAGCCAACAAAAGAGCCATGTTTGGACAATATATATTTGTCACTTTCATAAACTTGTTTATATCCACAATTGTTCAATACAACACCAGACAAGAGATTCTTCTGAATCCCAGGAACATACAACACTTTATTTAACAATATACATTTGCCAGAAGTAAAAACTATCTTGACATTTCCTAGTCCTTTGATCGGTTCAGTTGCAACATTTCCCATCTTTAAGATAGATCCATCTTTGATTGGTTGAAAGTCTATGAACCAACGAAGATCTTTGCATACATGACTCGTTGCCCCTGAATCAATCCACCAAGCAACATTGTCATCTGGCACATAAAATGCCTCAGATATTAGTGATACATAATTCTGACCAGAATTATAATTTCGTATTAAAATCTGACCTTGTTGCTCTGGATCCTTGGATCCACTTGGACCAGCATTTTGCTTTTCTTGTTTGCCTTTACCAACCCGACAATCCTTCTTGAAATGTCCAGGTTTGCCACACTTCCAACATGCCATATTAGGCCTTTTGTTGGAAGAATTGTTGTTGTTTCCTTTAAACTTTCGTTTATCACCCTTGCCATTCTTAGAATTCTTGGAAGATCCACCATCTTCAACCATATTCACAGAAGAGTTACCGACTTGGTTCTTTCCCTTAGGATTATTCTCAATTTCTTGAGCCCTCCAAGCCTCTTCAATTCTGAAGTGACTTCCAAGTTGAACCAGAGTCATATCATCTTTATTATGTTTCAAGGAGTGTTTAAAATCCTTCCATGATGGTGGTAGTTTGTCTATAACACCAGAAACTGAGATAGATTCGTCCATCTTCAGATTGTGTTGGGCAAACTGCCCCAGAATTCTTAACAATTCGTTGTATTGTTCCATCACTGGTCTAGAATCGACCATTTTGTAATTCATAAAATTACTAACCAGAAACTTCTTACTAGAAGCATCTTCTGCCATGTACTTGGATTCAAGAGAATCCCACAATTCTTTCGCTGACTCAACATTTTGGTATATATCGAAGAGGGAATCAGACATACCATTTAGGATGTGGCCCCGGCAGATGTAGTCATCATTTTCCCACTTGCACCGCTTCCTTGTCTGTTCAGCGGTTTCATTTTCGATCACTTCCGGCATGGGGGTACTTAGAACGTACACAACCTTCAACGTGGTCAACAGAAAATGCATCTTTTTCTGCCATCTTCTGAAATCCTGACCCTCAAACTTGTCCAACTTTGCAAACTTGCTTGTCATGTCTTTTGCAGATTCTGCGTTCGCCATCTTCAGAAAATAGTTAACTTCAATCTTTGTTGGGGAATTAGGTGATTACTTGGATTTTTCTGAAGTCGTGTGAACACTTTCAGATTGAAGTTATTTGTGGTTCACCCAAATAATTCAATCGAATAAAGTCAGAAATTCTGCAAGAAGAGAGAATGTATTTTGCTGTGTATTTCAGTATGAACCAATACAGAAAATGATCAATGCTACATCTATTTATAGATGTCAACAGATGTGTCTTTTGCCAATAGACACATCTCAAGATGTGTCTTTTGCCAAAAGACACATCTCATTTCCAACAGTCATGTCCATTGCTAATAGACACATCTCAAGATGTGTCTTTTCCCAATAGACACATCTCATTCTAACAGATGTGTTTGATCCCAATAGACATGTCTCATAAGCAATAATTCTGAAATCATAACGAACTCGAACAGAGCATGCACTCCGCATTTTCCCGACTTGTTCGATGTAACATTACGATTACATTGATCAACTAGCCAATCCAATTACACTAAAATATCCAACAACTTGTTCACTCTAACATCCCTCACAAATTTAATTTTATCTTCCTGTATCTTAGTGAACTTTATTCTATGAGAAAACTGGACCTGAGATTGTCCTCGGGATCTCCCCTAAGGTTATAACAAATATGTACTTATAAAGTAAGGGCCCCGCAGGAGCATTTTTGTAAATATAAATTTTTTTATCAATAATTTACATAAATACCTTTAAATTTGTATTGAAAGTGTTTTAACCTCAAGTAGAACCCTGAGGTCATCCTCATGCACATGAAACCCTTATCTTATTATGATTTTCAAGATATAGTAAAATATCGATAAATGAATATTCGTAAAACAAACAAACTTGTTAAATGAATTTTTTTTCTCGTCTCAACATAATAGATATAGTGTATTTTTGACCTAAATTACTGAATAGAAATTTCCGGTCTCAAGCGTATTCATTTATCGAGGTTAACTGTAAAGATAAATCATTAAAGAGGATAACATTATCTTGTTAAACTTTATCGATTTATTTTCAAGATAAAATTTAATGCAAACTTTGTCTTAATAAAATTTATCGATATATTTTAAGATAAAGTTTAATGGAGACTTTTTTTAATTAAATTTGATCGATTTATTTTCAAGATAAAGTTTAATGCATCATTTTCATGTATTAAATTTTGACAAATTGTATTCTATAATACATCATTTTTAAGTATTAAAGCTTCAATTGACTTTTTCACTCTGAACCTAAGGTTAGTTAGTAAAAAAATTAACATAAAGCTAATAATCAAATTCAAACCTAAGTGTAGTGAGAAACAAAATTTAAACCTAAATTTAGTGACTAAAAGAAAACTGGACCTAACATTAGTGAGTAAAAAAGAAAAAAAATTATAGTTGAGTGCTAGATTTCTAAAACGGTAAATAGTTCGGTGACCAAAAATTCATTTTCCCTTTTTTATATCTTATAAAATATAAATTTTATTAATTACATATTCAAAATCAAATTTATGTTACTTTCTTAATCAAGAATGGGAAAATTAATTCATTCGTCCCTGAACTATAGCCCATTTATGGTCTAGGTTTCTGTACTATAAAACCCAATTGTTTGATACCTTAACTTTAAAAAAATTTGATTTAAGTCCTTTCGTCAGATTTTGACTAACAGACGTTAGTCAACGCTGACGTAGAAAATCGAAACTTCACGGATTGAAGTGAAATTTTGATATGTTAATCTAGGAGTGATTACAAGAATACGGGTGGTGAAAGTTTTCGATTTGGAGTTCACTAACATATAGACATTTGCATATTTTCATAAGTTCTTCGCGTGTTCTTGATTTCATTAATTGAAAAGAATTTTTAACGTAAAAAATCCTCAATTTCTTCTCTTTTTTGTTTCTACGTTGTTTTAATTGGAAAATAATTGTTAAACCATCATTAAATTGAAGTTTATTTGGTTAATTTCACGTGGACTATAAATCGTCCAAATCAAATTAATTTCAAGAATTCAAGATTGAACACAAATATTAAACTGAATGTGCAAAATCTTATATATATATATATATATATATATATATATATATATATATATATATATATCAATTTTTAACAATAATTTGATATGTAAATTAATAACATATAAATATTAACAAAATTAATATTATTAAAAAAAGAGTCGTGCGTTGCACATATTATAAGCTATATAATAAGCGTAAGGGTATATTATCCAATTTTTTTGTAGTACGTTAATATGGTCGTCAATCAAAAGAATATGAACCTTGTAGAGTATTGAATACAACAAAAGAATACATAGGGGTTGGATTGATTCTTAAACTTTTCTTATTGTTCTTGAATCTGTGTAGCAGATATAAGTGTTTGTGTTTGCAAGAGTGTAAGTGCGGATAAGAAATAACACAAGACACCGTATCACTTTAATCTAATATATTATTAGATAAAGGTTGCTACAATTTGTGAATACAAATGGTAGTATTCTCAGCTTCGTTTTTCTCAGAGAGATATATCTTGTAGCGTATGAAAAACTTCACAACTAAAAAGAAGTGAGATTGTATCCTTATAGAACATGAATACAACTCATTTACTACAAATAAGGTTACAAGATAAATTTATTTCTAGTATGTCTATCCTTTTTGAGTAACCATCCAAACGGCTACAGATTTGACTTTGCAAAGTTCTGTTCAGATCCACTTCTTTAGCTCTTTGTCTCTTCTATATCTCTCCAAGCTTCTTTGTAGGCTTTCCAGAGCACGTTACAGATTGTGGTCCATAAAGTGTACTGGCTTGTTGTAGGTTTCAGACTTGTACAATTTCTTCAGTATTTTGTCTCCAAAATTGTATTCGTGAAGTGGCTAAGTGATTGATTCGAGAACTAGGAGTAGATAACTCTGAGTTCTCGAATACTGTATGATTGACATATCGAATCACTTCTCGAATAATACTTTTCTCTAGGATTTCCTGAGTTGTCGAATAGAGCACTTGACTTATTGAATCCTTGAGATATCGAATAGCTATATGAGTCCTTGAGATATCGAATGGAACTTTGACTTGTTGACTCTTTGAGAACTGGAATACCACTTTGACTTGTTGACTTCTTGAGTTCTCGAATAGAGTATTTGGACATGTCGAATCTCTGAGATATCGAACAGTTCATTCAGAGATATCGAACAGTGTCTTCTCAGATATTGAGTCTCTCACTTCTCGAACGCTAGACTTCTCGAATAGACAAATATACTTCTCGAATTGGTACTTAGGCAAATTCTTCATTTCTTCAAATCCCAACTGTGATTATTTGACAGTCTTTATCTTCTTGCTTGAGGCATGAACCTTGGAACTTCTTTCAAGCATTATTCTTGACTATATAAGTACAGTTGCACAACTAGGATTTGATGCCTATTACAAGTACAAAACAAGTTGAAACTCTACAACTAGAGGTTCCCTCAGTTAAGAGGTCATGTAAGTAATGCAAGGCATTACAAACAATTAGCCTTGTTATTAGATGTATACAGGCATGCCTCTGTGACTAACAATCTCCCCCAAATTGTGAGTAAGACTCTTAGTCACAATTTCATGTCTGATAACAAGCCTAACATACATAAAGATAGAACTTGAAAAGTACATGTATGTAGATTGATTGAAGAAAGTACATAGAAGTATTCTTACAAGTTATGAAGAACTACTAGCCATATCCTTTTGAGTTCATCTCTTGAGCTTTGGCTTGCAGGTTCTTTTTCATCTTTTCTTCAGCTTCTTTAGCTTTCTTCCTTGCATTTTCTTCCATGGAAAGAATAATGTCTTCCATTGCAATGAGTTCTTCAATTAGAGGGGAGCCTAACAAATCCTTGAGTACTTCATTCAGCTGTTTATCAGAATAGGAACAGATGTAGTCCATTCTGATCTTTACATTTCTACCATATTTCTTGTATTCAATGATGTAAGGATCAAACTTGACTCCACACAGACCCATAGCTCTCATTTCATCAGCCTTAGCTTCTAATGCAGCAAACTCCTCCTCCCTTTTCTTTAGTAGCTCTTCACTTTTCTTTTTCTATTCTGCCTGGTGATCTTTCTTTCTTTTGACCCAGTCAATTAATCCCAGCTTCCATACCCTTTCCACTCTGTCTTCAGAATCCAACAGTGCAATTATTCTTACTATATCATATAGCCTGCCCCAGTGCTGACATGTCCCTTGTCTGAATTTCTTCTGTCTTCCATCGGTATATTTAATTTCAAGAAAATCATCAACAATGGCGGCATGATAAATTCTTTGAGCCTATAGAAATTGCAGTTGGTCTTTATCATAGTCTTCATCTAGAGGTGGTAGGTTTAATCCTGGAATAATTGTCAGTGCCTTTGACTTAGCTTAGTTCACCCTTCTTGCAGCATGCTTGAAGTTAATTCTTTTTATATGACTGCTAGGCAGCAACTTATGACCCTTGCTTGTAGACCAATATAGTACTCCATTAGCAGTTTGCTTATGGATACATACACCTGGTTTCTTGATTTGAATCTTCTTCTCTTCTTGAGGTGGAAAAACATTTGCAGAAGCCATTGAATTAGATTTTGGTAGGTCATTACTAACGGTATTCACCCTAGACTTAGAGTCTTGTGTTGTGGTGAGTTTACTGCTAGCAATGCCTAAGGCTTGTTGTTTTCCAGTTTTCCTCTCATAGACTTTTCCTTGGTCATCATCATCTTTCTTGCTCTTGTTATCTTTCTTCTTCTTCTTCTCATCTCTATCACCCTTATCACTCCTATGATGACTTTTCCTCCCATCACTCTTGTCATCATCCTTATCATCCGTATCATCCTTATTCCTCCTAGGTTGTGCTATTTCTAGAATTGAACTAGTAGCAATAAATGTTCTTAGGATGTGTAGTGCTTCTAACTCTTCAGCACTTCTGTCTCCATTCTTCTTTTGTAGCTGGTCAATAATAGCAATGATGAGTCTGTGGTTTCGAGGGGTAAGATCATGGGGGATAACCAGCTGTTTAACATCTTGAATTTTGGTACCAGACTGATAAAAGATGGTTCTTGGTTTGATGCATACTTCAGGTAGTCTAGCTTGTTGACCATCTTTCAGTTCAGTGTACAGTCTTTGGTTGTTCTCCCCTTTCTGCTCAATTAGTTCCAAGATAGCATCAATCTCAGAGTATTTTAAGGCTTTCAAGGTGTCAATTGATAGGTGCCATATCTTGCCATTGGTCACCATCATGATTTCCTTGAGATAGATTTGATTTAGCTTTCTTGGAATAACTGTTAGATATTTGATTTGATCTCTGAGGCTTCTTCTGTAAAACAAAGTATCCCCTCCAACCCCTGCCTTTGAGGTTTGCAGAAACTTCAAGAATGCAGCATCATGATAAATCTCTGAGTTTGCTACTTCTATCAGCTTGGCCTCTGTAATCACACTAGCTTCCACTGGATCATCTTCATGTCTTGAGGTTTGAGCTAGACCGCTTGGCATGGAGCCTGCCACCACTGTAGTGGTGACAGTTTGCTTTTGGCCACTTGGTGTAGTGATGTTCACAGGTGGAAGAGTGACCACTGGCAGAGAGGATGGAGGTTCATCAACCTTGAGTTTGCCATTGCTTTAGACATGAGATATAGATTTTGAAGCCTTTTGATGACCACCCTCATTTATCTTGATGCCTTTTTCTTGAGGTTTCTCCCTCTTCGTCTGAGACTCCCCCTTTGATTTTGAATTCCTTGTAATCATCATCTCCCCCTTAGGGTTGTTGTCAGGCACAGAGGCTGTAGTAGGAGACTTTGGAGTTGAAGATTCTTCAGGTAGAGGGAGACTCATGTGCTTCATCATGGCAGACAACATCATTTGCTGATGCAGAATAACATCAGCTGTGGTAGTGGCTTGAGTGCTCAACTGCTCAGTTAGAGTTTCAACCTTGTCTGTTAAGTGAGCATTGGATGTTTTGAGAGACACCACCACCTTTTCAAGAGTATCCACCTTGGTGAATAGCTCATTGGCCCTGAAGCTAGATAGAGATTGGTCTTGCAGTCTCTTCAGTTCATACTTGGACAGCTTATGTACAGGGACCTCAGTCACTAGCTTATCTGCATATTGATTCTTGAACATGGTCCTCAGCATGGCAATGGCATTTGTTGTCTAATCAGATAGAAGTTGAAATTTATGCCCCAGACCTGTGACTGTATCCTTGAGTAGAGCTAGACCATTATCCATCTTGGTACAGGTGGTGTTGTAGTGTTTGATGTCTTTGAATACACTGTCCAACTGTGGAAATTTGGCATCAAAGGCCCTCTTGATTTCTTCCACTGAAGTGGCTGTCTTGTCACACACCCTGTTAACCTCAGTTTTTACTCCTTTGCCTAGGTAGTGTGCAGCCTTGAGGAATCCCTTATATGAATCATTCATGGCCTCATACACTACACCACGTGTCAAAGATTTTGCATTTGACCCCAGTGTGGTGATGTATTCCTCTCTGAGATATTGAAGAGCTTCATCAAGAGTAATATCATATTTTCCTTGCATCCAGGCATCTACATTGCCATCTCTCTCAGCATCATCAATTATCTTGGCCTTTTGCATCTCCACATCATCCCTATGGCATAGTAGAATGGCCTCATAGTCTAGATTAGAGATGTTGGAGGTGACCAGGTTTTGAGCTATCTTGACAAACTCAGGAATCTGATCCACAACATAGCTTTGAAGAGCTTCAACCGTCAATTGTGGTGGAACAGACCCTGATCCTGAAGCACTGTCATGTTGCACAGGCTTCAGCCATTGTGACATAAAGTCAGAGCTAGAGCTAGGCAAGCTAGACTCCTCAGTTACAAATGCAACTTTTGTAACCGGATGGAATGACTCTACTACTGTTGTCTCCACAGAAGTGGGATGAGTTACAACAGTAGTTGACACATGCACAGAGTCTCTAGTAAAAACTAGTGGAACCTCTGTGTTTGTGATGGTGTCATCAGGATATGCCCCAACTAGCATTCCCTCACCATCTGAATGTGGTTTCTCGGTGGTGAGCAAAGTGTCATGAACTAAGTCACTTGAATCCATTGGCTCATCAAGAGAAAAGAATTCTTGATGATCAATGCCTTGCTCATCAATTTCTTGAATTGCAGGCTCCAAAGAAATTTGAGATGAAGATTCTGGAAGAGAAGTGTTGTGTAGAATGGATTTTGGCAACTCCCTCTGATAAATAGAGGGAGTTTCAAGTGTGATGTGCTCTCCACTCAGTGTTGTGCCAGCCTTATCACTCCCAGGTGCTGACTCTTTACAAATAGATGCATTGGGGAGGATGCTTGATTCTATAGATGCATCCTGTTGAGAGGATACATCTAGTGAACTGTGTGCCCCTGATTTTACAACTTCAACCATTTGCGTGACTGGGGAGGTGGCTTTCTTTGTTTTCTTCTTCTTTGGTTTCTTTAATGGTGACACAGGTGCCTCACTTTCTAATCCTAATTCAGAATTTAATGCTGCTTCTGTTAACCACTCTAAAGGTTCAAAGGCTATCTCCTTTCTCTTCTTTGTACTGACACCACCCTATTGAGAGGATGATGCAGGTGGCTCTGTGTTTGGAGAAGTGTTTGGGTGAGAGGGTTGGTTAGCAAGCCCTGGGTTAGCATTGTGTTCTACTTGCTTGAGCTATGCTAACTGTGACTTTGAGTCAAATGTTGGCATGTTGTGGGGGTAAGTCCTAAACAAACCCTCCATATGGGGAGTTATGTTAAGTCTTACATCCACATCATTCCTAGTCTCCAATTACCAAAAATGAGTTTGGTCATAGATTTAGGATAGCCTATTCTATTTCTATCTATCCCATGCAATTCAATCAATTTATCATTTTTTAAAATTAAGTACAGATTGAATAAAGCAAGGGAAGAAAATATCAGTACCTTTCTTGGTTGAGTTCTTCCCAAGTCTCCCATACAGCTCCTGTAGAATGATCTGTCCAACATCTATCTTTCTCCCATAGGCCAAGGCATAGCCAATTTGCTGCGCAGGTGCACTGATTTGATCAAAACTAGACATCCTGGAAGTGAAGACTTGAAGGAGCGTTGCAAACACATAGCTCCATTCTTTTATCAGATTCTTCTTATTCAACTTCCCCAGATTGATCACATCTGAGTAGTTGATGAATTCAAAGAACTCCTCTAACTCTGCATTTGTGGCTAGTATGTCATATGCTCCTTGTTGTAGACCCATTGCTTGATTCATGTCTTCAATGGTGATAGTGATTTCCTTGTCCTGAATCTTGCAGTAGATTATATACGATGTTATTGCACTTTCCAGGGCCACAACTTCCACAGTAGCAGTTTCCCAAAACTGTTCCAGGGTGTCTAGATACAAAGTTGGGTTAGCTGAAAGTGCATCCTTGATGTATGACTCAGACATCCATTTTACAAAGCATTTGAAGTTTGCATTGGGTGCCTCAACATCACTTGTTAGGGTGATAAAGTTGATGTTGAATTTCACGGTTGCCATTGATAAAGAGAGAAGAGAGAAGAGAATAAAGGTTGAAGAAGAAATGTAGCTTTTTGAGATTAGGGTTTTCAGGGGTTTTGGAGCTTTAGATGCTTGAGAGATCAAATAAAGTGTGTCGAATAGATGTAGAATTGTATAAGTATGAAGTACTTGAATTATCGATTAGATATGTGTTTTGTATCGACAACTCAGGCATTCGAGAAGTAGAAAACAACTATTCGATAAGTCAAGAAAGGTTTATTCGATAACTCAAGCAGGTTGTAACTCACAGCTGGCAGTTATCTAACTTAGAAATAATTTCTAAATTAAATAAAATATGTTTTTATGAGTGAATTAAGATTTTAGACAAAAATCAATTGAAATTCAGCGAGAATTCAGCCTTTTCAAATGATTCGAGAACTCAAATATAGTATTCGAGAACTCAGTTACCATATTCGAGAAGTCAAGACTACTTTTATTCGATATCTCTAAAAGACTCTATTCGAGAACTCGAGAGTGCTCTAATGAGACTTGTTAGAGATGTCGAACAGTGAACCATTCGAGAAGTCTGACTTATCGAAATATACTCAACACTCATAAAAATCAATTTTCACTATCTTTTAAAATTTACCAGTCATATTCAGTGAAGAATATTCTAGCAAATTAAACAGTGATTTTCCCAAAATTTCATAGAAATTTCAAGTTGACAGAATATGATTTTTCAACATATGCAACAGATTTGAAATATTTATAAATCATATTTCAGTCAACACCCACTTCAAAAATATTGAGAATTTAGATAAAGTAAGTGTTTACTGCTGCAACAATCCAGGTGATATTTTCACTTAGTCAGATTCTGAAGAATTCAGCATTCCAATCTCACCAACCAACCTTGTGAAGGTGGCTTCATCCAATGGCTTAGTGAATATATCCGCTAGTTGTTTCTCTGTGGGAACATCGTGTAACTCAATGGTTCCATTAGACGCATGTTCCCTTATAAAATGATATCTGATGTCAATGTGCTTTGTCCTAGAATGATTGACAGGATTTGCAACTATAGAGATTGCACTTGTGTTGTCACACATGATCAGAATTCTTTCCAACACAAGTCCATAATCTCTAAGTTGATTTCTAATCCAAAGCACTTGAGCACAGCAACTTCCAGCAGCTATGTATTCAGCCTCAGCTGTAGAAGTTGACACAGATTGTTGTTTCTTGCTATACCAAGAGACTAACCTTTGTCCAAAAAACTGGCAGCTACCTGAGGTGCTTTTTCTATCCACTCTGCATCCAACATAATCAACATCAGAATAACCTACCAGATTGAACCCTGTGTCCTTAGGATACCATAAACCCAAGTTTGGAGTGCCCTTCAGATATCTAAAGATCCTTTTTATAGCAATCAAATGTGATTCTTTTGGATTTGATTGAAACCTTGCACACAAACATGTAGAAAACATGATGTCTGGCCTACTTGCAGTGAGATAGAGTAAAGAACCAACCATGACTCTGTAGACTGAGATATCTACTTTCTTGCCTTTAGCATCTTCATCCAATTTAGTGGCAGTGGCCATAGGTGTCTTTGCAGGTGAGCATTCTTCTAAGTCAAACTTCTTTAATAAATCCTTGATGTACTTGGTTTGACTGATAAAGATATCATCCTTCCTTTGACTGACTTGCAAACCAAGAGAGAATGTCAGTTCCCCCATCATACTCATTTCATATCTGCTCTGCATGAGTTTAGAGAATTTCTCACACGGCTTCTCATTTGTAGAGCCAAATATGATATCATCCACATAGATCTGAACTAGGATAATATCATCACCATGCTTCTTGTAGAACGGTGTTTTGTCCAGTGTGCCTCTAGTGAATTGATTTTCAAGGAGAAATTGTGATAAAGTATCATACCATGCCCTTGGAGCCTGCTTAAGTCCATACAATGCCTTAAGCAATATGTAGACAAATTCTGGGAAATGTGGATCCTCAAAGCCAGGTGGTTGTTGCACATAAACTTCTTCTTCCAACTCTCCATTCAAAAATGCACTCTTGACAGTCATTTGGTAAACTTTAAAATTTGAATGAGCAGCAAATGCCAAGAATATTCTGATGGTTTCCAGTCTAGCAACAGGGGCAAATGTCTCATCATAATCAATGCCTTCCTGTTGAGAGTATCCTTTTGCAACCAACCTTGCCTTGTTTCTTACTACTACACCATTTTCATCCATCTTATTTTTCAGAACCCATTTTGTTCCAACAATGGTTATGTTCTTAGGTGCAGGCACAAGTTCCCATACTTTGTTTCTTTCAAATTGATTCAGCTCTTCTTGCATAGCAATAATCCAATCTGGATCAGTCAGTGCATCATCAAGTTTCTTAGGCTCAATCTGAGATAGAAAGCAACCATAGAGACACTCATTTAGAGTTGCTCTCCTAGTTCTCACTCTTGCATTTGGATCTCCAATGATTTGTTCTACAGTGTGTGATCTATCCCATTTTCTTGAATGCTCACTCTAATTTCTCATTCTTGATGTTGCTTCATCATCCAAGTCATGATCATTCTCATTTCCTCCCCCCTGTGAGATTGTCACTACTCACAGGTGTGTCTTGGATGCTTGTTTCTCCACTATTGATTGGCACAAATTCTTCTCTTGTATCATCATTCACTTGATTTTGTTGAACTTGAGCTTCAACTTCAGTCTTAAACTCTTCATCAGAATCATCTAGATTGTCAAACCTTAATGGATCTTTGTCTTTATCATTGGCTTCTTCTAGTCCAGGTAATTTGCTGTCATCAAAAGTCACATCTATGCTTTCCATAATTTTCTTTTGACTAATGACACAAACTTTGTATGCAATTCTATCCATGGAGTATCCAAGAAAAATTCCTTCAAATGCCTTTGCATCAAACTTGCCAACATATTCTGAATTATCCTTCAACACAAAGCATTTGCTTCAAAAAGCATGAACAAACTTTAGAGTGGGCTTCTTTCCAGTCATCAAATTGTAAGGTGTCTTTCCAGTGTTTTTGTTGATGAGGGTTCTGTTCTGAATATAACATGCAGTGCTCACAGTCTCAGCCCAAAAACATGTAGGCATCTTTGCATCAAGCAACATTGTTCTTGCAGCCTCAATTAGAGTTCTATTCTTTCTCTCAACAACTCCATTTTTTTGTGGAGTCCTTGGAGCTGAGAATTGCTGTGAAATTCCATTCTCTTTGCAGAATGCTTCAAGTATGGAATTTCTGAACTCAGTTCCATTATCACTTCTCAATGCAATCACACTTGCATTGTTGGCCTTTGCTTCCTTGTCAACTTTCTTTATGTGCTCAATGATTACTTGTGGAGCCTCATCTTTTGATGCCAGACATTCTACCCATGTATACCTTGTAAAGTCATTAACCATCACCAAGGCATACTTCTTTCTTCCCAATGACATAATATTGACATGCCCAAACAAGTCCATATGAATGAGTTGTAGGGGCTTGGTTATTGATGTCATTGTCTTTGACTTGTGGCTTGATCTTTTCATCTATCCTTTTTGACAAGCCTCACACACTCCTTCTTGATAGAATTCAAGTGTGGGCATGCCTCTCACTAACTCTCTTTTGACTAGAGAATTTATGGCTTTGAAGTTCAGGTGTGATAATTTCTTGTGTCATAACCAACAATCTTCATTTGATGCTTTTGAGTAGAAGCATCAAATTTTGTCCTTGTTTGCAGAGTCCATATTGGCTACAAACAGGCTACCTTTTCTTACTCCAGATAGAGCAAAATCACCAGTCTTCTTGTGGGTGATCAAACATTCATCTTTGTTAAAATCCACTTTGAATCCCTTATCAGTAAACTGTCCAACACTTAGCAGATTATGCTTGAGTCCCTTGATTAGTGCTACATCTTCAATGATGACATTACCAACTTTCAACTTGCCATATCCCAATGTGTTACCCATGCTGTCATCTCCAAAAGCAGCCATTGGGCCAGCCTTCTCCTCATACTGTGATAGCAGGGCCATATCACCAGTCATGTGGTTTTAGCATCCACTATCTAAAATCCACATAACCTTCTTTTCACTTTCCTTGCCCTGCAACCACAAAGGTATTACTTCTCCTTTGGTACCCCAACAAGTTTGGGTCCATGTGACTTAGAAACATTTTTATCATAAACATCATGCTTATCAACTTTCTTGGTGTTAGTCCTCTTGTCATTGTTAGAGGTCTTAGACCCTGAGGCTTCAAACTTAGGTGACAGAGGTACCTTCCTTGTTCTAGGAGGACTTGAAGACTTTGATTTTGTGTAGTGTGTGTGAGAATTTTGACTGATTCAACCATCAATCAATTGCCTTCTCAAATTGAAACAACTAGTCATAACATTCATATTGCATGGCATACAGTCAATTTTATCAAAAAATGGAGCATCTCTATGTCTTAAAGGCACAGAGCAATCATAGAAAGGTTTGGGCACACTACCAACAGGTTTCTTGCAAGCATGAGTTAAATGATTAGTGCTAAAACAATTTTGACAAACTTTCCTAGGGGCATTTGGCACATAAGCATAGTTGTTATTCTTGTTTATCCCTAGCTTGCCATCTCTGTTCTGTTTCTTATTAGCCACTTTCTTCTCAGATTCATTTTTCCCAGCTAATACAAACTTGACAACCTTCTCTGGTCTAGGTCTACCACTTACTGGCTCCTTGGTTTTTGACTTGACACTCTTACGCTCAGAGCATGATGGTTGTTCATTGGACTGTGCCTCATCCTCATCATTCAACATTTGTTTGATGAGTAAGGCATCCTCATCAATTTCCAATGTTGATTCTTTAAAAATTGGAGAATCAGTCTTTTTCAAAATGTGAGGCACTTCCTTCTAAACAACTATGTCATCTTCAATGACAGCATAGCCTTTCCTTTTGTTAAGAGTGTCATAGTCAAGTCCAATGGCAGCCTAGCTTGGGTTTGGCTTGATTTTTCTCATGGTAGGACTGTAATAGACTAGATGAGTTATTAAAGGCTTTTAGTTTGAATGCATTTTCAGCTAGTTCATCCCTAAGAGCTTTCTCAATTTGACTAGCACATAGAACCTTATTTTGTAAATATTCAACTTCTTTCTTAAGGTTATCTACCTGCATAGCAGTTAGCTCTAGTTCCTCATTTTTCTTGTTTAACAGTTCATTTCTAGTAGACAATTTAGCAATCTCTTTATTAGCAGCAGTCATACTAGTGTGAATATTAAACATCTCAACAGATAGTTGTTCAATCATGCATTTGTACTCAGAAACAGACAGGTCTATAGTAGTGAGAGATGGTACCTGAGAGTCTGATGGAGATGTGTCATCCTTGGAATTGGCCATCAAGGCATAATTGCAGAATTCTTGCTCTTCTCCATCACTATCAGAATCATCCCAACACGTCCCTTCAGCTATGTAGGCCTTACCATGTGTCTGCTTTTTCAGAAGGGCCTCATACTTAGCTTCAAGCTCTAGAAATTCTTTATCCTTCTTTTTAGGCTTCTTGCATTCACTGGCAAAATGCCCTAGGTCATTGCATCTATAACACCTTACAGATGACCTATCCACATGGCTGGTTTTAAATTTATTCTTGTTTGCTTTCATAGGTGCCTTGATCTTGTTGAATGAATGGTTTTGGATCTTAGGTTTGAAGGATTGATTCCTCTTGAATCTGATGTTTGGAAATTTTCTGGCCATGAAAGCATATGAAGTGTTTTTGATGTATGGTTAAAATATAGATATTTTGCTTCATATTAATCCTCATTTAGCCTTGTTTTTTATGCCTTAGTCCTATATGAATAATGTTAGTTGTTATTTAACTTGGATGGATGCTAAGTGGATGTTTTTTATGTTTGTAGGAAATTCCAGAGGAGCAAGGTGTAAGGGACAAAAAGACACGTTGGAAGAAGACAAGAATTGGAGAAAATAGGTCCTGAGCCTTGGCTCAAAGGCCTTGAACAAACCAGAATTTTTAGTATTTGGAGCGTCAGGACCTGAGCCTCACACTCAGGGGCCCTGAGCAGATTAGAAACTTCACTTTTTGGGGTCATGGGCCCTGAGCCTCGCACTCAGGGGCCTTGAGAGAAGCTGCAGCAAGCTCCGGGGGCCTGAGCATCGCATTCAGGGGTCTTGAGCTGAATAAAAATAGATTTATTTATTCTATTGTAATTAGATTTTAGTTACCTTGTATGACTTTTAAAGTATTGGGGTCGTATATTAGAGATGAGAACTAGGGTTTTCTGGAGATTATTCTTTGAACGAAAGAGATAGACTTTTGGAGAGAAAAGGGAGAGAATCAATTGGAGAAGAAGATTGAAGGAAGGAGCGAAGGGATTCATCCGGAGTTCAAGACACTTCAAGATTTGTATTCTTTGTTGTTAAATTCTAAACTCATGATTTGTGGTTTTTATATACATACTTGTTTTGTTCAATTATGAGTAGTTAATTCCCTTTATCCAAGAGTTGGGTATTATTCGTTGATTTGTCGAGTTTGTTTGATTTCTCTTGTTATTGTTAATCTGTCATTGAGGGCTTAATTCAATTAGAAGAGTATCTAACTTTTGATTGAATCTATAGGGATTATAACGAATCGGGAGATGAGTTGTAGTTCTAGTACATGACATGATAGACACAATTTAATTATTGAATCGAGAGATTAATAAAAGAATTGTGAAACTGTTAATCATTGGTTTTAATAGTTTATGATTATACTTTGATTGACCATTGGAGTGGCGATTAGGGGATGATTGTAGGCATTATGAATTACCTTGGGAGATGAATTTATAAACTTTAGAAGGATTGTTTTTAACTAACAAGAGACACAAATTAGACATTCTTGGTAATCAATTGAAGAACCCCAAATCTTGGATTATTTTCTCTCATCGTTATTATATAGTTTTTATTTGTTTATTAGTTTAATTTAGTTAATAATCATAATCACCAATCTATTCTTCCACACTTCTGAACTGCTTGAGATAAAAGACTCAGAATTAGAATTGATATCAGTCCTTCCCTGTGAACGAACACATAAAAATACTACTAACGAAGTAGTTTGGATTTTATCTTTGTTTATATTTTTCTTTTCTTTCTTTTTGTATTTCTTTCTTTGGTGTGCCTACAGGTTCTTTGAGGTAGACAACCTAAACAGGTTTTTAGGAGAGAGACTAGATGGAGTACAACTTTGGTTGGAACAACGCTCAGAATTTCTACAACCGTCAAGAACGATATCAAGACTTCAATCCTTACCCACAAGTCAATGCTTATGAGGATGGTAATGCATATCAGGTGAATTCGTTCTATTCTGAGAACTCAATTTATGCTCCATACCCCCTAGCAATGATTTTTCATTTGCCTTAGAAAATTAATATCATGATGATCTTAATCCATATATGTGCAATGATGTTGATACGAGTGTAATTCTATCTAATCCTTCTTTACTTTCGATGGGAGTTTTTAATCACTTTGAGGACCCACCATTAGAAATTGCTAGTGATAATGATATTCCATGTGATTCAATAGCTTGGTACGAGGAGAATGCTAAACTAAATAATTTTATTTGGGAAGTTCGTGCAGTGTGGCATGACGGCTGTCATCGAATTCCCCCTTGTGTCAATTTTCCTCTATGCCATGATTCTTGTTTAGCAATTGATGATAATGTTGTGTCTGATGAGTCTACTTGTGTAGTTGATAATTGTCCCATGCACATTAATGATAATTTGGATGCAATTGAAATTCTACCAAATTTAGAAAATTTTGAGCTTAATACATTGGTGGACGAGATTAAAATTGATGAGTGTCCAATTATAAAAGGGAAGGAATTTAAGATTGATGAAATTAAAAATCTTGTTTTGGAGTATAGGGATGCAATTTGGGAGGAGTTTGTGAGTCGTACTTATGATTATTCTGATGACTTTTCTACCTATTTTAATGTTTCCACGTCTCTTGAGCATGTGAGATTCATGGAAGTTTTTGTAAATTTTAATGAATCAAAGGTATATTTGCACATTATGCTTGTAATACAAATTCGTAGATATGTGCATCTATTTGCTTTTTCTCCTCATTGAAGATTTTATGTGTGAATAAGTCGAGCTAATGACAATAAACAAGCGCTTCTTGGGAGGTAACCCATGACTTTGTAAGGTTAGTATATTTTTATTTATTTATTTATTTTAAAAAAAGAAAAAGAATTAGATATATTATTTTTTTTATCCCGCAAGATGCCTTGATGTATTTTGTGTAAAATTTTGTAGAAAATTTTTAATGTGGTGCAAAAGTTATTGTGTGGGCATGTAAAAAAAAATTGGCAGAGCAGGCGGGACTGCGGTGTGGTATTTTCTACCCACAGTGCTTTAATCACTGGAAGAAATTCAAGAAACAGAACATGTTGCCCGCGGTTTGCTCTTCCAGCTTGTATTTACGGAGCAACGATTATGTGGCATGGTTCAGGCACCTTTAGGGGAGTTTTCTTTCTTTTCTTTTTAGTATAGTTATTATTATTATTATTATTATTATTATTATTATTATTATTATTATTATTATTATTATTATTATCATCATCATCATAGAATTAATTGTTTAGTGTGTCAATAAGGACATTGGTCCATTTAAGTGTGGGGATGTGTTTTCAATAATTGTATATATTAAAAAAAATTATTAAAATTTTGGAAAAATCACAAAAATAATTCTAGCCTTGTGAGGATTACTTATTGTAATTAGCTTGATGCGCTCATGCATGCTATAGAAATATTGTGTTATTGACGCTTTTGATTGAGAAGTGATATGCTTTGTTCTTGTGCACACACATACACTAGCAAGTTGAAACTGGTAGACTGTTGTAAGTGATTAAAATGACATTAATATGTGCAAGATGACTTGGTTTGCATGCTTTGAGTACAAGTAGGTGCATTAGAGAGACTTTTACCTGGGATTGATTATGCTTTGCCGCACCAAGCGAGTTTTGAGCCTATATGCATATCTTTTGCATTTAATTCGTTTGATTGATTGTCCACATGTTGTTTACATTGCTAGCACTTACTTGAGGTCTTTTTTGAAACGCATGACATTATTTGATGATAAGATGATAAAGGTAGTTAGATATAACCTCATAATTACCATATTACCACACCATTTAAACATGATCAATTAGTTAACCCGTTGATCTTAATCCTATTCTTTCGGTGACACACCACATTACTTGCCTATATCTTTTTCTTGTATTGGCCTTACATTAACTTGAATCCAATTGTCAAAGGCTAGTATAGTGCTTAAGGGAGTGATAATGTTAGGAATAATTCATAAGTTGTGATGTCAAGAATAGAATTTACACATTATACTTCTTGTAATCCTGATCTTATAAAGGATTTAGCACTGTAAACAGGATATATGTGTAAGACAGTTATCTGTAGAGTTTAGTCAGGAATGAACAGTGTATCGGAGACTACATGTCAGGAACAGAGAGCAAATCCTGATGACGTGTCTAATACTGATGGATGATCAGATACTAATGCAGTGTACAGATCCTGATATCAGTCATGCTACTGATGATGTCATTGTGGATGCTACAGAAACTGGCAAGTGCTATAAAACAGGATCGTTGTTTGAAGAACAAGCAAGAAGATATTATGAAGGAAAGAGTTTTCTATTGAAGGAAACTATCAACTGGAAGGCAGAACATTGTCATATATAGATTGTATCTTTCTGTTATTAGTTGATAGGTAGCATTATAAATACTCTCTCAATATCATTGTAAAGAGCGTGTGTCGTGAGTTCGTGTGCGTAGCTCTGTATAAGGTTTGTATTCGAGAGTTCGAAGCAAACAGAGAGAGATTTGTATTGTCAGCAGCTGCTAAAGGTATTGTACACCTTTGGTAGAGTTTGTATTTTATCTTTTTAATACAAACAGTTTCGTTTCATTCGATTGATCTTGTGCATCTATATTCAAGCAAAAATCAGACACGATTATATAACTTGTATTCAACCCCCCTTCTACAAGTTATTCGAGTTAACAATTGGTATCAGAGAGGGTTGATTTTGAATAATCATAAAGATCCGCAATCATGTCTGGTTACAAGGATGGTAATACCAAGATTCCTATGCTCAAGAGAAACGAATATACTCTATGGGAAGTTAAGATGTTGCATCACCTGGAGGCGACAGATCCTGATTATCTTGACAGAATTAGAGATGGACCGTTTGTACCTACGAAGGTTGTTGGTCAAGCAACTGTCGAAGGCGTAGTTGTTCCAGAACACACAGCAGAGAAGCCTAAATCTGAATGGACAGATAAGGAAAAGGAGAACGTTCTTAAAGATGCTAAAGTGAGAAACATATTGTTCAACAGTCTGGATTCTGTTCTCACTAACTATATGTTCTCTCTTGTAAGGCTGCTAAGGAGATATGGGACAATCTAAAGGTTCACTGTGAAGGAACTAAGCCTGTCAGGAAGAATATGAGGACACTTCTCATACAACAGTATGAATACTTTGAATCCAAGTCTGGTGAGTCACTTACTGATACCTTTGATAGGTTTACAAAACTCATCAATGAGATGGCCTTGCATGGTAAACATTATGACTTGGAGGATATGAATACTAAGTTCATGAAAGCCTTGCCTGATTTCTGCAATGAGAAGATCTCAGCAATAGAAGAAGCTAATGATTTGGATGAAATATCATTAGAGGCAGTTTATGGAAAACTGAGGGCTTATGAACTTGACAAGCAGCAGAAAAAGAGCAGGAGTGAAGGAAAGTTGAAAACTGTTGCACTCACTGCTCAATCTGAATCTAAGAAGCTTCCTGAAGAAAAGTCTGAATCTACTGATAGAGACTCAAGGAAGAAGAAAAGCAAAGTGATTTCTGAGTCAGAGACTACTAATGAAGATCCTGACGACAGTGATTCTGAATCTGAGATGCAGGAACTCTTTGCTATGTTTGCTAAAGCTTTCAAGAAAGGAAGATTCAACAGGAAAAGATTTAGCAAAGGACCATTTCAAAAGAAAGATGAGAAGAAGAGTGACAAAGGCAAAAGTACAATTGTCAAGCTTGATAAGGCCAAGATCAAGTGCTTTAACTGCAGTGAGCTTGGACACTTTGCAAGTGAGTGTAAGAAGCCCAGGAATTCAGGGAAAGGTAATGCACTCATGGTCACACAGAAGGATTGGGCTGACTCCAGTGATTCTGAAGATGAATTGGATTATGAAAACATTGCTTTGATGGCAAGTGCTTCAGACAAGCCTGGATCTCCAAAGAAAACTTCTCCATCTTCTGTTAAGGTAACACTTCACTCTCTAGATTCATTTGATAGCTTAGATTCTGATGAGATTAGATCTATTCATGTTGAGTTTAAGAATCTTATGACTAATTTTAAAATTCTTACTAGTGAAAGAGATGAACTCAAGGTTAAGAATGATAAATTAGTTGATAGAAATAATTTTCTTGAATCTGAGTTAGTTCAAATGGAAGAATATAAGATAAGTTCTGATAAAGCTAAGCATGATTATGGTGTTATTCTTAAGGCTTATGATTTTGTCAGAAAAAAACTAGAGGAAGAGAGAGATGTGATTAAAACCATTAACACTTCTGGTAAAAAGACTCAAGAAATCTTTGAGAGTGGAATTAGAGGTAAGGTTAACGGTTTAGGATATGGCAATGCTAGACAAGAAAAGAAAGAAGCTATTGTCAATTATGATAGTAAACTAGAAACTAGCACATCTAAGTCTGAAGGTAAGAAAACTGTTTCTGAACCTAAACATGTTAAGTTTGTTGATTCTAATGGCACCCCAGTTGTGCACAAGAGGATTGACAATAGCAGTTCAGATGAAAGAGTGTTAGAGAAACCTAAGAATGTGAACATAGGTTTTCTGTCTAAGTCTCAGCTGAAACAGAGACTAGATGACATTTCAAAGTCTAGCAAAGTCAAAAGAAATAGGAATAGAAAAGAAGGTATTAACAAAGTGAATAATTACAAGAATGTACCTGATGCACCTAGGAAGAAATGCTATAAATGTGGAAATCATAATCATTTGGCCCTAGACTGTCATCAAAAACCTTCTTGGAAAACTGAGTCCAGATTCCCCAAGACTCAGAAAATTCAATACCGACCACAAAATCCTTGTTATCACTGTGGTAGTTTACTTCATTCCATTTACATGTGTAAGGAGTATCATGAACTGTATTATGACTATTACTCTTTGAAGTCTGAAACTCCAAGTCACAAACAGTTTGTGAAATCAGAGTCTAAGGATAACTGTGCAACAGGTAAAGTAAAATCAAAATCCTCTAAGCCTGTTGTTCCTAAATCTAGTAAGAAAGGATCCGATCCAAGTTGGGTCCTAAAAACTTCTAACTAGTTACTTGTTGTTTGCAGGGCACAGGAAAGAAGCATTCAATTATCTTGGACAGTGGATGCTCTGGACATATGACTGGAAAGAAGTCCCTGCTTACAAAGTTTGAAAGGAAAGCTGGCCAAGAAATATCTTTTGGAGATGGCAACAAAGGAGAAACTCTGGGATATGGCTCAATTGTTTTGGGGAATGTCATCGTAGAAAACGTAGCACTGGTTGAAGGCTTGAAACATACACTTTTAAGCATAAGTCAACTGGGTGATAAAGGTTACCAATCAGTCTTTGACAAAGAAGGATGCAAAATCTTGAATATGCAGAATGGAGACATTGTTCTTACTGGTCAAAGATATGGTAACATATATGAAGCCAGCTTGAGTGACACATCTAAAGGGATTGTTAGATGTCTTTACAGTAAGCTTCAAATCATGAAAGCTGGAATTGTCACAAGAAGCTCTCACATCTCAACTTCAAGAAGATTAATCAGCTTGTAAAATACAATCTGGTGAGAGGCCTACCTCAGGCAAATTATGTGCAAGATGGACTTTGTGAAGCTTGTCAGCTTGGAAAACAAAGGAGAACCACTTTCAAGAGCAAGACAGAAAATTCAATCACCAAACCATTTCACATGCTGCATCTTGATTTGTTTGGTCCAGTGAATATCATGTCTATTAGCAAGAAAAGATATGCTCTAGTTATAGTGGATGATTACACAAGGTTCACATGGGTGTTCTTTCTCCACAAGAAAGATGAAACTCCTCAGCAAATCATTGAACTTATCAAGAATATTCAGAAAAGCTCTGAGTACAATGTCAAGGTACTCAGAAGTGACAATGGTACAGAATTCAAGAATTCTACAATGGAGGAATATTGTGTAGACAATGGAATCTCTCAACAGTTTTCTGCACCTGGTACACCACAGCAAAATGGTGTAGTAGAGAGAAAGAACAGAACTCTCATAGAGGCAGCTAGAACCATGCTTGCAGATGCAAAGCTTCCAACCTACTTTTGGGCAGAGGCTATCAACACTGCATGTTTTACTCAAAATTGCACCTTGGCGAATAGTCATGGAAAGACTCCCTATGAGATGATCAAAGGAAAGAAACCAAGTGTGAAACACTTTCATATCTTTGGATGCAAATGCTATGTCCTGAAATTTCATCCAGAACAGTTAGGAAAATTTGAAGCCAAATCGGATGAAGCAATCTTTCTGGGATATTTAGCATCAAATGCCTTCAAAGTTTACAATCTCAGAACTCTCATTGTTATGGAATCAATTCATGTTGCATTTGATGACAAGAAGCTTGGATCTCTGCAGACTGATGAAAGCCATGACAAATTAGAATTTGAAAATCTGAATGATTCTGAGATGCTCTCCAGTGATGATGAAGGTTCTCCAGAAGAAATCTCTATTGCTCCACAAAGGAATGTTATTGTTGAGGGGGAGCAAATTAATCAAGGAGAACACAATACTCATCAGGAGCAGACTAGCTATACAGAGTCTACTCCATCAGGAATTGATACTTCATCAGGAACTGATCCTTCAGAGTCTAGTAAAGGAAGATCAGGATCTAGCAGCAGTACTGAGTTCACCGACTCTACTGATCAAGGGGGAGCTTATGAAGGCAGAGGAAGTTCTTCTACAAGAGAAACCACTAACTCAGGAGGAGAGTCTAGCAGGAGAAATCTACCACCTGTTAGAAAATGGACAAAGGATCATACTGAAGATTTGATTATTGGTGATCCTAGCAGTGGGGTTCGAACTAGAAGATCAATTCACAATGAATGCTTGTACAGTTGTTTTCTCTCAAAGAATGAACCGAAGAAGGTTGAAGAAGCTCTACAAGATCCTGATTGGGTAGTTGTAATGCAGGAAGAGTTAAATGAGTTTGAGAGGAACAAAGTCTGGAGACTGGTACCAAGACCTAAAGATAGATCTATTGTTGGTGCAAAATGGGTTTTCATAAACAAGCTAGATGAATCTGGTATGATTGTAAGAAACAAAGCTAGACTGGTGGCCAAGGGTTACTCTCAGGAAGAAGGAATTGATTATGATGAGACCTTTGCACCTGTAGCAAGATAGGAAGCAATCAGAATGTTTCTTGCATTTGCAGCTTATTCAAAATTCAGGGTATACCAGATGGATGTTAAGAGTGCTTTTCTAAATGGCAATCTTGATGAGGAAGTATATGTGGAGCAACCACCTGGTTTTGTTGATCCAAAATTTCCAAATCATGTCTACAAACTTGACAAGGCACTTTATGGACTAAAGCAAGCACTAAGAGCATGGTATTAGACTTTTTCTAAATTTCTTCTTGATAATGGCTTCATAAGAGGTACAATTGACAAAACTCTCTTCTTTAGAAAGGTTAAAAGTGATTTGCTTTTAGTTCAAGTTTATGTTGATGACATCATATTTGGTTCTACTAATGAAAAGTTTTGTACTAAGTTTAGCAAGCTAATGCAGTCTAAATATCAGATGAGCATGATGGGTGAACTAAACTTTTTCTTAGGCTTGTAGGTCAAACAGACTGAGACTGGTATTTTCATTAATCAGTCAAAGTATCTCAAAGATCTTTTAAAAAGGTTTGACTTTCAAGACTGTGAAGTTGCAAAAACACCCATGGCAACAGCCACTAAGCTAGACTCTGATCCTAAGGGAAAGAGTGTTGACAACACTAGCTATAGAGGCATGATAGGCTCACTGTTATACTTAACAGCAAGTAGACCAGATATACTATTTTCTACCTGTTTATGTGCTAGATTCCAAAGTGATCCTAAGGAATCTCATTTAATTGCTGTGAAGAGAATCTTTAGATATCTCAAGAGAACTCCAAACCTTGGTTTGTGGTATCCTAGAGAATCTGATTTCTCCCTAATTGGCTATTCAGACTCTGATTATGCAGGGTGTAAAATAGACAGGAAAAGCACTACAGGTACATGTCAATTCTTGGGAAACAGATTGATTTCTTGGGCAAGCAAGAAGCAACAATCAGTTTCAACCTCAACTGCAGAAGCTGAGTACATTGCAGCAGGCAGTTGTTGTGCACAGCTCCTTTGGATAAGAAATCAGTTGATGGATTATGGTATGACACTTAGTAATATTCCTATGTTTTGTGATAATACTTGTGGTATCAAAATTGCAGAAAATCCAGTTCAACATTCAAGGACTAAGCACATTGATGTCAGGTATCATTTTATTAGAGAACACATTGAGAATGGTACTGTGGAACTTCATTTTGTTCATACTGACAAACAACTTTCAGATATCCTAACTAAAACACTTGATGAAACTACCTTCATTAGATTGGTTAGTGAGTTAGGAATGTTAAATTTCTAGATCTTAACATCTGCAAAAGTAGCAAGGTATGTTGTTTTCAGCTTATAGTCTTGATAATTTGTCAGGATCTATACTTGATTGTTAATATGTTTTAGCTGTAACACTTTGCCTTGATAAATCTCAGTATGATAGACTTGTTATCTAGCATCAGGATTAGGATTGTTATCAGTATGCTGACGTCATCAGTATTGTTATCAGTATTGCGTTGTCAGTATCAGGATTGTGAAATTTGTGTTTAACTGTTTCAAATTCTGAAGTTCATATTTTAAGTAGTTCAATTCTGAGCTTTGTTAAGTCTATACTAGCAAGTTAATACATGAATACTGAAGATTTATAGATAAACAGATTATTCAATAAACAAGGAACAATAGACAAGATAGATGAATTGAAACTTGTATTTCGTTAATCAAAAGCAGTACATACATGGAAATGAAATACATCTTCTTTTTGTCTAACTATTACAGATTATACTAATCTTGTCTACTGTTGTACTTTTTGAATCAAGCTTCTTTCATTCATCTAAAAGACAGGACAAGGAGCATCTAAAGAACCTTGATTGAGGATTTTAAATTCCTTATATGCTCTTGAATGTCTTTACAGGATGACTTGAATGAGAGCAGCTGACCAAATCCTTGTTTTATTGAAAACTGATGGAAGAGTGAGTCGAATCTCCATCAAGATCAACCTCAGACTCTCGGTCAAACTCTTCATCCTCGAGCTTTGAGGAAATTAGGGGAAGACTGTATCCAACAGATAGATGTTTTAGGAGATATTTCTGGACATTATCATTTTCAACGAGATGATCAAGAACAGGTTGTTCACTGATTGTGAAAAATCTAAAGGTTGGAGTCGAATGGTGTTTTGGTTTGAGAATCATTGTTGAGAGAAAAGATATTGAAAGGTTTATGGAGAATGGCATAAGGCGTTTGTTTCTTTTATAGAAAGACGTGAGAAGCTGAACAGTCACTTGGATTATCAATGAAGTCAGACGTCATTACTATGTGTGACTGTATTTCTTGTATTTTCAAGAAATATCAAATATATCTAACCAATTGATTTTGTTCAGATTATTGTTTATTTCTTTTACAGATAAAAGAAAATGCCACGTGGAAACTCCATTTAAGTCTCTGTAATCAGGATGATATTGATCAGGATTTCAAGTGTGACCATCAGGATTTGAAAATTCTTATTTTTAAATCACATTGTTTTGGTGATTATTTTGATGGGAGATCACATCAGAAAAGGGAAGCTGATCAGTATTGATTTTTATCTTGATAATACCCTGATTTATTTAATGAAAATCAATTTTGGATTTTATTTTCCAAAAATCGTGGGTAACCGCACTTTTCAGGGACTGACACCTGTCAATCTACGTGTCGACGTGGGATAGTGGTCTGAAAGATTTGTGAAATATATTTGTTTTGAAATTCTAATCGTGTAATTGCTTTCTCTAATTTCATATTTTCTAAAGCAAAAACACTCTCGAGTTTTCAAAATCACTAATCCATTTCAAGAATTTTTCAAGTTCTTTTCAGATCAAAATCAATGGCAGCTCAGAGAAGATTACCTAAATCAGTAGCCTTCAAGTTTGGTGACTTTGATTTTATGACGAACAATCATGTGGCAGCAATCACCAACAAATAAGGAGTATCAACTGATTTTCACCCAATCATGGACTTTCTGGCAAATGGACCATTAAGTTATGCATTGACAGCATCTCCACAGATTAATCAGGCAGCTGTTACACAAGCCTGGGAGAATGCTGAGGTAATTGATTCTACTCAGAGTCAATCAGGTAAGATTGTTCTACACTTAGGACAAGACTCATTTGATATTACTGAATCTGTTGTTAATTCAGTACTTCACTTTCCTGTTAGTTCGAATTATGAGAATGTACCATCTGATGATGATGTTAGAACTATGTTATCTGCATTAGGTTATAATGGATCTTTAGATAACATGAGCCAGTTAAGAAGACCTTGTCTTAGGAAAGAGTGGTCTTTCTTCTTTGATCAATTAGCTAAATGCTTTACTGGTAAATGTAGTTCTTTTGATCAAATTACTGTTGTTACTTCACACATTGTTTATAGCTTGTTGTATGACAGAGTAATTAACATTGGAAACATTGTCTTAAGTCAGATGTGTCTTAAACTTGGGTCAAGAGATCAAGGCAGGAAAATGGTTTATTATCATAGATTTATGCAAATGTTTATTAACCATTTTATTCCTGATGTTGAAGCTAGATTTGGTAGGGAACATTGTGTTTCTTCTTATGTACAGCAAAAGAGAATTTTCTCTGACATTACAAGGAAGGACAATGAAAAGAATCTAGATGAAATACCTGCAATACACTATCCACAGCATGTTCAAGTAATTCTAAACACTCATCTTCCTACTTTCTACAATTCTTCTTTCTTTTGTGGTGAAATGACTCAGGAATCTCAATTGGAGGAGAACCCACCTGTGTCTACCCAAGTAACCCAAAACCTTATAGTCTCTGAAACAATTCCAGAACCATGTTTTGATCCACAGCCTATTGTTTTCAAGAAACCAACCTCTGTTGTCTCTCAAAAGACCTCAGTTGTAAGGAAGAGAAGATTTGTTGTGTCAAGTAGTAGTAGTTCTAGTGAAGATGATGATGATTTAACTCTTGCTGAGAGAGCAGAATTGAAGGCTGCAATTCAACTTTCTCTATTAGCACATAGAGATGAAAAACCTAGCCACAGCCAGGCTGCAGTCTCCCAACAGGCTGTAGTTCTTAAAAAGGGAAAACAGCTACTGGATATTGTCTCTCAAAAGACTGTGTCTATTGAACAAGGATCTCATCCCAAGATCACTTATGTGTTTACACCTCTTGAGTCTTCTCAGGATAAATCTTTTGCTCACTATATCAGGAGAATAAGGAGAAAGATTCAATTGTCACCTACACACACAGAGTCTAGTCCAACTAACATTATGCAGGTTTCTACACATCAAGCTACATCTATGTCAGTATCTGACAAGAGAGATCTGGATATTGATTCTTCATGGGAAACTACATTATCATACAGAATGGCTATGGGACTTATCTCTCTAAAAGTGAAGCTTTCCAGGCCAGTTCTAAATTTTCTAAGTGAAAGTGTTCCTAGACTTTCATTTCCTGAAGAATATGGACTTCTACATCAAAGACTTGATTTAATGAAGATGAATTTCTATCAAACTGTCCGAGGACAATTAGTCAAGAAATTTGGACTTCCAAAGCATACAGCACTTCAAGCACTTCATGCTTATCTCTTTAATAAAGATCTTATTGTTGAAGATGCTGCAGCTCAAGGTGAACAAGAGGAGGAAGTAGATAGAGGGAAGCAGTCAACAGAAGGTACTATTGCACCAGTGGTGAATAGTAGGCCAGATCAGATCACAGTCACTGCAACACAAGAACCATCTAGTCAGAGGAAGGATGACTCAGGAACTGTGATAGCTGATGTTGAAAGGACTTCTGTGATGACTGAGAATGCAAGTGAGATACCCTATGATATGGGAGGAATGACTTTGGTTGATTTTTCTGAAGATCAAACAAATATTGTTCAGTCAGAGTCTATCCACCTTGAGGGTGTGTCTCAGCAATCAACACTTGAAGATGGTAACACACAAACTGTGGTGTCTAATGAAGTATTACTGAAGACATTAGAGTTTGCTGTAGAACCTGAAAGTGGTATACTGGAGCCTGTAGTTTCTGAAAAGAAAGTAGATGATAGTATGGGTTCAGAGATTATAGCAGCTCACTCCTTGGAGAAAACCTCAAGCCCCTTGCCAAATGAGGAACCCTCTCTCCATGTGAGTTCAGGTATAAAAACTCCTTCTAACCCCTATTTTTCTGTAGGTCATGAGAGCACTTATCCAAATTTGAGTGATACACTTGAAAAGATGGACTTAGATCCACAAACTGAGAGGCTGGCTCCTGACCAGGCAAAAGGTGAGGTAGAAAGAGTGTTGACTTTAGTAAGTCAAAGTGAGAATGAGGGTATGGATGATCAACTCCATAGTGAGGGAGAGAAAATTAGGAAACCACCATCATTTGATTTCTGGGATCAGGTTTTTCCTGAATCTTGGTCTGAAAATTTGGGTATGGATGCTGGTACTTATTCATTCATCAAAATGTATCAGAAGAATGACCTAGCACATCACAATGCAAAGCCAGAAGTTAAATCTCAGAAGCAAAAGAAGAGGCTTGCAGGAATCATTAACAGAAGACGTGCCAGGATAAAGCAATCTCTTGATACATATGTACCAGATGAAGTTCCTAATGATCCTAGTGTTCCTTTGTATGTACTTCCAATATCAGCTAAAATTGAGACATCAACAGTCTCTGATCACTCTAAAGAGGAATCAGGATTTGAAGATGTTAGTACATAGAATACTAGTGAAGGAGAAGATGATCATATTTCAGCTCCAGATCAGAAAGTTGAAGATGTTGATACTTCTAATCAAGTTTTATTACTTGAATATAATTCAACTCAGGCAACTTCTTCTACAAGACTTAAAGATACAGTTCTTTTTTATTCTGATTCTGAAGATACTAGAAGCACTTCCAACATTGAAGTTCATTATGATGTTTTGAAAGATATTCAGAATTCTCAAATTGCTATGCAAACAAGACTTCAATCACTTGAAGATAACCAGGTCACAATTATGGAAAATCAAGCAGTTCTGATGAATCTCATTTGTTCTGTTTCTGAATCTTTTGGAATAAATGTTGCTGATGTCAAAAAGGGGGAGATAAAGACAATTCAAAGACACAACAACACCACCAGACTGGGGGAGATAAAGAGCTAACAAAGGGAAAAGAGAAGAAGAACCAGGAGTGATAGTGGTGAATCTCAGCTAGGAAGTGGTAAAGGAAGAGCAGCATTAATAGTTAAAATTCTTTCTTCTAAGTACTAGATAAATGTCTACATCTGGGAAGGAGGTACTTAACTTCATAATTCTACATTCATAAATTCTATTCTGGTTGTATTGTTATATGTTTTGACATCCACAACTTAGATTTATGCTTCAGATTTTAAAGCATAAATAAAGGAGATTGTTAGGAATAATTCATAAGTTGTGATGTTAAGAATAGAATTTACACATTATACTTCTTGTAATCCTGATCTTATAAAGGATTTAACACTGTAAACAGGATATATGTGTAAGACAGTTATCTGTAGAGTTTAGTCAGGAATGAAAAGTGTATCGGAGACTACATGTCAGGAACAGAGAGCAAATCCTGATGACGTGTCTAATACTGATGGATGATCAGATACTGATGTAGTGTACAGATCCTGATATCAATCATGCTACTGATGATGTCATTGTGGATGCTACAGAAACTGGCAAGTGCTATAAAACAGGATCGTTGTTTGAAGAACAAGCAAGAAGATATTATGAAGGAAAGAGTTTTCTATTGAAGGAAACTGTCAACTGGAAGGCAGAACATTGTCATATATAGATTGTATCTTTCTGTTATTAGTTGATAGGTAGCATTATAAATACTCTCTCAATATCATTGTAAAGAGCGTGTGTCGTGAGTTCGTGTGCGTAGCTCTGTATAAGGTTTGTATTCAAGAGTTCGAAGCAAACAGAGAGAGATTTGTATTGTCAGCAGCTGCTAAATGTATTGTACACCTTTGGTAGAGTTTGTATTTTATCTTTTTAATACAAACAGTTTCGTTTCATTCGATTGATCTTGTGCATCTATATTCAAGCAAAAATCAGACACGATTATATAACTTGTATTCAACCCCCCTTCTACAAGTTATTCGAGTTAACAGATAAGGTGTGCAAAAAGGGGGGTTTATTGATGATCATTACTTTTGGGAAAATATTGGGTTTGGTTGTTACTTGTTAGCCGAAGTTTGTAATAATATCAATGGATCACTGTTCTTGTTTATATTTAGCTCTCTTAAAAAAAAGAAAAAAAAAAGAAAAAGAAAAAAAAAAGAAAAAAAATGTTATTTATATGAGAGCATACTTATGTTTCTATGATCCTTTTCATTCGACTAGTCAAGTTACTTGTTAAAAGAGAATAAAAAGATTCAAGTGTGGGAATGATAGGGTGGAGTTGAATGAATTATGTTGTTGGGTACTAGCTTTTCACATTTAACCTGTTTTGGCTTTATTTGACATACCTTGTCCCTAGCCCACATTACAACCTGAATAAAGACCTTTTGATTATCATCAGTGGTGTATGTTGTGTTAGAGTGAGATTAATTGCGAGTGTGAAGCATGTTTATGATTTGTTGGAATAGAGTGATACACTTAACCTTGTTTTTGAGTGAATATTCATTTGTGAGTGAAAGGTGAGTTGTTACTTGTTTTGGTATAGGAGATCCTAGGTTTAGACTTAAAGATGTGTTTCTTGTGGGCTTAGCATGCTTACCAACTATGTTTGCACTTGACATGAAATTTTGTGATCTTATGCATGTTCATTGAGTAGACCGTGTGAATACTTGCACTTTCGACACCAAGACATTGCATACTCAGTTTGATTCTTAAGTTGATGTAGCATGAGAGGACTTGTATGTGTGGTGTTGTATTGGCATTCAATCTTTTGCATGAGCTAGATGGATTTTGTGGGTACATTCACTATAGGCCCTCACGAGACCTCACTCGTCCACTAGGGCTACCTAGGGGTTTAAAGGGCTTGTTGCATATGCCAAATGCAACCGTGATCACCTACGGAAGTGGTACTAGTTAGTTGTATATAGTTATATTATATTAGTTTTACTCGAGGACGAGCAAAGGTTAAGTTGGGGGGGTATTTGATGTATGGTTAAAATATAGATATTTTGCTTCATATTAATCCTCATTTAGCCTTGTTTTTGATGCCATGGTCCCATATGAATAATGTTAGTTGTTATTTAACTTGGATGGATGCTAAGTGGATGTTTTTATGTTTGTAGGAAATTCCAGAGGAGCAAGGTGTAAGGGACAAAAAGACACGTTGGAAGAAGACAAGAATTGGAGAAAATAGGTCCTGAGCCTTGGCTCAAAGGCCTTGAACAAACCAGAATTTTTAGTATTTGGAGCGTCAGGACCTGAGCCTCACACTCAGGGGCCCTGAGCAGATTAGAAACTTCACTTTTTGGGGTCATGGGCCCTGAGCCTCGCACTCAGGGGCCTTGAGAGAAGCTGCAGCAAGCTCAGGGGGCCTGAGCATCGCATTCAGGGGTCTTGAGCTGAATAAAAATAGATTTATTTATTCTATTGTAATTAGATTTTAGTTACCTTGTATGACTTTTAAAGTATTGGGGTCGTTTATTAGAGATGAGAACTAGGGTTTTCTGGAGATTATTCTTTGAACGAGAGAGATAGACTTTTGGAGAGAAAAGGGAGAGAATCAATTGGAGAAGAAGATTGAAGGAAGGAGCGAAAAGATTCATCCGGAGTTCAAGACACTTCAAGATTTGTATTCTTTGTTGTTAAATTCTAAACTCATGATTTGTGGTTTTTATATACATACTTGTTTTGTTCAATTATGAGTAGTTAATTCCCTTTATCCAAGAGTTGGGTATTATTCGTTGATTTGTCGAGTTTGTTTGATTTCTCTTGTTATTGTTAATCTGTCATTGAGGGCTTAATTCAATTAGAAGAGTAGCTAACTTTTGATTGAATCTATAGGGATTATAACGAATCGGGAGATGAGTTGTAGTTCTAGTACATGACATGATAGACACAATTTAATTATTGAATCGGGAGATTAATAAAAGAATTGTGAAACTGTTAATCATTGGTTTTAATAGTTTATGATTATACTCTGATTGACCATGGGAGTGGCGATTAGGGGATGATTGTAGGCATTATGAATTACCTTGGGAGAGGAATTTATAAACTTTAGAAGGATTGTTTTTAACTAATAAGCGACACAAATTAGACATTCTTGGTAGTCAATTGAAGAACCTCAAATCTTGGATTATTTTCTCTCATCGTTATTATATAGTTTTTATTTGTTTATTAGTTTAATTTAGTTAATAATCATAATCACCAATCTATTCTTCCACACTTCTGAACTGCTTGAGATAAAGGACTCAGAATTAGAATTGATATCAGTCCTTCCCTGTGAACGAACAAATAAAAATACTACTAACAGTTTTCCATTCCATCTAATTCTTCAAGAGTATAAAATTCTTCTTCCTCATTCTCCTCAACAGGTTCACTTACTTCAGCTTCAGTTTCTTCATCATCTACTATCTCCTCTATCCTTAGTTGGCTTGTAGATGCTTCTAAATCTTGAATAGATTTGTTGACAATCAAGGCACATGATGTGTTTATCATTCTGCCTTGGTTGGCTTGGATAGCCCTTTTCTGAAGCAGTTCAAGCTCATGAGTTTTTAAAACCCCATAGAGTACATTATATGTAATCTTGTTCAAGTCGCTTTCCTTTAGAGAAATGACCCTTTGCTCTAGATGATTTGGTGAAGATAGCGGAAACTTCATGTTCAACTCCTTGGGGCTGTAAACCTTACCATTCATCTGCAACTCAGTGACTAGCTTGTGAAATCTCTCAAACATCTCAGTGATACTTTCCTTGGACTGTGCCATGAAAGCTTCATACTGTGTGACCAGTATCTATTTCTTGTTCTCCTTGACCTCATCAGTTCCTTCACATAGAACCTCAATGTGATCCCACATCTCTTTAGCAGAGGTACATGATGCAATGTTTGCAAACATTGACATATCCATGGAATCAATAATTAACAGCATGAGATGACTGTCAAGAGCAACCATCTCCTTTTCTGATTTTGTCCACTTGGATGGTTCCTTGGCCACATAAGATCTTGGAATAGTTGTGGTTCCAACGGTCTTTTCTGGTATTTCTTGTTGTGGAACAAAAGGACCATTCTTGAGAATGTCAGGATACAAAGGATGAGAGGCTTTGATGAACAGCATCATTTTTATCTTCCAGAGGTTGAAATTTTCTTTGTCAAACTTAGGGACTTTTACCGTTCCTGTGGTCTTTGGTGTATTCGAACTCATGATCGTTTTTCTGTTTTTGAATAAACAACCCGCTCTGATACCACTTGTAGAGTATTGAATACGGCAAAAGAATACAGAGGGGGGTTGAATGGATTCTTAAACTTTTCTTCTTGTTCTTTAATCTGTGTAGCATATATAAGTGTTTGTGTTTGCAAGAGTGTAAGTGCGGATAAGAAATAACACAAGACACCGTATCACTTTAATCTAATATATTATTATATAAAGGTTGCTACAATCTGTGAATACAAATGGTAGTATTCTCAGCTTCGTTTTTCTCAGAGAGATATATCTTGTAGTGTATGAAAAACTTCACAACTAAAAAGAAGTGAGATTGTATCCTTATAGAACATGAATACAACTCAGTTACTACAAATAAGGTTACAGGATAAATTACTTTCTAGTATGTCTATCCTTTTTGAGTAACCATCCAAACGGCTACAGATTTGACTTTGCAAAGTTTTGTTCAGATCCACTTCTTTAGCTCTTTGTCTCTTCTATATCTCTCCAAGCTTCTTTGTAGGCTTTCCAGAGCACGTTACAGATTGTGGTCCATAAAGTGTACTAGCTTGTTGCAGGTTTCAGAATTGTACAATTTCTTCAGTATTTTGTCTCCAAAATTGTATTCGAGAAGTGGCTAAGTGATTGATTCGAGAACTAGGATTAGATAACTCTGAGTTCTCGAATAATGTATGATTGACATATCGAATCACTTCTCGAATAATACTTTTCTCCAGGATTTCCTGAGTTGTCGAAAAGAGCACTTGACTTAATGAATCCTTGAGATATCGAATAGCTATCTGAGTCCTTGAGATATCGAATGGAACTTTGACTTGTTGACTCTTTGAGAACTCGAATACCACTTTGACTTGTTGACTTCTTGAGTTCTCGAATAGAGTATTCGGACATGTCGAATCTCTGAGATATTGAATGAGATATCGAACAGTTCATTCAGAGATATCGAACAGTGTCTTCTCAAATATCGAGTCTCTGACTTCTCGAACGCTAGACTTCTCGAATAGACAAATATACTTCTCGAATTGGTACTTAGGCAAATTCTTCATTTCTTCAAATCCCAACTGTGATTATTTGACAGTCTTTATCTTCTTGCTTGAGGCATGAAACTTGGAACTTCTTTCAAGCATTATTCTTGACTATATAAGTACAGTTGCACAACTAGGATTTGATGCCTATTACAAGTACAAAACAAGTAGAAACTCTACAACTAGAGGTTCCCTCAGTTAAGAGGTCATGTAAGTAATGCAAGGCATTACAAACAATTAGGCTTGTTATTAGATGTATACAGGCATGCCTCTGTGACTAACAAATCGTTAGATCTTAAAATAGACAGATGTGATCCGTTAGATCTAATATTTAAAAATTTATTCGATTGATAGTAGGATTATATTCAAATACCAAAAGGTAATTTAATAATCTAAACCAAATATAAGTATCTCTTCTAAAATAAATAGAATTAGATCTAATATTAGAATGTAAGTTTATTTGATTGATAGTATGATTATATTTAAATACCAAAAAATAAATTTTAATAATGTAATTCAAATAGAAGTAGGTTTTTAAATTGGACAGAATTCTTAATGTAAAAAATCGTAACTTTTTTTCTTCAATTTCCGAGTAGTTTAAGTTGGATAATAATTGTTAAACCTACAATAAATAAAGATGATTTCTTGAGTTTTGTGTAGCACGTAAAATCGTCTATATCTGATTTTTAGAAATAAAAATGGAAAATAAATAGAAAATTGACAATTTGAAATCTAATAAATGTTAATTTATACTCAAAATTTGGTTATTTTTTGTTGTGTCTACTAAAATTTAAAGGGTTCCTTATTTTTTTAGTAAAATATTAAAATTTCTTTGATAAAATAAAATTTAATATAAATAAATATTAATAAATATAAATATTAAGAAAATTTTGTTTAATATCATAATTTGAATAATTATAAATATTAAAAAAGAACCGGACATTGCACGGATTATAAGCTAGTACCTATTATATATTTAATAGAACATGTGCCCCAATTCTACTCCCAACGGAACTTTTGATTATATCTTTTCTATTGTAAATTCCAATTCTTCTCTTCGGTATATTGAAACATCTATTCTATTTTCAATAAGACTTTTAATTATATGCCTTTATAAACTTGTCAATAATGATAACATTTATGTTAAAAATATTGTTTACATTATTATTCTACTCTCAAGTAATTTATCATTACTAATATGAACATCAACGATTTATACACTCAAATCCGAAGCTGCTAAAATTTCATGAAAGTCTTCCTTTAAAACATTTTCTTTTTAGAGTTTCTAATTAAAGCGTGAAAAAAGATTAAAATATAAATTATTTTTTAAATATTTACTTAATATTTTTCTTTGATCTCTGCCATGAGTTATTAAGTAGTAGTACATGTGTTTGTCAAAAAAAAAAAAAAAAAAAAGTAGTAGTACATGTGTATATCAGCAAGTATGTTTTGCCCGTGTAAGTATGTTTTACTTAATATTCTATAAATTGAATATTAGGTATTTTACAACAAATGATTCTATAGATCAGCTGGGTTGTTGGTACATTTTCTTGGTTGGAGGCCAGCGTTCGACTCCTCTACTACTCTGAGGCCAGCGTTCGACTCCTCTACTACTCTGATCTTTTAGTCTTTTTTTTTTTTTGTTTCTCTATTCTGGTACCGTTTTTTATGTCTATTTTTTTTTTTGAATCAGCCGTTTTTTATGTCTTGTTCACTCAAATGTTTTTTTAAGTCTTTTTTTTTTTGTTTCTCTATTCTGGTACCGTTTTGTATGTCATGTTCACTCAAACTAGTTTCATTTTATATCTTCAAATGTTTTTTAAAAAAAATGATAGGGAACCAAATAAAATTTTCAAAATTTGTCCAAAATGTCACATATCTATTTGTTATTTGTTGGCAATAATAATTAATAATGTGAACCTACGTGCATTAATATGAATACCAAATTAAAACATCTCATTTTACCAAGTCAAATCCGCCACCCCTAGGATTACTTTTTTAAAATCATATAAACACTTTTAACTCCGTAAGTTAATTACTGATGATATAACGACAAAAGCTAAAATTGACCCCCCTAATTATTCTCTGCCTCGATCACCGAAAGTTGGTGACTCGTTGAGCAATAAGTTATGTTTACAAAACATTAATAATTTCACATTATTTCTATCTCTAATAGTGCTACCTTGCATTTTGACGAAATTCATAGCATGTCCGCCCTGTCGAGACATCTTTCTGCAAGAAAATGTATTTTCTCAATTTCTAAATCCTTACTTGCTTATAAATTATGTGATGCACGGATTTTTATGTAATAAATTTTATTTTATGTTACAGTTTTATTTTTATATAATCATTATTTACAGTGTTTTATTTTAATTTTAATTTCAATAATTTAATATAAATTTAATTAATGATATGCATGGTTTAAAATATATATTATAAAATTTTAAAATAAATTTGTCGTTAATAGAATTCGAACCTTGAAATTTAGTAAATTAATTTAATTATATAATATATTTAATCATTAGATCTAACGATTCTAATTTTTTACTAAAAATCTAATGCTCATTATTTTTAGTATACAGATTTCTATTATATCATAGTATACGGATTTCTATTATATTTTTTAGTAATAGAATTTATATAATATAGTATTAATAATTGAAAAGTATGGTGCGATATTTTGAGATTAATTTTATATCAAAAGGTAACGTATTTTAATTCGAAAGAAATATTAATGACTTGAAAATATAATACGATTGATGTTTTTAGGCGTTTATAAATGGTAATATCTTCAACTGAAAGTAATTGTGAAAAAGACAATAGGTGTTTATAAAAGGTAATTTTGAAAAAGGCAATAGGTGTTTATAAAATGTAATATTTTTCAATTGAAAGTAAATGTGAAAAAGGCAATCGACTAATTACCATTAATTATATCATGTTATTATTTATTTTAGGTGTTTTAATAGTATAGATATCGTATATATTTTTCTTTATAATGAAGGATAAATAAGTAAATTCACGAAATACCAAAAAATAGGTACCAAAACTTTTAATGTTTCGGTTTTTATATAATAGTATAGATAACAAACATATCTATTAATATACAAAAAAGAATTATATATTCAATTAATTACTACACAAAGATTTTACCTTGTGTTCTATATAGATTCCTTTAATGACCGGACCTAATTTCACGGAACACCTATGCAAAAGGTATAAAAACATGTATATAAGATGTTATGAATAAAAAAACAATGAAGGTTCATGTTAAACCAAAAGAATTAACACCTATTCGTCATAAAACTATTTGCAACATTTTTTAGGCCATGTTTCTAGTGTAAAAAGTTCGGCCCGTACTTTTATAAAAGTTTACATAAAACTAATAAATTCATGTTTGTAATACTTTTACAAAATATTTAATTCTTTACGGAATAAAGCATCAACAATTCAAATTTTCTATGAAATAATGTGAAAAAGATAATAAAATTAGAATTTTCCACATCATGTGCTATTGTATATGGTGTCCCGTGTTCTTAAAAGTGACAATTAATAGGATTAATAGCAGATTAATCGTTGTTCGGTACCTATTTGAATCGAAATTAATCGGGATTAATTATTGATTAATTGCTATTCTATGGCTTTACTGATTAAATCCGATTTTCATTTTTTACAATACTGATGGTGTCCTTTTTTTCTTTTTAAGCTTTTTTCTTGTTTTATATGTGGGAGGGACTTCTGGGTTATGTCATGAGTCTTTGATTGCTTTTGTATTTTATTAGGGCACTTTGCTCTCATCTATACCATTTAAAGGGGTGTAATCCCCTTTTTACCATTAAGAAGAAAAGGTAGATTATTGTTTAGTATATGCACAAAATTAGATATACCTATGTTTTTAAAAAACGACAATTAATTTTGATTAATCGATATTTGGTATCTCTTCGAATCGTGAGGATTAATCAGTATTAATCATCGATTAAGTCCGATTTCCATTTTTTACAAAATTGGATATACCAAAAATTAATTTTTTTCCCTATCTAGTAATTTTTTTCTATGCATGTGGCTTATCAGTTGTCACGCATAAAGCGGAGCCGTCAAATAAGACGTACGTAAGTATTCAATAAACATACAATTATTTGTGATTGAAGGGTTTACGATCTCAAGATTATAGGTTCAATCTTACTGAAAGGCACGGAAATAAGTGGATTGCTATCCTCGATGGGTACGAGTGTTCTCCGGAAGTCGAGGTGCGTGAAAGCGAAAGATGATCCAGTCACGGAATTATATATAAAAAAAATATTCAAACAAACACCCTTTCACTTTCTTCCTCGTTTCTTGCCTGGTTCCTCCCTCCAAAAAATAGTTAAAAAGCAAAGATCCAAAGCATCTTTCTTATTAGTAATAGCACCAATAATATCATTTCCTAAGCTCAAAGCAGAACAAAAATGGAGAAAATTCAACGCAAGAATTTACTCCCTCTGTCCCAACCATTTTTTTATTTTTCGGAGAGATTGTCTGGCACGCATTTTAAGGTACATATAAAGTATAATTCTATAACTTATTTTTACAATTTTCTTTATTTGTATAAAAATAGAATTCTATTTTTATACAAATTCTATTTTTATACAAAAAAATTGAAAAATAAATTATGAAATCATCAGACACCCTCTCCAAGATGTAAAGAACTGGACGGGAATGTAAAGAACTGGACAGAACTGAGGAAGTAATGTTAATGGAATAAACATGCACATAGCTGAGATTGGTGAAGGCCAATAATCATGTATACAATAATCGGGATGAGCAGCAAATACTTTATGATCATCATTCAATTTAACGTAGCCAAACCCGTACTTTGTACTCGGAATGAAACAATCCTTTCGAGGCTAATACTCTAATTGATTAAAACCAACACAACACAACACAACGTACTCGGTATATCCCGCATGAGCAGGGTCTGAGGGGGTAGGATGTACGCAATCATGCCCCTACACAAAGTTAGAGAGATTGTTTCCGGTTTTTGACCCCGGGCAGGAGTCGAACCCGTGACCTCACGGTTCTCGGATTGGGCACTTACCACTGTGCCAACTCAACCCCGTTAATACTCTAATTGATTACTAAGTTGTAGAACACACAAGCTCCATTAACCCAAAATAGCAACAAACATTTGGCTGAAATACAGAGATAACAGATCCAATATAGTTGGGGTGCAGTATTATAAACTGCTTTAAAAAATGAAGATATGTTATAGTTCCAGTTGCTAAACACAACATTCTACTTGCTAATGCTGCAGTATTATAAACTGCTTCAGAATATGAAATCATGCTACATAAGTTCCCAGTTGCAAAATACAACATTCTACTCCTTATGATGCTTACATCATATTCTTGTCATTGAAGCGATTAAGTAACTTTGACATTCTATATGATTTGCTCAATATTTTTTGTTGAAAACAAAAGTTCTGCAATCTTTCAAATAAAAAAAATTGCTTGTGATTTGTACTAGACTTTATTTTTCCTCCCTGTTCGTATCACACATTTCACTGTTTAGCACTACCAAGTTGTCGCTGAAAGCAGACCTGTATAGCATCTGAAACTTCCGGTTTAATGTGTCTGTGCATCTTTCGCCAACTTTATTGCATCTCTGAAGATGAAAATTAAAAGATAAGACAAATATACTAAATAGGAGCAGAAGAGACTTGAGGATTCAAAAGATGCAATTTATTTGAGTTTTACCTAATTAATACGTCTGGTGGCATAGATACTTCTACTTTAAGTAAAGTCTTGCCTTGCAGAATATGAGATGTTATGCGTTCAACAACCATTTGCTGAGTACAAGAAAGACAACAAAGTTGTCAACAGTGATTCACTACAATCGTTTGCTAGTGTTGGAATACAATAACCTTACAAACTTCAAAAAGACATGGGAGTTGGGGAAGGAGTGGTGAGGCTATTTGGGAGACAGGTGTAAATGACCTACACTCATCCTTCAACTAGGACAAACAAATCTCCATCAGGACTTGAAGTTTACTTAATTGCGGAACTACACAGATGTATCATTCTTTCCATGAGATTCAGTTTGTTAAAGCAGGGTTCAAGAAATTCCTCCAAATGTGGAAGTAGTCACATTTTACTGTAAAAAATTAGTAAGATTTTAATGTGATTACTTTTTAGGATGTAGTAAAAAGACTCTGCTTCTTGGACTAGTAACAATAGGTTTTACGCTCCAGTTCACTGCAGGAAAATGACTGGAAAGGAGATGTGCATCGTTTACTAAAGAAGACCTAGATGAAGGTAAAAACGGTCTTAAGGAACTACTTAAAAGAATCTGCATAGAACAGTTAATTTATCAAAATAGGTACCATTAATTGCATTTTATTCTCCATTTCACCTGTACCAAGTGGAATTACTAGGATGGTTCTCAGATATGTTATGCATTCTAAGAAGTGAGAACCATATAACATCATTCTTTCAAATATTATACTAGATTAAACTAATACGTTAAATAGTAGGAACAGATCATCACCTTTACATAAACAAATTTTGGATCACACATATGATGAGAAAGTTTCCAGAAGATAGAAAGATGTACCTCCGCATATTTTGCTGCTAACAACCCATAGATGATGTCTTCAATATCTTTTTCTTTGGAAGATGCACTACTCTTTAAATGATATGATCCCTTCATATCGTTTTGCTGATCTTTTACATCGAGCATAATGTTGGAGAGCCAAGGCTCTACATAAATATCCGAACTAAGATTAACAAAGTAATAATAAGAAATAACAGGAAAATATATAACTGAAATAATCCTATATACATAGATCTCTTTTTATGACATAATGGCAATCAAATGCTTCACTTCGGCTAGTCAAAGTGCAAATATTATCTCAAAATTCACATTATTGAAAGAAATAAATATCAAAAGTCAACGTAGTACTTGTAGTAATTCAGATTAGTGAAAGATATACTGGTTTACAGAAAAGAGATAAAAATCACCAGCTAAGTTCTACCACAAAAAGGAGATATAAATTACCAGCTAAGTTCTACAATAAAATGGCCACACAAATACTATAACAAACTCTTGAATTCAAGAACAAATCAATTTAGTACATGATAGTCAAAGTAAGAAGAGGTGCATGAGTATAGAAGAGATATAATAACACCCTCTTTGTCAGCATGGAGAAGGTAATCAGCATATTTTAAAATGGGTCACAAGACAACCATAGATCAAGTGACTTCCAGATGAATCTAATACATTATATGCCTCCAGTTTCAGTAATGTAATAAAATAAATAAATAAATAACTTTAAATCTAAGTAAGCCCTATGTTGACCACCTAATAGATTAGCTTGAAAGGCAGTCTTAAATCACATGTCAGAGTTGCTGTTTAGAACTCTCTAAAACAACAAATACCACTTAAAAAAAAGAGAATATAAGATATGAATAATGCTAGAGGTACAAAATTGGGTATAAAAATAGGTACAAAATGCCACGTGTCGTGTTATGATTGGTAATAACTCAATTAATTGTGATGGACCCACGTGCATCAACACCGATCAGTGTTATTAAAGGCAAAAAGCGCAGCGAAGCGCGGGGGTCTCTTATAGCTTAAAGCGCGAAGCGCGAAGCGAAGCGCGGGCTTTTGTAAACGAAGTGCACTATATAAAATAATATATTTATATATATGTAATAAGATACATGTGAACGCTTAGACATGCTAATTAATACTAATAGACTCAAAAGAAAGAACTAGGCTTATGTTTCATATTACTAAAGATATTAATAAGTGGATAAAATCTAAATTTGTCCAACGTCTTCTTCCTCGCCAATATACTCCCACTCTTCGTCGGAATCAAGATCAAGACTCCTATTCTCCACAAATTCAATCTCCTGCTCCTCATTCTCATACTGAACATCCTCATCCTCGATCTCATCAATTAGATGCCTAGAAGATGATCCAGAATTCCTGTTTACCGCTTTTAGAGTGTACATATATATCCTAATGGGCTTTTAAAAAGGGCCCAATAAAGTAAAATAATAGCCCACCTTTTTAAATTATATTTATATTTAGTAAAAATACACTTTTGCACAAAAGCCCGCTTTTTACCGCTTTTCTGCGCTTTGGGCTTCAAAGAAAAGCGCGCTTAAGCGTGGCTTTTGTATTTGCTCTGAGCTTTTTGTAAGCGAAGCCCAATGGGGCAGCTTCGCTGCGCTTCGCGCTTAAGCTGCGCTTAAAGCGCGCTTTTGACAACCATGACACCATAGTTGTTAAGGCGGCGCCTAGGCGTCGTCTAGGCGGCGCCTAGGCGGCTAGGCGGTAAAAAATGGGTAGGCGTCCGACCCGCCTTGGTTTTAGTGGGTAGGCGACGCCTAGGGGCGCCTAGGCGCCTAGGCGGACGCCTAGTTCGCCTAAATCCGTCTAATCTCGTCTTTTTTTTTTCCTTTTTTTTTCTTTTTTCTTTTTTTGGAACCAAGCCCAGCTTATAAGGAGACAAGAAGAACAATAGACTACTACTAAAGTACTAGTTCTCCACTACTTATTTTTTGAAAGAAGTTCCCCACTACTTCTTGTCTCCTTTTTCCTAATGTCTACTGCTTTCTTTCTTTCTTTTTTGTTTTTTGTTCTGTCTAATGTCTCCACTACTTTGTTTTTGGATTGGAAAGTGTCCTAAGCACGATGTTGAAGATAAGTTAAAAGAAATTTGTGTTGACCAGATTTCATAATAACTTAATTTTAACTTGACCAGATTCACACATCACTTTAAATATATATATGTATGTGACAACCATGATATATATATATATATATATATATATATATATATATATATATATATATATATATATATATATATATATATATATGTATATATGTTTGAACAAACTGTACCAAATATAATTGTATATATATATTTTATTATAACATATAAATGTATGTATATATAAAATATACCAAATATGTATAGTTAAACGTATAATCCGCCTAATGTCGTCTAGGCGAGCGCATAATCGCCTAGGCGGTTAGGCGGAACAATGTCGCCTAGCCTCGTCTTTACGCCTTGACAAGTATACCGATACCCTCCAATAAAAACATTCCATTATGCCACATCATTTTGTACCAATTTTTTGTACAAAATTTTGTACCCCTAGCATTACTAATAAGATATATAATATAACCCATGAAGAACTTATAATTTTTGCACAACCCATTTTAATATTATAGAAAAATGCAACTGTATATGCAAATGCCAAAACTCCACTTTTCTGATGTTGGACAAGGAAAAACAGATTAAACTTGTATACCTACGTGAATGAAAACTTCAGCTACTTCAGGATAAGACTCTAGAATTGCACGACGAATATTTTCCACAACCTCATGTGCAGCATTAACACTAGAGAATGGATCAACCTGCAAGGTAATCAAATAACCACTGTATAATTAAGAAAAAAGAGCACATAAATGCATAAATCAAACGTCAAGTTAGGATATGTGAAGAATGAATTATACAACATTAGAACAACCTCGATATTTACATCAAGATGCATTGATGAACCAGCTCTCCTTCCCCTTAAATGATTGCATCCCTGTAGCATTATATCAGACCATAAAGCAAACTGTAAATAACGAACAACCTTCGACTCAAGTTGAGACATAAGTTTCTGCGTCTCAATATAAAACACACCTCACAATCATTAAATATAGTTAAGCATAAGAATTACAAATCATATTGAAAACCCAGTTTAACACCTACCCCCATCTCTGTCCACACTCTTGACCCCATTTAAAGAAAAAAGCATTTGCACAAAAAAACCTCCGAGCATCAAATATGTGAATTACTTATACCTACTCACTTTCCACCCTAAAGCTTGAAATAATACGTGTAAAGTACAACTTCAATCAATCATCAAAGTAACTGGTTGGACTGCATCCATATTTTTTCTTTACAGAATCAGTATTCAGTACAATTAAAATTTTATTCAGCTTCAAAAATAAAACTAATATTAGACCTTAGTTACTAGTTTCAGCAAGGAAAACAAAATTTGTTAGTTTTACATGTTGGTCTACACTCTACACATTACAGAGAACAGCTAAGCCAGCATTTAAAGATGGTGCTTATAGTAGAAATAGTAGAGACATGAGACTTCCTCAGTTTGAATAATAATAGCATCTGGACAACTTTGCACGCATGTTGAGGTACAATAAAAAATAGTTATACTTTAATATCAAATAAAAGTTTAGATTATTATGAACAGAGGTTATATATATATATAGAAAAACATGGGAATAACAGAAATCTGAAAAAGTAATGACATTTTTTCCCTAGTTAGGAGGGGTTAAAATGACTTGCCTTCACTTCCTCGACTTGTTTAATTGTTTGTCTACAGGGATCCAGAAGTTGAGCTGGGACTGCAGAATCCACTAGCTCCAATACACTACAAAACCAGATACAGAGTATAGAGAGCTCGGTTACTTATAAATTATAATCTGTCAAAACCTAATTAGTACATACTACATACTCTTAACTCGACTGTTAAATATACTTTTCTGGCTGTAGGAGTCGTATCAGACAGCTATAATAAACGGTAAAAAGAAACTACCAAACAAATATACCTGGTGTGGCTACTCAAATGCGCCACTACATAATACCTCTGTTTATTTTTAAGTTGAGTGTATAAACTAACTTTCCATACAATGCACAAAGTATAAACGAAGAATATAGAAAGAATCATGTAGTGTTAATTATGCTATCAAGAAATATCAATCTCAGAGACTCACAGAGTCACAGTCAATCAAAAGATTTGGCTTATGATTGCAAGTTTAAGGTATTGGTCTATCATGCTTGCACAGCAATTGACTTGTAGCAACAGCCAAAAGATAGCAATAATTAAAACAAAAAAACCCCAGACAACCAATACCTTGCATAACCAGTTTCAAGTCCAGCTCTAAGGATCATGCCTGAGACAACGAGTCCAGCATGAGGATCCAGGAACTTCACCCCAACAACTGATCCTCCTGATGCAAGTAACTAAGCCCTCATTAGAAAGGACCAATTTCCAACCACAATACACGGGTTATGAATTGAAAAGGCCAAAGGGGAGGAAAATGGTATATAATATCAAATTGTACATAGATAAACACCACAAACACTGAAGACAGCAGAAGTGCTCACATACAGACCCAGATATATGATTTACAACTCCTTTAGATAGTCACTGTGACACTGGTGCACGAAATCAAACAGTCTCAACTAGCAGATGATGGGTATTTCACATCCAAGTATTTTAAATTCTACTCAGATCATCTGCTTTCATTTCCCATGTTCAATTCTATATATACACACTCAATTCATCACAGGTACATCTACATCCATCATACACTCAATACATCCAAACTATCTTATTACATATTCCCATATCTGCTGCTAAATCATTTGTACACTCCAATTTCCAACAACAGCACTCATTTTGTTTCTATAATAAAAGACAATCATACAAGAAAAGATATTTAAGATATTATTCTTCTAACATTTTTTCAGACAGTTGGAGTTATCTTTTAGGAAGAGATCTATACCGCTAACATATCAAATGCATGCCAGGCAATAACTCCGCCAGTTGCCGAAAGCACACTAGAAATTCCAAGTGCTATAGTGATTCAAAATTGCCATGACCTGTAAGAAGATAATAGAAAAATAATTATAAAAGCAATCACACCTGTGCACCAGTTTGACCCTTACACATGCCACTTCTGTAGGCAGTCTGGAGACCTATTGTCAACAGATATTCTGTTTTCTGTAATAATAGTTAAACAAGCTTAAAAAAGATAAAACATTGAGAGCACACCAAACTGTGTCAACACTTAAGAAATTGGTACTTAAGTAGTTAAACAGATTGAAAGGTGTTAAATCATACTATTGGTTACATACACATAGATATCATCAGGATGCAAACTCTTTTATGGCACACAGTAGCATGGTTTACTTCGATCAAGCACTTATAAATATATGATAGAAAAATATAACTATTATTGATATTAATAAATGATATAATTATAGGAATGTAAAGAGTAGTAGAATGTAGGTACAGATCAAAAGCGACCATATGGGTGTTCATTGTCCTTGAACCATTGCTGCTTTATATGACAACAACGCAACGCCACTAAGAACCTGCAAACATTGAAGAGAAACAACATTCACCAGAGGTAGTCCTGGTTTAGAAACAAAAGTTATTGTTTAATAAATAAGAGGCAGTTCCCTTATCCAAAAAAATAGATTGCACGACAAAAAAATTGTATTCTGGAAAATTTTATAGAGATTACACATTCACACACACACATTTATATATATATATATATATATATATATATATATATATATATATCAATGTGATCCTTGTCCTAATTAAGATAATTTTACTACATAACTCAGCTTCCTAATTTTCCTTTACACTATACTGGTAAATAATTGTACATCATAGCGTACGTAGAAAATTTTAAGGATTTATGTCAATCAAAATGTAATTAATATACTTGACAAGGCCCTTGAAGAGTTAAAGGTCTCTGTTGGCTTTTTTTGGTTGGGCACCTAGACCCTAAGTTGCATAACTGTTCAACCACGTCAATTTAAAGAAACTTTTTGAAGCATCATTGTACATGAAATGATATACTTTAAACTTCAAATTATCAACATTTTCTCATACAACAATACATGGAATATATTCTTTAATTAGCAGACAATATCTATGTTTAGGTACCTAAATAGATACACCGGACCACTGACACTGCTTCAACAATCTAATCACTTCCTCTAGAACCCGAACTTAGCTAATTTATACCGGAGCAATAAAATATAAAATGCCAGAGGTACTAATTACTGCTGCCATTTATAAGGCACCATAACAGCACTACTTATGAAGACCATCACTAAACAACTACAATTCCAAACAGATCCTAGTTGACAATTTTCCCATCGGCTATCGGCTATCGGCATTTGTTTTCTCAAAGATGTTAGCAAAATACTACTTCGTTTGATACAATAAATAATACATAAATATATCTACTGACTTTCTGACTGATACAAACCAAAGTTCTTCCATAATATTATACAAGCAAATCCTACTAGCCTTTCTAACAACAATTTCGTACCTAACGCATCTCTACGTAACCTAATTAACCTGAAATCTTGGAACAGATCAAGATAAATGTACATGACTACCGGAGCGACATGATGCCAAACAAAGGGACTAAAAGACATCACTACCTATTATTATCTAAAGCAACTAATATTACATTAAAACAAATTCCAGACAACTTTCCTGCAATAACTTCTTAATAAACATATTTTCAAGCAACCCACTTAACCTAACCAAAACATAATAAATGCCTACATAACTTCAAGTGTGTATGTACATGTTTACTAATTTTATCGAGCTTATTGATTAATTGAACATATATATACACTACACTTGTTATATTAGAAGTATTTAGAACCGATAAAAACTATTATTTATCAAGAGTGTTAAGTTATCGACCTAATATACACTACACTTATAATTAAACCGAGAAAAACTATTATTCGTCGAGATTAATGACTTGTCGACTACGGATATCGACCTTAAATATGCACCACACTTATAATATCAGAACCGATAAAAACAATTATCTACTGAGATTACTGATCTATCACCCACGGATTACAGATTGCAACCTTAAATATACACTACAATTACTACATTATGTTAAAAAAAAGTATAATATATCGATTACCTACAGATATTGACCTTGGATATACACTACACTACTTATATTACTATTCAATATGGAGATTATCAAATTACCGAGACGACCTTGAGCATACACTACACGACATATATAACTATTCAATATCAAGATTATTATATTATCGAGTGGACCTTGAATTATCAAAGTCGACCTAGAATTTCGATATCGAGATTACTAATCTATCTAGAGAAACGGAGAGAAATGATTACCACATCAGAGAGAGAATGAGCAGCATCAGCAATAATCGCAGTACTACCGGAGACATAACCGGTGAGCGATTTTCCAGCAGCTAATCCGATATCGGCGGCGAGTCCTAACCGGAAAATCTTCTCGCCTTCTTCCATCTCTCGCGAATCGTAAAATTAGGGTTTGGAGAGTGAGTGAGGATGTGATTGTGTAATGGAGGTTGAATTATAGATACAAAATGGTGTGTGTATTTGTTTTGGGGTGAATTGTAGGGTTTAAGGAGAGAAGTCGAGCTTAACTTAAAAATTGTTGCTTATGACTTAAATTGCTATTTACCAAGTGAAAAGTGATAATTTTCACTTAAAGTTGGGTGTATCTGTTTGGTTAATTTTATTTAAAGTAAATTTATTTTTAAAAAATTAACTAAAAGAAAGAAATTTATATATTTTAAACATAATATAAAAGTGTAAAATACAAATATATGCAAAGAATATAATACGAGTTAAAGGGTGACTCAAATACATAAAAATTGATATGAGGAAAAAAATAAGTGGAAAAAAAGTACCTCCAAGGTACTTAAATTTTTTGAACTAAAACATACTTTAAGTTGGAAATTTTAAGTGCAGACAAACACCTCATTTTCACTTTAAGTGGAACTAACCTCCACTTTAATGTTACCCAAACGGGCTCGTAATTTTGTTAATTTCATTTTGGAGATTTGAATTTTTAAATTAACGGAGAAAGTATATTTTAAGTTGAATTAAAGTATTTGGGTAATTTTACTTATTAAATGGAGGTTTATTAATTTTGACTTACAGTGAAATTTGACTTAAAAAAATTTAAATTCATAATATTTGATCTTTACAAGAATCGTGAAAAAAAAAACTCGATAAGTCATAAGTCAAAAGTACCTAAATGGAACTTATGACGTAGTTTTTTAACTTAAAGTCGACTTAAAGCCGGGGTTGACAAACACCCCCAAAAACAACTTAAAGCTAGTTTTGGCTTTAAGTTGTTGTTTCCAGACACGCTCTTTGTGTGTCAACTCAAACCCTCGATTTATCTTCAATTATTCGATAAATTTTTATCATTTTAAAAAAAGTAAAATGCACTTTGTGTACGACATCACTTGAAATACCACATTTCTAACAGTACCACGGGCAATACCAAGTAATGGATTTACTTAAATATTGTGTACCTCCGTCTATGTAATGCAAACGGCGTTAGATCGTCAGGGGCATATCAGTCTTTTCCATATCAGTATTTTCGCGGGCTTTTGAGGCATGCCTTATCATTACCCCTCTTTTACATTCTTCACTTTACTCTCTAATTCAATCAATTACAACTCCTAAGCTACCAATTAGGGCTAGATCCTTCATTACTGACTCTGTAATCCGGCAAAGAAGCATAAATCATGAGCTGGGTTGTTCGACCAAGAGAAGACAAAGACATATACTCTCCACACGAATGCCCACAATATACAATATACAGGTAAGCATCAATTCTGATAATTGGGACCACATAGTTAGGGTTTTGTTAATAAAAATGAGGGGTTTGTTAGTAACAATTAGGGTTATTCGTGATTTGCATGGTGATCTTTTAATGTTTTTAAATATAGTAATATATGTGCAATTAGGGTTTTATAATCCTTGTGGTCCCAATTTTATTGTTTATTCCCAACTTGAAATTATGGTTTTATATGTACTATTTTCTTTTAACTTTTGCTTTTTCCGTTTGTTATATGTCAGTGCCTGATTTGTTCACTATAAAATTGCATCATGGTGGGGTAATGTCTGAAAATCCACGACAGTATGTTGGTGGTAATGTCGATTATGTGGACCTCTGTAGTGTGGACATGATGAGTATGTTAGAACTATCTAGTATGTTGAAGGAGGTTGGGGTTGTAGGATCTCAAATGTACTACTATAAATATCCTAAAACTGATTGGATTAGAGGAGTTTGGAACTTGGATAGTGATAGTGATGTTATGGAGATGTGTGAACTGGTGCCACCATCTAGATTAGTCTTAGTTTTTGTTGTTGCAATTGAGTCAATAGTGATGTTGACCCCAGAAGAAACTGTGACTCAAGACTATAACCCATCACAAGATCCAAACCTGGAGTATGTTGAGACTAACAATGATAGAGTGTTTAGGGAAATGGAAGACCTCTATGGTGAGAATGGAGAATTGCATGAGAGTGAGGATGAGGACCATGGTGACAATGAGGATAATGGGGGCTTTGGGGACAATGAGGACAGTGAAGATGAGGACTATGTGGTAGAACAAGATGAATGGAGTGATGATTCATTCCATTCTGACTCTTAAAATGAGGACCGTACAGATGAAGATGTGGCAAACTATAAGACTGAGAGAGCAAAAAAAAAAAGGCAGCTAAGGAGAGTGCCAAAGCTTCAAAACTCTCTACAAAAAATGGAAAGGATGGTGCAAAAGCTGCTGCTAACAAAGGAAAATATAAAGAGGTTGACAAAAATACAAAGAAACAACAAAATCAAATGGAGGCATAAGGAAATGCAGATGGGAGTGTAGAGGGAAATGTGCATTATTCTAGTGACTCTTCACACTATATAGACAGTGAAGAGGAGAGGATGGCTGCCAACTCCACTGATGAAGATGAGATCAATTGGCCAGTGTTTGATGAAAAAACTGAAATGGGCACTACGCCATAGATGGCTTGCAGCAACGTTTTCAAAACGTTGCAGCAAGCCAAAAAAACGTTGCTGTAGAGCCAAAAAAACGAAACGGCAACGCTTTTCCAGCGTTGCATTTTGCACAGCTGCCGTAGGGGTCTCCGGCAACGCTTTTGTTCACTACGGCAACGCTACGACTTTTTTAACCAGAAACTTCTGTGGCAACGTTAAACATAATTTACAACAACACTAAACTAGTGTTGCAGTAGCTATTAACATTTAGCAAAATTGGGACCCACATGTGGGTTCCACATCCCCTCCCATGGATTTTCAAGTGGGTCCCACATAAACAAATTTTGAGCAATTAATGACAACAATATATAATACCTACAACACTTTTATAATAACAATTTAAGAGGAACAATTTGTACATATGCATTTTCCAAAAATTGGAAACCTATTTTATTACACCAATACCAAAATTCATCAATACAAGTTAATGGGCTTCATAACCCTTAACCCCAAAAAAAAAAAATTACAATCCAATACTACAAGAAAACAAATAAAATCCTTCTCATTCCATGTACGCACAAAGCTACCAACTTGTAAAATACCCATCACACCTTCTAAAGCGACAAAACATGCTAGCTTAACATACTAAGCGGAACCACCATGTACCTTTAATATCACCTGTAATCAACAAAAGAAAAGTAAGAATCTTACTAAAACTGAAAACTTGGCTTATTGAATTGATGCAAAATTTAGGACACAAGTTAATTCATGCCAATGCCAAATCAAAATACCTCTTGGTAATGAATTCTTGAGGTTTGTAGAGTTTTTAGGCCATGTTCTACAAACCTCGTTCACAAGAGTAACATGACACAGAAAAAGAGTGACATGACAGGCCGTTTAAATTGCCCACAAGTCATTACCAACCTGCAAGAAACAAGCTGCATATACATTATATTTTTCATTTTTAATGGAACAAGATAAGAGAAATCTAAACTCACTCATGATCGTAGATGCTTCTTAGAAGTGAAATGCCTAAAAAGGAACTAAACTGGTTTTACGATGTATTGCACGCACATCAGAATTTCTTTTAATCGCTTCATCTTCTTTTTCACCTGATGAAAGGTGAGTACATACAAAACATAAAAGATTTTGGTATATAGACATGCTGCCTGATATTTATCCCTGTAAGACAAAAATAGTGTCATCATAATCCTTTACATTTTGCAACAAAGAGATTCAGAGATAGTATTATCTCGGACCTGCATAGTTAGAGATTTGGTTAAGTAGGATAAAAATGGGGGGAAAAAGTGATTTACAATACATTCCAGAAGCTGCTCTTGCAACAGCACGGCTCATGGGTGGTTCTGATTCAGGTATGAAATCTGTGTTTGCCGATCCATCCTTTTCTTACTGTAAAAGATTTGAAAATGGAACTTATGTTAACTAGCTTTATCTATAGTAATGAAAGGAAAGATAGAATTTCGAAATAAGTTAATTAACAGGTGAAACCTATTTCTTTTATATCATCAAATGGACAAACTAATTTTAGAGATAGAACTCGTGCTTCCTGCAGTACTAATTAGCCTATCAATAGCTATCTCCCATAGACTATATCATTAGTCATTTAATTCGAGTTTGTTACCCAGTGATCAAAAAGTCTTCATTTTCCACTCAGAGATAGCACTAATGTGTCTCATTTTCCAAACAATTTTGATTATTCCACCACTCTCGGCCAAAAAGAAAAGATTAATGTGACTCATAATAACATAATAGCCAAGATCACAAAGATAGAAGCTACACTTTCTAGTTCTCATCCTTTGTGATTGTTGAGATTGTTACGAGCTTATGCGAGAAACGCCTCCACAGCTTCTTTTGGAGTCGCACCTTTGCCTTTTGGGTTGGGGCTGCATATGATAGTAAATAATACCATTGTAATTATCAAGTAAATTGTATATCGTCAAGTACAAGAGTATGCTCAAACTTGTGTTGTGACAATTCAAATTCGCACTACTAGAGCACACACGATGAACCAAGCATAATTATGCAACATACAAGTTTTATGTTCATTAAAATTAGTTGGGTAATAAGCAAAAAGTACAGATTATCTGTATGACTAATAAGCAAAAAATAGAATATTACCTGTGAAAAGACCATAAGTAGAAAATAGCTGTGTATGAAAATGATTTATACCAGGGTTTGCTGCTCCTCAGGTGACCAGATCTTCACCTTCCCATTTGCTCGGAACTTTCTGGACAAATAGAGGGAGAGAAACATGAAACTAACAACAAATTAAAGCAGACAAACTTCATATTTGGTGCGTGCAAAACATATTAACACTTAAAATTACAAATACAAACTAAAATTGAGAAAGATACTTAATTATGAAGAAGCCCTATTTCAACTCAATGTAAAATCCTCGAATCAGACCCATTTGAAACCCTAATTGAATCGACCCAATTGAATCGAACTATAGAAACCCCAAATCGTTATGTTTGAGAATGAGCAACCGATGTGTGGTGATGTGTTTGAGAGTGTTTGTTTAGAGAATGAGTGACACGGCAAATAATAGAGTGCGTGTTTCGTTTGATGGTGGAGGCGGCGGGAGAGAAAGGTCACAACAGAAAGAGAGCGGCGGTGAGCGGTGGTAGAGCGTGAGCGGCGATAGAGAGTGAGCGGCGGAGAGACTAGGGTTAAGAGTGAGTGAGTGAATAGAGGCGGAGAGGGAGATGTTGTTTATGTTCTTTCTTACAAGGCGGCAAAATGGCCGCGCTCTAACAAGTCCAATAATTTGGACTGAGCGCCAAAAGCAAAAGCCCAATAATTTGGACACCGCCCCAACTCCACTACTCCAACACATGCAGCGTACAATTTTTTTATTTTTCTGTTTTATTAATTTTTATTTGAAAATTTCTTCAATTTAATTAAATTTATAAGTAATATGTTATTTTTATTTATAAAAATGTTATATTTTAGTTCAATAATGTATACAAATTTTTTATATCAAACTTAACATTATTTCTCAAACTTTATTCATTTTATGGAAAATTAATTTTTTTTTCAAAAAAAAATAATTTGTTACGTTTTTTTAATAATTTGGTCTATTTTCAAATTATAAAAAATGTTCTATTTTATAAAAATTCTAATATTGACTATAATAACAAACTTTGAAAATTTAAATTATTTGTTTTCTAAATTAATTAATTTTAATTCACAATAATTATTTATTTCAATTTTTGTTAAAAAGATTGTGTTTAAATCATATTAACGGCAACACTTCACAAGTGTTGCAACTTGCTACGTTTCTTATAGCTATGGCAACACCATGTTTTGTATACAACAACACAAAATCAAAGCGTTGCTGCAGGCCATCAAGTTTAGAGCTACTGTAACGTTTTTCATTGCAACACCGAAAAAAAGCGTTGCTGCAGGCCATCTATGGCGTAGTGGGGCAACCCAAAGTTTGAATTAGGAATGTTGTTCCCTACATCTAAGGTGTTTAGAGATGTTGTGAAGAAGCAATCTATAATGGACAGAAGAGGAATTATTCAAAAGAGAAATTATGGTTCAAGAGTTAAGTTTGTTTGTCATGGAGGATGTGAGTGGAATATTTATGCAACAAAAATGCATAATTCTGACAGTTTCCAAGTGAGAGTGTACAATCCAAAGCATACATGCAATCAAACATTTGATCAGAAGCAAGTCAACTCAAGATGGATTGCAAACTACTATGAGAATGACATAAGGATGAACCCCACATGGCCCTTGGCTTCTTTCTTAAAGAAGGTTGTGAATGATTGGGGCTGCCATGTCAGCATATATGCAATTGCTAGGGCAAAGAAAATGGCATTGTAGAAAATAAATGGGAACCATGTGGTCCAGTTCTCCAAATTTTGGGACTATGCTAATGCTCTACTAAAAGAATTGCCTGGCAGCACTGTCCTGGTCATGACTGAAGATGCAGATGATGATGATGCTGAAAATGTAGGGAAGAAGAGAGTTAAAAGATTCCACACTTGCTTTGGAGCAATTAAAAAAGGGTTCAGAAATGGTTGCAGGCCATTAATAGGGCTAGATGGGTGCCACTTGAAGGGCCCTTATGGTGGCCAACTATTATCTGCTATTGGAACATATGCTAATGATGGGATGTATCCCTTGGCCTGGGCAGTTGTAGAAGCAGAAAATAGTGAGAGCTGTAATTGGTTTTTAAAGCTAGTAGTTGAGGACTTAAATATCCAGAATGATGGCAGCTGGACCTTCATATCTGACAGACAGAAAGGGTTGATTAATGCTTTGGAAAACATTGTGCCTAATGCAGAACATAGGTTTTGTGTTATGCACTTGTATAGAAACATGTACAAAGAACACAAAGGTATTGGTGTTAGAATGCTCCTGTGGAAGGCAGCTAGGGCAACCACTGAGTATACATTTAAGAAGCACATGGGAGAGCTGCAAAAGGTATCTTCTTTTCTATTACAACTTCCTTTATCTTTATTAGTGCTAGCTTTATCGGCGCTTCATTATTTTATAGTAACATACAATTAATGTTTTAGTTAATATAACTTTATAGTAATAAGCATTTTCATTTCCAGCTTTCAAAAAAATGCCATGATTGGTTAAATGAGAAACCAAGGACTCAATGGACCGAAAGTGCCTTTAGAATGATTCTTAAGTCAGACCAGTTTGTTAACAATCAGTGTGAGGTCTTCAATAGCACAATTGGAAAGTATAGAGACCTCCCTATTCTCTCAATGCTTCAAAGTATCCACATTGATGTCATGAAAAGGATACGAAAAAGAAGGGACATGATGCTTAACAGTTATGCCTTGAACCCTGTTTGCCCTAATGCCATGAGAAGACTAAATAACTAAGTCTGACGGATTGCCCTTGAACCCTTTTTTTTTGCAATTTTCATTTCTTAATATGCCTGACTGATTGTGTTGGTGTAATGTGGTAGGGTTGTTGATCAGATGAAGGGTTGTCATGTAATATGGTCTGGAGGTGCCAAGTATTTGGTTACAATGACTGATGGGGGTTATCAAATGGTCGTGGACTTAGAGGCAAAAAAGTGTGCATGCAGGAAGTGGGAGCTATCAGGTATACCCTGTTACCATGCTTGTGCTTGCATTGCATGGTCCAAGAAAAAGTATGAGGACTACATCCATGCTTACTACTCAAAGGATACCTTCCTTGCCACCTACAACCACATTCTTGAGCCAATTTGTGGTGAAGAAGACTAGGATGCAACAGATTACCCTAAGCCACTACCATCATTCTTGAAGGTGCAAACAAGATGGACCAAAAAATCAAGGAATAAGTTGAATGATACACCTGCCCCTGGTGCAACAAGGTTGAAGAGAGTTAATACCAAAGTGAAGTGCAACTATTGTACTGAAGCTTCTCACAACATTAGGACTTGACCAGCTAGGGTATTTTATTCTTTCCCTTATTCATAACAATATATTGTTTTATGCATGACAAACTCTCTTCATAGGTCTTTTTTGTCCTCTTTATAGGCACATGACAGAGCCAATGGGCTCTACTCGCCATTTTGTTCTCTGGGGAGAAGTGTAATTAGGGTTTATACAATACAGTGTATGTGATTGGAGTGTTTTATGTACATATAACGGAGAAAAGCCCACCAGAACGAAGCCCGCGCAAAGTCTCCTATGGAAAAGACTGATATGCCCCTGACAGTCTAACGCCGTTTGCATTAGATAGATGGCGGTACACGATGTTTAAGTAAATCCAATACTTGGTATTGCACGTGGTGCTTTTAGAAAGGTGGTATTTCAAGTGGTGTCTTCGCCAAACTTCAGGTACACAAAGTTCATTTTAAGGGTTTTATGTTCATGAGGATGACCTCAGATAATTTATCTTAATTTATCAGAGATTAAGAAGATTTCCTATATTAATGTACGAGGGTATAATTATAATTACAGGATTTTCTTAAAAAACTTACAATATTTACAAAAATGTCACAATCTATTTACATTCAAAATCTCTTAACATCAAGTAACTTCCCTGAAAAAATTTGATTAATTTTTAAAAAATACTTCTAACTTTTTTTAAAATCTTAATTTAGTACTACCGGGGTATGCTAAAATTTTAATCGTAGGTCATAATATTTTTTTTTAAAAAAGCAAATATTAGTTAAGTATTACTCAATTTATAAATAACTTTTAAATTGATCAAATATTGTTAGAGCATCTACAACGATGTTGATTAAAATAGTTAGTTAAAATGTTATAAAATAACGATTATGTAAAATTTATTAAATCTGTAAGGTGTTGTATTCCAATGGAACAACTATAATGATTAGATATATTTTAAAAAATAGTATATTATTATTATTTCAAGTTATTCAAAAATATAATATATTGTTTCACATTCTACTATACCTCTAGAGGCGGAATTAACTTTCACCGATATGCGATCCTGATTTAGGGGTTGCATCGCCATCAAATAATCTTATTAAGTTTCGTATCGTCATGTGAAGGCTCATAACTAAGTCCCAAAGGGTCGCATGAGTGAAGGCATTCCTATACACGGTATACTTAAGACAATCTTGTATGCCTAGCACCCACAGGGTCGCATGCAAGGTCCCCATAATGTTCTCTCCATTAACCTCACGATGAGACATCGCCACTCTAGTATCATGATAGCCTCGCATAATCTCTACTAAGTTATGGGCCATGATCAGTTATGGAATTATTTACGCTAGCCCACGAAGGTCCAATGGACCTGAGCCTTAATGGATCTCCAAAACCCTTGCCCATCTAGGTAACTTGTTCTCCAAGAACAACTTGTGGCTTGACTCCCTATAAAAAGGGTAGGTAGGCCTCTTGTTACGATTGATTGATAGTTTACATCAAGAGAGAATAAACAATTTTTCTCTGACAAACTACAAATCAACAAGCAAAATTAGTCACATAAATCACCAATTTCTATGTTGTGTTCTTCGTGTTCTTAACAAAATATATGTATTTTGCTTCATGGTTCCAGCAACCTCCACAATTACTACCAGATTCTCCCTATAACATTTGGTGCTAGAAGGAGGCATATTTTAATTATTCATGTAGTTGGCGCTAGAAGGAGGCATATTTTAATTATTCATGTAGGAAGTATAATTCATAATTCACGGTATTCGAACACAATCAAAATTATTTTGATAGGATGGCAGTGGAGAGTAGGGGAGAGCACAGATCGAATTGGGTTTATGGTAAAAGCGAAACCGAAATTCTTCGGATTTTAAAATCTAAAACCGAAATCGAAAAAGAAACCGATGGTTCGGTTTCGGATTCAAAATTGTCGAATCGGTTATAATCGATTCGGTTTCGGTTTTAAAACCTCTTCAAATAAAAATGATAAAAACGACATATCTTACTCAAAAAAGTACGTACATATGGAATTTAAATGGACTTACCAGTGGGGCTTACAAGTTCAAGTTAATGAACTTGCCAAATACTGATCTTTTACATTTTTTAAAAAAGGAGCTATACTGCTGAAGGCATTTACAAATATGAAGTCAAATCTTGAACTTCATATTTCAATTACTACAAGTGAAAAATCACATTGCATGGTGACAAGATACATCCACACTACTATATAAACTAGTTATATAAACTTAAACTGATCAAATTGTTGTGTACGATGTACACTTTCTTAAGAAAAAGGGAGGTAATACACCTTCCTCTAATTAAATGTATATGTTTATTTATTAATTATAAATAAATAAATAAATAAATAAATAAATTATTTATTTATTTATTTTAATAATCGGTTCAGATTCGGGTTTTTTCGGTTCGGTTTTAACCTAAAACCGAAACCATTGCCGTTAAAATCAGATCGGTTTTTAGATTTCGATTTTGGTTCGGTTTTTAACAGTTTCGGTTCGGTTTTTTACGGTTTCGGTTTTTTTCGGTTCGATTTTTATCGATTTCAATTTCGGTTTGATTCGGTTTTTTGCTCACCCCCAGTGGAGGTGACATCAACAATCATAAAAAGACAACAACGTGTGTCGTACGTGGAAGAAAAAAAGATAAAGATAAAGATAAAGATAAAGTTTGAACAAAGATTGCAACAGAAAGATACTCCCTCTGTCGCTTTAAACTCTTCCCCTTTCCCTCAAAACACAGGTATTAAGGAATATATTAAAGTATGTTAAACAATGATTGAGAGGGAGATTTAAGGGGGAAATCAGATAAAGTTAGGGGAAAAGGGGATAAACTTTCCCCCCTATTTTACATTAGCATTCAAATGAACCAATCACAAAGCTCCATTACTTGTAGATGGATTACAAAAACCTGATTACATCTTCTAAATACATAAGCATTAAAAACAGATTACATTCAAAAAACAGATTACATATAAACAAAAGATCACATAGAAAAAACAGAGCCATCAATGCTTGGCTATTCTCTGCTCAGAAAAATGAGTGTTGGAGGCTTCCCTTTCGATCTCAATCAACCACCAGTAACAGAAGCAGGTAATGAAAGCATGGAAGGATTTATCCACCAGTTTGATTTAAATGAACCACCAGCAACAGAAGCAGGTAATGTGTGTGACAAGTGTGTGTGAATTACAACACTTCGAATAATTTTCATCAAGTCATGAAGGTGTGAATCATGAAAACTCAGAAGAAACCATTATAAGCAACCACAACAACTATTATAAACAAGGTCAACAATTAAAGACTACACAATTTCGGGCTTACACAAATTAAGACTACACGAATTAAGCAATGACAATGTAAGAGTACGAATAAATGCCACAATACAATCAAGTAAACAGTTAAATCCAATTACACAATGATTCTCATATAAACCCAATTCGAATTAACAAATGACAAGGTTGTTGATGCATACACAAATTAAACAACCACAGCAATTAAACAAGCACGACAATTAAACAAGCACATCAATTGAAGACTACACGAATTTAGGCCTTACACAAACTGAGACTACACGAAATAAGCAATCACAAATTAAGACTACACGAATTAAGCAATCACAATTAAGAGTGCGAATAAAGCACAGGAATAAAGAGGTCGCGTAAAAGAGAAAAGAGACTAAACCATTAAGAACACGAACATGCATCATCGGAATCGTCAAATTTAGGTTCATCGTCGTTAGGGGCATCGTCACCGGATTCTGATCATAAATCGCTTGGGGGGGCTTCACCGGAATCCTCATCACCGTCACAGTCGTCCACAACTGCATGCAAATCGGATCCGGACGTTCCATCCACCGTACGGTCTTCAGAACCCTTAGATAGTCCCTGATCCAGTCTAGATCGGAGATATTCTTCACTATAGGTGTGGTCGCCGTCACAATCGACGCCTCAATCGCAATGTTCGGGATTGGAACAACTGTAGGAACCACTAGACTCATCATCGGAATTCGAAAAACCAAAGTGCGCATCCATTAGAACAAAATTTGTGGGTGAATTAAGAGAGCGGGGAGAGAGAGGGTAGAGAGAGCGGCGAGAGAGAATTAGGGTTTGAGAGAAAAATAGGTCGCGTAATAGAGAGAATAGAGAAGAAAGAGTAAACCGAGCACACGTCCAGAGGAAAACAAAAATATCCCACAAAAAACTGAATAAACAAATTAAGGTGGGGTAAAAAATAAAGTAAAATAATTTTTTTGGGAAAAGAGGGATATATTTGTTTAAGTTGGTGGGTTAGTTTTTTAGTATATATTTTCTTTGCTAAAAATAGAAAGGGGAAGAGTTTTTTGAACGTCCCGATAAGGAAAGTGGGAAAAGTTTTAATGGACGGAGGGAGTAGTAAAATAGACCTTAAACAAAAAGGCAGAGGCTACAAGGAAATAAATAATTGAATTTGTTCTGGGACCCGCGAGACAAAGCATGGCAGCAAACAAGCATGGCAAAGAAGTGGCAGCTAGAGCTGGCAATTCGTTTCGTTTCGTGTACTTCGTGTCGTGTACTTTCGTGTTTCGTGTACCAAGAGACAAAACAAAAACTAAACGAAATTAATTCGTGTAGTCAAATTTTAAAACGAACACGAAACAAAATATTTCGTGTAAACACGAAACGAAACGAAAAGTACACGAAATATTTTGTGTACTTTCCGTTTACACGAAAACGAAATAAAACTCGTGTACTTTTCGTGTACTTTCGTGTACTTTTCGTGTACTTTTTGTGTACTTTCCGTGTATTTTCTATTTATTTTGTAAAAAAGTTAAATATGTAATATTTATTTATAATATATATTTATATAATTTAAAATATTTATTTAAATATTTATTTATTTCGTGTATTTTCGTTTCGTGTCGTGTACCCAAGGGTAAACCCAAAACCGACACTAAATTCATCCGTGTAATTTCGTGTTCGTGTACTAAAAAGGTCAACCCAAACCCGTAATTTTCGTGTCGTTTTCGTGTCGTGTTTTCGTGTCGTGTACGAAAATAACGGCTTTAGTGGCATCCCTCGACTTAAAACTTAGATGCCGGAATTGCAACCATCTGGCTCGGTCAAAAATCAAAGATAAAATTTTTATTTTTTAAATTTATTATTTCTGCAATTTTAAATATATTGCATATATATATATGGGTAAAGAGTTTCTACCTGACACGGTAGAAAAATTCTCTACCTGTGCGGCTTCAAATTCATATTTTAAATAGTTTTACGAAAATCCAACCGTATGGATTAAAAGATTACGCAAAAATTAGTGGGTATACAAAATTACATAGAAATTAATTTTATATATGATGCAATTTTCAATCAAAAAATGATGTAAAATCTGAGCCGTTGTATTCATAGTATAAACCATATATACAATACCATGTTAAATTAAATGTATTATTAAAGGATACAATTTATAAAATTTTGCACACCTACTTATTTTTGCATAAAATTTTCATATGTTCGATTAGAATTACAAAAAAAATGATAAATATATGATTTTAAGCCGCACATGTAGAGAATTTTTCTACCGTGTCAGGTAGAAACTCTTTACCCTATATATACATAAGCTTGTGCTCAAATGAGACCCCCCTTATTATGAGAACTGAGAGCTTTCCATTTTATACTATATTACTTAATCTGGACTACACAATCTAATCTAAATATATTAATACCCAGTACCCACCCCCGTCAATTTCCCACCTCCACCACAGCGACCCTCCACCGCCACCGACGCAGGAATCAGTCATCTTCTCAGGCGACCGGCACCACCTCCTCTTCCTTTTCGACGTCTGGGCCCGCAGGGGCACCGTCTTCATTTCTCATACCTCTCTTTATGTTTGTCCTCATCTCTCTTTCTCCATCTCCGACCAATTCTCTCTACCCCCCCCACTCTCTCTCTCTCTCTCTCTCTCTCTCTCTCTCTCTCTCTCTCTCTCTCTCTCCCTCCCTCTCTATCTCTCATTGTAATATCAAACTCTATCATTTTAAAAACTCGACATTGAAACACCCTTCCTCTATGGCTTAAATTTTTTTGACTAGGCTGTATAGGCTAGGGAAATGGTGACGATTACTCAGATCTGATCAATTTGATAGTATTACGAACTTAAATCTATTTTTTTTGTGATTTTGTGCCCAGAATTTTTGTTGATTTGGGTGTAAAATTAGTGATTTGTCTTTGAATTCTGGATTAAAATTTTAGTTTCGTAATTCTGTAGCTATTGGTGGTGACTGTGATCTAAAATATTGGTGATTTGTATTGATTTTTTTGGTAATTTGCTTTGAATTTTCGTTGATTTGGTGGTGGTGGCGACCGGAGATGGTGGTGTTGTGATTCGTCTTATCTCAAATCTGAATTTTTTGATGATTTATGCTCGAATTTTTGATGGTTTGTATTTAATTTTTTGGTGATTTGCTTTGAATTTTCGGTGATTTACTTTGAATTTTTTGTGATTTTTGACCGAAAATTGGTGATTCTGTGGGTGATAGGAGTGGTGGTGATTTGGAGATATGTGGTTTGAGGCTCTATAGGCTAGGGAAATGGTGACGATTACTTAAACAAGTGTTTTAACATCTACACTAATATCTGATGAATTAGTATTCAGGGTTGTCATATATTGTTTAAAGGGAGATTCAAATAATCTTGAATATAATATTGTCATAGATATGGGAATTGAGTCTCCTGCAAAATCTTTCGACCTGTCTGAATGCTGATTGCGTACGACTCGTACAAGCGTTTAATAAATAGTTGTTATTATATTGTTGTTCAGAAAACTGTAGGCTGTAATTCAATCTGATCGAAAGTAGAAGTTCTTAATGTAGTCTATGATGAGGATCAAGTATGGTGCCTATATTGTCCATTTTAAAAAAATAATTTGGCTTTTATCTGGCACATCGGCAAATTTGGGGGTGATTTGCAGGTTTAGAGCAAAAAGGAACAGAGAGCGTGTATTTGTTTCGTTGGTAATGCTGAACAATAAAGAAAGTAGCTATGAATGTGAACAGGCTGTATCTAACTATTTTTGCATAAAAAGGTCGTGTCGCGCGCGTGTTTAGATATCGGGCTCTAATTTTTGGCCCAATATGCAGTTCTCACAATAAGGAGATCTCACTTGAATAGCCCTATATATATATATATATATATATATATATATATATATATATATATATATATATATATCCTACCACACATGCATAGAATTATATTTTTAAATATTTTTCAGGAAAAAAATTTATTATTTAAAATTTGTGTTACTCTATTTTTATGCTTGTAAAATTATTGTGACTTGAAAATATTGTACGAGATATTTATTTTGATGAATTGTGGATATTTTACGATCCCGTACAAGTTGCATATTTTGAAGAAAAAATTTTTATATGCGAGATGCATAATTTTGAAGAAAATTCTTTAAAAAATACACTATTTTGAAAAAAAAAAGTATCACAACATTCTTAAAAGATCATATATATTATTACATGTGGATTTGTAATTTTTTATATATATCGTACGATAGTACATATATGTCAAAATATTATCAAATTTGCGAACTAAAATTGTCAAGTAGGGTAGCCTGGATAATCTATAAATTTCGCAATACTACATGCTTGACACTATGCCATAAATACTCATATACAATGATTTCAGAAAATATTTCATTGAAAGTGTTTCGTTAGATATGAAATTTTGGCTCTTTTGCAACAGAGCTAAATTGGTGTTTCATTAGATATAATTTTTTGTTGCATATTACACACTGTGTTTCACATAATGCAACACTAACAGTTGGTGTTGCATTAGATATTTTTATAATTTTAATAAATGCTAAGTGGCATGTGAGGCCCACTGCTAATGACATGGCTAGCGGGGCCAGTGCTGACGTGGCAGGCATTGGGCTCACTCGTGCTGACGTGGTAGGTGTGGGACCCACCAATGCTGATGTGGCAAGTTGGGGGCCACCAGTGCTGACGTGGTATGGGGGGCCACTAGTGCTAACATGGCAGGTTTGGGCCCCCAGTGCTGACGTGGCATATGTGGGGCCCACCAATACAGACGTGGCTTGTAGTGTTGCATTTAGTTTTATTGTGTTGCATTTGCAATTGAAATGTTGCTTTAACTAATAGTCTTACCAGAATGATGATTCTATTTTTTTAAATTATTTTTTCGTTTCAAACGTAAGGACGTTAAAATCTAACGATTTTAGTGGCGTGATAATTTTTTTAAAAAATACTAGATTTATTTGGTTTGTTTTATAATGGTCGAATCGGTCAAAGTAGACCTTCCTTTAAACTAGTATTGTCCCGAATGATGATTCTATTTTTTTAAAATTATTTTTTCGATGTTCCAAACGTACGAATGTTAAGATCTAACGATTTTAGTAATGTAGTAATTTTTTTAAAAATTCTAGATTTTTTTTTTGATTTTATAACGGTCAAATCGGTCAAAGTAGACCTTCCTTTAAACTAGTATTATCCTGAATGATTTTTCTATTTTTTAAAATTATTTTTTCGACGTTCCAAACGTACGGATGTTAAGATCTAATGATTTTAGAGATGTGATAATTTAAAAAAAACCTAAATTTTTTTGGTTTGATTTTATAATGGTCAAACCGGTCAAAGTAGACTTTTCTTTAAACTAGTCTTGTCCCAAATGATAATTCAATTTTTTGAAAATTATTTTTTCGACGTTCCAAACGTACAAATGTTAAGATCTAACGATTTTAGTGATGTGGTAATTTTTTAAAAAATCCTAGATTTATTTTGTTTGATTTTATAATGGTCAAATTGGTCAAAATAGACCTTCTTTTAAACTAGTCTTGTCTCGAATGATGATTTTATTTTTTTAAATTATTTTTTCGACGTTCCAAGTGTACTGATGTTAAGATCTAACGATATTAGTGATGTGATAATTTTTAAAAAAAATCCTAGATTTATTTGGTTTGATTATATAATGGTCAAATCGGTCAAAGTAGACATTTCTTTAAAGTAGTTGTTATGGAATAAAAACTAGGTTACGATTTGTAATTAATGCAAGGGTGGTTGAGCTTCGAGCTTTAATGGCTGCTTCTGCGTTAGAGACTAAGCGGTCCTCATAGAATGCCTACGTATCTCTGTATTAGAGAATCAAGCCAAGAAAACGTCGTTATGAGAATGAGGGGTCAGGCCCTTTATATAGGTTGAGAAGCCTTAGAATTATTGTAGGATTTGGAGACTTGGTGGACAAGTCTTTGAGGAAGGTTCTAGATCTATTCCTTATAGGAATCAGTTTCCATATCGAATTGGATGCCTTGGTGGCTAAGTCTGAAGGGGATATTATCCTTATCCAACTCTTATTGCTGAGTCGTTTATTTCCCCCAATATTAATTACGAAATTAATATTAAAATAGGGATTCTGACCTTATTAATGGGCCCCACGTTTGGACCATACTGGGTCTAATTAATACCATGTTAAATGTGTCTTTAGGGCTTATTTTCAGCCCATATCATTTGCCCCCCAACTTCTAGGAAAACTGATCAGGTTTTCGTAGAAGTTATATTTGCCTTAATCGAGACTCGGGGTCGTTTTTATCCCTTACCTGGGACTTCTTAATTTTCCTACCCTTATATGGGAATTTTGGTTTACAGTAGTGTTTCACGAGTATCGTCTTGATTGTAAAGTGTGGAGCGACCTACACATTTACGACGATTTGCCTTATTCGAGGCTTTAACTTGTGCTTGCTTTTAGCAATTTCGGCACTTTTATATAGCTTTTATGCATTATTAGCATAAATGATTGCTCAATTTGTCAAGAAAATATTTCTATAATTTTTCTCGTATTTTTCTGTACTTTTCCTAATATTTTAGGAATTTTTATGTACTCACAGGTATTTTTCGTAATTTTTCCTAATAATTTAGGAATTTTTATGTACCAACAGGTATTTTTCGTAATTTTTCCTAATAATTTAGGAATTTTTATGTACCAACAGGTATTTTTCGTAATTTTTCCTAATAATTTAGGAATTTTTATGTACCCACGGGTATTTTAATTAATTATTCCTAATAATTTAGGAATTTTTATTCGGAAATTATTTTTCAAATTCCCAATCATCATTTTTCAGAATTTTTAAAGGATTAACTTTAAAAAGACATCCTGCCAAAAAATGCACCTTGGGCGTGGGTACCCCCGCCAAGGAGACACTTTCCTTAGGCACGCCTAGGAAGTTTGGTCTCCTGGGCGTGGGTGTACCTTCGTCCTTTAAAAATCATCCTGGGCGTGGGTACCCCCGCCAAGGAGACACCTTCCTTAGGCACGCCTAGGAGGTTTGGTCTCCTGGGCGTGGGTATACCCTCATTTAGGAAAAACCAACTTGGGCGTGGGTACCCCCGCCAAGGAGACACCTTCCTTAGGCACGCCTAGGAGGTTTGGTCTCCTGGGCGTGGGTATACCCTTCTTTAGGAAAAACCAAGTTGGGCGTGGGTACCCCCGCCAAGGAGACACCTTCCTTAGGCACGCCTAGGAGGTTTGGTCTCCTGGGCGTGGGTATACCCTTCTTTAAGAAAAATCAAGTTGGGCGTGGGTACCCCCGCCAAGGAGACACCTTCCTTAGGCACGCCTAGGAGGTTTGGTCTCCTAGGCGTGGGTATACCCTTCTTTAAGAAAAATCAAGTTGGGCGTGGGTACCCCCGCCAAGGAGACACCTTCCTTAGGCACGCCTAGGAGGTTTGGTCTCCTGGGCGTGGGTATACCCTTCTTTAAGAAAAATCAAGTTGGGCGTGGGTACCCCTGCCAAGGAGACACCTTCCTTAGGCACGCCTAGGAGGTTTGGTTTCCTGGGCGTGGCCCCTTTAATTGGGCCTCCTGCCTTTAAATTCTGATGGGCTTTTATCCTATTTTCAAAAAATGTCATAGAACATTCTAGAATTAATTCAAAATTTGAATTTCATGGGCTTCCCGCCTATTCAAAGGCCCAGTCACCTGTTGACAGCCCATTTACTTGCTATAACCGGTTGAGTGACCAACCATGAACTCTATAAAAGAGTGGTGTGCGTCCCTCATTTCACATCTCACTATTCAGCAAAAATTATCTCTCACTATCCCACAAATACTTTCCAAAAAGCTCTGCTAGGGTTCTATCGCGAGGCGATTTCCGGTATCTTTCCTCCGCCCTATTCTCCAGTTTCCGTTTGAAGATCGTTGAATCTTCATCTTCCCCAACTTCTTTTTTCTACATTTCTGGGTTCAAGCCTTCAAGGGAAGCATTTCAATGGAGGATTCCAGCTCTTCAGGCCAGTCTCAACTCGCTAATACCTCTACCACTGCTCCACGGCTTTCAAGGGGTAAGAACCCTAAAACATCTCTTTTCCATGCCAGTGTTTTTTCCCTTAGAGATCTTTTAAACGAGTTTGGTCAAGCTTTTCCCAATATGCTTCATTTAGATGCTTATGAGTATAAATCAAAATACAAACAGCATAAGGTAGATATTTTAGCCCAACTTTTTCGTATTAATGGGCCTTATAGGGCCGTTGTTCCGGCCTCAAATGAAAGGGCTTGTCACCCAAAGCCTGGGGCAATTAGGATTTACAAAGAGACTTTTTATGCTGGTTTCCGCCTTCCACCTCCTCCTTTTGTTTGCCGTCTTTTGGTTGAAGCCAGGGTTTGTCCAACCCAACTTATGCCAAATGCATGGCGTTTTATCTATTGTTTCATGGTCCAATGTAAGAAACATGGGCTTGAGCCCAGTATTTCTGTTTTTCGATATTTATTCAAATTTGTCAATTCTTCTGACAATTCGGGCTGGGTCAAAATCCAACATCGTTCTTTAGCCCGTTCTTGTTTTGTTTCGGATTCCGCTCCTGATTCCCTTCCTAATTGGAAGAGGGAGTGGTTGTAATAACCCGGATTTTCAGAAATTGATTTTATTATTATTTTAAGAATATTAATGTTTTTCCTAAAATGAGGAGGAATTTTTTTTTATTTTTATTGTTCATTATTCTAGTTCAAGGAATTTCAAAAGCGAATTATTTAATTATTTTCTGGTTCAGTGTAACTATGAACTGTATTATGTGATTATTGTTGGAAGGTGGAATGTATGTGAAGTTGTGTTTATGTGATGATTTGTAAGCATTGTAGGTCGGTGTATTTTTATTTAAATTTTTGAGGATTTAAATATGATTAAATCCTTTATTATTGGTCTTCTAAAAGTTTTATAAAATCATCGGGATTACTAGAAATCCTGAAATCTTTTGCATTATTAACTTTATTAATTTATTTGAGTTTTAAAAATATTAGATGGATTTATTGTGATTTTTAAGAATTTTAAAATGATTTTTACGAATTATTCTTCATTTTAAGGATCAAAACTTTGAAAATTCATATTTAATTCATTTTTGATCCGAAAAATATTTTAAAAATATGTGTGTGCTCATAATGTTGTACTCTACATTTCAAAAATGAAAAGTTTAATTTTTCAAAATTTTTATTTAAATTCGATATATAAAAGTTGTTTATTAGTTTTAAAAGTGAATGAATGGTATTTTAATTGGGCCGGAATAAACTGTTAGCAGTGGTATATTAGTATTGGGCTATGCCCAATATAGAAAAACAGCAGCCGAGAGATAGATATCGGGGAGAGAGAAAGGAAGAAAAGGGGGAGAAAGAAAATTAGGGATTTAGAAAGAAAAGAGAGAAAGGAAGAAGGAAACACTTGAATCCATACTTGAAAATTCTTGGTAATCAAAGATTAGTCATATATACATAGTGGGTGAAGCTTGGATTGAAGGTCTACTTGAGTTTTTGGAGCTTTGGAAAGTAAGAAGATTAAGGAAGAAGATGAATAATAGTTTTGGGGGAAAAGTAGAAGCTTTGTGTGATTGAAGCTTGGTTGTTGGTTTTAAGCTTGGAAAAGGTATTATTCTTGTTTTCTTGAAGTTATTTATGCTTGATTATGTTTAATTAGATAATTAGGGATTATGTAAAATTTGGGTTCTTGAATTTTAGTTTTAATTTGTGGAATTGATAGTTGATTATGTGTAAAGTCTAGTAGGCAATTCGTCCAGAAAATCAGGGCCTGACCTGTTTTTGTAAGAGGAATTCGAACAGGTTATGCTCTGTTCTGGGCAGTGATCATTTAATGAAAGTTGTTCTATTTGGAGTCTATTTTGTGTTGGAGAAAACGGTGCATCGTTTGGGTTAACGATCTAGGAGAAAATGATGTTTTAGTAAAACCTGCGCATAATAGAGTAACCTCTCGGGATTTTGCACTTTGGAACTATGTTTCACCTAGTTAAACTTTGTGTTGGAGGTCCATCTATCAAGTCCATATATAAGGATGAAGGCCCATCACTGTAGAAGCCCAAGATAAGTATGGTCCAATCATCTTCAACGGTCATCTGACCATGTCTCTCCAGTAGTGGGATAATAATGATACACATTCCCCACTTTTGTGCAACGGTCAGACACTTCATTTCACCTTTTCCACCTCCCAATGATTCACAACCACACTATAAATAAGAGAGGAAGCTATTCAAGGAGGGGGAAGAAGCCAAGTATTCTAAAAAACACAATCTCTTTACGTTTACCTATTTTCTATCTAAAGAACCGGAATACTTATTCTTACGCCGGAGGTGAATCGGGGGTTAACACCCTCGCATTCTTCTTCTTTTGCAGGTCCAAACAAAGGATCCACCTGGCAGAAATCTGGTTCCAACATTTGGCGCCGTCTGTGGGAATGTAGAGATACTTTTGTGTTGAAAATCAAAGCCTGCCAACAGCTATGGCTAATGAAGAAAAATATGGAAAGTGATTTGGCCGAAGCGAAGGAATTTGGCCGAAACGAAGGAATTTTGTCCAAGCGAAAGAATTTGGCCGAAGCGAAGGAATTTGGCCGAATGAAGGAATTTGGCCGAAGCAAAGTGATTTGGCCGAAGCAAAGGGATTTGGCCGAAGCAAAGTGATTTGGCCGAAGCGAAGGAATTTGGCCGAAACGAAGGGATTTGGCCGAAGCGAAGGAATTTGGCCGAAACGAAGGAATTTTGTCCAAGCGAAGGAATTTGGCCGAACGAAGGAATTTTGTCCAAGCGAAGGAATTTGGCCGAAGCGAAGGAATTTGGCCGAAGCGAAGGAATTTGGCCGAAACGAAGGGATTTGGCCGAAGCGAAGGAATTTGGCCGAACGAAGGAATTTTGTCCAAGCGAAGGAATTTGGCCGAAGCGAAGGAATTTGGCCGAAGCGAAGGAATTTGGCCGAAGCGAAGGAATTTGGCCGAAACGAAGGGATTTGGCCGAAGCGAAGGAATTTGGCCGAAACGAAGGAATTTTGTCCAAGCGAAGGAATTTGGCCGAAGCGAAGGAATTTGGCCGAATGAAGGAATTTGGCCGAAGCAAAGTGATTTGGCCGAAGCAAAGGGATTTGGCCGAAGCAAAGTGATTTGGCCGAAGCGAAGGAATTTGGCCAAAACGAAGGAATTTGGCCGAAGCGAAGGAATTTGGCCGAAACGAAGGGATTTGGCCGAAGCGAAGGAATTTGGCCGAAACGAAGGAATTTTGTCCAAGCGAAGGAATTTGGCCGAACGAAGGAATTTGGCCGAAGCGAAGGAATTTGGCCGAAGCGAAGGAATTTGGCCGAAGCAAAGTGATTTGGCCGAAGCAAAGTGATTTGGCCGAAGCGAAGGAATTTGGCCGAAACGAAGGAATTTGGCCGAAACGAAGGAATTTGACCGAAGCGAAGGAATTTCGCCGAAACGAAGGAGTTTGGCCGAACGAAGGAATTTGGCCGAAACGAAGGAATTTGGCCCAAGCGAAGGAATTTGGCCGAACGAAGGAATTTGGCCGAAGCGAAGGAATTTGGCCGAAATGAAGGAATTTGGCCGAAGCGAAGGAATTTGGCCGAAGCAAAGGAATTTGGCCGAAACGAAGGAATTTGGCTCCGAATTACACCCCCGAAAAGCTAGGACGAGAACTACTGCCACGTCCGACTTCAAAGATAAGGAGTATGAAGCATCCAAAGGGGAGAAAAGAAAGAGTCTCCTAGCGAATCAAGCTAGCTGGGGACATACGAGCTTCGGCGACCCTACCGGTAAGCGTACTGAACGCCCCCAATTTCATATTTAAATGTGTTTTCAGTTCGCCCAAAGAACAATTAAATGTTCACGATCTAGTACGAGGCTTAAACAGACCCATATTAGGGGCCGATCGAACAAAATATGTGTCCTTTTTAAGCATTTAGCATTCAAGGCACTCATAATTTAAAATAGGTGAACCACTTAGATTAATTCATCCCTTAAATACTGGGGGAAATATGCTAGGTATCAAATACCAAAGACGCATAATCAAGCTAGGCTACGGCCGAAGACGCATAATCATGCTAGGCTACGGTCGAAGACGCATAATCATGCTAGGCTACGGCCGAAGACGCATAATCATGCTAGGCTACGGCCGAAGACGCATAATCATGCTAGGCTACGGCCGAAGACGCATAATCATGCTTGGCTACGGCCGAAGACGCATAATCATGCTAGGCTACGGCCGAAGATGCATAAAATTAAAATTAACATGCTAGGCTACGGCCGAAGATGCATAATCATGCTAGGCTACGGCCGAAGACGCATAATCATGCTAGGCTACGGCCGAAGATGCATAAAATTAAAATTAACATGCTAGGCTACGGCCGAAGACGCATAATCATGCTAGGCTACGGCCGAAGACGCATAATCATGCTAGGCTACGGCCGAAGATGCATAAAATTAAAATTAACATGCTAGGCTACGGCCGAAGATGCATAATCATGCTAGGCTACGGCCGAAGACGCATAATCATGCTAGGCTACGGCCGAAGATGCATAAAATTAAAATTAACATGCTAGGCTACGGCCGAAGATGCATAATCATGCTAGGCTACGGCCGAAGACGCATAATCATGCTAGGCTACGGCCGAAGATGCATAAAATTAAAATTAACATGCTAGGCTACGGCCGAAGACGCATAATCATGCTAGGCTACGGCCGAAGATGCATAAAATTAAAATTAACATGCTAGGCTACGGCCGAAGACGCATAATCATGCTAGGTTACGGCCGAAGACGCATAATCATGATAGGCTACGGCCGAAGATGCATAAAATTAAAATTAACATGCTAGGCTACGGCCGAAGATGCATAATCATGCTAGGCTACGGCCGAAGACGCATAATCATGATAGGCTACGGCCGAAGATGCATAAAATTAAAATTAACATGCTAGGCTACGGCCGAAGACGCATAATCATGCTAGGTTACGGCCGAAGACGCATAATCATGCTAGGCTACGGCCGAAGATGCATAAAATTAAAATTAACATGCTAGGCTATGGTCGAAGACGCATAATCATGCTAGGCTACGGCCGAAAATGCATAATCATGCTAGGCTACGGCCGAAGATGCATAAAATTAAAATTAACATGCTAGGCTACGGCCGAAGACGCATAATCATGCTAGGCTACGGCCGAAGACGCATACTCATGCTAGGCTACGGCCGAAGATGCATAAAATTAAGAAGAACGATGCATAGGCAAGCTGAAGCCGAAGATGCATTACTATACAGAAATTATGCTAATGGAGCCTCCCGAAGATGGACCAAAAAAGGTGGCCTTCATTCTAGCAAAGCCCGATTGAAGCCCGGGGACATGTTGGAGGTCCATCTATCAAGTCCATATATAAGGATGAAGGCCCATCATTGTAGAAGCCCAAGATAAGTATGGTCCAATCATCTTCAACGGTCATCTGACCATGTCTCTCCAGTAGTGGGATAATAATGATACACATTCCCCACTTTTGTGCAACGGTCAGACACTTCATTTCACCTTTTCCACCTCCCAATGATTCACAACCACACTATAAATAAGAGAGGAAGCTATTCAAGGAGGGGGAAGAAGCCAAGTATTCTAAAAAACATAATCTCTTTACGTTTACCTATTTTCTATCTAAAGAACCGGAATACTTATTCTTACGCCGGAGGTGAATCGGGGGTTAACACCCTCGCATTCTTCTTCTTTTGCAGGTCCAAACAAAGGATCCACCTGGCAGAAATCTGGTTCCAACACTTTGTAAATTGGATTGAAACTTTTATTGAGGATAAATGAAGGAGCTATAAATATTTCAGAAAAAGATTTGAGTAAAAATATTGATTTTCCAATTTATTAAAAATGTTTGAGTATAGTGTGCGCAGTGGTGGCAGATTTGTGCCATGTTTTGAAAGGTTGTTTTGAGTAAGTTAAAGACCTTATTTGAAGGGGGTTTATAAATGAAAGTTGTTAGTTGTGATCTTATTTAGTTGGATACCAAGTTTAGTATACAATGGATTGATAGTAAATGTTTTAGTGTAGAATTACTAAGGTGTTATAGTTTAAAATGAAAGATGAATTGTGGTTGGAGATTGTGTTGGATATTGATTGATGTTGTTGATTGTTGTAATTATCGTAATTATTTTGTGGTGTCGTTAATATCCAGGTTTAATGACTATTAGTGGTTTAAAGTATGTTGGTATTATGTGTGGAGTTTATACGACTTGACTAAATGGTAAATGCTTATGTGCTAAATGGGGTATCAAGCGAGTCGTAGTATTTGATGGCTTTACTAATTATATATATTATATGTTATTTATCAAAGGTTAATTGTTAGATTCATTTTAATATGTGTTTAACTGCGAGGAGTTGAAATGAGATCTCGAGTCTTAAATGTCAATATTTAAGTACTTGTGTAATTCTCTTCGACTAGTTCCTCGGGCTTACGAATATCAATGATTAACTATCACGAGTATAATTAATATACTTAAGTGATGTGATCATTGATATAGCGTAAGTAATAGTTAGTGCTAGGGGTTGTTCCCTAGGGCTTACGAACATCAATGATCGATTGTCACGTGCATCATTAAAATGCATGAGAAATACGATCATTGGTGTATCGTAAGTAGTAGTGTAATGTAAGTCATTATGTGCTAGGTGCCGCATGTCTGGGCGGGTACTTTTCTTATTTGTTTACTTTTATGTTGCTGCAAGTTGAGGCAGCTTTATTTTTGGCAAAAACAGGGTTGAATTGTATTTGAGGGGCTGTGCCCATAGTCCGATAAACGAATACTTCATGCCGAAATTTTCTAAAAATCCCCTGCGCTTAAATTTAATTAACTTATTTAATTTCAAGGATTTGAAGGCATGATTTGGCTGTTAGCTGTTTATGTGAATATGTGTTAAGTAAATTATCTCGAGGATTAATTGTGTTTTGATGATATATTAAATTGGTTTAAGTATACTAAATGGATATAAGCGTGTTATGTGCATTAAGTGGTATTAGAGTAGTCAACTATAGAAAGGACACCTATAGTTTGACTTTATGTGACTTAGTGGTATTTCCGAGTGGTGTCTACTCGAGATACGAGGTGGGACTGACACGTAATCGTAACAATTACAGTACCATTAGGACGTGATCAAGTGGAGCAACGTGTATCAAAAAGGAAGGATCGAGACGTCATGTAAAGTTCATCGAACTGCTTGGGCAAGACGCCAAGGATTTATTCGCGGTGTTCCGTTTGGTGCTAAGGACCAGAGGCAAGTTTATTTATACATACTCTATCGTTCAGAGTATATTTATTTTGAAATATATGAAATGTGTGGAATAAGACTTCAATCCATATTTGCAAGATTTCTTCTATCTTTATCTTGATAAATTATTACCTTTAAGTAAAATGGTTTGACTGAAAGTATATGTGATATGGAGAGAGTGATATACTATAAGGGGTAAAGTGATATGGGAAGGAATGGTATCAGTTGTTATTTATGGTTATTTTTATGATATTATGGTATCAGTTGTTATCTAAAGTTATTTTATAATATTACAATTATGTGTAAATTGGGGATATTTGAGTTATAAACTGTTTCAGACGTTATTAATAAATATTTTGTTATATAAGGGGACAAGGGCTGATATTTACAGATTTTCCGAAAAGGGATTTACATGTAAAGTATTTTAGTTGGTGTACTTTAAAAGTATTGATATATGAATGGAAAATGGAAGGGGTTGTCTTGTAATGTATACTTTCGAAAACCCGGACAAAGTTTTTAGAAAACATTTCGCAATAATTAACCTAATGGCAACATCACTAATAAACTAGTGTTTATTTAATTAGGAGATACCTCTGAAAGCATCTACTGATTAAATAAACCTTATTCGTCTAATTAAATTTATTTAATTAGATGCATATTATTTTTAAAACGTTTCTTACAATCGCTTTGTTCCGGAATAATAATAAAGATATTTCGATGGTTATAAATGAGCCATTTTCTGTTAAAAATATCTAGAATGATATTGATAAATGTTATTTTAATGGTTATTTAATTCAATGAATATTAATTATAATATTCATTTCAAAAGGGATTATTGAATAGATCTTCTATTTGTTCTAAGGGTGATTGAATATTGCTAAAGGTTGTTTAAGGAATTTCGTAATGAAATGAATGTATGTCTTGAATTGATACACTGATGATATACCTTTATAAACGTTCTCCAATGGAAATGTGAAATGGAAATGTGAAATGTGAATGGAAATGATATACGGGAATGGAAATGTGAAATGGTGTTGATAAATGGAATAATGATTTAATAAAAAGGGGGATTAGCAACAAACTTGCGTAAGAGGCTGTGTCAGGGCTGTGTGCGACATAGTCTAGCATTCATTATATGATTCGGCACGAAGATGCCAAGGGAGGATGTTAGCAGGTGGCCTTCCTCCAGGGATGATGTTAGCAGGTGGCCTTCATTCCTTCTACCGGTAGTAAAAAGGGACGGGTACGGAGGACGACTGATCATCGTGCCTCACGTATTCGGCAACAGTGAAAACCCCCAAAATTTTTTTAATAAAGAATCGACGATAAAGTCAGATTGGTATACTGAAAAGGGAAAAATGAAATGAAACGATGGAATTATTGTTATAGATGAAGAGAAACTGATTTTATATTAATTTATATAAATGTTTCAAGAAGTATATTAAGTATCAGTTGAATGTTGGAAACCCATGCACATGATGGAATATTTTGTTAAACTCTAGTAATAACTTGCTGAGCAATTCTTTCGCTCATACTTGCTTGTTTTCAAATATTAACTTTTCAGTGGAAGGTAGCCGGACGAGGTTATCTGCATGGCTTAGATGAAGCGGGCAGCGTGCCCTTATGAAGACGATATGATCTAGAAAGTTTATAGCTGGAGTAAATTATGTGTAAGTATATTGATGTGTAATATATATGTTAATTTGCGCAAAGTAATACTAGTTGCTGGTGTACTTCTCAACGAAGTTATACTAGTAGTAAGGAGTTGATTCTTGTTTCTAGCCCTATAACCTAAAAGATGCTTGGTGGTTGGGGTCTCAATTGTTGTAACTCAATTATTAATGAGTATAGATGGTTTAATGTGGTTAAACAGGTGATTTGTTGTTAAGGATTTCCGCGTGACAACCCAATCCCTGACCCCGGATTTGGGGGCGTTACAGAATGGTATCAGAGCTGAGGTTATAGTAAACTAGAAACGAGAGTGAGTAGGAGTGTGTATAGTTATGTGAGAACGTCAGAGCTCATGTAGAGTTCATGTTGGACTACCGGGTGGAGTGCCAATGATTAAGTTAAGATTTGAATGCTATATTGAAGGATATGTTGAGATAGAACTCCCTGCGATCATTAATGTCGATGATTGAATCCTTAGTGACTATTACGAGTCGACGATGACGTAAGTTATCAAGCACCTTAGGGTGTGCATGGAAAAGAACAGCTCCGGGATCGAACGATTATCTGTCAGAGGAGCCGACATAAAAGGCATCCGTGTAGACCTTGGCAATACCCCCATTGGTGAATCTTTTTGATTACCTTCCCAATCTATGAATTATTTGACATCTCTCTAAGAGAGAATTGTGATAAAGGATATATTTCCTCTTCGAAGTTATTTTTACTTGTGTTAAGTCATATTTGGTTTCAATTGTGCCAAGGGCTTTCATTATACTTACCTTCAGGTTTTCGAAGCCCTATCAAATGATATTATTTCAAACTTACACTTTTCTTCAATAGTGGATAATTCAATGGTGATATAGCACCTCTTGCTTGTTGAATACCAGTATCTTTCTGGTTATCCTTTTCTTTGGAAATCGCGCCATGGAAATTTTTCGATTTTAATCCAAGGTGTCCCTTTGAGAATTAATTGTCAAAAGATGATTATTATTGACTTTACTTTGAATTTCTTTCATACTTCTCAACTTCCACTGAGACGAACAACCCTATACATATAGGGGCCACAAGGACTATCTGTCTGTGTGATAGAAGTCTGAAGGGACGCCATCACTTGTGAGTTGTGAAATACAAGAAGGCTAATTACCTTTAGTAATGTCTCAATTGAGACATGCAACGTTAGTTCTTATGATCATATTGATCTCTCAGTAAATTCTGTCATCTTAAATAAGGTTTATTTCAAAACTCATAATCCTATAGTCACCAGTGGGTGACATTTGTCTTGATATGACAGCTATCTTTTCAAAGCTTCATGATTCTTGTTATCTCTAAAGAATTTCAAGGGGATGCCAGCCAGGTCGGTCAACTCGAAATTCGCTGATAGAAATTAGATTCGAGCGGAATCGCCAAGAGCATGAGCGAATCGCAAAACGAATAGAATATCAGCGGCGTATTGATAGAATTAGTTCGTTCTCTCTCATGGATGTTATGATTAATGGAATGGGTGCAATCTCTCTCTCAAGAGTGTTATGTTAATGGAATCAGTGAACTCTCTCTCAAGGATAGGATGATAATGGCAAGTTGGTCGAGACATATATGTGAAAGGAATAGTGATGTGTCAAATAGATGTCCTATGGTTGGATTTAGGTTTCAGAGAAGTTGTTTATGAATGGACACTATCTCCGGTTTGGCAGAATAAGTGTTGATGATGAAAGAGTTAAGGAATCCCAGTAGTGGCCTTAGTTGATTCCGTGGACGGAATCCTTTTAAGGAGGGTAGACTGTAATAACCCGGATTTTCAGAAATTGATTTTATTATTATTTTAAGAATATTAATGTTTTTCCTAAAATGAGGAGGAATTTTTTTTTATTTTTATTGTTCATTATTCTAGTTCAAGGAATTTCAAAAGCGAATTATTTAATTATTTTCTGGTTCAGTGTAACTATGAACTGTATTATGTGATTATTGTTGGAAGGTGGAATGTATGTGAAGTTGTGTTTATGTGATGATTTGTAAGCATTGTAGGTCGGTGTATTTTTATTTAAATTTTTGAGGATTTAAATATGATTAAATCCTTTATTATTGGTCTTCTAAAAGTTTTATAAAATCATCGGGATTACTAGAAATCCTGAAATCTTTTGCATTATTAACTTTATTAATTTATTTGAGTTTTAAAAATATTAGATGGATTTATTGTGATTTTTAAGAATTTTAAAATGATTTTTACGAATTATTCTTCATTTTAAGGATCAAAACTTTGAAAATTCATATTTAATTCATTTTTGATCCGAAAAATATTTTAAAAATATGTGTGTGCTCATAATGTTGTACTCTACATTTCAAAAATGAAAAGTTTAATTTTTCAAAATTTTTATTTAAATTCGATATATAAAAGTTGTTTATTAGTTTTAAAAGTGAATGAATGGTATTTTAATTGGGCCGGAATAAACTGTTAGCAGTGGTATATTAGTATTGGGCTATGCCCAATATAGAAAAACAGCAGCCGAGAGATAGATATCGGGGAGAGAGAAAGGAAGAAAAGGGGGAGAAAGAAAATTAGGGATTTAGAAAGAAAAGAGAGAAAGGAAGAAGGAAACACTTGAATCCATACTTGAAAATTCTTGGTAATCAAAGATTAGTCATATATACATAGTGGGTGAAGCTTGGATTGAAGGTCTACTTGAGTTTTTGGAGCTTTGGAAAGTAAGAAGATTAAGGAAGAAGATGAATAGTAGTTTTGGGGGAAAAGTAGAAGCTTTGTGTGATTGAAGCTTGGTTGTTGGTTTTAAGCTTGGAAAAGGTATTATTCTTGTTTTCTTGAAGTTATTTATGCTTGATTATGTTTAATTAGATAATTAGGGATTATGTAAAATTTGGGTTCTTGAATTTTAGTTTTAATTTGTGGAATTGATAGTTGATTATGTGTAGAGTCTAGTAGGCAATTCGTCCAGAAAATCAGGGCCTGACCTGTTTTTGCAAGAGGAATTCGAACAGGTTATTCTCTGTTCTGGGCAGTGATCATTTAATGAAAGTTGTTCTATTTGGAGTCTATTTTGTGTAGGAGAAAACGGTGCATCGTTTGGGTTAACGATCTAGGAGAAAATGATGTTTTAGTAAAACCTGCGCATAATAGAGTAACCTCTCGGGATTTTGCACTTTTGAACTATGTTTCACCTAGTTAAACTTTGTAAATTGGATTGAAACTTTTATTGAGGATAAATGAAGGAGCTATAAATATTTCAGAAAAAGATTTGAGTAAAAATATTGATTTTCCAATTTATTAAAAATGTTTGAGTATAGTGTGCGCAGTGGTGGCAGATTTGTGCCCTGTTTTGAAAGGTTGTTTTGAGTAAGTTAAAGACCTTATTTGAAGGGGGTTTATAAATGAAAGTTGTTAGTTGTGATCTTATTTAGTTGGATACCAAGTTTAGTATACAATGGATTGATAGTAAATGTTTTAGTGTAGAATTACTAAGGTGTTATAGTTTAAAATGAAAGATGAATTGTGGTTGGAGATTGTGTTGGATATTGATTGATGTTGTTGATTGTTGTAATTATCGTAATTATTTTGTGGTGTCGTTAATATCCAGGTTTAATGACTATTAGTGGTTTAAAGTATGTTGGTATTATGTGTGGAGTTTATACGACTTGACTAAATGGTAAATGCTTATGTGCTAAATGGGGTATCAAGCGAGTCGTAGTATTTGATGGCTTTACTAATTATATATATTATATGTTATTTATCAAAGGTTAATTGTTAGATTCATTTTAATATGTGTTTAACTGCGAGGAGTTGAAATGAGATTCGAGTCTTAAATGTCAATATTTAAGTACTTGTGTAATTCTCTTCGACTAGTTCCTCGGGCTTACGAATATCAATGATTAACTATCACGAGTATAATTAATATACTTAAGTGATGTGATCATTGATATAGCGTAAGTAATAGTTAGTGCTAGGGGTTGTTCCCTAGGGCTTACGAACATCAATGATCGATTGTCACGTGTATCATTAAAATGCATGAGAAATACGATCATTGGTGTAGCGTAAGTAGTAGTGTAATGTAAGTCATTATGTGCTAGGTGCCGCATGTCTGGGCGGGTACTTTTCTTATTTGTTTACTTTTATGTTGCTGCAAGTTGAGGCAGCTTTATTTTTGGCAAAAACAGGGTTGAATTGTATTTGAGGGGCTGTGCCCATAGTCCGATAAACGAATACTTCATGCCGAAATTTTCTAAAAATCCCCTGCGCTTAAATTTAATTAACTTATTTAATTTCAAGGATTTGAAGGAATGATTTGGCTGTTAGCTGTTTATGTGAATATGTGTTAAGTAAATTATCTCGAGGATTAATTGTGTTTTGATGATATATTAAATTGGTTTAAGTATACTAAATGGATATAAGCGTGTTATGTGCATTAAGTGGTATTAGAGTAGTCAACTATAGAAAGGACACCTATAGTTTGACTTTATGTGACTTAGTGGTATTTCCGAGTGGTGTCTACTCGAGATACGAGGTGGGACTGACACGTAATCGTAACAATTACAGTACCATTAGGACGTGATCAAGTGGAGCAACGTGTATCAAAAAGGAAGGATCGAGACGTCGTGTAAAGTTCATCGAACTGCTTGGGCAAGACGCCAAGGATTTATTCGCGGTTTTCCGTTTGGTGCTAAGGACCAGAGGCAAGTTTATTTATACATACTCTATTGTTCAGAGTATATTTATTTTGAAATATATGAAATGTGTGGAATAAGACTTCAATCCATATTTGCAAGATTTCTTCTATCTTTATCTTGATAAATTATTACCTTTAAGTAAAATGGTTTGACTGAAAGTATATGTGATATGGAGAGAGTGATATACTATAAGGGGTAAAGTGATATGGGAAGGAATGGTATCAGTTGTTATTTATGGTTATTTTTATGATATTATGGTATCAGTTGTTATCTAAAGTTATTTTATAATATTACAATTATGTGTAAATTGGGGATATTTGAGTTATAAACTGTTTCAGACGTTATTAATAAATATTTTGTTATATAAGGGGACAAGGGCTGATATTTACAGATTTTCCGAAAAGGGATTTACATGTAAAGTATTTTAGTTGGTGTACTTTAAAAGTATTGATATATGAATGGAAAATGGAAGGGGTTGTCTTGTAATGTATATTTTCGAAAACCCGGACAAAGTTTTAGAAAAAATTTCGCAATAATTAACCTAATGGCAACATCACTAATAAACTAGTGTTTATTTAATTAGGAGATACCTCTGAAAGCATCTACTGATTAAATAAACCTTATTCGTCTAATTAAATTTATTTAATTAGATGCATATTATTTTTAAAACGTTTCTTACAATCGCTTTGTTCCGGAATAATAATAAAGATATTTCGATGGTTATAAATGAGACATTTTCTGTTAAAAATATCTAGAATGATATTGATAAATGTTATTTTAATGGTTATTTAATTCAATGAATATTAATTATAATATTCATTTCAAAAGGGATTATTGAATAGATCTTCTATTTGTTCTAAGGGTGATTGAATATTGCTAAAGGTTGTTTAAGGAATTTCGTAATGAAATGAATGTATGTCTTGAATTGATACACTGATGATATACCTTTATAAACGTTCTCCAATGGAAATGTGAAATGGAAATGTGAAATGTGAATGGAAATGATATACGGGAATGGAAATGTGAAATGGTGTTGATAAATGGAATAATGATTTAATAAAAAGGGGGATTAGCAACAAACTTGCGTAAGAGGCTGTGTCAGGGCTGTGTGCGACATAGTCTAGCATTCATTATATGATTCGGCACGAAGATGCCAAGGGAGGATGTTAGCAGGTGGCCTTCCTCCAGGGATGATGTTAGCAGGTGGCCTTCATTCCTTCTACCGGTAGTAAAAAGGGACGGGTACGGAGGACGACTGATCATCGTGCCTCACGTATTCGGCAACAGTGAAAACCCCCAAAATTTTTTTAATAAAGAATCGACGATAAAGTCAGATTGGTATACTGAAAAGGGAAAAATGAAATGAAACGATGGAATTATTGTTATAGATGAAGAGAAACTGATTTTATATTAATTTATATAAATGTTTCAAGAAGTATATTAAGTATCAGTTGAATGTTGGAAACCCATGCACATGATGGAATATTTTGTTAAACTCTAGTAATAACTTGCTGAGCAATTCTTTCGCTCATACTTGCTTGTTTTCAAATATTAACTTTTCAGTGGAAGGTAGCCGGACGAGGTTATCTGCATGGCTTAGATGAAGCGGGCAGCGTGCCCTTATGAAGACGATATGATCTAGAAAGTTTATAGCTGGAGTAAATTATGTGTAAGTATATTGATGTGTAATATATATGTTAATTTGCGCAAAGTAATACTAGTTGCTGGTGTACTTCTCAACGAAGTTATACTAGTAGTAAGGAGTTGATTCTTGTTTCTAGCCCTATAACCTAAAAGATGCTTGGTGGTTGGGGTCTCAATTGTTGTAACTCAATTATTAATGAGTATAGATGGTTTAATGTGGTTAAACAGGTGATTTGTTGTTAAGGATTTCCGCGTGACGACCCAATCCCTGACCCCGGATTTGGGGGCGTTACAGTGGTTTTATGTCTTTTTGGATGGGGATGATTGGGACAACTATTTTCGGCCCAATTTCTGCAGAGCCGTTGATGGGCCTGTCAGGAGTATAAAATTGGGTGTGGAAGAAGAGGCTGCCGTAGCTTTATTAACGTCTGATAATTTGCATCAATGTGCAAATTTGATTTCTGAAGATTCGTTGCAGGCCCATGGGCTAAGCGATTTGGGCCCTGTGGGTAATTAACTTGAAATCCTCACCTCTTGCCTTATTAACATTTTATGCTAGATATAATTTTCTAACATTTTGTAATCATTTTGCAGCCAAAGCTGCTCTGGGAGCAATTTTTAAGCAGAGGGAGGATGCTGCTGCTGCTGCTAGGGTAGTAACAGAGAACCCTATGGCTAAAAGGGCCAAGACTGATGATGCTTCTCCTGCAGTGGAGCGTGTTCCTGCTTTTCTTCAAGAAAAGTAAGTTCCCATTGAGGAAGACCTCACTCCCTTCACAGTGGGATGGGGTTTATGCAATAGAGACACAGCTGTAGGTGACTCTAGGGCTGCAGCTGAGTGGTCTAGGAGCGTGGTTACTCCATGAGATAGGGTCCACATTGTGGAGTCCTCTGATGATTTGCAGATTGAGCTTCTTGGGGCCCAAGCTGTTGCTTCGGTAATTTCTTGTTCAACTTCTTTAATTTAATTGTATTCACTTGTTTTCTTTGCAGATGAACGCCTACCTTCAGGCCACCGTTCATAACCTGAAGGAGGTACGTGCTGACAAGACTATAGCTGAGAGGGACAGAGACAGATACTTTGACTCCTCTGAGGCAAACTTTGCTCGTTTTAGGGAGGTGGAGAAGGAGCTGCCTGCTGAGAAGGAGAAGAACAGGAAGCTACAGCTGGAGGTGCAGCAGAACAGGGAACACATCATTGCTGATTACAAGGCTTCTAAGGACTTTCAAGATGTCCTGAATGCCGAGTATGATGCAAACTTTCCTGGTACCTTCAAGGAGTGTTTGGAGGAGATCATCGAGGAATTGAGTGGGAAGATTGAGGGGGTGTCCCTGGAGAGGTTCCCGGTTCCTGCTATCCCTGGAGTGACAGCTGCTATGGAGGTTGCTACAGAGACAGCTGTGGATGGGGACTCTCAGCCCACTCAGGATCCACCTTCTTCTCCTGGGATAGAGGCAGCAGATCCTCCTTCTACCCAAGGAGATGTTGTAGTTGATGACCTAGATGCGTAGATGGCCCTGCGTGGCTTATTTCTGCTTTTTATCTTTATTTATTCTGAATTTTTGCCCTTCGGGGTTTATGACTTAACTTATCTATGCAGTTAGTTTCTTTTGTTTCCATATTCTCGTTTTTGCTTATAGTTCGTTAAACTTTAGAATTTTTCGAGTACTTGGCCCCCTGGCTGGTACTAAACTCACAAGCTAGTTCAACGTTTGCCTTTCGTGTTTATTTTAACAAGGAGGAATAACTCATAGAGAAAATAAATTCCATTATGCTGTCAAAGGATATCAATAGAATGGGTTCAACCCTTACATAAATACTCTATCTCCTACTGGGAGCAACATGCTCTATAATGATTTCATTCGAACCTTATTCCTAATAAATTGATAAAAGTCCAAGCCTTTGTCAAAAGAACTTAAACATAATAAACTTTGAGGTTCACAGCATGCCAAGTTCGGGGCACCTCAACCCCGTCCAAGGTTTCTAACTTGTAGGATCCTCGTCCTAACACCTTTCTATCTCAGGCGGTTGCCTCACAATTGGGGCATGCTTCTGGCATCTCTCACATCTCTTGACATAGTTTTGTGCATCAGCCAACATCTCCGGCCAATAGAACCCTAAACGAATTATCTTGTGAGCTAGGGCTCTGCCCCCCAAGTGTTGCCCATAGATCCCTTCATGAACTTCCTCCAATGCTTCTCTTGCCTCTTGAGGCCTTAAACACTTCAAGTATGGGATGACAAACGACCTTTTGTACAGAATGCCTTCAATCAAAGTGTATCTCAATGCCCTTACTGAAAGTTTTCGTGCCTCCAAGGCATTGTCTGGGAGCCATCCGGTCTCAAGGTGTGCCTTGATAGGGTCTATCCAAGAGCATCCTATATCAATTGGTGCCAATAACTTTGAGTTAACGGTCGGGGCCTTCAAGACCTGAAAATAGACACTCCCAGCATAATTTTCTATCTCGGAAGAAGCAAACTTAGACAGGGCATCGGCCTTAATGTTTTCCTCTCTTGGAATGTGCTCAACATAGCACTCCTCAAACTGGGACATAACAGCCTTTACTACTCTCAGGTATTTCACCATAGTCCCATCCTTAGCCTCGAATTCACCATTTACTTGTGATACCACAAGCCTTGAATCTCCACAAACTTTGAGATTTTTGATCCTCATGATTCTAGCCAAACCCAAACCAGCTATTAATGCCTCATACTCCGCCTCATTGTTGGTAGTAGGAAAATCCAACTTTAAAGCGTACTCAACTGTGAACCCATCGGGGCTTTGCAAAACCAAACCTGCACCACTAGATTTTGTTTTTGATGCTCCATCAAAATAGAGCACCCAATATTCCTTCAGATCAGGTGTAAGTTCCTCTTATTTTTTCTCTTGCCCAGGGGTAGTCATTATCTCTTGCCCCCCGACTTCTTGGTTGTTAATAGTGCATTCAACCACGAAGTCAGCCAATGCCTGAGCCTTGATAGCTGTCCGAGGCTTGTATGTGATATCAAACTCTCCTAACTCAATCGCCCATTTGATTATCCTTCCACTGGCCTTAGGGCTATGCAATATGTTCCTCAACTGCTGGTTTGTCAGAACTTGAATCTTATGTGCTTGAAAGTAAGGCCGCAACTTCCTTGAGGCAGTTACTAATGCCAAAGCAAACTTTTCTATGGGTGAGTAATTCAACTCAGCCCCATGCAACACTTTGCTCACATAGTAGATAGGTTTCTGGACTTTCTCCTCTTCCCGAATAAGGACAGCACTCAGGGCTTGTTCGGATACCGCCAGGTATAGACAAAGAATCTCCCCAGGACTTGGTTTGGTCAACAACGGGGCTTCAACCATGTACTTCTTTAGTTGCTCAAAGGCCTCTTGGCTCTCAGGTGTCCACTCAAAATTTTTCACCTTCTTTAACGCTTGAAAGAAAGGCAAGCATTTGTCTCCAGACTTGGAGATGAATCTTCCTAAAGCTGCAACTCGGCCTGTCAACTTCTGCACATCTCTTATAGAGCGTGGTGGATCCATGTCTAAAATCGCCTTGATCTTGTCAGGATTGGCCTCAATGCCTCTCTTTGAAACCATCAGCCCTAAAAACTTTCCAGATCCAACGCCAAAGGCACACTTGGCGGGATTCAACATCATCTTATGGTGCCTCAGCACTTCAAATGCCTCCCCGAGGTGCTCGATATGATCAGCCTTGAGTAGGCTCTTGACTAACATGTCATCAACATATACCTCCATGGTTTTTCCAATCAGATGGGCGAATATCTTATTCACCAATCGTTGGTAAGTAGCTCTTGAATTCTTTAGACCAAAAGCCATAACAAGATAACAGAAGACACCAAAGTCAGTTATGAAAGATACCTTAGGGATGTCATTCTTGTGCATCTTAATCTGATTATAGCCGCTGAATCCATCCATGAAGCTTAACATCTCATGTCCAGCTGTGGCATCTATCAACATATCAATCCTTGGCAGGGGAAAACAATCTTTTGGACATGCATCATTCATGTCAGTGAAGTCTATACACATCCTCCACTTCCCATTCGCTTTCTTGACCATCACAGGGTTTGCTAACCATTGGGGATCTGAATCTCTTCAATAAAACCAGCTTCCAAGAGCTTATCCACTTCTTGCCTAATGGCCTCTTGCCTTTCCGGAGCAAAGTTTCTCTTCTTCTGCTTTATTGTCTTCCTCTTGGGATCAACATTTAACTTGTGAGTTATGAGTTGGGGGTCAATCCCTGGCATATCAGCTGCTGTCCAAGCGAACACGTCGCTATTCTTTTGTAAGAACTCTATCAACTTGCCCTTCAGAGGTTCTTTCAGAGATGCTCCAACATAAGTAACTTTTTCAGGATCATTCGGCTCTAGAGGTATGGGAATCAAATCCTCTGCTGGCTTCCCTCTATGCTCTTCATCATCGCGGACATCCATGTCTTCAATCGGAAGGACCTGCCCCCCGACTCCATCGGCCCTCAGTGCGGCTACATAGCAACTTCTTGCCATCTTCTGATCACCCTTCTGTTCTCCGACACCATTCCGTGTCGGAAACTTAATCTTTATATGACAGGAAGAAGCCACAGCCTTAAACGCATGAAGTCCAGGCCTTCCAAGGATTGCGTTGTATGTTGAGGCTGCCTTGATCACCAAGAAGTTCAGCATCTGAGTCGCCTCTTTAGGTTCCTGCCCAATAGTCACGGGTAACTGAATAGTCCCTTCAACGTTGGACTCCACTCCGTTAAACCCGTATATAGGCATGTTTGTAGGGGTCAACTGAGAGTCGTTGTACCCCATCTTCACAAATGCATCATGAAACAAAATATCCACGGAAGCCCCATTGTCTATCAAGACTCGTTTTACTTCTGAGTTTCCAATCACAGGAGTTATGACCAGCGGGTCGTCATGGGGGAACTTCACCCCTTCCAAGTCTGAATCATCGAAACCAATTACCATCTCAGTTTTAGCACGCTTCGGGGCTTCTCCCACAATGTGCATTACTTCTCTAGCATAAGCCTTTCGAGAATTCTTAGTTGTGCCAGCTGCTGTCGGGCCTCCCCAGATCATGTTGATAACTGCCCTTCGGGGCTGTGGATTGCGGTCATGGTTGTCATCCCTCCTGTTATTATCTCTCCTTTCATTGTCCCTTCTGTCATTGTCCCTTCTCTGGTTCCCACGGTCATCATTCTTGGTGAACTGACTTAGTTTTCCTCTTCGTATTAAGAACTCAATCTCATCCTTGAGTTGCCTACAATCGTCGGTGTCATGTCCCACATCTTTGTGGAACCTGCAATACTGCTCCTTGTTCCGCTTGGCTGGGTCTCCCCTAAGTGGCTTCGGCCATCGGAAGTCCTTTTCCTTTTTAATGTCCAACAGGATCTGGCTTCTTGGAGCATTAAGCCTGGCATATTCAGAAAACCTTGGACCCGAGTTCTTTTTTGGAGCAGATTCAGAGTCTCTGCTAGTTCGGGGATACTTGTCCCTAGCATCGTACTCTTGTTCTTGCTTCCGCTTGTTGTTCCCTCCATTGCCCAATGCGGCTTCCTTTTTCATGCTGTCCTCAGCTTTTATATACTTGTCCGCCCTTCGTTGGAGTTCATCCATGCTTTCAGGGGGGTGTTTTACCAATGACCTCTTAAAAAAGAGATCCGTGGTTCCATGCTGCAAGGCTACCATAGCCACCTTATTTTCCAAATCAGTGATGTTCAGGGTCTCCTTAGTGAATCGCTTGATATAATCTCTTAAGTTCTCATTCTTTCCCTGTATTACATACATAAGGGATGCAGAGCTTTTCTCATGAATTCTTCCGCTAATGAATTGACTGACAAAAGCGGTACTCAACTCCTTGAAAGAGCTAATCGAGTTTGGAGGTAAACGACTATACCAACGTTGCGCCATGCCCGACAGGGTTTGGGGGAACGCCCTACACTTAAGGGCGTCGTTAGCAGGCTGCAGTAACAATGCGCTTGTAAACGTTCTCACATGAGTTGCGGGATCCCCCGTTCCATCGTAAGCTTTGATTGTGGGCATCTTAAACTTTCGGGAGATATGTGCGTTCATCACCTCCTCAGTGAATGGAGGGGTTGGATCATCAAGATCTCCTTGTAGCATCAGGTCTTTGGGGTTACTCTTGGGGAGTTCCACCCTTGTAGTTCCTCTGGTTGGGGCTTCAGCCCTTCGGTGTCTCCTTGAAGGCCTCTCCAAATCTATGAAGGGAATCCCTCCTGAAGTCGGAGGAGGTCGAGTCTGATTAGGGTTCTGTCTTTCTTGCTCCCTTGCTTGGTCGTCCTTCAGCTTCTGAATCTCGGCTTCATAAGCCTTAATTCTCTCTGCAATTGTTAAAGGACCATCACGGTTTGCTGGATTCCTCCTCAGAGGTTCCTTACTAGCACGTCGCCTCCTTGGGGCTTCGTCTCGATCATCGTCTTCAGACGACGAATCTTCAGTATAAGGACCAGAGTAATCATAGTATCCTGGTTCAGGAGGGGCCAGGCCTCTAAGATAAGGGGGTTGTTGTTGCCCATGGATCAGCCGAGCATGACCGCTTGGTCCAGGATCCCTTGGATCCTGGGGGTAGTTAGGTAGCCCATACAGTGGGTTGGTGTTGACAGGGAGCGAAGAAGTGGAGAGGCTGTGAAGCGGCGGGCGGCTACTAAGAGGGAGAGGAGAGACTATCATCTGGAGTGGGTTAGTCTCCTGTCCTAGAGGGACGATTACTGGTTGAGGTCCTTCAACATGGGGATTCGTCCCTTGTGGTTGAGAGGTCTGAGTATGAGGGTTTGTTTCCGTCAATGGGGGTACATACCCTTGCTCCGTACCAACAGGAGGAGCAGTGATTGGTGGAACGATGGTTCCAGAGGTAGCCTCGGTTGAGACCGGTGTTGTTCTTCGAGTGGTAACCATGGTTGATGTCTTCTTCCCACAGACGGCGCCAAATGTTATGGAATAAAAACTAGGTTACGATTTGTAATTAATGCAAGGGTGGTTGAGCTTCGAGTTTTAATGGCTGCTTCTGCGTTCGAGACTAAGCGGTCCTCACAGAATGCCTACGTATCTCTGTATTAGAGAATCAAGCCAAGAAAACGTCGTTCTGAGAATGAGGGGTCAGGCCCTTTATATAGGCTGAGAAGCCTTAGAATTATGGTAGGATTTGGAGACTTGGTGGACAAGTCTTTGAGGAAGGTTCTAGATCTATTCCTTATAGGAATCAGTTTCCATATCGAATTGGATGCTTTGGTGGCTAAGTCTGAAGGGGATATTATCCTTATCCAACTCTTATTGCTGAGTCGTTTATTTCCCCCAATATTAATTACGAAATTAATATTAAAATAGGGATTCTGACCTTATTAATGGGCCTCACGTTTGGACCATACTGGGTCTAATTAATACCATGTTAAATGTGTCTTTAGGGCTTATTTTCAGCCCATATCACTAGTCTTGTCCCGAATGATGATTCTATTTTTCTAAAGTATTATTTCGATGTTCCAAACGTACGAATGTTAAGATCTAACCATTTTAGTGATGTGGTAATTTTTTAAAAAATTCTAGATTTATTTGGTTTGATGTAATAATGGTCAAATCGGTCAAAGTAGACATTTCTTTAAATTAGCATTGTCCCTAATGATGATTATATTTTTTTAATTATTTTTTCGACACGTTTTGGTAATTTTTTAAAAAAATCCTAGAAATTATAATGATTCCAAAAATTAACCAAGAAACTTAATCATGACGTTCCTAACTCATTAACAAAAAATTAGGATGCATTGCCGCATGATCCCAAAGCCAAAATCATACCATCTCCTGATTCATGCAATTAGCCAAACTAAAAAAATTTGCAAGGCAATTACCTGGACATCAGGTGTATCATTATAAAATCATGTTATGATCATGATTATCATCAACGATAATCAAACCAAGTCAGATACACATATTCGTAGTTTAATAAATAAATATAAACTAACTTGTATCATAATTGACGTATGTAACAAAAAATTATCATGCACTTCTACGAAACCACAAACGATAATGGAGATTTTAATCTACTTAACAAAAAACAATCATATAATAATATTATATAATCAATCCTAATAATTCGACATAAGATAAACTCTTATGCCAGTTGTTAGATTCTTGGACTCTTAGAGATGTTTTGATAATTCTTTGTCTTTATTCAATAAGTATATAGTATTTGAAAGGCTCAAAAAAAATTCGAAATATGTAATATAAAATTATAATAATGTGTACCTAAATTATGCTCCCTCTGTTCTTGTTTTGACTTTTTATACTATTCATTGATTATTAATTTACGCATAATTTATAAGATCAAATATAGTCGTGAGTGATCTTGTTTGATTCGTATTTATGAGTAATTTAATACAGTGAAATTTTTATATTTAATACTAATATGAAATTGAAGATATTAACGATTAAAATTGTTTTTTGGCAAATGTGTGAGGAAACAAGAAATATATTTAGATCGGAGGGAGTAATTAGATTTACGGAGTAGTTTGTTTCCTATTGGTACGCATGTACAAGTCTGACAAAATAAAGGTAGGAGTAATGATGACCAGAATATAGAAGAGAAAGTAGGAGTAATGATGAGCAGAATATAGAAGAGTGAGCAAATCTAAAATAGTATTATATTTGCTCCTCTTTGTCAAAAAAGGCGTATTACATCACACCTGGCCTGCCTATGTTATTTTCCGGGAACCTGCCTATCATCACACAGTCATGTAAATCTACTAGCGACATGACCCAGTGGCCGGGGTTCTTAAGCGATACGCTCCACGGTTACCTTTGTCAAACCTTCCACCGTCTCTTTCAGGTACTTTTCTTCTGGATTTGCAGTACATACTACAGAACCCCAATTCGATGTTGAGTTGGAGACCTCAGTGAAACAAGGTAACAATTCTTTATCTATTCCTACTGTAATTTGGATTCTTTGTGTATTGATTCTTTATCTATTCCTACTGTAATTTTAAGACAGAAGAGGTAATGATTTTCTTTGTCCATTCATTGTGTGATTAGGATTCAAAAGATTAAATCTTAATAAGATGGTTGCTTAGTTTGCTTTTTCTTATGATGTGGCAGCTCTCATCTTTAGTTTTTAGTTGTTAGGATTGAAAAGGTTGACAATTTGATGAAGTTTGCATCTTTATCGAGATGGGCTATACTGTTAATTGGACTGATCTTCCTGAGGATCTTGTTATTAATGTTGCCCATAGGTTAAGTTTTTTAGAGGAGTTTGTTCAATTTACTGCTGTTTGCAAATCATGGAAGTCAGCCACTGAATCTTACAAGCCGTTGTGGCTGCCTATGAGGTGTCCCATGCTTCTTCTTACTGAAGAGGTTGCACCTGGTGCTATACGTTTCAACTGTGAATATAGTGACACCGACGAAGATGAAGATGAAGATGAAGATGAAGATGAAGGCGAAGACGAAGATGAAGATGAAGATGGAGATGAAGAGGAAGATGACGAAGAGGAAGAAGAAGACGATATTGATGATGATGGATTTCCAAGAGACTTTACCGCCAAACTTTTCCGATGGAAAGCGAGTTATGATTATTTAAAGAATTCAATCGGTAGTAGTCGTCGTCTATATAGTCTACTATCGATGAAAACATATAATATTGAGTTACCAGAAGCTGCTGGAAGGCTAATATTAGGAACAAATAAAGGATGGTTGGTAACACTAGGTAGAGATTTGCAAATCAATCTATTGCATCCTCTTTTGAGGCATCAATTCTCACTCCCGCCCATGCTTACGTTTCCTAGGCAGTATATATATCATGAGAACTTTACTCCTGAAGAAGCCGCTGACCAGTTTATCCAAAAAGTTGCTATTTCTTCTAAATTACTAACATGCAATACAGATGTCAGTTTATGTCATCATCGTGCTACTCCGCCACCAATTGTAATGGCTGTCTATGGAGAACTTCGTTTCTTAGGTTTTGCTAGATTGGGAGACGTAGTGTGGACTGATGCCAATGTTCCTTCTCGCTGCTTTGATGATATTATTTACCACAAAGGAAGCTTTTATGCGGTGGACGGACATGGGGATGTATACGTGTGTTGCATTGACAGTGATAAAGAGAGAGGAGGGCCTAGGGGCACGAAAATTGCATCTCTTAAATGTCATGCTCATGGTCATGGCCAAAAATATTTGGTTGAACCATTATCAGGATCTGGTCTGTTGTTACTTGTGCGCTACAACAAGAGTACGCAGACTGAACTTTATATCGGAATAGAACACAAGTACCGTACAACTGGTTTCGCTGTATGGAGGTTGGATCTAAATTATAATGATTCTGATGAAACTCCGTGTACTTTGACTGAATTGAATAACTTGGGGAATGAGGCAATATTCATTGGCAGAGCTTCATCGTTATCTGTATCATCATCGGAATTTGTAAGGCCAAACTCCATTTACTTTACTGATGACAACTGGGAAGCCTATATTCGTAGAGGAGGTGGCCACGATATGGGCATCTTTGACTTTGAGCGGGGCACAATTGAACCTCATTTTCAAGGGAAATCCATCCATCCCATCTCTCCCCCACTTTGGTGCATCTGAATTGTACCAGTGAAGTTTCCCCACAATTTATTTTGTTCTTTAAAGACTATTTTAATGTTAAATTATTTTCTTTACATGGACAAATAGTTATGATGCTAAATTCAATTCTTTCTACATGTGATTTGTTGTTTACATACGTTTAATTGACGATAAATAAGCTCCATACATTTCCAGTTAAACTCCAACATATAACATATATGTAGGATGTACTACAACTGCAATGCATTGGTGGAGCTTACTAGATAATATTTGGGATCGATTTATCAATTCTCTTCCTTTTTATAGTAAATTTTCTACCTTTACCGTTGTTTTTTAGTGAAGGAAATGTTAGTTATAAATGTATTGAGTTTGACAACCAGAACTAGTATTTTACTTGAATATCATTTCTTACTGATTTTATGAAGGCTCGGTTTCACTTTTGAAAGAGGTGGTAAGACTACACAGCAGAGTAACCAAGGATTTTATTAAGGAGAAATCCTAAAATTAACCTCATTTAATCAAAAAGATGAAACAAGCTGAAGGCTAGAGTTATTGGGAGTTGGGATACATCTCAGTCTTCTACGATATGCAGTGTGTATGGTTTTTTTATTTAAAGCAGAGACCGTGCCTATCAGAATCATCAAATGCAATGCTAATCTTGCCCCAGGTAGTTGCTGATGTAGTTGCTATGATCAAAGCAGGAATTTATGATATTTGCAAATTCTAATCCTAATTTCACGGCAAAGGTTAATTGTGAAGTTGTTGGAGGCTGAATTATAGTCCACTTAAATGGCTAGTAAAATTATTTCAAGATTTAATCCGGGACCTTATTTCTCTAGCACTCGCCTGTTCCAAGGATGCTGCCTTAAACACTGAATATATTCTATAAACATTTTGATAAGCCCTGTATTGCCTTTCAATGCAATGAATTTCAAAAACTCTGGAAAATTCTCCAAAAGCAGAAAATCTGTGCTGAGGTTTAGACCCCTCATCTCATGTCTATTTAGTTTAACTGTATCCAGAGAATTCAAGGATGAAATGTACCAATTAATGCGAAGGTTATGTCAACAACATCACAGTGTATTGCCATTTCATTTTCAGGTAATCCTCGCCAGGTGAATCGTGGTGTTGGGCTGGTTCTCATGATGAGAAGTCTAGCTATGCAGTACTTTTTGTCTATTGGATTGTTCAGATATTATTGTTTTCTCTGGAAAATACTTTTTGACAAATGAATAGAAGGGTACAATTCTATAAGCCCTTGCATTTTGTACTTTTTTTTAAATCTGCATTGTTTTTCTATTTGGAAAGATCAATTTGGTGTTAATGTATTGTTTTGTAATGTTCATAAAATCTGTATTGTTTTACAAAATAGATTTATGGACTTGCACATAATAAAAGGAGTTCTATTTCAATCTCAAAGATTCTTTGGATGCAGTAATATCAAATCTTTGTTAATTGTGTTGCTTCTGCTTTTATGCTAGTTTATTGCTTATGAAAAAATGGAATTCTACCCCTGTTACCTCTGTAAATAGCACATATCTACGGTAATTTGGGTTACAGTCTGCTGCTATTGTTGTCCTATTGTGCAATGAAATTTATTAGAAAATTTTTGTTGCATGCCCGGCTCTCATGAGTGTTCTGTTCAGATCATGTCCAACAACCCTCGGTATCTGTCATTTTGGTTAAATTTAGCGAGTAAAGAGCTTCCATTTCCTTGATTGTTTTTCGGACTGAAGGAGGCTATCTGTTCCAGTTTTATTTAATATTTTTCCGTCTCTTTCTCAATCATAGCCCCTCCATTCTTCTCCTGTATTTCATTGAATTAATTTGGTGCTCCCAATTGCATATTTCGATGGATTGTTGTTTGAAATTATGACATATTAGGGCTAGTATATCTTTTCAATTTTGGGTTATGATGAAAATTGTTTAAAGTTGAATATACGTTTGGGCAACGCTTTAAACGTATTTGAGGTGAGTACTAAGAGATGCTTGATGCTGGTGATTATAGTGAATAAATTGGTGATTCCTTCCTTAATCTTCTTTTCAGTTATAATTTGGTACAGATGCTTCAATTAGTTCTGGCATTCGATATTGGTACACTTCAAATGTGAGTATGTGATTATGCCTATGCCAATTCTGCAGGGGAGTCCAATGTATTGTGTTTATTGTTATGGTCAATTATGTGACTATCAATACTCACTTTTGAGTCCAGGATTCTTCATTCAGAAGTTACTCTTCTTTAAGGCTGGTAAAAAGAGTAAGCCGAGTTGCCTGAAATCCACATCATATGGACTGATCCAACACCACAGCAATAGACTTATTGGTGAAGTGCCAAGTTGTCCTTGATTGGCTTATAAGCCTATTTCAAAAGGGTCTACCCAATTTATTAACTCAACTTGTAGGTCGATAAGTTGAAAGTTAGTAATGACATTTTTTCTTAACTTATTTCTTATTACTTGATTTTTTTTATTTAATATTTGATATTTTACATTTTTATTAATAAATGTCATATGCATGTATTGAGATTATTATATTGAATAATTAATATTTTTTTAATTTAATTAAAAGACTTCCTCATGCAAAGTCAGTCACACTGTCTAAATCTACAATACAGGTAAATCTTATAGAGTTTTTGATACAAAATACTTCTAATTTTTGTTGTTGAAAAGGAATAGTGCATTAATATTTCTTAATTTTAGTATCTTTTTTCATACAGGTACTATCAGCTTTCCGTAAGGTGCTTGAGTCGAGAGCAGAATTCAATTGGAAGGTTCTGAAAGTATTAACAACAAAGGAGCTTCCAACGATATTATTTCCCGAATATCTTCGTGGGATGGCTTACTTAAGAAAATGTTGTTCAAAAACATTAAAAGTTGAAGTAACTGAGTGGTTAAATTTACAAAATCAGTAGTAAGAATGTGAACTGGATACTTGGTCATCGTTGGCAGTAAGTATTGAGACATACACTGCTATGGCCATCATTATTCCCATATGTGTGTTGGCCATGTGGTCAAGACAACTCCAGCAGCCCCCCATGATAGCTCCATGCTGCACCCACATCTACTCCATGTGCATTGCATAACAGCCTCCATGATATACACTTTAACTTAGGTTTTAGTAGTGTGATTTGTGGCTATATATTGTGTTGTTTTCCCTTGTATCTTGAACTGAAATTTATTACATTCTAATCAATTCAATCTATCACAATGTAGTTCTCTGTTATGGTATCAAAGCCTAGGGAGGAAATGAAGGCTTAACAACCTTCCTCCGATCCTTCTTCATCCCTTCGATCTTGCTCAATTTTCCTTCTGCAATTTTTCAGCTTCCTTCCTCCATGTCAACCAGTTGACACTCAACTGAAAAATATGTACAGGCTTCCTCTTCATGCTGCCTGTTACACCCAACTGATCTGTCCTATTTCTTCCACACAACCTTCCTCATCTAACCCCTCTCATGTACAAACACTCTATCTTACCTAGTTAATAAAATGGTGGTCACTTTTTTTTTTCCCAAAGTGGTTTTTAATGAGGACCTCCCCATAACCCATTTCTTCATCCGAATAAAAATTTTCTGCAGTTTTTTTTTCGAATTTTCTGCACCTTGATAAGCGTGCATTTAATCTTAATATTGTCCCTATATTTAAGTTATTTTGCATTGATTTGGATTTTTATTTAATTAATTCTAATGTTTTATTGTAGGAATTAAGGAGTTATAATAAAGGAAGGCTTGGAGTTTAAATAGGAAGAGATGGAGATAAATTTGATTAAAATTTGGATTTTCCGGGTAGCTTGCGCAGTCTGCACTGTTTGGGCCATATCTGGAGTTCTACAAGTCCGATTCTGACGATTCAATAACCCACGGAAAGCTTATGAGAAGGGCTTTATTTCTGAAGCGGTCTTGTATTTAAAATCCAGCCGAATCAGCCCAGAATCTGAGTCAAAAAGTCAACTACGAATTTATCTTCTTGGAATTCAATTTTGATTGGGAATTTTCCTTGTATTTGTATTAAATAATTAAAAACACTTTTATTAGAGATAATATAGGATATGCATCAGACCTAATTAGATATACACATCGTACGAAAGAGATAGAGGCACAGGAAGAGAGAAAGAAGATCAGAAGACGGAGACCCATCTATAGAAGAAATTCTTGGATTTGTTCTCTCCATTAATTGTTTGAAAATCTCTCTTTATCTTTTCATATCATGTATCCATACTCTTATTTATTGTGTGATTTTGAGATCTTGATTATGAACTAATTTATTAAAGTTGGGGTTTTTATGGAACCCTAGCATGAGTTTATTGGTGATTTGTTGAATAGTGCTAATTGCAATTCCATGGTTTATTCATTCAAGTGCTTTTCATTCTAATACTTGCTTTTGCCTGATCAACATTAGTGGGTTAATGAATTAATTATAATTTCGAGAGAAATATAATTAATTGACACAAAACTTGAATGGTGCATGCTTAGATCGATTGATTTAATATTGTTGCGGTATAGAAATATATTGTGATCATGCATAGCTTTATGAATTGATGCTTAATTGAATTTCGAGGGATAAATTGGCATAGACATATGTTAGTTTATTTATTAGAAATTATACCATAGTGATTCTGCGACGAACCTATGACCATAGAATTCTAGCTAGTAGACTGTGGATTGTGACGGTGCCGTGAGGCTTATTAACTGATTTTCATGTGCTAGGGGGAAATAATTATCATGACTTACCTTCTCATATTTGAATCACAACAACTTTCTTGCTAGTTTAATTAGTTGGTTAATTTAGTTTAATTAATTAGTTATAAAATCTTCAACAATATTTTTGGTTCGATAAATCACTTTGCTAGATAAAACTTGCATTTGATATAATTTAGCAGTCCTTAAGGTACGAATCTGGTATTTACCATTATATTACTTGTTTGCGATTGTGTACACTTGCACATCTAGATTTTACGCAACAAGTTTTTGGCGCCGCTGCCGGGGACTGTTTAGTTCTAATTGTTAAGTTAATTTTCTTGCGATTTGGTTTTTGTTACTTCTGTGACTAACGGGAGTAAAAGTCTTTCTTCTCAGGTGTCCTTGTGTATGAACGAAGAACCATCGGGATTATTTGCTTTTGATCCTGAAATTGAGCGAACATTCAGGGCAAGAAGAAAACTGCAACTTGGAGCTTAGGAAGCAAACTTAGTTATGGGTGATGAGAATGTTAATAACCGGAATGTGCCACCTAATCCTCCAGATGGCACAATGGTGTTAGATTACAGAGACAGTGCCATTCGGCAGTATGGAAGACCTCGTGTTGGTGAGCTAAACTCGGGGATTGTCAACCCTGTTATTCAGGCACCATAGTTTGAGCTGAAGCCAGTCATGTTTCAGATGCTGCAGACTATTGGTCAGTTCAATGGGAAGTCTACCGAGGATCCTCACCTTCATCTTCGGTTGTTTGCTGAGGTGTGTGATTCTTTCAAACTAAATGGAGTCACAAATGATGCTTTGAGATTGAAGTTGTTCCCATACTCCGTGAGGGACATGGCTAGAGATTGGTTGAATTCATTGCAACCAGGTTCAGTGGTTGATTGGAATGAATTGGCAGAGAAATTTCTTATGAAGTATTTTCCTCCTACCAAAAATGCAAGGCTTCGCAATGAGATTAATTCTTTTCGGCAACAGGATGATGAGACCTTATATGAGGCATGGGAGCGTTTCAAGGCATTACTGAGAAAATGCCCTCAGCATGGTCTTCTTCACTACATTCAGATGGAGACATTTTATAATGGTCTTAATACTTAGACAAAGCTGGTGGTTGATGCATCTGCAAATGGAGCTCTGCTAGCCAAATCTTATAATCAGGCTTATGAAATTCTGGAGACAATTGCAACAAACAATCATCAGTGGACAACTAATAGAGCTCAAGCTGGAAAGAAGGTAGTGGGTTTATTTGAAGTTGATGCTGTAACTTCAATGAAGGCTCAAATGTCATCCATTGAGAATATGCTCAAGAATTTGACGACGGGAGGAAATCAGTCTATGGGACAGTCGGTTAATCAGCAGGTCAATCAAGTCAAGAGTGTCTCATGTGTGTATTGTGGTGAAGAGCATACATATGATAATTGTCCTTCGAACCCCGAATCTGTCTACTATGTGGGAAATCAAAATAGAAATGGCCCTTATTCAAACACTTACAATCCATCATGGAAGCAACATCCTAACTTCTCATGGAGCAATCAAGGGACTACTTCTGGGGCTTCAGCAAATACTTATCGGCCCAATTATCCACCAGGTTTTTCTCAACAAGCTCAACAACAACAGCCTCAACAAGCATCGCAATCTAATTCTCTGGAAAATATGCTCAAGGCATACATGGCAAATAACGATGCTCTCATACAAAGTCAAGCCACATCACTTAGAAACTTGGAGAATCAAGTTGGGCAACTAGCGAATGAGCTAAGGAATCGACCACATGGCACTCTTCCTAGCGACACTGAAAAGCCTAAGAATGATGGGAATGTCCATTGCAAGGCCATTACTTTGAGAAGCGGGAAAGTCTTGGAGAATGCTAAAGCTAAAGAAGATGATACCTCTACAACTAAGGGTTAAGGTAAAAATGCAGAAAATAGTGGTGTCCAAACTTCTAAAGTGGTTCCTACACCCCAGCCACAACCACCATTCCCTCAACGGTTTCAAAAGCAGAAGCAGGATGATCAGTTCAAGAAATTTCTAGATGTTCTGAAGCAACTTCACATCAACATTCCACTTGTAGAAGCTCTTGAGCAAATGCCTAATTATGTGAAGTTCATGAAGGACATTCTTACAAAGAAGAGAAGGTTGGGAGAGTTTGAAACTGTAGCTCTTACGCAAGAATGTAGCTCTTTTGTGCAGAATAAATTGCCACCAAAGATGAAAGATCCAAGGAGTTTCACCATTCCTTGCACTATTGGGAATTCTTATTATGGGATGGCATTGTGCGATTTGGGGGCTAGCATAAACTTGATGCATATGTCTATGTTCAGGAAATTGGGGATTGGAGAAGTTCGGCCTACAACTGTCACTCTTCAACTAGCTGATAGATCTCTTGCTCATCCCGAAGGAAAGATTGAAGATGTTTTGGTCAAGGTAGATAAATTCATATTTCCTGCTGATTTTATTGTCTTGGATTATGAGGCAGATAGGGAGGTTCCCATTATCTTGGGGAGACCGTTTCTTGATATTGGGAGAACATTGATTGACGTGCACAATGGGGAGCTAACCATGAGAGTGCAAGATGAAAAGGTAACATTTAATGTGTTCAAAGCAATGAAATATTCTGATGATGTAGAATATTGTTCAGCAGTCACTTTGGTTGATGATCTAGTTTCTAAAAAACTAGAGTATAATTCTTCACATGACCCTTTGGAGAAATTGATTCTCAATGTATCTGAAGATGAAGTTGATGATGTTGATCTTTTAGCTTGGTTGGAAGCTAATTCATATGGTACAAGAACTAGAGGCCGTTTTGAGTCACTGGAGTTATCATCATGGGAATTCAAGATTCCAAAGCCATCTATTATCGAACCACCGGAGTTAGAATTGAAAGCTCTTCCTTCTCATTTGAAATATGCTTATTTGGGACCTTCTTCTACTTTGCCTGTTATTGTCTCTGCTAACTTATCTAGTGCTCAGGAAGATCAATTGTTGGAGATTCTTAAGAAGCACAAGAAAGCTATTGGGTGGACTATTGCGGATATTCGAGGTATTAGCCCTTCTATTTGTATGCACAAAATTTTGTTGGAAGATGGTGCTAAGGGATCTATTGAAGGCCAACGTAGATTGAATCCCATCATGAAAGAGGTGGTAAAGAAAGAGATTATTAAATGGCTTGATGCAGGAATAATTTATCCAATTTTAGATAGCTCATGGGTTAGTCCTGTTCAGTGTGTGCCTAAGAAGGGTGGATTCACAGTGATAAAGAATGAAGACAATGAGTTGATTCCGACCAGAACAGTCACGGGTTGGAGAATTTGCATTGATTATCGAAAGTTGAACAAGGCCACAAGGAAGGATCACTTTCCATTGCCCTTTGTTGATCAAATGCTGGATAGACTTGCTGAAAGAGAGTACTATTGTTTTCTTGATGGGTATTCTGGTTATAATCAGATAACTGTAGCTCCAGAAGACCAGCACAAAACTACATTCACATATCCTTATGGTACTTTTGCCTTTAGAAGGGTTTCATTTGGGTTATGTAATGCTCCACCAACTTTTCAAAGATGTATGATGGCTATCTTTTCTGACATGGTTGGTGATTTTCTAGAGGTGTTCATGGATGATTTTTCTGTGTTTGGAGATTCTTTCAGTGATTGTCTATGTAACTTGGGCAAGGTGTTAGAAAGATGCGAGGAAACTAATCTTGTACTTAACTGGGAAAAGTGTCACTTTATGGTAAAGGAGGGCATCGTATTGGGACATAAAGTTTCAAGGAAGGGACTCGAAGTTGATAAGGCAAAAATTGAAGTCATTGAGAAGCTACCTCCTCCTACTTTTGTCAAGAATATTTGAAGTTTTCTTGGGCATGCAGGTTTCTACAGACGGTTCATTAAAGACTTCTCAAAAATTTCTAAGTCACTTTGCAAGTTATTGGAGAATGATACTCCCTTTCAGTTTGATGAAGCATGTTTGAAGGCTTTCGAGGAATTAAAGCAAAGATTGATTTCAACACCTATCATTATTGCACCAGATTGGAGCTTGCCCTTTGAATTAATGTGTGATGCTAGTGATTATGCAGTGGGTGCGGTAATGGGTCAAAGAAAGAACAAGGTATTTCATCCTATCTACTATGCAAGTCGCACTTTGACTGGATCTCAATTGAATTACACGGTGACTGAAAAGGAGCTTCTTGCTGTTGTGTTTGCCTTTGACAAGTTTCGCTCTTATCTTGTGGGCACTAAAGTGGTTGTCTTCACTGATCATTCAGCCATAAAGTACTTGATCACTAAGAAAGATGCAAGCCCACGGTTGATTAGGTGGATTCTTCTGCTTCAAGAGTTTGATATTGAGATACAAGACAGAAAAGGTGTTGAAAATCAAGTAGCTGATCATTTATCAAGAATGGAGTACAATGAGGAATCTAGCACTTTGATTCCTATTAAAGAAACATTTCCAGATGAACAAATGTTTCAGGTACAAATCTCTAATGTTACTCTTTGGTTTGCTAATTTTGCCAATTATTTAGCTACTGGGTTAATGCCGCTGGATTTATCAAGTCAACAAAGAAATAAATTCTTGCATGATGTGAAATCTTATTTTTGGGATGAGCCTTATTTGTTCAAGCAAGGTGTAGACCAAATTATTAGAAGATGTGTTGCTGAATTTGAGGTGCAAGATATTCTTTTCCATTGTCATTCATCTCCCTCTGGTGGACATTTTGGTGGACAACGCACTGCTGCAAAGGTATTGCAATCTGGATTCTTTTGGCCCTCATTGTTCAAAGATGCTCATGCATATGTTGTTAGATGTGATCGTTGTCAAAGGGTTGGTAATATCTCAAGAAGAAGTGAGATGCCCTTGACTAATATTCTTGAAGTAGAGTTGTTTGATGTGTGGGGCATTGACTTCATGGGTCCATTCCCTCCTTCTTTCAAGAATGAATACATCTTAGTGGCTGTTGATTATGTTTCTAAATGGGTGGAAGCTGCTGCCTATCCCACTAATGATGCAAAAGTTGTCATCAAGTTCTTAGACAAACATATCTTTACTCGCTTCGGAACCCCAAGGGCTATAATCAGTGATGAAGGTACACACTTTGTGAATAAATTGTTGGCTAGTACTTTAGCTAAGTATAATGTGAGACACAAGGTAGCCACCGCCTATCATCCTCAAACAAATGGGCAAACTGAGTTATCTAACAGAGAAATTAAGAATGTTATTGAGAAAGTGGTGAATCTGAACCGTAAGGATTGGTCTACAAGGTTAGACGAGGCTCTTTGGGCCTATCGTACTGCGTACAAAACGCCTTTGGGTATGTCTCCTTATCGGTTGGTTTTTGGAAAGGCGTGTCATCTACCGGTTGAGCTTGAACACAAGGCTTATTGGGCTCTCAAAAATCTAAATTTTGACATGCAACTTGCTGGTGAAAAGAGATTGTTGCAACTTGATGAGTTGGATGAGCTACGATTTTTCTCCTACGAGAATGCTAAGCTTTACAAGGAGAAGACGAAAAAATGGCATGATAAAAACATTCAATCTCGTGTGTTTGAAGTAGGGCAACAGGTCTTATTATTCAATTCAAGACTGAAATTATTTCCAGGCAAGCTGAAACCTAGATGGTCCGAACCTTTCACAATTGTGAAAGTACATCCTTATGGAGCTGTGGAATTACGTGATAATCAAGGGGTGAATTTCAGGTCAATGGACAACGACTGAAGAATTAATGGGGAGGTGAGGTTGTACGTGATAAAATCTCACTTGATTTAATGGAGCCTTGATCGAGAATGATGTCTAGCCAAAGACATTAAAGAAAGGCGCTTCTTGGGAGGCAACCCATGATTTGTGTATGGTTAGTATTTTTTTTTTGTATTTTTTTTAGTTAGATATGTATATTTTATCTCCCGCAAGATGCCTTGATAAATTAGTTGAGGTGTTTCAGGATGCAATTATTTTGTGGAAGTGTAAAATATGGGCAAAGAAAAGAAAAATAGAAGTTGAAAAAAAAAATCACGAGATGAACTAGTAAAAAGCAGAGCAGAAATACTGGCAGTACAATTTTTCTATACTGGCATTTTACTTTCCTGAATAAAATAGAAGATTCAGCGGTATTAGTTCCCTGTACTGCTGAGGCATCTGCGCGTGTGCTCCTGTGCGAACAGCAATTCAAGCACTTCACTTCTTCGCGCGAGGCTGCAGTCTACTTCTTCTTGCATCTGCCATCTTCACGAGCCCATCTGCTCTGCAGGCCAGCCCATCTGCTCTGCAGGCCAGCCCATCTGCGACAAGTCCACATCAGCTGTAGAAGATCCGCTGTTACAGGCCCGATTCAGGCCCATTATCCAGCCCAGCTTGTGTTTATTCAGCTGCGTACAACCTCGCATCCTAGTCACCAGTGGCTGCCATATTACAAAAAAATTTGGAAATAAAGAAGGCCAAGGGGAGTCGAACCCCTAACCACTTGATTTAATGGAGCCTTGATCGAGAATGATGTCTAGCTAAAGACATTAAAGAAAGGCGCTTCTTGGGAGGCAACCCATGATTTGTGTATGGTTAGTATATTTTTTTTTTGTATTTTTTTAGTTAGATATGTATATTTTATCTCCCGCAAGATGCCTTGATAAATTTATTGAAGTGTTTCAGGATGCAATTATTTTGTGGAAATGTAAAATATGGGCAAAGAAAAGAAAAATAGAAGTTGAAAAAAAAAATCACGAGATGAACTAGTAAAAAGCAAAGCAGAAATACTGGCAGTACAATTTTTCTATACCGGCATTTTACTTTCCTGAATAAAATAGAAGATTCAGCAGTATTAGTTCCCTGTACTGTTGAGGCATCTGCGCGTGTGCTCCTGTGCGAACAGCAATTCAAGCACTTCACTTCTTCGCGCGAGGCACCAGTGGCTGCCATATTACAAAAAAATTTGGAAATAAAGAAGGCCAAGGGGAGTCGAACCCCTAACCACTTGCATGGAAGCCAAGACTTTCAACCACTACACCAAGTCAACACAGCTATTAGTAGACGGTTGTTAATAATAATAAATGGAGGCTGGCCAGTGAACTTAAGTAAGGATTGGTTCAGAAAAAAAAGAGCTTCAACTACATCTTTTTCACGGACACTTTATGCAATATTAGGGGAGTATTTCTAACCTTTCTTTGTACATATATTTTTATTTTTATTTTTGTATTTTCTTTTTAGGATTTTTTTTTAATTATGTATATTTTATAAATATTATTCATTGGGGATAATGAGCCGCTTAAGTGTGGGGAGGGGTTTTCAACACATTAAAAAAAAAAAAATTAGGATCATTAATATTTTTTTTAGGATAATTTTTTTCCCTTTTTTTTCCCTTAGTTTTTTTAGGACATTAGATATTTCTTTTTTAGATTTTATTTTAGGATAGTTAAAAAAAATAGACAAAAAAAAAAGAAAACTTAAAAAAATTGATTGCCTTGTCAATATAGCATGTTAATAAGGATAAGTACACACCGTGTAGACTTATTATTCGCATGTCATGTATATGTCTCCTTGGCGTAAAATACCTTATACATGATGATGTCTTGTACGTGCTTGCAAAAATTTAAAACTTGAATTTATGTCATTGTCAATTTTGATGAGTATGGTATGCTATCACCATGTGAGATCTTGAGCCTTAATTTATGATTGATGCTTCTTTTTATCAATCTACTTTTTTTTTTTTGTGGTGAGTTATTCGTCATTGTATGTGTTGCTCTAGAACTTGCTTTAAACCAGGTTGTGCGCATATTGATATTGTGTATTGTGTAAAAATGATAAAGGCACTAGGATTAACCATATTATCCCAAACAGTACCATTAAAATTAATCCTTAGTGAGCCCCCTTGAGCCTATATCCTTTTTCTTTGTATATCACCATCTAAATCTTGAGCTTACTTATTTCTTCTTGTCTTGATTGACTAGTAGAGCATTGTGATGTATACATGAGATTGGTAAAATACTAAGTGTGTGATTTTAGTGTTTGTGAGGTTATTTTTCCATCCAAAGCATGCTATCTTCTTGTTGATTGAGACTTTGATGTTATTCTTGATATTTTTGTCTTTTGAGACTATGTGTGCGTGCTTGAATAGTTGTGTTGGTGTGTAAAGTTGAGGAATCGCATTATATGACATTTATGAGCTATTACATGATTAAGTTTGCATGTGTGGAGTGCTATGATATATTTCATGTTTGAGACTTGGTAGTCAAAATAAAAATTAGGAATTTTGTGGGTAAATTCACTACAAACCCTCACGAGACCTTACTCGTCCACTTGGGCTACCTTGGGGTTTAAAGGGCTTGTTGCATGTGCCAAATGCAACCGTGATCACCTACGGAAGTGGTACTAGGTAGTTAGGATTTAGTTTTTCTTTCTTCTTTGCCCGAGGACGTGCAAGATGCTAAGTGTGGGGATGTGATAAGCGTGCATTTAATCTTAATATTGTCCCTATATTTAAGTTATTTTGCATTGATTTGAATTTTTATTTAATTAATTCTAATGTTTTATTGTAGGAATTAAGGAGTTATAATAAAGGAAGGCTTGGAGTTTAAATAGGAAGAGATGAAGATAAATTTGATTAAAATTCGGATTTTCCGGGTAGCTTGCGCAGTCTGCACTGTTTGGGCCATATCTGGAGTTCTACAAGTCCGATTCTGACGATTCAACAGCCCACGGAAAGCTTATGAGAAGGGCTTTATTTCTGAAGTGGTCTTGTATTTAAAATCCAGCCGAATCAGCCTAGAATCTGAGTCAAAAAGTCAACTACGAATTTCATCTTCTTGGAATTCAATTTTGATTGGGAATTTTCCTTGTATTTGTATTAAATAATTAAAAACACTTTTATTAGAGATAATATAAGATATGCATCAGACCTAATTAGATATACACATCGTACGAAAGAGATAGAGGCACAGGAAGAGAGAAAGAAGATCAGAAGACGGAGACCCATCTATAGAAGAAATTCTTGGATTTGTTCTCTCCATTAATTGTTTGAAAATCTCTCTTTATCTTTTCATATCATGTATCCATACTCTTATTTATTGTGTGATTTTGAGATCTTGATTATGAACTAATTTATTAAAGTTGGGGTTTTTATGGAACCCTAACATGAGTTTATTGGTGATTTGTTGAATAGTGCTAATTGCAATTCCATGGTTTATTCATTCAAGTGCTTTTCATTCTAATACTTGCTTTTGCCTGATCAACATTAGTGGGTTAATGAATTAATTATAATTTCGAGAGAAATATAATTAATTGATACAAAACTTGAATGGTGCATGCTTAGATCGATTGATTTAATACGGTATAGAAATATATTGTGATCATGCATAGCTTTATGAATTGATGCTTAATTGAATTTCGAGGGATAAATTAGCATAGACATATGTTAGTTTATTTATTAGAAATTATACCATAGTGATTCTGCGAGGAACCTATGACCATAGAATTCTAGCTAGTAGACTGTGGATTGTGACGGTGCCGTGAGGCTTATTAACTGATTTTCATGTGTTAGGGGGAAATAATTATCCTGACTTACCTTCTCATATTTGAATCACAACAACTTTCTTGCTAGTTTAATTAGTTGGTTAATTTAGTTTAATTAATTAGTTATAAAATCTTCAACAATATTTTTGGTTCGATAAATCACTTTGCTAGATAAAACTTGCATTTGATATAATTTAGCAGTCCTTGAGGTACGAATCTGGTATTTACCATTATATTACTTGTTTGCGATTGTGTACACTTGCACATCTAGATTTTACGCAACACACCTTTTTCATCAATTTTCTGCATCATTTTGCATCATATTTTCTGCATCATATTAGCACCTAGAAAGTGTGTCGCCATTCCGTAAAATTTTCATTTTCAGTTTTCTGCACTTCCAAACAGTTTTCTGCATGATTTTTTTCATCATTTCCAGTCATGTTTCTGCACCGCTCAGTTCTTCCTCAACTCTGTCAGGCCTCTTTCCACATCAACGGCATCATGCGATGTTGGTGACTGCCCACTAAGGCTTATCCAGAATTGAAGTCCTCTTCCACACCATGAACTTTAGCCCTTCTCCAAACATACGTTAGCCAAGCCTCTTCAAATAGAACATCTTCTGTCTCTTCTTGACTCAACTCATAAGCCTCTGTAAACTTGGGATCACTTGGCGATTTTAAATCAGAAGACTGCCTAATCAAACAACACCACCACAACACCTTCTGCATATTTTACCAAAACAAACAACACCACAATCTTTTTCGAGCCTTCGTCGCTCACTTTTGTGAAGCTAATCCAATCTTCACCTCGCACTTACGGCATGTCTATAGCTGTTAATCAGCACATAGATAGCTGGGGTGTGTGTTACTCCAAGCCGGTCCAAGCACCGAAAGTTACCTCATCCGGTCACTGCAAATGCACCACCGAAGCCGGTCCACGACCGATGTTTACTTCTTTCTTCAAGTTGGATGCTTTCTTCGTTTTGGCACCTTCTATCTTCATCCATATACAGCCCTAGCAGCCCCGACACAACAACAAACCATAAACTTCTTACGGCAAGTCTATAGCTGGAATCCGGCAAGTAGATAGCTGGGGTCTCCGTTCTTCCCGTTTGCTGAATTTCTTCGAGCTTAGTACAGCTCCTTTGTGGCCTTCTTGGCCTTCTATGTCCAAACTGCTGCTTGTATCATTTTTGTTGCTCCATTGCCATATCAAGGGCTCTACCTGCTGCTATCCAGCCCTCCTTACCAATGCCATAGGTTCATATGCAAGTTAAATGCTTCCATTTCTCTCCACCATTAACTTGAGGGAGGATATTGAGACATACACTGCTGGCCATCATTATTCCCATATGTGTGTTGGCCATGTGGTCAAGACAACTCCAGCAGGCCCCCATGATAGCTCCATGCTGCACCCACATCTACTCCATGTGCACTGCATAACAGCCTCCATGATATACACTTTAACTTAGGTTTTAGTAGTGTGATTTGTGGCTATATATTGTGTTGTTTTCCCTTGTGTCTTGAACTGAAATTTATTACATTCTAATCAATTCAATCTATCACAATGTAGTTCTCTGTTAGTAAGTAGTAGCAGTAGGAAGAATGTTCAAGTTTGCTAAACTTCTTTCTTTTCATGACTTATCAACTCCAATGTATTACTTGGCTTAAATATGTGCAATTCTTGTATCTGTAACATAATTAGATGAAACCAAGCACATCCTCATATAATATCCTAAAGTAGGGATATTGCATATGTAAAGATTGCATTTTCTTTCTGCTAACTATAATGGTCCAAATCTGTGCTATCAGTTTGTAAGCAATATACTCTTTCTACTTTTCTAGTAGGACTGTTCAATCTGCATTATTTCAATTCAATTCGAGTTCAGAAATTGAGTTCCCCTCACTCATGATCAAATGTGTCTGTGGGCTTGAGTTAGGTTTGGATAGCCAGATAAGGGTGATAATGTGCATAGACCACTGTTGAGTTTTGAGTCACAAGTATTCATGCATATGTAAGTCAACACATAGCTAGTCATGATGAACCTGGTTACCTGAAATGTATAAATATAGACAATTTGTGGCTGTGTATACACTTTTTTGTTGCACCCTATGCAACCTACAGGTTCAACAAGTATCAATCTATAGAAGTCTATAGAATGAAATCTATGCAGGTTCACTGATAAGAAATAAACATTTCTTTCTGGTATTTTTTCGTAATTTATGTACTTGTATAGCACGTGATTTGAAAAATTCGAATTTTATTATCCTTTTCACATTATTTGATAGAAATGAGAAAATTCAAATTTTATTATCTTTTTCTCATTATTTGATAGAAATGTTTAAGTTCTCAATGCTTTATTCCCTAAAGAATTAAATATATTTTGTAAAAAGTAGTACAAATATGAATTTATTAGTTTTATGTAAAAAAAAAAAACTATGGGCCGAACTTGAAAACAAGGCCTTAATAAATGCCCTAACAAAATTTAAGACAGGCCTGGGTTTCATTTTTAACGCAACCATTGCATTTTTCATCTCTAGTAATTATGACATCTTGATATCATTTGGAATCAGATTGGGCGTGGTACACTGAGTTTAGAGTTTAGAGAACAGAAAAGTGTATTTAGAGCAATTCCAACAGATACGACCTTCTAATTTAATTATAAGGAATTAGTTCTAAAATAGTGTTCCAAATAGTTTCTTAACTTTTTCTTAAAAAATTAAGAGCATCATGTCATCTCTTATCTTTGAGGGCTTCCTTATTTCACTTTTATCAATAAAATATTATTTTTCCTCCTCTTTTCAATTGTTTCCCTCTTTTTTTGTTCTTGCTTCCTTCTTTTATTTATTATTTAATAATTATAAGGAAGCTTGTTGGAATTATCATAAATTATGATATCTTAAATCAATAAGAACATAATATTTTATAATATCTATAAAAAAAACACTAGGAGACTGTTGGACTTGGGTGAGGATCCTCTGTCCCCTTCTTCGTGTTTCGTGTCTCCTTCTGTGTCCCCTGTACAAAAAGAGTGCCCCTGGCGGGGCCCCTGTATTAAAAAATAATAATAAAAATATTTTTTAATAAAGAGGCCCCGCCAAGGGCACTCTTTTTATACAGGAGACACAGAAGGAGACACGAAGAAGGGGACAGAGGATCCAGGCTCGTTGGACTTGCTCTTAGATTCCGATAACGACTTAGTACACTTTGGGTTATAGCCTAAAATTAATTCAGACACACACGCTTGTGAATACAGGTAAGCAATATTTCTTGGGAGTGAAAATCAAGTCCAAAATGTGTAGGACTGTATTTTGCATAATCATTTCGTTTAATTTCCCAGTATTGTCCCATGTTACGGAAGTACAATTCACCAGCTTGTCACTTTACTTGTGTGTACACTACTACAGGTTATGATAGTTAGACCTGGCAAAACGGGTGGGTGGGTGGTTTCGTGTCGTGTCATTTCGTGTTTCGTGTATACAGGTGGTTGAGATGAACATGACACGAAATCATTTCGTGTACTCAAATCTGGACACGAACACGAAACGACACGAAAGTACACGAAATTTTTCATGGACACAAAAATACACGACACGAATGTACACGAATGTGCACGAAATGTACACGAAACAAAAAAAATAAAAGATTAATTATTTTTTTATTATTTTTAAAAAATAATAATTAATTAATTTATACATATTAATTGATATTATATATTTTTATTTATAAAATTCAACTATTAGCATTAAATTGTATACTATAAATTATATTATTATAATATATTAATATATATTATAAATTATTATTTTATTTATTTATTTATTTCGTGTACTTCGTGTCGTGTCGTGTACTTGAAGGGTAAACCAAAACCCGACACTAAATCTCGGTCGTGTACTTTCGTGTTCGTGAATTTTCGTTTCGTGTACTAAAAATGCAAACCCAAACACTAAATTTTCGTGTCGTTTCATGTCGTGTTTTCGTGTCGTGTGAAAAATTGCCAGGTCTAATGATAGTGACAGATAGAGATGATAATCGGGTTGGATCGGATAATATTTTGCTGACATTAAATTCAAATTCGATTTTTTTTTTATAATATTTGAATTCAAAAAATATCCAAAAATTGAAATTTAAATTCGATTCAATGAATTTTAGATTGGGTTTAACTATGACCAAAACAAAAAAAAAATTGAATTGGTTCTAGATAATACCCTAAATCCAAAAATTCAAATAGGAAACCTGAAATTTTAAATTTAAAATACTATTCCCTCTATCTAAAAGTATGTTGCTCGTTTAAAATATCGGTCCTGTTCATTATATGAGATAAATTATTAATTTACATCTAATCTATAAGACCAAATATAGTCATGAGTGATTTTGTTGCATTCGTATTTGTTGGTACTTTAATACAGTGAAGTTTTTATATTTAATACTAATACGAAATTAAAGATATTAACGATTAAAAGTGTGCTCTGACAAATGTGTTCAGTTCAAAACAGGAATGATAATAAGAGACGGGGGAGTAGGATTTTATATAAACTAAGATTTCATAAAATCTGATAATATTCAAAAGCTGGTGATTCTTTTTTGGATTTTATAAATTGATGGATTTTATTTATACTTTAAGAAACCTTCGCAATCCTTTACAACTTGGGTGGACTACCTAAAATGGAAGCAATGAACTATCAATTACCTTTTTAATTTTTAGCTTTAAACATATGGTACCGGAAAAATTAAACCCAAAAGTGAGTTTCACCTTGATTTTGACTCGAGTCCTGACTCCTGAGGAATCCAATCAACAGGTAAAAACTTAATAAGTTACCTTGATTAGGAACGACGTTAGAGATTTATAAATTAATCTATTTCATCCTCTTTTGAGGCACCTATTCTCATTACCACCCATGCTTACATTTCCTAGGTAGTATGAGTACCATGAAGGCTACACGTACGCCTGAAGAAGGCACTGACCAGTTTATCCAAAAAGTTGCTATGTCTTCTAAATTACTAGCATGCATGATGTCAGTTTATGTCATCATCGTGCTACTCCGTCACCAGTTGTAATGGTTGTCTATGGAGAATTAGGTTTGTTAGGTTCTGCTAGATTGGGAGACAACGTGTGGACCGATGTCAATGTTCCTTCTCGCTGCTTTCATGATATTATTTATAACAAAGGAAGCTTTTATGCGGTGGACAATCAGGGGATGTATACGTGTGTTGCATTGACGATGATAAAGAGAGAGGAGGGCCTAGGGGCACGAAAATTTCATCTCTTAAATGTCATTCTCGTGACCAAAAATATTTTGTTAACCATTATCGGGATCCGGTCTGTTACTTGTGCACTTCTGCGCTACAACAAGATTAGGCATATGGCGGTAAACGAGCCTAACACTGTCAGGCTCGAGTTCGAGTTCGAGTTCGACTAAATAGTTCGGGCTCGAGCTCGAGTTCGATCGAGCCATAAATATGATCAAGGCGAAACTCGGTTCGTAAAATGTTCGATATGTTCGAGCTTGGCTTGAAATCTCGAATCGATTTTATGAAATAGTGAGAAAAGCTTGAATGTCACAAGTTCGGCTCGAGTTTGACTCGATTAAATATGAAAAATATATATAAATATTGAAAATTGATAAAATTATATATAAATAACATATAAATAATATATAAATAATAAATAAATTCAAGCTCGATTAGGCTCGCGAGCCTCAAGAACCGAGTAGTATGAAGCTCGACCTCGGCTCGGTAGATTATTCGAAGAGCTTGAGCTTGGCTCGATTATTATCGAATTCGAGTTTTTTACGAGCCGAGCTCGAGTAGCTCACGAATAGTATGACTCATTTACACCCCTAATTTATTTAGGCATATTGAAAATTCTATCGGAATAGAAGCCAAGTACCGTACAAGTGATTTCGCCATATGGAGGTTGGATCTAAATTATAATGATTTTGTTGAAACTCCATCATGTACTTTGACCGAAGTGAATAACTTGGGGAATGAGGCAATATTCATTGGCAGAGTTTCATCATTATCTGTATCATCGGAAATTGTATGGCCAAACTCCATTTAATTTACATATGACAACTTGGAAACATATATTTGTAGTGGAGGGGGCCACGATATGGGAATCTTTGACATTGAGCGGGGGCACCATTGAACCTCATTTTCAAGGGAAATCCATCAATCCAATCTCTCCGACTCTCCCCAACTTTGGTACGTCTGAATTGTACCATTGAAGTTTCCCACAATTTATTTTGTTCTTTAAAGATTACTTTTATGTTATTTTATTTTCTTTGCATGGGCAAATAGTTATGATGTTAAATTCAATTTTTTCTAGCTGTGACTTTTGTTTACATACGCTTAATTGACGATAAATAAGCTTCATATTTTTCCAATCAAACTCCAACATATAACATTATATGTATGTTAGGTCCGATATGTTTGTAGAAGGGGGGGTTGAATACAAACGGTACTGTTTAATCGAAATTTGTCCGGATAAATTTAATTTATATTTTGACAAATTTGAGCGGAATTAAATGAAATAAAATTCAAGTTGAATATCCATAGAAAGAATATCTGGTGGTCCAGCATCAGATTTTTTAAATAGAGGTTCTTTAACATTCTTGAGTAAATTTGGTATTCCCCTTTCTTTAGCACTAACAGGGTTAGGGGAATTTATGCCCAATGATCCAATAGCTTCATTGTAGCCATACCCTATACATGTTGTTCGTTCTACAGATTGTTTGTTAAAAAACTCTTTGGAAACTTTAACAGAATTATAACAAGCTCTAATCTGTGTTTCAAGTTCTTTAATCCTGATGTCTTGTTCAGCAATCCTATCAACTTGTTTTACCATGTATTCTCCTAGCGACTTATCTCTGCAGTTAAGTCTAGCTATTTCTTCTATATTCTTATCTTGATTAATCTGCACCTTTTTTAAATCTAACACTTCACTTTCAAGTTTAGTGTTAACAAGACTTATTCTCTCGTACCCTTTTTGTGCATTAGTCAAGCAATTACGTAAACTATGAATTAATTCAGCATCAGTAAGAGTTAACGGTGTGGTGTAATAAGTTGATGATTCAGCATTTACCACCAGTGCAAAGTTTCCAACTTCTTCATCTTCACTGTCTGTGTCATCCCAGCTTTTGCCTTGTACCACATAGGCCGTGTCTGTGTTCTTCTTACCAGATGCATACTCTCTCCTTGCATCTTGTTGAGGTTGATGACACTCAGTTGCAAAGTGTCCAAGTTCATTACATTTAAAGCACCTAATCCTGCTTCTGTCTACCATTCCAGTTTGGTAGCCACCCCTTGTGCTACTTGAGGAAGAACCTCCTCGCTGGAATCTATTGTAGTTAGATTTGAACTTGAACTTGGGATTCCTCCTAAATCTGAAGTTACTGAATTGCCTCACCATCATAGCCATTGACTCATCTTCCAACTGATCCAGCTCTTCCAATGAGTAGAAATCTCCACCATCCTGACTTACAGGTGTATGACCAATCTCAACTTCAACCTGTTCCTTGTCAGCGCTGCAAGGTTGAACAACCTTAGCTTCCACTTCCTTTGGAGTCTCAACCACTAGAGCTGTAGAAGAACTTGGAACCCTACCTTCACCATGAATTTCTTTCTGTTGAACTTGTTCCAACTAATAGGTTTTCAAAATGCCGAAGAGCCTTTCAAGAGTAATTTGATTCATGTCTCTGGCTTCTCTAATGGCAGTTATCCTATGTTCTAGATGAGTAGGCACAGTCAGTAAAAACTTCATGTTGATCTCCTTCTGGGTATATTGCTTGCCATGAACTTGCAAGTTGTTGATTATTTTGTTATACCTTTCGAACACTTCCTGAATGCCTTCATCAGGGCCAGCTCTAAAGTGTTCATATTCAGAGGTCAAAATTTGAAGTCTAGTTTCCCTGACTTCATCAGTTCCTTCATTGATAGTTTCAATAGTTTCCCAGATGTGCTTAGCGGTTTTACAATTCATCACATGGCTATACATTACAGCATCGAGGGAATCTATTAAAATGAGTCTCAAATTTTTATCCAGTCCAACTTCCTCTTTTTCTTCAGCGGTAAAGTTCTTAGGGTCCTTTGGATAGGATTTTGCAGGTATTGTTACAACTCCATTTGTAACCGTTTCAGCATCATGTTGGATAGGAATTATTGGTCCATTTTTCAAAACCCACAAAAATCTTGGATTTGTTACATCAAGAAATAACTCCATTTTGTTTTTCCACATGTCATAGTTATCTTTATTAAAGATAGGAATTTTAACAATGCTTTTTGACGACATGATGAATTTTTAAGTGAGTTAAAAATTCGAGATAGATTTTTGGCGGAATAAAATTAGGATCTTGATTTGTATATCAATCAATAATCTCTGATACCAATTGTTAGGTGCAATATGTTTGTAGAGGGGGGGTTGAATACAAACGGTACTGTTTAATCGAAATTTGTCCAGATAAATTTAATTTATATTTTGACAAATTTGAGCGGAATTAAATGAAACAAAATTCAAGTTGAATATAAAATTATATTAACTTGAGAGGTTTGTTACAAATACAGTACAGAAATTATATCTAGTTAATAAAAACAAATTAGAAAATTCGACATGAATTTTTCTAGATTTGTTAATAAAAATCGAGATATAGATTAGGAGTAAAAACTCGCTAATAGTACAAGAGTATCAAGTAAACAAGTTCTATCGGATCAGATATTAAAAATAAGATGAACTTGAATTTATACAAATTTATTTCTCTTGCTGTGTTGTTCTTCAATGAGAGAGAATGGAGTTTTTGTTTTTTTGAAGATGATATGTTCTGTGTTGTTGTTGTTGTCTGGCCGCCTGTCTTGATTTATTTAGCCTTCTGCATCTTTTCTTTTTCATTTGTATTGCCAAGACAATCGGCAAGACAATCTGCTCTTCCAAGACAATCAGTTTTGTACTGCCAAGACAATCGGCAAGACAATCCAAAACCTCCAAGACAATCAATTTGTATTGCCAAGACAATAGGCAATACAATAGGCAAGACAATCAAGGTTAACAAGACAATCGGCAAGACAATTGAGATTGTCTTGTTTAATAATAAAACTCAGCTGAATGATTGAATTGAACCAAATATTTGAACTGCTGTCAAACAAAACCAGTCACAGGAAGCACGAGTGTGACACACGCGCGGCTGTTGAAGGTTTCTTCTGGGCGCGTGCGTCTCACGCGCTAGGCAGGAGAGTGTAGGTGCTTCTCGACAATAACATGCAGCATGTCAGTTTGTTTTCTTCTTTTGATTCCCTTTTTTTTTTCTTTTTGCATGCTACTTGTTTCTTTTATATACTTTTTATTTCTTTTGTCGACCAGCAACCTGTTCTTGTTTGTTTCCTTTTTTTTGTTCACAATTAATACTACTTGTCCATTTCTTTGTCGACAACAAACAAGACTTCCTGTTATATTTTTTTTTGTTTTTCTTTTGAATTTAATTTAATTAAATACTTAAACAATTAATCATTAAAATAAATAATGATTAATTAATTAATTAATTAAATCAATTCAGATTAATACATTAATTCAAAATTAATTAACATGATAATTAATTTAATAAATAAATTAATTCGAAATGAATTAATTTATTAAATTAAATCAATTACATAATTATATTAATTAAAAGAGAATTAATATAAATCTTTTGACAGCTCAAATCTTTTTCTTGAACCACTGAAAGTAATAAAGAATTACCATCGAATTTTCGTTGACGCTCGATGCACGGTCTGGTTCATGAGCAACTAACTCCAACGGCTTTTCTTTATTTTTGACTCTATGGCTGTGGTTAATGTCTTCTCTTAAATACCCGTCTTGATAGCTTGAACCACCGAAGTTAATGATAAACAACCACTGTTTAATGTTGACACTCGATGTACTGTCTGGTTCATGAGTGACTAACCGCAATGACTGTTCTTCATATATTGACTTTAAAATCTGGTTCCTTTTCTTTTCTCATCTCTCTCTTTTAATTCTTCTGTACTGTCTCTGTCACTGTTGAAATCTCTGTCACTTTAATTGAATCCACTTCTTTAACGAATACTTCACTGAGGCTTGATTAGATGACTGAACTTCTTTCAATGTAGTAATTCTTCAAGTCTGTAGATTGACCTTGATCTTTTTCTTCTGACAGATAATACAATCTGAGATTCCTTGTGACAGTCTATATACTATTTACTATTACAATCTTGTTTAAGTTGAGTTGTATCCTCGAAATACAAATAGGCTACATCATATGCCTTTCAATCTCCCCCTATTTGTTTGTTAGACAATAACAAGCAAATACCTAGAGGATAACTCAACTACCTCACTTAAACAAGAAAAAGATAAAACTTTTAGGAATTAAGTAAATAATACAAAAAAAAATTTCTGGTTTAGATTTAACAATTCAGAATCTTCAGTTGATGAAATGATAGATGATTGTTCCTCTAGCACTGAACTGATCTTCAATAGATAACTCATCTTCATTTCTGATTCTTCATATCTCTGCCTGATAATCCTTCACATCTTACTTTGGTGATTATCAGCAGTTCTTGATTTACAACCACTTCCCATTTCTGACACAGCTTTTCTCACTAAAGAAAAACAGCTGTTCCTACTATATAGACAATGGTGAATCAATACCATTTCTATAACTTCTGGTGAATTTACTACTCTTCCAGTTAGCCTTTATACATAGTACATTGAAAGACTAATAGAACAGTATTGTGATGTAATTCTCCTTATATCTCCACTTTCATAACAAATGAAAGTTCTTTTGCTTTTTCATCTAAGGCTCCCCCTTAGTAACTAGATTTGCTTCTAATCCTAAGCACAGTCTTTACTGCTCCCCCTTTCTAACTCACTCTTCTTTTACTTGTACCCCATACTTCTCCCCCTTAGTTGAGTATATCCTACTAAGGTAAGCTTTAAGCTTGAATATATCTTTTTCAATATATCTCTCCCCCTTAGTTGAGGAATCCTCCATTCAACTAATTGAAAAAGTAGTAGATACCAAATTGTTACCAATTTATACCAATCGTTAGAGTACATTGAAATCAATTGATAAAGCTTTGTTAGAAAGGAAGTTTCATTTTCGTCCTCACTGTGAGTGTGTGATAGTGTTTAGTGTACCTCACAAGTGTTTCACTCTTCTCTCCACTCATTTGTGTTGAGTGTCTCACTTCTCTCTGTGTTTACACTCTTGCTCACTAGTGTTTCACTCATATCACTCATAGCTCCAACATCCTTTAGTGTACCTGCAAGGAAAAATCACCATAGCCCCTTCTAGAGAGGTCAGTGGTGGTGCAATGGGAGTTCGCAAATCCCAAATCCTCATTGGACTCGTCAGACGAATCTGAGTCATAATCTACAAGTTGCTAATTTCCCTTTTTAGGGTTTTCAGATTTGAATTCTGAGAAGGTAAACAGTGATCTATAAATTTAGCATTGAGATCAAGATTCCCTTCTAATGTCTGTGAAGACATCACCTTGTTAAACTCATCAGGTAAAATCTGAATCATAGTCTACAAGTTGTCGATCCGCACCTATGTCAGATCCGTTACCCGCAGGATCCAGAGATGTTCCCTCTGGGGAGTTAGATAATGATCTTGTTGAATTTTGCATTTGAGATCAATACCTTCTCTCGAGGTCTGTGAAGACTCTTAGTTCATTAAAGAACCTTTAACTTATAATCCTAACCGTAAAATGGTTGGATTACATGTTTCCGTCAATTCATCCTTAGTGTGTGCAATCTCACTTGTGCATATGAAATATTTTGGTTAGTGTATAAGGTAGTGACTCTCCAACTGAATATCCCACACATCCTTGTTTGCTGCATCAAGTGTAGTTACTCCCTGGTGACCTCTAGTCTGATAGGTTACTTCCATTTAGGGGGTAAAATAGAATGTGTTTGAGTTTGACTGTAGTCTGGGACAAAAGTTGTTGGGTTTACAACCTTATGACTAAACATGTGAGAATACAAATTTCATGTAGATGAACCTGCATCACAGAATATGAGCAACATAGAGATAAAATGCATTTTTAACATTGAAAAGTTTTCTGAGAAAATATTGCATTTATCTTAAGTGAAATGATGTACAGTTGTGATTTCAAAAGATTTACAATGTAAACAATCACAGCTGTAGAAAGAGATTTTGAATTTAGGAAGTTAAAGAGATCCTGAGCCGGTTTTACTAAACAAGAACATAAGCAAAAATCCAATTAATAAATATTAATCGAATTAATGTATGTTAATGTTTAAACCAATACAAACAAAACTATTTTATCATGTTTTAGGTCCTGCATGATAGATACCAACTATTAGAAATTGTTAGCACTTGATAGGTCTTGTCTTCCAATTGTTAGATCCTGAAAATCAAACATGAGTTCATAACCAATTGTATAGACACATACCAATTTGATACCAACATTGATCAATTGTTAAGTCTTTAACACGAAGATCTGTTAACAGCAATCACAAAACACAGATTTATACTTAAACTGCAGGTTTTGTGTGTGTTAATAAGAAGAACAACAAAAGAACCAAGTACAGTGACCTACTTGTAAGTTTTGCAAGTATAGTGACTAAACTGTAAAAACTATACAAACTATTTATATACACATGAAAAAGAATATACAAAAATAAGAAATAATATATATAATAATTATACAAAATAAAAACTACAAGAAAAGAAAATTCAAATAAAACTAAACAAAGAAGAAAATTTTGAATTAACATAAAAATAATAAAACTATACATAAGTAATAATTTACATACAAATTTTTATTTTTATTAATTTTTATTTTTATATTTTATATATATATATATTTTTTTAAATGCAAAAATAACTGTATTAATAATATTTACAGAATATTAAAGATAAAAGATAATAATTTAGAAAAATATCTACAACAATATAACTACTTAAAATAACTAAATAGAAAATATAAAATACTAAAAATACCATAAGTTGTCCTTTTGACAGAATTAACACATTAATAACAGAAGAACAAACACTACAAAATATTGAATAAAATATTAACTATTTACATAAACATTTGTAGCAAATTAATAAATCTATATATATTTTCGAATAAAATAACTTTCTTATCAGAAAATTATTTTGAAAGAAAATATGATTTATTAAAAGATCACAAATATTCAAGGAATTTTCAACAAAATTAGATTTCTCACTAATTTCCACTTGTAAAATTTGAGAAAAATATTTTTAGAGAAAATAAAATTATTCTAAAAATAAAAGAAGTAAGTAGGAAAATATTAAGAAGATAATGACAATGATTTAAGAATTAACAAGCAAGATTATAAGTTGATAAAATAATTATACAAGTGATTTAAATCAGAAAATATTCACAAAATAATCACTTGTGAATTATTAAAGATCAAACCTCAGATATTAACTAGTTTAATTACTAGGACTGTTTAACATACCCAATTCACCAACAATTCTTGTGAATGTGGATTCGTCAAGAGACTTAGTAAAAATATCTGCTGTTTGGTCTTCCGTGGGTACTGAAAGTAACTCCACGATACCATTCATGACATGCTCTCTAATAAAATGATACCTGATGTCGATGTGCTTGGTTCTCATATGCTGCACAGGATTGTTGGAGATTGCTATGGCACTTGTATGATCACATAATATAGGAATATTATCCAGTACAAAGCCATAGTCTCTCAGCTGATTCCTAATCCACAAGATTTGAGCACAACAGCTTCCAGTAGCTATATATTCAGCTTCGGCTGTTGAGCTAGAAACTGTTTGTTGTTTCTTACTGTACCAGGAAACCAATCTGTCACCTAGGAATTGACAACTCCCGGAGGTGCTTTTTCTGTCTACAACACTTCCTGTATAATCTGAATCTGTATATCCAACAAGATTAAAACCAGATACTTTAGGGTACCAAATACCTAAGTTAGGTGTACCCTTAAGATATCTCAAGATTCGTTTAACAGCAATGAGATGAACATCTCTAGGATCCGATTGGAACCTTGCACACAAACACGTAGCATGCATAATATCAGGTCTACTCGCAGTAAGGTAAAGTAATGAGCCTATCATACCTCTGTAGCTTGTGATATCTACCTTGGCAGAATTTTCACATGCTCCAAATTTGACAGTTGTGGATGATGGTGTCTTTGCTGAAGAAGAGTCCTCCATTTGATACTTCTTGAGAAGCTCTTTGACATACTTGGATTGACAGATAAATATTCCATCTGTCCTTTGATTTATTTGCAATCCAAGAAAGAACTTCAGCTCATCCATCATGCTCATTTCAAATTTACCCTGCATTAACTTCGCAAATTTCTTGCACAAAAGATCATTAGTAGACCCGAATATTATATCGTCCACATAGACTTGGACTATAATTGTATCATTCTTATGTTTCTTTGTGAAGAGAGTTTTGTCTATGACACCTCTAACAAAATCATTTTCAAGTAAAAATTCAGAGAGAGTGTCATACCATTTCCTTGGTGCTTGCTTAAGACCATAGATAGCCTTGAAGAGAACGTAGACATAATCCAATAGATCTGGATCTTCAAAGCCAGGGGGCTGTTCTACATACACCTCTTCATCTAGCTTACCATTCAGAAAAGCACTCTTGACATCCATTTGATAAACTTTAAAGTTTGAAAATGCTGCGAATGCCAAGAATATTCTTATGGCCTCAAGTCTAGCCACTGGAGCATAAGTCTCATCATAATCAATGCCTTCAGATTGGGAGTAACCCTTTGCTACCAGTCTTGCTTTATTTCTCGTCACTGTGCCATCTTCATCCAGTTTGTTTCTGAATACCCACCTGGTGCCAACTACTGGTCTGTCTGTAGGTCTGGGTACCAGCTTCCAAACTTCTTGTTGTTTAAATTGATTGAGTTCATCTTGCATAGCAATCACCCAATCAGGATCAGAAAGAGCTTCTTCAGTTTTCTTAGGTTCCATTTCAGATAGAAACCCTGAATAATTGCATTGATTCTGAAAAGCTCTTCTAGTCTTTACACCAACAACTGGATCACCAATGATTAACTCAAAAGGATGAGCTTTATTCCAAACAGTCTGTCTGGGAAGATTAGATCTTGATGATTCGCCTTGATCTTCATTGAGATGTTGTGTGTGACTAGTTGACCCTTCATTTTCTCCCCCTGAGTTGTTACCAGGTTGACTAGATGATGATTGTTTAGAAGAGTCAGGGGAATTTTGACTACTATCATTGTTTTCATCACCATTACCCTGATCATCATTATTGTCATTAGCATCAGCAAAAATCTCAGGTGCATTGTCATCATCTGAATCTGTATCTGTCATGTCATCGAAAGATAGCTTCTCAGATGGATTCTCAATTTGGATACTATGGAGTTTAGTGTCATCGAATGTTACATTGACACTTTCCATCATCTTCTGTTCATCAATCACATACACCCTGTATGCTCTCATTGAATAACCAATAAAAATTGCTTCAAATGCTTTGGTATCGAATTTACCACCTTGATCATCACCTTCTTTAAGCACAAAGCACTTTGCCCCAAATACATGAAAGTATTTGAGTGATGGTTTCTTATCAGCCATAATTTCATAGGGTGTCTTCATTTGATCTTTATTGATTAGAGTTCGATTCTGGGTATAGCACGCAGTATTGATGGCTTCAGCCCAAAAGTACAATGGAAGCCTTGATTCACTTAGCATAGTACGTGCAGCTTCAATCAAGGTTCTATTCTTTCTTTCCACTACCCCATTTTGCTGAGGAGTTCTTGGAGCTGAGTATTGTCTGGTTATACCCTTCTCAGTGCAAAAGTCATTTAGAACTGCATTCTTGAATTCAGTTCCATTGTCTGATCGTATAGCTCTAACTGGATACGTAGAATCTCGCTCAATTAATTTAATGTGATCAATCACCAGTTGTGGAGTCTCATCTTTAGAATTCAAAAATAGGACCCATGTGTATTTTGAAAAATCATCAACAATCACTAGAGCATATCTCTTCCTTGACATAGACATCACATTAACTGGACCAAACAAATCCATATGAAGTAATTGTAATGGTTCAGTTATTGAAGATGTGTCAGTGCTCCTGTGACTTGCCCTTTTTAGCTTGCCTTTTTGACATGCATCACAAAGTCCTTCTTGAGTGAATTCCATTGAAGGCAAACCTCTCACCAACTCTCTTTTAACCAGAGAATTCATTGTCTTAAAATTAAGATGAGAAAGTTTCTTGTGCCATAGCCAACTCTCATCATTAGATGCTTTAGTGTAGAAGCAAGTGATTTCTTCAGTGCTTCCTGAGTTCATATTGGCTACGTACAGATTGCCTTTTCTAACTCCTGTCAGTTGTGACTTTTCATGTCTCTTGTGTGAAATTAGACAATTCTTCTTGTTGAAATGAACTTCATAACCTTTGTCACATAATTGACTAACACTGAGCAAATTGTGCTCAAGTCCTTTCACAAACGAGACTTCATCAATGATAACATTTCCAGCTTCAAGTCTTCCATATCCATCAGTTCTACCTTTGCTGTTATCTCCAAAGGTAACTACTGGGCCGGCCTTCTCCACCACATTTGTCAGCAGGGTTCTGTCTCCAGTCATATGCCTTGTACATCCACTGTCCAAGATCCAGGTTACTCGTTCAACCTGTTCAATACCCTGCAATGACAAACGGATTAAATGCATGATTACCATTAAAGTAAGCAGACATCACATTAAAGGCACAAGACATTATTCATTATTCATGTTCATATGTTGTCGAGGAGCAGTCTTATTATCACATGCATGATTACCATTAAAGTAAGCAGACATCACATTAAAGGCACAAGACATACAGTTGACAACACCACATGCTTTATGATTAGAATCAATGATAGGCATGTTACTCATGTTAGACATGTTATTGTTCTGCTTCAACTTATTACCTCCTAATCCAGTCTTAGAGAAACTAGTTGTTTCAACAACCTTGACTGGCACTTTAGGTACATCTTCCTTGGATGAAACATTTTCTGGATTAGTGTCCTCAACAGATTTAGCCTTAACAAAGACTGTGACATCTTTCTTAGATGAAACATTCTTTGGATTAGCGTTCTTAACAGATTTATCCATAACACATTTATCCTTTAACAAAGATTGTGCCATTGGCACTATCTTCATTTCTCATTTCTTCCTGAATAACCATAGAAAGAATATCTGGTGGTCCAGCATCAGATTTTTTAAATAGAGGTTCTTTAACATTCTTGAGTACATTTGGTATTCCCCTTTCTTTAGCACTAACAGGGTTAGGGGAATTTATGCCCAATGATCCAATAGCTTCATTGTAGCCATACCCTATACCCGTTGTTCGTTCTACAGATTGTTTGTTAAAAAACTCTTTGGAAACTTTAACAGAATTATAACAAGCTCTAATCCGTGTTTCAAGTTCTTTAATCCTGATGTCTTGTTCAGCAATCCTATCAACTTGTTTTACCCTGTATTCTCCTAGCGACTTATCTCTGCAGTTAAGTCTAGCTATTTCTTCTATATTCTTATCTTGATTAATCTGCACCTTTTTTAAATCTAACACTTCACTTTCAAGTTTAGTGTTAACAAGACTTATTCTCTCGTACCCTTTTTGTGCATTAGTCAAGCAATTACGTAAACTATGAATTAACTCAGCATCAGTAAGAGTTAACGGTGTGGTGTAATAAGTTGATGATTCAGCATTTACCACCAGTGCAAAGTTTCCAACTTCTTCATCTTCACTGTCTGTGTCATCCCAGCTTTTGCCTTGTACCACATAGGCCATGTCTGTGTTCTTCTTACCAGATGTATACTCTCTCCTTGCATCTTGTTGAGGTTGATGACACTCAGTTGCAAAGTGTCCAAGTTCATTACATTTAAAGCACCTAATCCTGCTTCTGTCTACCATTCCAGTTTGGTATCCACCCCTTGTGCTACTTGAGGAAGAACCTCCTCGCTGGAATCTATTGTAGTTAGATTTGAACTTGAACTTGGGATTCCTCCTAAATCTGAAGTTACTGAATTGCCTCACCATCATAGCCATTGACTCATCTTCCAACTGATCCAGCTCTTCCAATGAGTAGAAATCTCCACCATCCTGACTTACAGGTGTATGACCAATCTCAACTTCAACCTGTTCCTTGTCAGCGCTGCAAGGTTGAACAACCTTAGCTTCCACTTCCTTTGGAGTCTCAACCACTAGAGCTGTAGAAGAACTTGGAACCCTACATTCACCATGAATTTCTTTCTGTTGAACTTGTTCCAACTCATAAAGTTTTCAAAATGCCGAAGAGCCTTTCAAGAGTAATTTGATTCATGTCTCTGGCTTCTCTAATGGCAGTTATCCTATGTTCTAGATGAGTAGGCATAGTCAGTAAAAACTTCATGTTGATCTCCTTCTGGGTATATTGCTTGCCATGAACTTGCAAGTTGTTGATTATTTTGTTATACCTTTCGAACACTTCCTGAATGCCTTCATTAGGGCCAGCTCTAAAGTGTTCATATTCAGAGGTCAAAATTTGAAGTCTATTTTCCCTGACTACATCAGTTCCTTCATTGATAGTTTCAATAGTTTCCCAGATGTGCTTAGCGGTTTTACAATTCATCACATGGCTATACATTACAGCATCGAGGGAATCTATTAAAATGAGTCTCAAATTTTTATCCAGTCCAACTTCCTCTTTCTCTTCAGCGGTAAAGTTCTTAGGGTCCTTTGGATAGGATTTTGCAGGTATTGTTACAACTCCATTTGTAACCGTTTCAGCATCATGTTGGATAGGAATTATTGGTCCATTTTTCAAAACCCACAAAAATCTTGGATTTGTTACATCAAGAAATAACTCCATTTTGTTTTTCCACATGTCATAGTTATCTTTATTAAAGATAGGAATTTTAACAATGCTTTTTGACGACATGATGAATTTTTAAGTGAGTTAAAAATTCGAGATAGATTTTTGGCGGAATAAAATTAGGATCTTGATTTGTATATCAATCAATAAGCTCTGATACCAATTGTTAGGTCCAATATGTTTGTAGAAGGGGGGGTTGAATACAAACGGTACTGTTTAATCGAAATTTGTCCGGATAAATTTAATTTATATTTCGACAAATTTGAGCGGAATTAAATGAAACAAAATTCAAGTTGAATATAAAATTATATTAACTTGAGAGGTTTGTTACAAATACAGTACAGAAATTATATCTAGTTAATAAAAACAAATTAGAAAATTCGACATGAATTTTTCTAGATTTGTTAATAAAAATCGAGATATAGATTAGGAGTAAAAACTCGCTAATAGTACAAGAGTATCAAGTAAACAAGTTCTATCGGATCAGATATTAAAAATAAGATGAACTTGAATTTATAAAAATTTATTTCTCTTGCTGTGTTGTTCTTCAATGAGAGAGAATGGAGTTTTTGTTTTTTGAAAATGATATGTTCTGTGTTGTTGTTGTTGTCTGGCCGCCTGTCTTGATTTATTTAGCCTCCTGCATCTTTTCTTTTTCATTTGTATTGCCAAGACAATCGACAAGACAATCTGCTCTTCCAAGACAATCAGTTTTGTACTACCAAGACAATCGGAAAGACAATCCAAAACCTCCAAGACAATCAATTTGTATTGCCAAGACAATAGGCAATACAACAGGCAAGACAATCAAGGTTAACAAGACAATCGGCAAGACAATTGAGATTGTCTTGTTTAATAATAAAACTCAGCTGAATGATTGAATTGAACCAAATATTTGAACTGCTGTCAAACAAAACCAGTCACAGGAAGCACGAGTGTGACACACGCGCGGCTGTTGAAGGTTTCTTCTGGGCGCGTGCGTCTCACGCGCTAGGCAGGAGAGTGTAGGTGCTTCTCGACAATAACATGCAGCATGTCAGTTTGTTTTCTTCTTTTGATTCCCTTTTTTTTCTTTTTGCATGCTACTTGTTTCTTTTATATACTTTTTATTTCTTTTGTCGACCAGCAACCTGTTCTTGTTTGTTTCCTTTTTTTTGTTCACAATTAATACTACTTGTCCATTTCTTTGTCGACAACAAACAAGACTTCTTGTTATATTTTTTTTTGTTTTTCTTTTGAATTTAATTTATTTAAATACTTAATCAATTAATCATTAAAATAAATAATGATTAATTAATTAATTAAATCAATTCAGATTAATACATTAATTCAAAATTAATTAACATGATAATTAATTTAATAAATAAATTAATTCGGAATGAATGAATTTATTAAATTAAGTCAATTACATAATTATATTAATTAAAAGAGAATTAATATAAATCTTTTGACAGCTCAAATCTTTTTCTTGAACCACTGAAAGTAATAAAGAATTACCATCGAATTTTCGTTGACGCTCGATGCACGGTCTGGCTCATGAGCGACTAACTCCAACGGCTTTTCTTTATTTTTGACTCTATGGCTGTGGTTAATGTCTTCTCTTAATATACCCGTCTTGATAGCTTGAACCACCGAAGTTAATGATAAACAACCACTGTTTAATGTTGACACTTGATGTACTGTCTGGTTCATGAGTGACTAACCGCAATGACTGTTCTTCATATATTGACTTTAAAATCTGGTTCCTTTTCTTTTCTCATCTCTCTCTTTTAATTCTTCTGTACTGTCTCTGTCACTGTTGAAATCTCTGTCACTTTAAATGAATCAACTTCTTTAACGAATACTTCACTTAGGCTTGATCAGATGACTGAACTTCTTTCAATGTAGTAATTCTTCAAGTCTGTAGATTGACCTTGATCTTTTTCTTCTGACAGATAATACAATCTGAGATTCCTTGTGACAGTCTATATACTATTTACTATTACAATCTTGTTTAAGTTGAGTTGTATCCTCGAAATACAAATAGGCTACATCATATGCCTTTCAATGTAGGATGTACTACAACAGCAATGCACTGGTGGAGCTTACTAGATAATATACGCAGTGCACTGCATGTAACTGAAATTAAGAAGTGGCAGTTCGTTCGTTGATATGTCCGAGTGGTTAAGGAGACGAAAATTTAGCGGCAAGGGTAAATCAAGGACATAGCAGCTTGTATGTTCTTATTCGAGAATTAAGCCTAAAACGTTGGGGGTGACATATGGAGTTGTGCCCAAAAACGTTCTTTTGGTGAATGAGGGGTCAGGCCCTTTATATAGATGTTGATATCTAAGAGTTTGTATAGGTTTGGGAGACTTGGAGGGCAAGTCACCTTCTTAATTTGAGTGTAATTCTAGAATGGAATATCCAAACCAATTATATATGTTCCAAGTTAGGAGATGCATTATCAGACATCTGTATTAAATTTGAATTTACATCAACTGCAGAAGACTCCCCTGATCTAACAATTGGCCAAACATTGTGTGAGAAGTAAATGAAATTTACCTGATCTTGTTACTTATAGTATGTGGTTCAATACAATTTTAAAGTAGAAGAACATGTGGTGATATACTACCAGGTCAATATTAAATATAAACACGTAAATATATTTATGTTCACATATATGATATCAAATGCATTATATCATGATAAAAGGAAAGCAATTTAGGAATAAAAAGAAAGAAATTTGGAGTTAATTTGGATTAGATTTTTGGATCAGATTAATTTAGAGAAGTATAAAATAATAAAGCATACACTTAAAGTTTGTAGAATGAATCAAGCACCTGACCTTTCGACCATTGTTGCCTGCACCATTAATAATGATTTTCTTTTTTAAATTCCCGTACAACATGTTCTTAAGGTATAGAAACGCTTGAGAAAATGACTAATATACATAACATGTGACATTTCGAGATAAACAGATTAATAAACGCAGTATATGACATTGTCCAGGTCTGTTATGATTTGCAGTAGTGTAGAAGTTAATGATTTTATAGAAAGGCTAATGAGTTTTCTGTACCAAGTCCTACTTTAGTGACCTGTATATGTGAAATACTGAGATCACAACATTATCACATAAGCACCCAAAATATAACACTAAAAATATATAAAGCACATGAAAGAATTAAAAATGAACAAAATGGTAGATATATAAAGCACTTCATTCCTAAACATGGGTAAATACTAATCAATATTGATCATATATGACTCACATTTTTGAAGTTTAGCAAAGAAGAAAATAAATGATAATCATTCAAAAGAGATCCTTTAGAGTCAAAACATCGCCTAATACATGCAAGCAGTTTAATCACAAATTAACAGAGCATAGGCAAACTAATACACTACTCACCTCTGGAGCAAACCCCGCAATATGATCTGTTTCACTTTTAAAGTGCAGCAGGTGATACAAATACAGGAAAAGAGCAATCCTTGATTTCCATCTCCTCTTTCTCTAAAAATTCCATATATTTAGATTAAAACAGTCATATGTAATTACTTTAACAGTCCTAGAAAGGCTGACAGAAAAGTGTAGGATAAATGTCTTTTTACTTCTTGAGTGACATATGTCATCACAACTTCCGAAATCTACAGAAAAATCGTGTTAAACACATAAAGGAAGTTCGCATGACCCCAATCAAGGAAGACAAATGAACCCAGTGTCACAACTTAGAGCTTAGATTAATGATCTTACCTCAATCTGAAAAGTAAATTCTCAGGTGGAGAACTACAATTTGGTGATCCTGGGACAAAAATGCATGTGCTGCCTAATTGGGGATCAAAATCCCCTCTTATAGAAATTGGATATATATATATATCCAAATCATTTATCAAAATCATTTTCATGTGCCTGTGTTCCGTCCAGTAACCCTACTTGGTTCATCCAAGTGAATGAAGAAGTCTTTGAGAATTTAGAGGCAGCAACTCCTAAATTTTTAACCTGTTACACATTTTAAAATAAATCATTAAAGCCTATAAATCGGAATTATACCAAACAATCAATATGAATAATTCGAGCAAATGAACCTGGTTCTGTTTCAAGTTTCTGCGTGGACTTGAAGCTCTTTGTAGCTCACTATTATGTTGAAATCTTGGAAACCTGCAATTATAATTCTCGTTGCACTCGTAGCATACCTGCAATGTTTAAAGTCGTGGTTTTTATATATACTTCAGAACTGTTAAATTGAATGTGTGATATTTAAAATATAAAATGAAACATAGGTAAAGAGTTCACTTTATTCAACCAATAAATAATCACATTTTCTGTGATCCAATATTAGCCACATGTGCAGATACAAAACGGTTGATAGATTCACTTAAAAACCAACCATATGGCAGCAGACTACAAAAGAGATGCATATAGAAAGCAAGAACCAATCTACTAATAAAATGCATGCATACACAAAGCAAGAACCTATCTACTAATAAAAATGCATTTATATTCAGTCTTGTAGTTTTGCAGAAAAATAAAAATAATGGATTCTCAGGAGTACTATCACTTGTTATCTATACGAAGGCTAATGTAAGCTCACCTCAATAATGTAACAGATCTTAGTACTTTTTAAGACAGCTTCGAGTGCACGCCAATATATTAATTATCTTTTGATACTCATCAACACAATTAAACCCAAAACACTTTTGTTAATAGTTACTATTAATTATCTCCTGTTCTTTAAGATAATATGAAAAAATTAAATTTATTTGTGTTGAGAATGTATAAATATTATTGAGGTAAATACACTACAAGAACAAATATATATGCATATCAAACGGATATTGATCCTCGAGAAAGAGATGCATAAATAAAAGAATATAAACAATATAATAGAAACATAAGAAAGTACCTCCAATATTTGTACTGCTCAGCTTTAGCCTTCTGCAGGGTCTCTAAGCAGTAATTCTAGCTTCCATCTTCTCAATACTAATACATATACATTTGCAATTATAACGCAGTTTAATAGACTTGAATAATAAACACAATTTAGTACAAACAAAATTACACACAACCTCAAACAGATAAAATATATTGAGCAAAGAAAAACTACCTGATCAGTGACATGCTAATTGCTCATTGATTCACCAACGCAGACTACTTCATCGGCCAATTTCACATGAAGTGCATCCTTGTCAATGGTCCCGTAAAAAGCAAGACCTGGAATCCCCATTTCATGAGTAGTTTGTGTACACAAACAAAAATCTCTCCCATATTTGTCATAATAAAACTACAATTAGACCTACTAATTTAAAAAACACTTCCAACAAATAAATTGTATTATTTTAATCTCAACATATAGCATTTTGAAACATGATTGCATAAACAGGTGCCTGAATAGTGAATTATGGCTCACTGCAACATAAGGTAACTTAGATACTATTTCCAGGAGATGTCATTATTTCTATTTGGATTGTCATTACTAAAGGGCAAAGGCTACTAAAAGATTCATTATAATGCTTTTCCGGAGAACATTTGTATGCTCGCACAGGCCGTGACTCTCCACAGTCAAATGGAAAAAGATCAAGTATGTTTTATTTAAGAAAAAAGTAATTTTTAACTAAATCATGTTGGTAAATATATTTGTACAACCATTGAGGTTTTGTTTTTTAAAAGGATAACTTTCCACTAAATTGCCATGATTCTTTAAACTTGGCCCAGAAAGCATGTTCTGAGATCTATATATTGATTTGGAATGAGGGACAGGGGGAACTTATAAGCTGTAGAATGAAAAATCAAGAAGACAGGAAGAAAATGCAGTTGGTAGAAAAAGCTCGTAATAAAAAGAAGAAATCGAGCTAATCTAAAGAAACCTGCAGAAGTATAACTTTCCAAATTGGACAGTTGTATTCAATAAGATTGAATAGAGCAACCAGTTATGTTCCAAGTGGTTGTAATGTTGAGTCCTAAGATGAAATTGCATCATCCTAACAAACCTGGTTAATTCATGGGTAGAAAATTGCAAGACGCATGTCACTTACCGAGCAATTTTGGTCATGTAATGAATTTTCATTGATAGAACCTACAAAATATACATGTCTCACTTGCATATAACTATGGCTGGGTTCAGGTGATATGTATTTACCTGGATAATTTGTGGCCTATTTGCGGCCGGTATCGAAAAAAAGTTGCAGCTGCTTCAATCATTCGGAACACCTACAAAACATCCATACCTACAAATCTAACAAATATGCATAACCTCCATCAATACCTACAAATCCTTCGTCCATTCAACCGAAAAAATTTAAAATCAGCCAATTATAATTATAAATACAACCCATTTGTATTCAAACAATCGAAGCAATGAGGTCAAGCACGGAAAATAACAGAAAATTCTCTTAGAACTTATATCAAACAATAGGAATGCAAAATCAAAACGATAACTATCAATCAATCAAACAATTATAGAAGAATCACCCATACATTAGTAATGATATAAAATGAATAAGGAAATAGAGGACCCAAAGTCATGCGCTTACAACCCGTGTGAATAAAACGAAGCTTAAAACTGTGATATTCTACACAGTAAAATTTATCATGAATATAATGAGATACATAACAAAACATGACTAACAAAGCTCTCGAAAATTATATTGGTTATTACCATTTTTTGATGAAGTTTTAAACACATTATTAATCTTACAAAACAGTGCGCATATACTAATAAAGTAAACTAAAAGTTTTAAAAATATGGTTGGAACCAATCTAGAACTGAAAGTTTAATTTTAGAATATTTGTAACACCCCCAGATCCGGGGTCAGGGATCTGGTGGTTACGGTCTTACATCCATTCATAATGCTTGACTTGAGTCCACAATAAATAAATCACATGCTGTGACCCCACAATAATTACCACTCACACACACAACAGTTATAGTCCCAGAGATGAAATTGAAATAAGTCTTACATTAAAGGGTTACGAATAAAAGTTATTACAATCCCAAAAGGATAACATCATAGGTTTAAAAGTTTTGCCGTTAATTACATTAATTATACATATAGTTAAATAGGAAACAAAAGCTGTCTAACTATGCTACCTCAGCAATGGCGGCTAGCATCTCAGCGGGTAGTCCGGTGGGTCGGGTAACCTGCTTGCGCCGAGTGCGCCTGACGCGAGCCATCTGTCCTAGCTGTTGTTGTGACATAATTTGAACAAAGCAAGGGTGAGCGAAAGCCCACCAACAATAATATATAACTGAACGATAATATAAAACAGTTCAAAGTTATCTTTCAAACCATATGCCATGCATTTACGGAAATGATGCCAGTATAATATGAACGATGAAGTTACCAGGTAACTGAAAGTATTTGTTTGAAGAAATATCTGCTACATCAGAGTAAGCGAGATATTCTTATTGTTATTAAGAAGAGGAACTTGCAAGAAAAGGTTGCAATTCCAGATACGACACTTTTTCAACTCTGCCAACAGTAATCATGTTGCAGGAAATAAATAAATTTGGATGATGAACCAATGATGGAGTATTCACCGCGCCCGCTGTTCCAATCTTGATGATCAGTCGAGATCGTACAGCTCAATTTAGATTTACTACCGGTAGAAGGAAGAACTGACGGTTTTACTTGTATACCGCCTTGCTAGCTCTCCCCGGCAAACGGTTGGGCCAAAGGGGATGGACCGGCGCTACTCGGCTTCTTACACGACTCCTAGTTCAACTAGAATTCATGATTCAGAATGTAACGTTCGTCCCCCTTTCCCCAAGTATAATAATTGTTGATAAGACTCCACAAAGTAGTCGTATCTAGTTGGAAAGGAAAATTTACCAATAACTCCCAAGCTATTACTTGGTAACGGATATCAATTTGTTGCAGTAATCTTACCCCTCGAAAGATGAGAAGGTAAGCAACGACTTAATAAGTCAACAGCACCCGAGTTGCGAGTGAAGGGAATACTTTATGACCGGGAAGTCGACAAGATAAATAACATTTTCCAAGTAAGGTTCCCTTATTATTAAGGAGATAGACTCAAAGAAGAATGATGTCTGAGAACCTTTCTTGATATAAGAGTAATAATAATATGACTCCGAGATATTTTTTGTAATAATCGAAGAAGATAAACCTTATCGAAGTTATTCTAAGTATAAAATAAATATTCAGAGAATATTTATTGAATTAAAATATTTTACAGATTATTTAGGAATATGAAAGAATATCTTTAATCAGAGTATTTCCCAAATAATTCTTGAAGAAATATCGAGAGAATATTTATTGCATAATTAAATAATCAAATGAATATTCAAAATAATATTCATTACTTAATAAGTCCTGAAAGGAATATTTAAAATATTTAATATAATATTCGATGATTAAATAGAACCCTGGATGAATATTCAAAATAATATTCATAATTAATTAGGAATTTAAATGAATATTGATAAAGTAATATTCATTTAATGAATAATATTCTAAATGAATATCAAGTAATATTCATTTATTAATCCAAGCTTTAAAGGAATATTCGATAAATAAATCAAGCTTCAGATGAATATTGAAGATAATATTCATCAAGTACTTAATATCTTAAATGAATTTTCAAAAGTAATATTTATTTAATAAAATAATATTCTAAATGAATGTCCACATAATATTCATTTAGTAGTCTCATCTTTAGAAGAGTATTCGAAATAATAATCGATAATCAATTCGACTCTGAATGAATATTGAGAAATATTATTCGTTGAATAGTTACGTTCAAATAATTATTTGAAGTAAGGATCGTTAAAATAATTAGTCTCGAACGAATATTCAAGTAATATTCGTCACCCGAATAATGGAAAATATTTACTTAAATATTTTCCTCCGAGGTAATCTCGATATATCAAGAAATATTGACTCCCGGTCTATAATGATGAATAAGATGTATACGCCCTTCTATGAGGGTCTTACAATAATCCGGCTTATAACTGATACGATAGCTATCTAATTTATAAGCCAATAACAATCAGGGAACAAGCATAATGATATAACTTTGAAAGCAGGCATGCATGTTATGGCATATGTATTTCAGAAAACATATATATATATATATATATTTTTTTATTCAATCACAACAACAGCCTAAAAGAAGGGAATTGAAACTTGCCTGGTAGTCGAGTACGGTAAGGGGTAGTGGTAGCGGGTCCCGGTCCAGCTTGGTGATCTATAAATAGCCAAGGCATGCGGGATTAATCACTTAACATATTAAAAGTTAAGTTGTACTTAAATCGAAACACGTTCTCGAGTTATCTCGTTATACCCCTTTTAGTGGATTACTTTTTATCACTGATCCGACCCGACATTCGTTCGTTAATACGACATGTCATTGTACTCATACTTGGGACATACTTAAGTCATATGAATTCTATGGTTGATCGTTACGAACCAATATTATACTCCGAGTTTTATCGCCCGTTTTCTAAGTGTTTTACCGAAGTTATAAAAGAGTCGTCTTTTAGGGGTTCGTTCGCGTTTATCCTCGACTCGAACATTTTTAATAAATCGAAAAATGCTCTTTTTGACATACGGTTTTCTTTCACACCTTCCTTCTTACCCCTAGTATTTATTTACCAAGATTCGCCATGACGTTACATAGTTAACGAGGGTTCAATTTCAGTTACGAACTTTCGTTTACGGATTCGAACTACTTTTAGTAATTTGGTCATAAATCCTAAACCGTAAGTCCGTTTCACGTGATCTTTATATCAAAACGAAGCTTAGAACATTACCTATCCTATCATGGCAGATAATGTCTCTGGACAGTAGGGTTTCGACATGGAAAATGGCATACAAAACATGGTATTGTAAAATCGGGCATTATAACGGCTGTAAATCGAATATCTACCAATTTCGAATCTTCCCATAAACATAGTATCCAACCCAAACAACATATATATGACTTATATACATGAACTGAGGCCAAGCAATGCCTTTCCGTTCATCTAGCTATTTACATCATTAATCCAAGATCCATACATAATCATGCTTATAATCTTAACATAACCATAACTAAGTTATAACTATCATAAACATGCTTAAATCTCAAACAAGGGTTAGGGTTTCAAGAGCTTTATACCTTCCTTAGATAGTGATATAGCCTTAATAAGCCTTGTATGGTCCTTAGGAGTGATTATGCTTGCTAGATCAACCATGAAAAATCAAGAAAACAAAGTTAGTACATGATGAACACTATTCACCCTCCTCTTGTTTGATTTTTTTGAAAATGGAAACAAAGGGGTTTGGTGCTAAGATTTTGAGGAGATAAGTTTTATGAAATATAAGTCTCACCTTAAAAATTTCAAGAACAAACAATGGTGGGAAGGTTGAGTTTGGATTTTGAATTAAGGGGTAAGGCCGAATGGTTTTTGCAAGGGGGGGGGAGAAGAGTTGCTTGGTTTCTTTTGATTTTTGTGTTTTAATCTCATCCACTCTCATCCACTTACAACATAATATCTTGCAAAAGTCACTTTATTAAAGTGATGAGGTGTTGGATGATGAAATGGCAAGACAAGTGTTGGTTTTGTGGTGGTTTAGAGCTTAACTAGGTAGTTACTTTGCTAAGCACTTAGTTCTTCCTCTAAGGTGCTAGTTCCTTGCTTCTAGTTTAGTTACTAGATTTTTATACTAGTAGCTTGCACAAGACTCTTGCTCCCTCTGCTTGTTTTTGTGTCCGGTTATTACCCGTTTCGATTGATCGTTAGTGGGAATATTTCACGGATTTCTAATTAGGGTTTACCGGGAATCCTCTTTAATATTAATACTTTCATTCTCCATCTTTTATTCTAACTTTCCAATTTTTATTCCTTAAATCCATTCGTTAAATACTTAAGGCTATCAGTGTCCAGGGAACTCTCGGAGAAAATAAAAGTGCGGTTTTTCAGAATCCGACAGCTTTTACATACACTTATTTTCCCCCTGGATCACTAATACGAACTCGGAAATCCGTTCCGAATACTTCTATATAGTGTCGTCTCATATTATTATATACTCCCACCAAAACACTATTCATTCTGTATTCTTTACTTGTTCTCTTAGGGTTATATAATTTTCCGTATTCTCTTTCGATCGTTCCTTAACCTTTTTACGGAACTACTGGATTAATCGTTATCGATTTGGATGACATGAGAGTATTCTCTTGCTTGAAGTTGCCATATCTTATTCCCTTAGAAGATAAATTATTCTTACCTATGTTGTCACCCTTTAGCATTCTTCAAGACATAAACTTAATAAAGTCGAATTCCATTCATTCTTTCCCAAATATCAATTATTACATTGTAGTCATATCCACTATTCATCCTTACATCATTAAGTACATAAAAGTTTTAATTCCACCCAAAATCTGGGTTCTTACAGTCTCCCCTCCTTCAAAGGATTCCGTCCTGGAATCAGTTTGAAAACAAGTGGGGGTACTTCTCTTGCATTGCGCTTTCAAGTTCCCAGGTGGATTCTTCTACATTGTGGTTCTGCCACAAAACTCTGACTAGCTGAATGACCTTGTTTCGGAGCACTTGTTCTTTCCGGTTTATGATTTCCATAGGTTGCTCCATATAGGTCAGGTCTGGTTGCATGTCCACTTGCTCATACTCTACAATATGCTTAGTATCCGGATTATACTTCCTCAACATCGAAACATGGAACACAATGTGCACCTGCTGTAGATTCGGGGGCAATGCGAGCTCATAAGCTAGTTCCCCAATCCGTCTCAAGATCTCAAATGGTCCAATGTATCTGGGACTCAGCTTTCCTTTCTTCCCAAATCTCATTAAACCTTTCCAAGGTGACACTTTCAAGAACACTAGGTCCCCTACTTCGTATTCCTTTCCTTTCCGAGCTAAGTCGGCATATTTCTTTAGTCGATCCTGGGCTGCTACCAACCGTCCTCTGATTAGATCTACTGCATCTTTAGTTCGTTGGACCACTTCGGGCCCGGGCATCTTTCGCTCTCCAACTTCATCCCAATACAAGGGAGATCGACATTTTCTTCCATAAAGGGCCTCATAAGGTGGCATCCCAATGCTTGAATGATAACTGTTATTGTAGGAGAACTCAATCAATGGCAAGTGATCATCCCAATTTCCTTTGAAGTCTATCGCGCAGACTCTCAACATATCCTCTAGCGTTTGGATGGTCCTTTCACTTTGCCCATCTGTCTGGGGGTGGTAGGCTGTGCTCATGTTCAGCCGGGTCCCTACACATTCTTGAAAACTTCTCCAAAACCTGGAGTTAAATTTAGGATCTCGATCGGATACTATTGCGACTGTGACTCCATGTCGCTCCACTATCTCTTTTAAGTAGATGTCCACTAGTCTGTCGACCGTGTACCTTTCGTTGATCGGGAGAAAGTGGGCCGATTTCGTCAGTCGATCTACAATTACCCATATGGCGTCATGATTAGCCTTGGTCCTTGGTAAACCTACTACGAAATCCATGGCTATATGTTCCCATTTCCATTCTGGAATCTCTATGGGATGTAGAAGTCCGCTGGGTTTCTGGTGCTCTGCCTTCACTCGTTGGCAGGTCAAGCATCTGCTTACCCACTCTGCTATGTCCTTTTTCATATTGGGCCACCAGTAATACTCCTTCAAATCCCTATACATTTTGGTGCTACCGGGGTGCACTGAGTATCTTGAGTTGTGTGCCTCATTTAAAATCTCATTCTTGAGTTCCTGAACATTTGGGATCCATATTCTGTATGTGTACCTCATGATCCCTTCCTTTTCTCTTTCGCACTTAATTTCCTCCCCGGTCATTAGCTCTTCTTTGGAGTTCTTTTCTTCTTCCATCATCCGTTCCTGGCACAGTCTAATCTTTTCTAGCAATGGAGGTTGGATTCTAATTTCCATCAACTTTTCTTGGCCCTTTCTAGGTAACTTAACCTCGATTTCCAACTTCTCAAAATCTTTCACTAGCTCTTTCTCTAAAGTTATCATCTTGAGCTTCTCTTTCCTACTAAGGGCGTCAGCCACCACATTGGCTTTGCCCGGGTGATAGCGAATTTCACAGTCGTAATCCTTGATTAACTCTAACCATCTCCTCTGGCGCATGTTAAGCTCTTTCTGAGTGAAAATGTATTTGAGGCTCTTATGGTCTGTGTAAATCTCGCATTTTTCCCCATACAAGTAGTGTCTCCAAATCTTTAAAGCGAAGACTATGGCTTCTAGTTCTAGATCATGCGTGGAATATCTGACTTCATAATCCTTCAATTGCCTAGACGCATACGCTATTACCTTGCCGTGCTGCATAAGCACGCATCCCAGTCCTTTATGCGAAGCATCACTGTAAATCACGAAATCTCCTTTTCCATCAGGTAATGCCAGCACTGGGGCTGTCACCAGCCTCTTCTTTAACTCTTGGAAACTCTTCTCGCATTTCTCAGTCCATTCAAATTTCTTGGTTTTACGGGTAAGTCGAGTTAATGGAGCTGCGATTTTCGCAAAGTCTTGGACAAATCTCCTGTAATATCCGGCCAGTCCAATGAAACTCCTCACCTCGGTTGGAGTAGTTGGCCGTGCCCAGCTTGAAACTGCTTCTATCTTGGAGGGGTCAACCAACACTCCTTCTCTATTGATCACGTGCCCTAAGAATTGTACCTCATTTTTCCAAAACTCACACTTGGAGAACTTGGCATATAACTGCTCCTTCCTGAGTATTTCTAAGGTTATCCTTAAATGTTCAGCGTGTTCTGCCTTTGTCTTTGAGTAGATGAGAATATCATCAATGAAAGCTATCACGAATTTGTCCAAATATTCCTTGAACACTCTATTCATTAGGTCCATGAAGGCTGCTGGGGCGTTGGTCAATCCAAATGACATAACTAAGAACTCATAATGTCCATATCTGGTGCGGAATGCAGTCTTCGGGATATCTTCAGGTTTGATCTTCAGTTGGTGATATCCCGTTCTCAAATCAATCTTAGAGAAGTATTCAGCTCCTCTTAGCTGGTCAAAAAAATCGTCTATCCTGGGCAATGGATACTTATTCTTTATGGTTAGCTTGTTCAATTCTCTGTAGTCGATGCATAACCTCATACTTCCATCCTTTTTCTTAACAAACAACACCGGTGCGCCCCAAGGCGACACACTGGGCCTTATCATGCCCTTATCCAACAATTCCTGTAATTGTTCAGCTAGCTCCTTCATTTCTACTGGGGCTAGTCGGTACGGGGCCTTCGAAACCGGCGCCGTCCCCGGGGCTAATTCGATGGCAAACTCAATTACCCTATCAGGTGGTAGTCCGGGAAGATCTTGTGGGAACACGTCCTCGAACTCATTAACTACCAGAATGTCTTGCAATCTTGGCACTTCCTTCTGAGTATCTATAACATAGGCTAAATAAGCCTCGTTCCCTTTTCGTAACAATCTCTTGGTTTGCGCCATGGTCAGGATTTTCTGGGTCTGTCGCATCCCCTTAAACACTATTTCTTTCTTCCCTGGGGTTTTCAACTTAACCTTTTTCCCTTTACAATCTATCCGCGCATCATTGCGAGACAACCAATCCATACCCAAAATGACATCGAATTCCCCTAGCTTAAAAGGAATTAAATTGACATAGAAGGATCGTCCTCCTATTTCTAGCTTACAATCGGGGTGAATTTGATTAACCGGTACGATTTCTTGATTAGCTATTTCTACTAGTAAGGAATCTCTTAGTGGCTGGGTTTTAAGTTTCAACTTATGCGCAAAATCTCTAGATATAAAAGACTTAGTTGCTCCTGAATCAAATAAGACATTTGCACTGACTGAATTGAGAGAAAAAGTACCTGCTATCACATCTGTGTCCCTCACGGCATCTTGTACTGACATATTAAAAGTCCTAGCAGTTGGTGGCCTATTTGAGGCAACCTTGCTTGCTCCTGATGCTGATGGTTTGCTCTTTGGGCAATCCTTCCTCATGTGCCCTCGCTGTCCACACTGGAAACAGGTTGTGCTGTTAGGGATGACCGTGGTTCAAGAGGTAGCATAATGCCCAGCTCGCCCATATTTATAACAGTTTATCTGCTTCAGGTTGCACACCCCGGAGTGCCTCTTCCCACAAGTAGCACACAATGGCAATGGAGGTCGAGAAGGGTTGGAACGGGACATTCCTGATTGGTGGCCGCCCTGGCTCACACTTACACTCGCAGATGGTTTAAACCCTACATTCCTCCCTGGTAGGGAAACCGCCCCTCGATTAAACTTGGTTGGGGGTTTTCCTCCAGCGGATCTTCCGCCCATACTAACATGCTTTCTCTTTGTCCCCCCTTTCTCTCTCTCTCTCTGCATCTGATCACTACCAGCCTCCACAATGGTTGCCTTCTGCACCAAGGTGGCATAATCTGTAATCTCTAAAACCGCCACCCTATTCTGGATCCACTGCTTCAGCCCTTGTTGAAACCTGTTAGCTTTCTTCTCTTCTGTGTCTACAAACTCTGGCACAAATCTCGATAGCTCAGTAAATTTGGCCTCATAGTCAGCCACTGACATATTGTTCTGTTTCAGTTCCAAGAACTTAAGTTCCATCTGGGTTTTCATGAACTTCGGGAAGTACTTCTCCAGGAATAATTGTTTGAACCTTTCCCAGGCTATGAAAGCATCAGTCTCCATGTTCTTCTTGGCTTCCCACCAATAATTGGCCTCTCCCTTTAGTAGGTAAGTAGCAAAAACAGTCTTCTGAGCCTCATTGATACTCAGAATCTTAAAAGATTTTTCCATTTCCTTGATCCAGGCCCTCGCCTCAACGGGATCAGCCGATTCATGGAACTCTGGGGGCTTAAGGGACTTAAAGGCCCTAAAGGAATTTGCCACTGAAGTGTTGTTGCCTGGTGGTGGTTGGGGGTATTGGTTCAAATTCTGCCTAAGTAGATCCATAAACTGGCCCATGGGGTTTCCGCCCTGGTTCTCCCCTTCCTGTTCTACTTCAGTTTCTCCACCCTCTATTTCCCTTTCAAATTCTTCAGAGTACAGGGTTTCATCCTCTGCTCCATACTGGGAATCTTCTTGCTCATTATAGTCCTGATCTTGTTCTTCACTACTTTCACGGTTTTCCTCGTGTAGGTTATGACTCTCTTGGTCAGTAGATTCTCGGGGGTTAGCCCTAGTGCCCATTCGTCTTGGAGGCATTATACTGAAAATTTGGAAAATTATACATTAGGTTCACTTACCTGTTTTAAAGGATTTTTTTTCCTTGCATAATTCTTTACATGATTGGGTTTAAAATCCCACAGTTTTATATCTCATGGCAACTTAATCGAAAAGTAATACATATGTTAATAAACTCGTGATCACATCCCAACAAAATTGTAATGACTGAAAGGGAAACAAATATATACCAGGTACCGAAAAGGTACAACATCCGAGTTACAATGATAGTTTAAAGTACAGCCATCCTAACCACAACAACAAGTCAAAAGTGAAATACGCTGTCTATCTGTCTAGTCTGCAAAAAGGGAAAACAAGTACAAGAAAACCATCCCTACAAAAGCCGGCACTACTATGTCCGTACATGACTAGACAACTAGACCACTGCATCACTACATCTGAAATCAGCCGCCACGACGAAACATCCTCCGAACCCTCCCCATGGCGATGCGGAAAACCTCCTCAGCCTCTGCTCTGTCTACCCTACCATGCCCATCAGTAGGCAACTGTCGCACCCTCACCCGAGCCCTCAGCTCGATGCGGGTCACAGCCCTATACCCAACCCTGTCACTGATAGTCCTCCTGCCCTGCAACCTCATCCGGGCGGCTCTCTCTGCTGCTAACTCACTCTTAGACTCTACCAACCTGGCATCTGCCACAGACAACTCTCTATAAAGCCCGTTCACAATCAAGTTGTGAACACATACTGGGACTCCTCCTATCGGGGCATGAGGTGGGGTGGATGGCTCAGCTGGAGCGGCAGTCTCTGTCTGCTGGGGCTCTGGAGTAAGCTCCTCAAACTCGTCGGGGTACGGGCTCACAGGTAGTGGTGGTGGGGTAGGGGCTCTCTCAACAGGGAGGAGTGGCACAAAAAGTCCAGAACTCCCTACAGCACCAACTACTGGCTCATCTATATCTCCCTCAACACCCTCATCTATCGGCACCACCTGATCCGTGGTCATGTCAGTGTCATCTCCCAAAGTCCTGATCTCAGACACAACCCAATAATCATCATCCTCAACCACTAACTCAGCATCCTGTCCTGTCTGGATCCCCTCCGGGTCCTCCTCCCCCTCAGTCTCAACAACATCTGTGTCAACATCAACCTAGACCTCCTCAAGGTCCTCCTCCTCATACTCGATCACATCAGTATCAGCATCAACCAGGACCTCCTCAGCGTCCTCCTCCTCAGGCTCAGTATCCTCCTCAGGCAAGTGCTCATAGTACGGGTCCCTAGTCCGGAACATGTCCTCATCATGCTGTCTCGCAGCTGCCTCCTGGGCCGACATGTCGCTCGCCTACACAAGACGAACTATGTTACTATCATGATACTTAAAAAGTTCCCGTAAGGGTTTTAGGTGAACCTTGCAAGGGTTCTTATTATATTATTGAATTTATTATTATATAACGTCATATCATCTCTTGGGATATATAACTCTCGCTCTGATACCATCTCTGTAACACCCCCAGATCCGGGGTCAGGGATCTGGTGGTTACGGTCTTACATCCATTCATAATGCTTGACTTGAGTCCACAATAAATAAATCACATGCTGTGACCCCATAATAATTACCACTCACACACACAACAGTTATAGTCCCAGAGATGAAATTGAAATAAGTCTTACATTAAAGGGTTACGAATAAAAGTTATTACAATCCCAAAAGGATAACATCATAGGTTTAAAAGTTTTGCCGTTAATTACATTAATTATACATATAGTTAAACAGGAAACAAAAGCTGTCTAACTATGCTACCTCAGCAATGGCGGCTAGCATCTCAGCGGGTAGTCCGGTGGGTCGGGTAACCTGCTTGCGCCGAGTGCGCCTGACGCGAGCCATCTGTCCTAGCTGTTGTTGTGACATAATGTGAACAAAGCAAGGGTGAGCGAAAGCCCACCAACAGTAATATATAACTGAACGATAATATAAAACAGTTCAAAGTTATCTTTCAAACCATATGCCATGCATTTACGGAAATGATGCCAGTATAATATGAACGATGAAGTTACAAGGTAACTGAAAGTATTTGTTTGAAGAAATATCTGCTACATCAAAGTAAGCGAGATATTCTTATTGTTATTAAGAAGAGGAACTTGCAAGAAAAGGTTGCAATTCCAGATACGACACTTTTCCAACTCTGCCAACAGTAATCATGTTGCAGGAAATAAATAAATTTCGATGATGAACCAATGATGGAGTATTCACCGCGCCCGCTGTTCCAATCTTGATGATCAGTCGAGATCGTACAGCTCAATTTAGATTTACTACCGGTAGAAGGAAGAACTGACGGCTTTACTTGTATACCGCCTTGCTAGCTCTCCCCGGCCAACGGTTGGGCCAAAGGGGATGGACCGGCGCTACTCGGCCTCTTACACGACTCCTAGTTCAACTAGAATTCATGATTCAGAATGTAACGTTCGTCCCCCTTTCCCCAAGTATAATACTTGCTGATAAGACTCCACAAAGTAGTCGTATCTAGTTGGAAAGGAAAATTTACCAATAACTCCCAAGCTATTACTTGGTAACGGATATCAACTTGTTCCAGTAATCTTACCCCTCGAAAGATGAGAAGGTAAGCAACGACTTAATAAGTCAACAGCACCCGAGTTGCGAGTGAAGGGAATACTTTATGACCGGGAAGTCGACAAGATAAATAACATTTTCCAAGTAAGGTTCCCTTATTATTAAGGAGATAGACTCAAAGAAGAATGATGTCTGAGAACCTTTCTTGATATAAGAGTAATAATAATATGACTCCGAGATGTTTTCTGTAATAATCGAAGAAGATAAACCTTATCGAGGTTATTCTAAGTATGGAATAAATATTCAGAGAATATTTATTGAATTAAAATATTTTACAGATTATTTAGGAATATGAAAGAATATCTTTAATCAGAGTATTTCCCAAATAATTCTTGAAGAAATATCAAGAGAATATTTATTGCATAATTAAATAATCAAATGAATATTCAAAATAATATTCATTACTTAATAAGTCCTGAAAGGAATATTTAAAATATTTAATATAATATTCGATGATTAAATAGAACCATGGATGAATATTCAAAATAATATTCATAATTAATTAGGAATTTAAATGAATATTGATAAAGTAATATTCATTTAATGAATAATATTCTAAATGAATATCAAGTAATATTCATTTAGTAATCCAAGCTTTAAAGGAATATTCGATATAATATTCGATAAATAAATCAAGCTTCAGATGAATATTGAAGATAATATTCATCAAGTACTTAATATCTTAAATGAATTTTCAAAAGTAATATTTATTTAATAAAATAATATTCTATCTGAATGTCCACATAATATTCATTTAGTAGTCTCATCTTTAGAAGAGTATTCGAAATAATAATCGATAATCAATTCGACTCTGAATGAATATTGAGAAATATTATTCGTTGAATAGTTACGTTCAAATAATTATTTGAAGTAAGGATCGTTAAAATAATTAGTCTCGAACGAATATTCAAGTAATATTCGTCACCCGAATAATGGAAAATATTTACTTAAATATTTTCCTCCGAGGTAATCTCGATATATCAAGAAATATTGACTTCCGGTCTATAATGATGAATAAGATGTATACGCCCTTCTATGAGGGTCTTACAATAATCCGGCTTATAACTGATACGATAGCTATCTAATTTATAAGCCAATAACAATCAGGGAACAAGCATAATGATATAACTTTGAAAGCAGGCATGCATGTTATGGCATATGTATTTCAGAAAACATATATATATATTTATTCAATCATAACAACAGCCTAAAAGAAGGGAATTGAAACTTGCCTGGTAGTCGAGTACGGTAAGGGGTAGTGGTAGCGGGTCCCGGTCCAGCTTGGTGATCTATAAATAGCCAAGGCATGCGGGATTAATCACTTAACATATTAAAAGTTAAGTTATACTTAAATCGAAACACGTTCTCGAGTTATCTCGTTATACCCCTTTTAGTGGATTACTTTTTATCACTGATCCGACCCGACATTCGTTCGTTAATACGACATGTCATTGTACTCATACTTGGGACATACTTAAGTCATATGAATTCTATGGTTGATCGTTACGAACCAATATTATACTCCGAGTTTTATCGCCCGTTTTCTAAGTGTTTTACCGAAGTTATAAAAGAGTCGTCTTTTAGGGGTTCGTTCGCGTTTAACCTCGACTCGAACATTTTTAATAAATCGAAAAATGCTCTTTTTGACATACGGTTTTCTTTCACACCTTCCTTTTTACCCCTAGTATTTATTTACCAAGATTCGCCATGACGTTACATAGCTTACGAGGGTTCAATTTCAGTTACGAACTTTCGTTAACGGATTCGAACTACTTTTAGTAATTTGGTCATAAATCCTAAACCGTAAGTCCGTTTCACGTGATCTTTATATCAAAACGAAGATTAGAACATTACCTATCATATCATGGCAGATAAGGTCTCTGGACAGTAGGGGTTCGACATGGAAAATGGCATACAAAACATGGTATTGTAAAATCGGGCATTATAACGGCTGTAAATCGAATATCTACCAATTTCGAATCTTCCCATAAACATAGTATCCAACCCAAACAACATATATATGACTTATATACATGAACTGAGGCCAATCAATGCCTTTCCGTTCATCTAGCTATTTACATCATTAATCCAAGATCCATACATAATCATGCTTATAATCTTAACATAACTATAACTAAGTTATAACTATCATAAACATGCTTAAATCTCAAACAAGGGTTAGGGTTTCAAGAGCTTTATACCTTCCTTAGATAGTGATATAGCCTTACTAAGCCTTGTATGGTCCTTAGGAGTGATTATGCTTGCTAGATCAACCATGAAAAATCAAGAAAACAAAGTTAGTACATGATGAACACTATTCACCCTCCTCTTGTTTGATTTTTTTGAAAATGGAAACAAAGGAGTTTGGTGCTAAGATTTTGAGGAGATAAGTTTTATGAAATATAAGTCTCACCTTAAAAATTTCAAGAACAAACAATGGTGGGAAGGTTGAGTTTGGATTTTGAATTAAGGGGTAAGGCCGAATGGTTTTTGCAGGGGGGGGGGGAGAAGAGTTGCTTGGTTTCTTTTGATTTTTGTGTTTTAATCTCATCCACTCTCATCCACTTACAACATAATATCTTGCAAAAGTCACTTGTTAGGTCCACTATGTTTGTAGAAGGGGGGGGGGTTGAATACAAACAGTACTATTTTATCGAAATTTGTCCGGATAAATTTAATTTATATTTTGACAAATTTGAGCGGAATTAAATGAAACAAATTTCAAGTTGAATATAAATTTATATTAACTTGAGGGGTTTGTTACAAATACAGTACATAAATTATATCTAGTTAATAAAAACAAATTAGAAAATTCGACATGAATTTTTCTAGATTTGTTAATAAAAATCGAGATATAGATTAGGAGTAAAAACTCGCTAATATTACAAGAGTATCAAATAAACAAGTTATATCAGATCAGATATTAAAAATAAGATGAACTTGATTTTCTATGAATTTTTCTCTTGCTGTGTTGTTCTTCAAAATGAGAGAGAATAGAGCTGTTCTTGTTTTTCTCTTTGAATGTTATGTTCTGTGTCCTCTTCGTTCTGGCTGCTGTCTTGAATTAATATAGCCTCCTGCATCTATTCTTTTTCATTTGTATTGCCAAGACAATCGGCAAGACAATCTGCTCTTCCAAGACAATCAATTTTGTACTGCCAAGACAATCGTCAAGACAATCCAAAATCTCCAAGACAATCAATTTATATTGCCAAAACAATAGGCAATACAATTAACAAGACAATCAAGATTAACAAGACAATCGTCAAGACAATTGAGATTGTCTTGTTAATATTAATAATAAAAGAAATTCAAAGTTTGAACTGCTGTAAACACGAAGCCCAGTCGCAGGAGGTGGTATCACACAACACGCGCGGCTGTTGTTATTGTTTTTCAAGCGCGTGCGTGCCACGCGCGCCTCAGACGCGTGATTAACTTGGCCGACAGGAAGGAGACAAGCATGTGCTGTTGACACCTTTTGTTTCTCTTTTACTTTTATGAATACAGCATGTACTACTTGTAAAATTTCCTTTTGCTTGTTTCTTTCCTCTTTGTCGACAAGCCTGCAACCCTTTTTTTCTTTTTTTATTTGTCGACCTCAATCCATAAACTACAACCTGATTTCCTTTTCATTTTTTTTATTTGTTTTGATTTGATTTTTTTTTCTTTTCTTTATCTATTATATTTAATTTAATTAACTATTAATCAATTAATCATTTAAATGAATAATGATTAATTAATTAATAAACTAATTAATTAAATTTAATAGATTAATATATTAATTCAAAATTAATTAACATGATAATTAATTTAATAAATAAATTAATTCAGTGAATTAATTTATTAAATTAAATCAATTACATAATTATATTAATTAAAAGAGAATTAATATAAATCTTTTGACAGCTCAAATCTTTTTCTTGAACCACTGAAAGTAATAAAGAATTACCACCGAATTTTTGTTGACGCTCGATGCACGGTCTGGTTCATGAGCGACTAACTCCAACGACTTTTCTTTATTTTTGACTTTATGGCTGTGGTCATTGTCTTCTCTTAATATACCCGTCTTGATAGCTTGAACCACTGAAGTTAATGATAAACAACCACTGTTTAATGTTGACACTCGATGTACTGTCTGGTTCATGAGTGACTAACCGCAATGACTGTTCTTCATATATTGACTTTAAAATCTGGTTCCTTTTCTTTTCTTTTTCTTCTCTCTCTTTTAATTCTTCTGTACTGTCTCTGTCACTGTTGAAATCTCTGTCACTTTAAATGAATCCACTTCTTTAACGAATACTTCACTGAGGCTTGATCAGATGTCTGAACTTCTTTCAATCTAGTAATTCCTCAAGTCTGTAGATTGACCTTGATCTTTTTCTTCTGACAGATAATAGAATCTGAGATTCCTTGTGACAGTCTATATACTATTTACTAATACAATCTTGTTTAAGTTGAGTTGTATCCTCGAAATACAAATAGGCTACATCATATGCCTTTCAATCTCCCCCTATTTGTTTGTTAGACAATAACAAGCAAATACCTAGAGGATAACTCAACTACCTCACTTAAACAAGAAAAAGATAAAACTTTTAAGAACTAAGTAAATAATAAAAAAATTTTCTGGTTTAGATTTAACAATTCCAGAATCTTCAGTTGATGAAATGATAGATGATTGTTCCTCTAGCACTGAACTGATATTCAATGGACAACTCATCTTCATTTCTGATTCTTCATATCTCTGCCTGATAATCCTTCACATCTTACATTGGTGATTATCAGCAGTTCCTGATTTACAATCACTTCCCATTTCGGACACAGCTTTTCTCACTAAAGAAAAACAGTTGTTCCTACTATATAGACAATGGTGAATCAATACCATTTCTATAACTTCTGGTGAATTTACTACTCTTCCACATAGCCTTTATACATAGTACATTGAAAGACTAATAGAATAGTATTGTGATGTAAATCTCCTTATATCTCCACTTTCATAACAAATGAAAGATCTTTTGCTTCTTCATCTAAGGCTCCCCCTTAGAAACTAGACTTGCTGACTTGCTTCTCATTCTAAGCACAGTCTTTAATGCTCCCCCTTTCTAACTCACTCTTCACTTCTCCCCTTAGAAACTAGACTTGCTGACTTGCTTCTCATTCTAAGCACAGTCTTTAATGCTCCCCCTTTCTAACTCACTCTTCACTTCTCCCCCTTAGTTGAGTATATCCTACTAAGGTGCTTATCTTTTTCAATATATCTCTCCCCCTTAGTTGAGGAATCCTCCATTCAACTAGTTGACAAAGTAGTTGATACTAAATTGTTACCAATTTATATCAATCGTTAGAGTACATTGAAATCAATTGATAAAGCTTTGTTAGAAAGGAAGTTTCATTTTCTTCCTCAATGTGAGTGTGTGATAGTGTTTAGTGTACCTCACAAGTGTTTCACTCTTCTCTCCACTCATTTGTGTTGAGTGTCTCACTTCTCTCTGTGTTTACACTCTTGCTCACTAGTGTTTCACTCATATCACTCATAGCTCCAACATCCTTTAGTGTACCTGCAAGGAAAAATCACCCTAGCCCCTTCTAGAGTGGTCAGTGGTGGTGCAATGGGAGTTCGCAAATCCCAAATCTTCGTTGGACTCGTCAGACGAATCTGAGTCATAATCTACAAGTTGCCGATCCGCACCTATGTCGGATCCGTTACCCGCAGGATCCAGAGATGTTCCCTCTGGGGAGTTAGATAATGATCTTGTTGAATTTTGCATTTGAGATCAATACCTTCTCTCGAGGTCTGTGAAGACTCTTAGTTCATTAAAGAACTTTTAACTTATAATCCTAACCGTAAAATGGTTGGATTACAGGTTTACGTCAATTCATCCTTAGTGTGTGCAATCTCACTTGTGCATATGAAATATTTTGGATAGTGTATAGGGTAGTGACTCTCCAACTGAATATCCCACACATCCTTGTTTGCTGCATCAAGTGCAGTTACTCCCTGGTGACCTCTAGTTTGATAGGTTACTTCCTTTTAGGGGGTAAGATAGAATGTGTTTGAGTTTGACTGTAGTCTGGGATAAAAGTTGTTGGGTTTACACCTTATGACTAAACATGTGAGAATACAAAATTTCATGTAGATGAACCTGCATCACAGAATATGAGCAATATAGAGATAGAATGCATTTTTAACATTGAAAAGTTTTCTAAGAAAATATAGCATTTTATCTTAAGAGAAATGATGTACAGTTGTGATTTCAAAAGATTTACAATGTAAGCAATCACAGCTGTAGAAAGATATTTTGGATATAAGGAAGATAAAGATCTTGAGCTGGTTTTACAAAACAAGAACATAGACAAAAATCCAATTAATAATAAATATTAATCGAATCAATGTATGTTAATGTTTAAACCAATACAAACAAAACTATTTTATCATGTTTTAGGTTCTGCATGATAGATACCAACTATTAGAAATTGTTAGCACTTGATAGGTCTTGTCTTCCAATTGTTTGATCCTGAAAATCAAACATTAGTTCCTAACCAATTGTATAGACACATACCAATTTGATACCAACATTGGTCAATTGTTAAGTCCTTAAAACGAAGATCTGTTAACAGCAATCACAAAACAAAGATTTATACTTAAACTGCAGGTTTTGTGTGTGTTAATAAGAAGAACAACAAAAGAACCAAGTACAGGGACCTATTTGTAAGTTTTGCAAGTATAGTGACTAAACTCTAAAAACTATACAAACTATTTATATACACATGAAAAAGAATATACAAAAATAAGAAATAATATATATAATAATTATACAAAATAAAAACTATAAGAAAAGAAAAATTCAAATAAAACTAAACAAAGAAGAAAAAATTGAATTAACATAAAAATAATAAAACTATACATAACTTAATAATTTATAAACAAATTTTTTATTTTTATTAATTTTTATTTTTATATATATTTTTTTTAAATTAAAAAAAAATAACTGTATTAATAATATTTACAGAATATTAAAGATAATAATTTACAAAAATATCTACAACAATATAACTACTTAAAATAACTAAATAGAAAATATAAAATACTAAAAATACCATAGGTTGTCCTTTTGACGGAATTAACACATTAATAACAGAAGAACAAACACTACAAAATATTGAATAAAATATTAACTATTTACATAAACATTTGTAGCAAATTAATAAATCTATATATATTTTCGAATAAAAAAACTTTCTTATCAGAAAATTATTTTGAAAGAAAATATGATTTATTAAAAGATCACAAATATTCATAAGGAATTTTCAACAAAAATAGATTTCTCACTAATTTCCACTTGTAAAATTTGAGAAAAATATTTTTAGAGAAAATAAAATTATTCTAAAATTAAAAAAAGTAAGTAGGAAAATATTAAGAAGATAATAACAATGATTTAAGAATTAACAAGCAAGATTATAAGTCGATAAAATAATTATACAAGTGATTTAAATCAGAAAATATTCACAAAATAATCACTTGTAAATTATTAAAGATCAAACCTCAGATATTAACTAGTTTAATTACTAGGACTGTTTAACATACCCAATTCACCAACAATTCTGGTGAATGTGGATTCGTCAAGAGACTTAGTAAAAATATCTGCTGTTTGTTCTTCTGTGGGTATAAAAAATAACTCCACAGTACCATTCATGACATGCTCTCGAATAAAATGATACCTGATGTCAATGTGCTTTGTTCTCGTGTGCTGCACAGGATTGTTGGAGATTGCTATGGCACTTGTATTATCACACAGGATAGGAATCTTGTCAAGTACAAAGCCATAATCCCGTAGCTGATTTCTGATCCACAAGATCTGAGCGCAACAGCTTCCAGCAGCTATGTATTCAGCTTCGGCTGTAGAGTTGGAAACTGTTTGCTGTTTCTTACTGTACCAGGAAACCAACCTGCCACCTAGGAATTGACAACTCCCAGAGGTGCTCTTTCTATCTACAACACTTCCTGCATAGTCTGAATCTGTATATCCAACAAGATTAAAACCAGATTCTTTAGGGTACCAAATACCTAAGTTAGGTGTACCCTTAAGATATCTCAAGATTCGTTTAACAGCAATGAGATGCACATCTCTAGGATCCGCTTGGAACCTTGCACACAAGCATGTAGCATGCATAATATCAGGTCTACTTGCAGTAAGGTAAAGTAATGAGCCTATCATACCTCTGTAGCTTGTGATATCTACCTTAGCAGAATTTTCACATACTCCAAATTTAACAGCAGTAGATGATGGTGTTCTTGCTGAAGATGAGTCCTCCATTTGATACTTCTTGAGAAGCTCTTTGACATACTTGGATTGACAGATAAATATTCCATCTGTCCTTTGACTTATTTGCAATCCAAGAAAGAACTTCAGCTCACCCATCATGCTCATTTCAAATTTACCCTGCATTAACTTATCAAATTTCTTGCACAACAGATCATTAGTAGACCCAAATATTATATCGTCCACATAGACTTGGACTAGAATTGTATCATTCTTATGTTTCTTTGTGAAGAGAGTTTTGTCTATGACACCTCTAACAAAACCATTTTCAATTAAAAATTCAGAGAGAGTGTCATACCATTTCCTTGGTGCTTGCTTAAGACCATAGACAACCTTGAAAAGGAAGTAGACATAGTCAATTAAATCTGGATCTTCAAAGCCAGGGGGCTGTTCTACATAAACCTCTTCATCTAGCTTGCCATTCAAGAAAGCACTCTTGACATCCATTTGATAAACTTTAAAGTTTGAAAATGCTGCGAATGCCAAGAATATTCTTATGGCCTCAAGTCTAGCCACTGGAGCATAGGTCTCATCATAATCAATGCCTTCAGATTGGGAGTAACCCTTTGCTACCAGTCTTGCTTTATTTCTCGTCACTGTGCCATCTTCATCAAGTTTGTTTCTGAATACCCACCTAGTGCCAACCACTGGTCTGTCTGTAGGTCTGGGTACCAGCTTCCAAACTTCTTGTTGTTTAAATTGATTGAGTTCATCTTGCATAGCAATCACCCAATCAGGATCAGAAAGAGCTTCTTCAGTTTTCTTAGGTTCCATTTCAGACAGAAACCCTGAATAATTACATTGATTCTGAAAAGCTCTTCTAGTCTTCACACCAACAACTGGATCACCAATAATTAGCTCAAAAGGATGAGCTCTAATCCAAACAGCCTGTCTGGGAAGATTAGATCTTGATGATTCGCCTTGATCTTCATTGTGATGTTGTGTGTGACCAGTTGACCCTTCATTTTCTCCCCCTGAGTTGTTGCCAGGTTGACTAGATGATGATTGTTTAGAAGAGTCAGGGGAATTTTGACTACTATCATTGATTTCATCACCATTACCCTGATCATCATTGTTGTCATTAGCATCAGAAAAAATCTCAGGTGCATTGTCATCATCTGAATCTGTATCTGTCATGTCATCGAAAGATAGCTTCTCAAATGGATTCTCAGTTTGGATACTATGGAGTTTAGTGTCATCAAATGTTACATTGACACTTTCCATCATCTTCTGTTCATCAATCACATACACCCTGTATGCTCTCATTGAATAACCAATAAAAATTGCTTCAAATGTTTTGGTATCGAATTTACCACCTTGATCATCACCTTCTTTAAGCACAAAGCACTTTGCTCCAAATACATGAAAGTATTTGAGTGATGGTTTCTTATCAGCCATAATTTCATAGGGTGTCTTCATTTGATCTTTATTGATTAGAGTTCGATTCAGGGTATAGCACGCAGTATTGACAGCTTCAGCCCAAAAGTACAATGGAAGCCTTGATTCACTTAACATAGTACGTGCAGCTTCAATCAAGGTTCTATTCTTTCTTTCCACTACCCCATTTTGCTGAGGAGTTCTTGGAGCTGAGTATTGTCTGGTTATACCCTTCTCAGTGCAGAAGTCATTTAGAACTGTATTCTTGAATTCAGTTCCATTGTCTGATCTTATAGCTCTCACTGGATACGTAGAATCTCGCTCAATTAATTTGATGTGATCAATCACCAGTTGTGGAGTCTCATCTTTAGAATTCAAAAACAGGACCCATGTGTATTTTGAAAAATCATCAACAATCACTAGAGCATATCTCTTCCTTGACATAGACATCACATTAACTGGACCAAACAAATCCATATGAAGTAATTGTAATGGTTCAGTTATTGAAGATGTGTCAGTGCTCCTGTGACTTGCCCTTTTTAGCTTGCCTTTTTGACATGCATCACAAAGTCCTTCTTGAGTGAATTCCATTGAAGGCAAACCTCTCACCAACTCTCTTTTAACCAGAGAATTCATTGTCTTAAAATTAAGATGAGAAAGTTTCTTGTGCCATAGCCAACTCTCATCATTAGATGCTTTAGTGTAGAAGCAAGTGATTTCTTTAGTGCTTCCTGAGTTCATATTGGCTACGTACAGATTGCCTTTTCTAACTCCTGTCAGTTGTGGCTTTTCATGTCTCTTGTGTGAAATTAGACAATTCTTCTTGTAGAAATGAACTTCATAACCTTTGTCACAGAATTGACTGACACTGAGCAAATTGTGCTCAAGTCCTTTCACAAAAGAGACTTCATCAATGATAACATTTCCAGCTTCAAGTCTGCCATATCCATCAGTTCTACCTTTGCTGTTATCTCCAAAGGTAACTACTGGGCCGGCCTTCTCCACCACATTTGTCAGCAGGGTTCTGTCTCTAGTCATATGCCTTGAACATCCACTGTCCAAGATCCAGGTCACTCGTTCAACCTGCTCAACACCCTGCAATGACAAACGGATTAAACCTTCTTCGGAACCCAAATTTGATTGGGTCCAGAGTACTTAAAGAATTGGCCTTTGTCAGGCAAAACAACATTCTTTACTTTAACAACAGCTTTATCATTATTCAACAAACATTTCACTTTATAAACAGATTTGACAATCTTTTGTTTCAGTTTAGGTATCCATGTTTGTTTAGTAACAATATCATTGACTGGACATTTGACTTTGTAAACAGCCTTCATAAAACTTTGTTTAGGCTTTGGTACAAATGTCTCTCTCCTAACATAAGGAGGACTAGCAGTCTTTGATCTAACATTATTCCTGTTCATATGTTGTCGAGGAGCAGTCTTATTATCACATGCATGATTACCATTAAAGTAAGCAGACATCACATTAAAGGCACAAGACATACAGTTGACAACACCACATGCTTTATGATTAGAATCAATGATTGGCATGTTACTCATGTTAGACATGTTATTGTTCTGCTTCAACTTGTTATCACCTAATCCAGTCTTAGAAGAACTCGTTGTTTCAACAACCTTGACCGGTACTTTAGGTACATCTTTCTTGGATGAAACATTTGTTGTGTTAACGTCCTCAACTGATTTAGCCTTAACAAATACTGTGACATTTTTCTTGGATGACACATTCTTTGTATTAGAGTTCTTAACAGTTTTATCCTTAACACATTTATCCTTAACAAGAACTGTGCCATTTGCACTATCCTCATTTCTCATTTCTTCTTGTATAACCATAGAAAGAATATCTGGTGGTCCAGCATAGGGGTGTTCATCAAACCGCACAAACCGCATAAACCGCCCGCCCCGCACCACACCACACCGCCCCGCGTGGTTTAAATTTTTCGTGGTGCGGTCGTGGTTTGCATTTTAGCCAAACCGCGCGGTGCGGTGCGGTTTGTGGTTTGGGGATTCATTCTCGCGGTTCAGACCGCACCGCACCGCATATTATATAATATTAATATATTTATAAATAAATATATACATGTATATTATTTTTTTACCCTGGTCCATACTTATGTATATTACTTATGTTTAATTTTTGGCCCAGCCCAGCCCACTCACTTCCTCCTTCTCTTTAACCCTAATCCCCCTAATCATATGTCGTGCGCCTCTCAGTCTCTCACACTCTCATCATACATATATCATCTGATTGATTCTCTAAATATCATCTAATTGTTTTTTTCTTAATCAGTTAATCATCTGAATATCTGATTCTTTTTTCTACTTTTACTATCCGTTGGTATTCGCTATCTCGTAAAGGTAATCAAAGGTAATCAAATGTTAATCAGTTACTTAGTTTCTTAGATTGTGTTTCTAATTTATGATTTTGTGTTTTTAGATGGAACAAAATTCACATTCTCCATCAGTTGGAATTGGAAACACTCCAGTGAACAAAAGTCAGATGGAATCTCATCCTACTACTTCAAATATGCCCAATACGGTACCTAAGTCTTTACCTAGTAAAAGAACAGGTAAATCATCTGATGTTTGGGATCATTTTAAGGTATATAAAGATGATAAAAATAATTCAAGGGCTATTTGCAATTATTGTGAGAAAGATTATGCGGGTGGTACTAGATTACAAGGAACTAGTCCTCTTAGGAATCATTTGATCACTCAATGTCCCAAATATCCATATAGGTTAGAGGATAAAAAACAAAAAATTTTGTGCTTTAAAAAGACAACTAATGTTGGGTCCGAAAGCAGCGGAAGTAGTAATTTAGTAGCTGTGGGATTTAATCAAGATGCTTGTAGGCTTGCTTGCACAAAAATGATTATTATTGATGAATTGTCGTTTAGGTTTGTGGAGCAAGAGGGTTTTAAATTATTTTGTAGTGTTGCTTGTCCTAGGTTTGTTATTCCCTCACGAATTACAATTGCAAGAGATATCATGAAATTGTATTACGATGAGAAGAAACAATTAAGAGATTATCTTGTGAAAAGTTCACAAAGGGTTTCATTAACTACCGACACTTGGACTTCTATTCAAAATGTTTGATATATGGTATTAACATCACATTTTATAGATTGTGAGTGGAAAATGCAAAAAAGAATCTTGAATTTTATTCAAATTCCTAATCACAAAGGAGAGACGATAGGTAAAGCAATAGAGGCATGCCTAAAAGATTGGGGTATTGATAGGTTGTTTACTATTACGGTTGATAATGCAGCCTCTAATGGCATTGCTATTTCTCACATTAAAAAAAGGCTGCATAGTTTGAAAACCGTTGTATGTGATGGGGAGTTTCTGCATATGAGATGCTCAGCTCATATTCTTAACTTAGTTGTTAATGATGGATTGAAGGAATTAGATGATTCTATTGCAGCTGTTCGTAATGCAATAAGATATGTAAGAGCCTCTCCTTCTCGATTGGCAAGATTCCAAAGTTGTGTCAAGAATACTACTAAACAAGAAAAGGCTCTTGTTTGTTTGGATGTGGCAACAAGGTGGAACTCCACCTTTTTAATGTTGGATTCTGCACTAAAATTTGTTGAGGGTTTTAAATTATTGGAGGAAGAAGACGGATTTTACATGCAATATTTTCTTGATGAAGATAGGAACGGAAAGAGCTTAGTGGGGCCACCAAATTCTATAGATTGGGAAAATTGTATAATCTTTTGCAGGTTTTTGAAGGTATTTTATGAAGCCACTTTGAGATTCAGCGCATCTTTATTTGTTACGTCAAATACCTACTTTCATGAAGTGTGTGCAATACGTGGAAAGTAGATAAAATGGTGTTCAAGCGATAAATCAGTTTTACAAGATATGGCTGTTAAGATGAAGCTAAAATTTGACAAATATTGGGGTAACGTTGAAAAGCAAAACATGTTGCTTTATGTTGCTGTAATTTTGGATCCTCGGTATAAGCTTAAATTTGTACTCCTCTGTTTGAATAAATTGTATACCGAGAAAGAAGTAGATGGTATGATTACTCGTGTCAAAGATTGTTTAACAAAACTTGTGAGTCACTACTCCAATGAACAGAGGCTGAAAAATCCAGAAAGTAACAATTCTCAAAGCGGAGTATCTAATCAAGATAGTGGTAAAATGGTTGATTCTGATGATGATTCTGATATGTTTGAATCAGAATTTGACAGAGAATGCGATGAGGATGAGGCTTTGGATACAAAAAATGAGCTAGATAGGTACTTCCTGGAAAGAAACGAGGATAGAAAAAATAAAGATTTTGATATTCTAGCCTGGTGGAAAATGAATGCAACCAAATATCCTATACTGTCAGAGATGGCTCGTGATGTACTTGCAATTCAAGTTTCAACAGTTGCGTCGGAATCTGCCTTTCGCACCGGAGGGAGGGTACTTGATTCTTTTCGCAGCTCTTTGAGTCCTTCTATGGTACAAGCTCTTATATGTACCCAAAATTGGATAAGAGCTTCATCGTTGCCGCTGGATATGGGTTCAATTTTGGAGGATATTGAAACTTTTCAATCTATGTGTTCAGGTGTCTATTCTTTATCACTTGTTGTCACTGTTCAATTTTGCAAGATTGCTTATTTGTCACTGTTTACTATTTTGCAGACACCTCAGGTGCTTCAGAAATTGTGGATATCGAGTAGCTCGATAATTACTCTTTTTATTTAGCATAAGGTAATTGTTTTGCTTATTTTCCATTCGTGTTCATATTAAGTAATAGTATCTAGTAATCTGATCTGAAATGGAATAAAATCAATCATGTAAACCCTATGTTACAATATTATATGGATAAATTATAATAGATAGATTAGCCTTCACGGTACCTAGAACTTTTAACTGGTTCTTCTCTGGCAATTATCCACCGAGTAGCAAGGTTGTGTCTATGTAATTTACAATATTGGTAAAAAAAGGGTATGCTTTTGCAAACAATATTGGTACCACGATTCAGCTTAATACACCATGATTCAGCTAGGTGTAACTAAATGGTTCTCACCTCCGCTGTTTGCATTGACAAGTCAATAACGGTACTATGTACAAGATTGTTCTCTGGTTTAAAAATTCACTTAGCAATTTCAACCATACAAGGTCATGTTAAGCGATCAGTTCATATCCCATTTAATTTGATGCTAGAATGAGAAAGATGGCTTGTTAAATATGGATCGTTAGAGGTTAGTACTATTGAAAAAGAGAACTGGACTACAACTTTTAAGGCTGAAAATGATTGCCGAAAAGGATCTCAACACTTTAGCTATTTTGCCTATATATACCCCCTGTTACTTCCATTCTCTTTCACAATTTGTCTATCACAATTTGCATCCTAATGGCTGTTACCGTAAAAGCTGTTACATTCCTCCTAAGTGTCCTGCAAATAATGTATCAGTCCCCTGCCTCCCCGCTCCATGTAAACCTGCAAATCATCCTTATGGGAACATCTACTTATCTACTCTACTGCTTTGGGTGCTACCTTGAGCACTCTATTACTTCCATTTTTCGTTCTTCCGCTTGGCCAAAACTGGTTTATTAGATGGGAGACTGGTTGCCTTAGCTACCCTTGTCCATGCATACTGTATTGGAGCTATAGGTGTATCATCATGCATTCGTGTTCATTAGGCAGTAGGCTGGTGGTTCATGGGCAGAAAATTATGATACTTGTAGTTGTACTTATAGTTTAATAGTTTTATTAAGTAATAGTTTTTTTTTGACGTAATATTAAGTAATAGTTAGTTATCAAGAAGTGGTGCATTTGTTGTTCTGTTCTATGTTTCAGCTTGTTTCACTGAATACTGATTATTTGCTTTTGGTTTTTTGACAAGCACTGATTAATTCATTGTGTCTATGTTTCTTTCCTTCCCTTTAAAATTCTATTGTTCTGCAAAAAATTGGTGTTGCAAAATTCCTTTAAAAGTGAAAACTAACAATCTCATCAGACAAGTAAAAACCAGTTATATAGCCAAAAACACCAGAGCCAAAAGTGCAGAAAAGTTAATTGTCATATACTGGGCCTCTGTTTATTGCTTTGTTATGGAAAAATTATAATAAATTATTTGTTACATTTGAATTGCAGGGACATGGATGTATTTTGGCAAGGCTTACATGAAGAAATAGAAGATGCACTGAAGCAGCAGTGGAATTGATTAAGAAAAGAAAATAGTATCATTTTGTTATATCTTTTTGTTAAGCCTTGTCCTTGAACTTAGAGATAATTTACGATGTATTTCAAACTCTAAACTTTTATTTCATTTTGGTTACAACTTTATTATTATCGATTTGTTTATTTTTAAGTCAATTCTGTTTTGTCGAATGAATTGAACGATTAAAAAATTCGACTTCTTTCTGGCAAAAAAAATATTATATCATTAAAATTTGAAATTGGTTAACCGCCCGCACCGCACCGCACCGCCCGCATTTTTCGTGGTGCGGTTTATGTGGTTTTCATTTTACGTGGTGCGGTCGCGGTTTGAAAATTTGTTCAAACCGCATGCGCGGTTTGGTTTGCGGTTTGAGAAAAAAACCGCACCGCCCGCACCGCGAACACCCCTAGTCCAGCATCAGATTTTTTAAACATTGGTTTTTCAAAATTCTTGAGAATATGTGGTATACCTCTTTCTTTAGCTGGGATAGAATTAGGAGAATGATTACTCAAAGAACCAACAGCTTGACTATAATCAAATCCTATTCCTACAGTTTGTTCTACTGCTTGTTTGTTGAAGAAATCTTTAGAAACCTTAACAGTATTATAACAAGCTCTAACCTGTGTTTCAAGTTCTCTAATCCTGGTTTCTTGTTCAGCAATCCTCTCAACTTGTTTTACCATGTATTCTCCTAGACCCTTTTCTCTGTAGTTAAGTCGAGCTATTTCTTCTATATTCTTATCTTGATTAATCTGCACCTTTTTTAAATCTAACACTTCATTTTCAAGTTTAGTGTTAACAAGACTTATTCTCTCGTACCCTCTTTGTGCATTATTCAAGGAACTACGTAAACTATCAGTTAACTCAGCATCAGTAAGAATTACCGGTGTGGTATAATAAGTTGAAGATTCAGCATTTGCCACCAATGCAAAGTTTCCATTTTCTTCATCTTCGCTATCCGTGTCATCCCAGCTTTTACCAGCAACTACATAAGCTCTTCCACTCTTCTTCTTTTCAGAAGCATAATCTTTCTTCTGTGCTTGCTTGGGTTTCTGACACTCAGTAGCAAAGTGTCCCAACTCATTACAGTTGAAGCAACGGATCTTGTTTCTATCAACAGTTCCAGTTTTGTAACCTCCCCTGTTACTAGAGGATGAAGAACCTCCTCTCTGAAATCTGTTATTTGACTTAAACCTGAACTTTGGATTTCTTCTGAATCTGAAGTTACTGAATTGTCTCACCATCATTGCCATAGATTCATCTTCCAATTGATCCAGCTCTTCTAGTGAATAGAATTCACTACCATCCTGAGTAGCTGGTGTTTGGCCAAGTTCTACTTCAGTTTGTTCCTTGTTGAAGCTGTTAGGTTGAACAATTTTAGCTTCCACTTCCTTAGGAACCTCAACTACTAGAGCTGTAGAAGAATTTGCCATTCTGCCTTTGCCAGAGAACTCCTTCTGCTGTTCTTGTTCTAATTCATATGTTTTCAGAACACCAAACAGCCTTTCAAGAGCGGTCTTGTTTAAATCTCTGGATTCTCTGATGGCAGTTATTCTATGCTCCAAGTGAGTAGGCATAGTCAGTAAAAACTTCATGTTGATCTCCTTCTGAGTATATTGCTTGCCATGAACTTGCAAGTTGTTGATTATTTTGTTATACCTTTCGAACACTTCCTGAATGCCTTCGTTAGGGCCAGCTCTAAAGTGTTCATACTCAGAGGTCAAAATTTGAAGTCTGTTTTCCCTGACTTCATCAGTTCCTTCATTGATAGTTTCAATAGTTTCCCAGATGTGCTTAGCGGTTTTACAATTCATCACATGGCTATACATTATAGCATCGAGGGAATCTATTAAAATGAGTCTCAGATTTTTATCCAGTCCAGCTTCCTCCTTATCTTCAGAGGTATAGTTCTTAGGGTCCTTTGGATAGGATTTTGCAGGTATTGTTACAACTCCATTTACAACTGTTTCAGTATCATGTTGCATGGGAGTTATTGGTCCATTTTTCAAAACGAACAAAAATCTTGGATTTGTTACATCAAGAAATAACTCCATTTTGTTTTTCCACATGTCATAGTTATCTTTATTAAAGATAGGAATTTTAACGATGCCTTTGGTTGACATGATGAATTTTTAAGAGAGTTAAAAATTCGAGATGGTTTTTTGACTGAGTAAAAATAGGATCTTGATTTGTGTATCAATCAATAGGCTTTGATACCAATTGTTAGGTCCACTATGTTTGTAGAAGGGGGGGGGTTGAATACAAACAGTACTGTTTTATCAAAATTTGTCCGGATAAATTTAATTTATATTTTGACAAATTTGAGCGGAATTAAATGAAATAAAATTCAAGTTGAATATAAATTTATATTAACTTGAGGGGTTTGTTACAAATACAGTACAGAAATTATATCTAGTTAATAAAAACAAATTAGAAAATTCGACATGAATTTTTCTAGATTTGTTAATAAAAATCGAGATATAGATTAGGAGTAAAAACTCGCTAATATTACAAGAGTATCAAATAAACAAGTTCTATCGGATCAGATATTAAAAATAAGATGAACTTGATTTTTTATGAATTTTTCTCTTGCTGTGTTGTTCTTCAAAATGAGAGAGAATAGAGCTGTTCTTGTTTTTCTCTTTGAATGTTATGTTCTGTGTCCTCTTCGTTCTGGCTGCTGTCTTGAATTAATATAGCCTCCTGCATCTTTTCTTTTTCATTTGTATTGCCAAGACAATCGGCAAGACAATCTGCTCTTCCAAGACAATCAATTTTGTACTGCCAAGACAATCGTCAAGACAATCCAAAATCTCCAAGACAATCAATTTATATTGCCAAAACAATAGGCAATACAATTAACAAGACAATCAAGATTAACAAGACAATCGTCAAGACAATTGAGATTGTCTTGTCAATATTAATAATAAAAGAAATTCAAAGTTTGAACTGCTGTAAACACGAAGCCCAGTCGCAGGAGGTGGTATCACACAACACGCGCGGCGCGCCTCAGGCGCGTGATTAACTTGGCCGACAGGAAGGAGACAAGCATGTGCTGTTGACACCTTTTGTTTCTCTTTTACTTTTATGAATACAGCATGTACTACTTGTAAAATTTCCTTTTGCTTGTTTCTTTCCTCTTTGTCGACAAGCCTGCAACCCTTTTTTTCTTTTTTTATTTGTCGACCTCAATCCATAAACTACAACCTCCTTTTCATTTTTTTTATTTGTTTTGATTTGATTTTTTTTTCTTTTCTTTATCTATTATATTTAATTTAATTAACTATTAATCAATTAATCATTTAAATGAATAATGATTAATTAATTAATAAACTAATTAATTAAATCTAATAGATTAATATATTAATTCAAAATTAATTAACATGATAATTAATTTAATAAATAAATTAATTCAGAATGAATTAATTTATTAAATTAAATCAATTACATAATTATATTAATTAAAAGAGAATTAATATAAATCTTTTGACAGCTCAAATCTTTTTCTTGAACCACTGAAAGTAATAAAGAATTACAACCGAATTTTCGTTGACGCTCGATGCACGGTCTGGTTCATGAGCGACTAACTCCAACGGCTTTTCTTTATTTTTGACTTTATGGCTGTGGTCATTGTCTTCTCTTAATATACCCGTCTTGATAGCTTGAACCACTGAAGTTAATGATAAACAACCACTGTTTAATGTTGACACTCGATGTACTGTCTGGTTCATGAGTGACTAACCGCAATGACTGTTCTTCATATATTGACTTTAAAATCTGGTTCCTTTTCTTTTCTTTTTCTTCTCTCTCTTTTAATTCTTCTGTACTGTCTCTGTCACTGTTGAAATCTCTGTCACTTTAAATGAATCCATTTCTTTAACGAATACTTCACTGAGGCTTGATCAGATGTCTGAACTTCTTTCAATCTAGTAATTCCTCAAGTCTGTAGATTGACCTTGATCTTTTTCTTCTGACAGATAATAGAATCTGAGATTCCTTGTGACAGTCTATATACTATTTACTAATACAATCTTGTTTAAGTTGAGTTGTATCCTCGAAATACAAATAGGCTACATCATATGCCTTTCATCACTTTATTAAAGTGATGAGGTGTTGGATGATGAAATGGCAAGACAAGTGTTGGTTTTGTGGTGGTTTAGAGCTTAACTAGGTAGTTACTTTGCTAAGCACTTAGTTCTTCCTCTAAGGTGCTAGTTCCTTGCTTCTAGTTTAGTTACTAGATTTTTATACTAGTAGCTTGCACAAGACTCTTGCTCCCTCTGCTTGTTTCTGTGTCCGGTTATTACCCGTTTCGATTGATCGTTAGTGGGAATATTTCACGGATTTCTAATTAGGGTTTACCGGGAATCCTCTTTAATATTAATACTTTCATTCTCCATCTTTTATTCTAACTTTCCAATTTTTATTCCTTAAATCCATTCGTTAAATACTTAAGGCTATCAGTGTCCAGGGAACTCTCGGAGAAAATAAAAGTGCGGTTTTTCAGAATCCGACAGCTTTTACATACATTTATTTTCCCCCTGGATCACTAATACGAACTCGGAAATCCGTTCCGAATACTTCTATATAGTGTCGTCTCATATTATTATATACTCCCACCAAAATACTATTCATTCTGTATTCTTTACTTGTTCTCTTAGGGTTATATAATTGTCCGTATTCTGTTTCGATCGTTCCTTAACCTTTTTACGGAACTACTGGATTAATCGTTATCGATCTGGATGACATGAGAGTATTCTCTTGCTTGAAGTTGCCATATCTTATTCCCTTAGAAGATAGATTATTCTTACCTATGTTGTCACCCTTTAGCATTCTTCAAGACATAAACTTAATAAAGTCGAATTCCACTCATTCTTTCCCAAATATCAATTATTACATTGTAGCCATATCCACTATTCATTCTTACATCATTAAATACATAAAAGTTTTAATTCCACCCAAAATCTGGGTTCTTACAATATTAGACAATGCACATAACCTCGAAGCCTTCTTGCTATAAGATGAATTACTCTAAGCATGGTAATTAGTCTCTGCCATGTGTTCCGGTGTTCTAAAAAAACACAAAACTCTTTTTAGCCTATAACAGTATGTATATCCATGCTTGCTATTAATGGAGGTTATCACTGCTTGCTACATATAATTGAAACAACATAAAAATTTATAAAAAACTGTGATCCACCGCTCTCAAGCCCTATATAAATATGAGATTTAGTCACCATTCTCATTATATAATATATGCATACGCAACCTGTGAAAGACACCCAACCTGTAAAATAAATTCGAAATTGATAATAGATAAAATAAAAAGATGAAACAAAAGTAAGATAATGTATTAAATTTCAAACACATATCACCATTTTAAAGTCAGGATGATGGAATTGAAGATTAGTTGAACAATCAAATAAAACACATATCAAGATCATGAAATGATGTAATTAAAAATTAAAAATCTAGTAATACACACCAAAAATCGTATGTGTATACCTTAAAAGATGTTCGAATATGACCAAATGTTGTAAAATTGGGGGAGAATCTCCTACTTCCCCTTTTCTCAAGTTCAGCTTCCTGCACACAAAGAAAATAATCAAAACATCAACTGAGATAAAACATAAAATCACCGTAGATAATACAGGAAGAAGAGATACACGTTTTTTCAAATTCAAATTTCAACACAATTAAACGATAATCAATATTAATTCTCCTGTTAATAATCAATAGTCAATCTAAAAGGATAGAATCAACACAGAAAAAACATATCAATATCTATATGTAATCTATATAAACACATATGTAATCAATCGAAATAAAAAATAAAAAAGTTACAAATTGAGAGAGAGAGAGAGAGTTAATAACAACTTGGAGATGAGATCGCCGGAGGAATCTCCGATTAACTAATTCAAATTCGCTATTTTTGGTTGTGATAGCTTAATCTGAATCTGAATTCATAAAAGACAGAGAAAAGAGAAAAGATGAGATCGTCGGAGGAATCTGAATGTTTTGAAATTAGAAGATGATTACAAAAGTGGGTAATGTAACTGCTTCCATGATTTGTGGGATAATTAAAACTGCTGAGCCAATGAACCGCGTGAAAATTAAAACTGTTGAGCATGGGTATTACCCATTTTAATCCGGGTCACTATATTTTGTATTGATTTTGTGAGTAAATGTTAGTGGTGTATCTTACCCGTTTATGAATGGAGCGATCCGGTTTTCAAGTAGATTGACCAAAAAGGACATGTGAGTAGTGTAAATTTGAATTTGGAAAGGATAGAAAAGGTCTTTTTCCAAATTCTTTGTGTTCAGGAATTAAGATTATATAGATATTTACCTAAAGAAAACAATATATATATATAATTCAATAATTTTAGTGACATTAATAATTAAATAAAATTACAGCTAAAGAGAATATTGATGAACACATGGAAATGAAATTTGGCCGCGTCCAATTTTGTTTACTAGGAAATAGTGGATTGGATTTTTTTTATTTTTTTATTAAAAGAAGTGGGTTGGACTTCGGACGGATACAATGTACAATTTTTACATTTTCTCCATGTGCGTTACCTAAAATTTTAATCTAAAATTCTCTTCAATCAATTAAAGATGTTCTAAATTTATTATGTCATATAAAATCAAATATTATCATATAAATATGTGATTCTTATTTTTAACAGTTAAATTATATAGTGTATAATATTTAAGGGTGTAATTTAAACCGAGCCAGCTCGAACTCAACGTAATTCGGCTCGAATTCATTATCGAGCTCGAGTTTAAACACGTTTTCGGCTCGATAAAAAACTCGAATCGAGCCGAGTTTTTTAGAGCTCGATTCGATAAACTCGAACTCGGCTCGACTCGGCTCGACTCGTCTCGAACTCAAACTCTATTAATTTTTTTTAAAATAGTCATGTGTTTATTATTCTATGTGTCATCACTCAACTATTTATGAAATTTATTTTTAAACTTAACTTGATATTTTTTTCATATATTATGTGCAATATTATATTATTAGTATATTTAGTAAAATTTCTGAATTAATTTTGTTCTAATATTGGATTAAAACTACATTATTCACAAATTTCATAATTAAGTATGATATATGCATATAATTTACCTAAAATTTAATAATTTTGGAGTCATGATTCATATAGTATTGTATTTTCTTTTCTTTTCACATTATATCATTAAATTAATTGTTTACATTCTTACACGCAGACGTAGTGATTAGTGACTCGAATCAAAGATATTTTTCATGCAAAACTTTTAAAATTTAATTAATATTATAAATTGTTATTAAAGTATCAAAATATATCTGATATCACGATTAGTCTATTACTACTTCGATTTATCTTTTGACCGATCCTTAGTTGTCAGCGATCAAGTTCGATTTTTAAATTTTACTTCCATATATTTTGTCTTTGTACAATTATAAACTACAACAGCAATATAGTAACATCATACACTTGTTGTATGCAATATTTCTATTAAATTATAAGCAAAATTTATAAAACTATTAATGACCCTATTTACCTATTTTGAAAAAATAAAACACATATGAGCTCACAATAAAAAATTATTTCACATTTTATTATTCTTATTATCATCGTTCACTACTTAAGATGCTTAGATAGTTAGATGCATAATCTGTAATAAAGATCAAATTTCCATAAATATATATGAATAGAATAAACTAAAAGATTACTTAAGTGACTGGAAAAGTTGATTATCGAAATCATAAAATGTAAAATTAAGGAAGTTTATTGTCATTTGAAATTGGGATTTTTTTTTTGTTAAACTTGAAAAGAAAATATAAATATAAACAAATATATTTTTTTTGTTAAGCAAACATATATTATAACGGAGGTAAACCTCACAGAGTTACAGCAGCTGAAACCTAGTGCCATTACTACCATCCTTGGTACATTCATAACCCAAAAGTAAAACAACAACCTTACCACCTTACAGAAGCTCCACTACTTACTTATTTCTAGATACTTATTATGACCTTGGTTGGAAAAAAGGACATAGATGCATGAAAATGCAAGAACTGTTGCCGGTTCTTTCAGTAGCAGTGGAGGTCTTTAGATGCTCAGCCCGAAGCGACCTCAACAGGGATTATGTCACCTGTGAACACGAACCCATCCACTGCTGCAATACCTCCCTGAAAAGCTTCTTCCATCATGACTTCTTCTATGTTATCATCAGCATCCACCTCGATGTCAAGACTGTTTGATCTTGTCGCATTAACTTGCCCCAACCCTAGAGCATCTGTTTGATAAGATAAAAGTATTCCATCATCGAAGTCTTCGGGATCAGGTGCTCCATCTGGGATGAGCACGTCCTGGTAGCTGGGATCATCGATGCTAAAGCCCAAATCCCAATCAAGAAGTTCTTCTACCCCTCCCACTGCTCTATTAAGTGTGTAGAGCTCAGTGCACACCCTTTTACCCAGACGTGAGATGAATCTTGCTGGCTTGTTTCTTGAGGGATACACATACGAGACCATACAGAACCAACGAGCATCCTTGATGCGAGTATTGATCTGCGTAGCAAGGTCATACACACCAACATGAGCTCCTATGTGAAAGATTTTCATCACTAAGTAGGCCTCGAGGTTATCTGTTTCCAGGATCACATCACGATATCCTAACTTGAAGGGTCTCTTGTGTAACACCCCCAGATCCGGGGTCCGGGATCCGGTGGTTACAGTTTCCAATTCTGTCCACAACAATTGAAATTTCCTTAACATAAAATAAATTACGTCTCTATGACCCAACACAACAATATAAAACACACCCGTTATAGTCCCAGAGATGAAATCAGAGTAACAATCAAATTTTTATTAATCACATTATGAGTTCTTACAATCCAAAAGAATTTCAATATAAATACATACTCTTTGCCATCCATTTACATAAGTCATACTAGACCATATTCTTGGTACTGAAAGAATAAATATATCCTACCAATAGCTTCTTCTTCAGCTCTGAGTAACAATCAAATTTTTATTAATCACATTATGAGTCGTCTGGTCTAGCTGTTGTTGTGATATAATAATAAAGCAAGGGTGAGCAATAGCCCACCAACAATAATATATAACTGAACGATAATATATAACAGTTCAAAAGTATCTTTCAAACCATTTGCCATGCATCTACGGAAATGATGCCAGTATAATATGAACGATGAAGTTACAAGGTAACTTAAAGTATTTGTTTGTAGAAATATCTGCTACATCAAAAGTAAGCGTGATATTCTCATTGTCATTAAAAAGAGGAACTTGCATGAAAAGATTGCAATTCCAGTTATGAACACTTTTCCAGCTCTGCCAACAGTAATCATGTTGCAGGAAATAAATAAGTTTGGATAATAAACCAATGATGGAGTATTCACCGCGCCCGCTGTTCCAATCTTGATGATCAGTCGAGATCGTACAGCTCAAATTAGATTTACTACCGGTAGAAGGAATAACTGACGGGTTTACTTGTCTACCGCCTTACTAGCTCTCCCCGGCCAACGGTTTGGCCAAAGGGGATGGACCGGCGCTACTCGGCCTCTTACACGACTCCTAGTTCAAATATAATTCATGATTCTGAATGTAACGTTCGTCCCCCTTTCCCCAAGTTTAATACTTGTTGATAAGACTCCACAAAGTAGTCGTATCTAGTTGGAAAGGAAAATTTCACCAATAATTTCCAAGCTATTGCTTGGTAACGAATATCAACTTGTTCCAACAATCTTACCCCTCGAAAGATGAGAAGGTACACAATGACTTAATAAGCCAATAGCACCCGAGTTGCGAGTGAAGAGAATACTTTATTGACCGGGAAGTCGACCAGATAAATAACATTTTCCAAGTAAGGTTCCCTTATTATTAGGGAGATAGACTCAAAGAAGAATGATGTCTGAGAACCTTTCTTGATATAAGATTAATAATAATATGACTCCGAAATATTTTCCGTAATAATCGAAGAAGATAAACCTTATCGAGGTTATTCGAAGTATGGAATAAATATTTAGAGAATATTTATTGAATTAAAATATTTTACAGAATATTTAGGAATATGAAAGAATATCTTTAATCATAGTATTTCTCAAATAATCCTTGAAGAAATATCGAGAGAATATTTATTGCATAATCAAATATTCAAATGAATATTCAAAATAATATTCATTAATTAATAAGACCTAAAAGGAATATTTAAAATATTTAAAATAATATTCGATGATTAAATAGAACCCTGGATGAATATTCAAAATAATATTCATAATTAATTAGGAATTTAAATGAATATTGAAAAAGTAATATTCATTTAATGAATAATATTCTAAATGAATATCAAGTAATATTCATTTAGTAATCCAAGCTTTAAAGGAATATTCGAGATAAGACTCGATAAATAAATCAAGCTTCAGATGAACATTAAAATAATATTCATCAGGTAATTACTATCTTAAATGAATATTCAAAAGTCATATTCATTTAATGAATAATATTCTAAATGAGTATCCAAATAATATTCATTTAGTAGTCCAACCTTTAGAAGAATATTCGAAATAATAATCGATAATCAATTCGACTCTGAATGAATATTGAAAAATATTATTCGTCGAATGGTTACGTTCAAATAATTATTTGAAGTAAGGATCGTTAAATAAATAATCTCGAACGAATATTCAAATAATATTCGTCGCCCGAATAAGGGAAAATATTTACTTAAATATTTTCCTTCGAGGTAACCTTGATATATCAAGAAATATTGACTCCCGGTCTATATTTGATGAATAAGATATATACACCCTTCTCTGAGGGTCTTACAATAACTGGCTTATAATTGATACGTTAGCTGTCTAATTTATAAGCCAATAAACAATCAGGGAACAAGCATAATGATATAACTTTAAAGTAGGCATGCATGCTATGGCATATGTACAACAGAAAACACACACACACACACATAAATATATATATATATATATATATATATATATATATATATATATATATATATATATATATATATATATATATATATATTCAATCACAACAACAGCCTAAAAAAAGGGAATTGAAACTTGCCTGGTAGTCGAGTACGGTAAGGGGTAGTGGTAGCGGGTCCCGGGTCAGCTTGGTGATCTATAAATAGCCAAGGCATTGGGGATTAATCACTTAACATCTTAAAAGTTAAGTTATACTTAAATCGAAACACGTTCTCGAGTTATCTCGTTATACCCCTTTTAGTGGATTCCTTTTATCATCGATCCGACCCGACATTCGTTCGTTAATACGACATGTCATTGTACTTACACTTGGGACATACTTAAGTCATACAAGTTCTAAAGTCGATCGTTACGAATCAATATTATGCTCCGAGTTTTATCGCCCGTTTTCTAAGTGTTTTACCGAAGTTATAATCAAGCGGGTTTTTAGGGGTTCGTTCGCGATTAACTTTGATTCGAACATTTTTATAAAATCGGAAAACGATCCGTTTCACATGAGGTTTTCTCTCACACCTTCCTTTTTACCTCTAGTATTTAATTACTAAGATTCGCCACTGACTTACGTATTTTACGAGGGTTCAATTTTAATAACGAACTCGTACTTACGGTTTCGAACATCTTTTAGTGAATCGGCCATAATTCCTAAACCGTAAGTCCGTTTCACATGATCTTTATATCAAAACGAAGCTTATAACATGATCTATCTTTCCATGGCAGAACATGATACTGGACAGTGACTTATGGCTACTGTCAAACACGATTTCTTAAGGTTAACAAAAATCGGGCATTACGACAGCTATAAATCGGACGTTCCATAAATCGTAATCAACAACCCAAGCCACACCGGGCATACCAATCATCTTACATTCATAATACTAATCTCATAAGTCCAGGAACATCATATTATATCATCATATTCATCACATCTCTTAAATCAAACAAACATAATCATGTAAACATGCTTATAACAACATTATCACCAAAACTTATCCAAAACTCCATTAAAACTCAAATCAAAGACTAGGGTTCTTGAAGTTTATACCTTCCTTGGAGTAGATAAAGACATTGCTAAGCCTTGTATAGTCCATGAACATCCTTAACCAAGCTTAGATCATCCAAAAATCAAAAAAACCAAGAATTTTGTTCTTGATGTTACTATTCATCCTCCACTTTCTTGATTTTTTTGAAAATGGAAACAAAGGAGTTTGAAGCTAAGATTTTGAGGAGGTTACTTTCTTGAAATATAGGACTCACCCTAAAAATTACAAGATCAAACAATGGTTGGAAGTGAGATTTTGGTTTTTGAATTAGGCATAAAGCCGAATGGAAAAGGAATGGAGAGAATGACTTGGTTGCTTGCTTCTCTTGCTTGGTTTCTCTTGCACAACTGAATTATTGATATTTTAAGATAATATCTTGATCATAAAGTAGCTTTAATAAAGGTATGAGGTCATGGATGATGCAAGAACCAAGTGGCCAAGTGGTGTGTCATGTACTAATATCTTGTATCCTTGGTTTGATTCTTAGTGTGCTAGTTACTCTTGCAATTAACTTAGTTACTTGATCTCATCCACTTGCACATACTTGCATCTTGGTTCTCTGCTCGTTTCTTTGTCCGTTTATTGCTCAATTCATTGATCGTTCGGACGAATAACTAAGTAGTTTCACCTCTAGGGTTTACCGGGAAATTTCTCGATATTCATAATACCTTCCCCAATCCTTAATATAATCCTCGTGATGACCATGTAGGATATTTAATCTTGATACGAACTTAATCCGTAATCTAGGATTCGTTCGCTTTATTGATTAATCTCGTTATAACGTTTTAGCGGTTTCTAGAATGCTTGTTTCACTGCCTTAGTGGTTTCCTACCTTCATTCTTAAATCAAATATAATAACATCCCAAAATATCAAATCCTCAAAGTTAATATCTCAATTCTTGGATTATAATAATATTTAATCCACTGTCCGGTCAAATATTATACCGAAAAAGAATTTGGAATTTCTGAATTCCGATCGTCTCTGCATTCACTTATTTCCTCCGCGTATTACTAATATGACTTCGAAACATCCATATCACGTCCCGTACATAGGGTGGCGTGAAAAGTTTTCCAACTTACAAAATCACTATTCATCCACCAAATTACTATGCACGTATGGGAAACACTATGCACGTACGGGAAACACTATGCACGTATGGGAAACACTATGCACTTACTCATTTCCCTTCAAGGATCCATTAGCTCCTTCCTGGATGGTAGATTATTCTTATCTAGGTCCTCAACCATCGAATTACTCTATTCTGACAATATACCAATGCATCAGGATCATTGTCCAAAGCAATATCCATTCATTACAATCATTGTTCTTTGAAACCACCATCCATTAGAGCTGGTGACCTTGTTGTCGGAATCATTGTTCCTCATTTTATCATTACTTAATAAAAAGTTTTAATTATATCCAAAATTTGGGGTTCTTACAGTCTCCCCCCCTTAAAAGGATTCCGTTCCGGAATCAGGTAGGAAGCAAAGAGTCGTTTGCCTGTCGTTCACTTTTTAGCTTCCCGGTCAATTCTTAGTCGTTCTACCCTTCCTCAGCACATCTTCTATTGCTACAATCCATACTGTATCCTTTTTCCATCAACGTTGCTACTTTTCGTACAACTCATTATCCGGGTTATACTCTTACTCAGTCTTATCCTTATTGATACCTGCAGTAACATTGGTATCATTATCACCCTACGAATTCGGAGGTAACCTCGCTCGTACTGTGCATTTCCTGATCGCTTTAATCTTCGCAATCTCGATCAATATAGAGAAGTGGAAAGATTTATTGAGAGATCACTATGATCAATTGAACATTTGTTATATTGCATAGTTAGTACAGAAGGGGGCCAGCCTTTAGTACTTGACAAGCAATTAAACAAGTTATGGTATTCCACTTAGACTTCTATCACATAGACAGATAGTCACGTAGCAGTACCTCCCCTCCTAAAAGGGTTGTTCTTCTCAATTCATAAAGAAGATGAATAAGAGAGAAGAAGAGAAAAGAGTTCTAAAGGATTATAGAAAGCTTTCATGATTGTAGAATATCATACTCAGAATTTACCTCTGAACTATAGAGGTTTATCAAAGAAGAAATTAATCATAATTATATCCAATACTATTTGATCGCAATCTCACGTGTCAACATATCTTGCTGCTTTGTCCATTATTCTATGGACAAATACTCTTGTTCAATCTTACCGATACTCACATTCGGGAAATCTTTCAACCTTTCAGGTTAAATCTTAGATTTCTCACTTGACATCATTATTACTGACATCCCATATCATGTTACTAGCTTTTTCATAACTATAATATTGACACTATCAGGTTGTCATCCTGAGAATTCATTAGAAAACCCATTCATAACATTCATTGCTTCTCATTCCATAGTTATTTTCCCAGCCTTTTCTTTATCAGTCACATCCTTCTTATTATCTGATTCTTACTCATTTCTATTATTTACTTTCACCTTCACCTCTTTATTGAGACACCTTTTTGCACTTGGTACCTCCTTATCGGTATTCCGTCACATTTATTCTATAATCATCACGTTATTCCAATTTAAACTTTCCGAAATGAATCTGGCCCGACCCCTCTTTACTTAGATTCATATAATCTACTTCTGCCAACCTTGTTTCTCATCACTTGTTCTTTTCTATCCGTGGTTTTCCACAGGTTGTCTTTCGTAAGTCAGACCAGGTCGTATATCTACCGGCTCATGCTCTTATCATCTACCGAGCATCTGCATTTTACTGGCGTAGCCTGGCCACATGAAAACCCGTTATGACCGTGCTATAAGTTTTGGGGGTAAGGCTGGCTCGAATACCGCCGTCCGAACACTTTTAAACTCTCAGGTGGCCCAATAAGTCTCGGGCTCAACCGGCCTTCCCTCCAAGTCTCATTAATTCTTTCCATGGGAATATCTTTAACATCATGAATCATCAACCTCATATTCTCTATCTTGTTTGCGCAGAAGTACACTAACATAAACTTGTTGTCATTCATCAACATGCCATTTAGTTAATCAATGGCAGCACTTTCTTTATCTTTACATTGTCATCTACTTTCTTAGAAGAATCACCATCGCTTGTTGTTTACGTAGTGCATTAATAGCTAATCCTACGGGTTTCAAATCCTTTAGGGAGACAAAGTAATCACTATTCCTTATCCATAAGGAACACTTCCTGAACTTGATGTAGATATTACATGAAGTAGATACAATTGCAGAAGAGTTTCAAGCATCGCAGCTATGTCAGGTTGATGAAACTATCACTCATGCAGCTTCCATAAAAGACTGGAAACTTAACGGTTTACTTCGTTAATTTTGTATCATGGTCCTGGTCTGCCTCAAAACGGGACCTTCTAAGGTACGTAATATGCTTAAGACTCCATCAGGAATCGAATCTTTACTTAAACTATTATTACCTTCGATTCTTGCACAATCATCAAAAGGAATGTAACTTCCTCCACTCCAATATGACCTCCAAGGTCTTTCCAAATATCATTTTGTTTCTTCGCGCGGTATGAACATTTGTAATTATTCCTTTATACTTAGACTGTCAGCCACCTCATTGGCCTTTCCTGATAATAATAATTTCTGGTAATCCTTGTTCTCTGGATATATTCCAATTCAAACATTTCTACCTCATTCCCATCATTGTTGGGTGAAAGCATTCCCCCTTAAGCTCTGCTGATGGAGAAAAATATATTTATCAGTCTTTCTCCATAAGTCATTGCTTCCACCTACCCGTGGAACTTTATCACGTTTATTCCCAATCCTACTTAGGATACTTATTTTCTTATTTCTTTCCTTATCTTAGGATAATCTCAACCTTTATAGGTTCAATCCATACTTCCTCAGGGTTTCATACATGCCTCATCTGGCATTATTGTTACTATGTCATACATTCCTTACCAAACTTCCATTTTGAAGTTCGGAATATTACCTTTTTCCTTGTAAGGTTTCATAGGTCATCCTCATCCTTCCTCCTGTATTTTCTGGGTACAGGGTATATCAAAATGTCATTGATCAATACTCTAATAATTCTATCTATGTTCTTTCCAGAACTCTTTTTAATAATCCTTACCGGTTATTGTTGCCTTAGCAAGTCCAACTCATATCATCTGAAGTCATAATGTCGTTATTAGGGTTAATGCCACCCCTTGTGCATTCCCCAGGGTTTGTCTTAATTTATGGATATCCTATCCTTAATTCAACTGCCAAGGAATTCTTGCATCTTATAATTGGAAATCAGATCATGTATCCTTAATAAAGATCTCTTTTCAATCATTCTCATTTGATAATCGATCGGTGGCTTAATGCCACCCTCTTCTTTCAGATAGTTGTCTGCCTATTTGGCCTTCCAAAAGGCAACGTATGCCTATCTGCTCTCTTACAGAACTTGGTAATGGTAGCAAGGATGTTTTGGAAGATATTGGTCGAGTTCAACGTGAATCTCTTAGTACTTATCGTTCTTCTCAAATGTACTTGCCTTAGACAAAATTTCTACAGCATACTGATCCATCTCTGACCATTTCCATACTCTCTTCATAAACCTTCGTTGTTTACTTTCCTTAGTCATAATATATTCATGGTATTTATAATACCCTAACATCAAACATCTCAAGTCATTATACTTCTATTTTTACTCGTAATCTTGGATAATCATATATACATGAATCACTTTAGTACGGGTGACCCTATACAAAAAAAATCTAGCAAATTCCCAATCAAAACATGGGTTGCAAATGGTTCAGTAGAAGATTCCTACGATCTCATTAATGTTTCCTTTATATCAGAAGCCCTTGCAGTCGGCGCTTTCTTAGTAGCAACCCTGCTTTGTCCTTTCATTGCTGGTCTAGTCACTTGATAATCCTTTGTGACTTGGCCTCAACTGGCCACACAAAAAAAAATATTTGATTTTAGGGGTTGGCTAATAGCATTACTTTTCTAGCAATTACCGGCATAGTGCCTTCTTCTTTGATACCTTTCTACCTTTCCAAAACTTTACTTCCTATAAGTCTTAATCGGTTACTCAGCGCCGTCTCCGGTCGCCTTTCCTCTATTTTTATCTTTTCAACTATTCTTATCAATCCCGCGTGCCACGCAAGCTTACCATTCCTGGCATAACAGCCTTTTCACTTAAGTCAATCCCGGAATTTCTCCGTCCGGCTAATTTCTTACTTACATTTCCTGTTTTCGTCCAATCTCACTTCATCATTTTATCACTACCATCGATTGTAATGCTCAGGGTCCGTTTACTAACCCATTTTACAGCATCCTTACCCAAATCACAGGGTTTGCTCCAGTTTCTACTCTCTTCCATGACATTCTCTGATAATCAGTAAGACAAGGTTTGCCAAAATTCATCGAATTCCTTTCCAGACTCAGGGAAATTCTGGTCAATCTATCCATCTACTGGTAACATTTAAGGAGACCAGTTTCGAAACCTGAAGAATAATCCTATGAATCACCAAGCAGGTAGAACCATAAGCAGTCATAATAACGGAATTATTGACATAAAGTTGGAAGTTTAACCACTAGAAAGGAACCAAATATATATCCCATAGAAGGGAAATCAAAAGTTTCAAACTGAACCATGCCACCTCTTCCTGATACATATACATCTTAGTTGTCGATAATATCAAATGTCAGTCTTCCTAACCACAGGTTTCAGAAGGAACACTACCGTCGGAGTTAGTCGTTTCATAAAAATTGGCACTACTAAGGCCATCCTAGTCTGGTGTACCGTGTTGTTCGAATGCATCCGCAATTACTCTGCCGTGCTGCATAAGCACACCACCTAAACCTGTATGAGATGCATCATAGTGTATCATAAAGTCTTCCTTCTCCCGTTAGGCAACACCAACGCCGGGTCGTTACCAATTTCATCTTAAAACATTCTCTATTACCTCTTAACCACTAATCGCATTACTTGATCCATTTGCAATTCAGTGTCAGAATAAACTTAAGGTAACTACTATAATCTATTCGGGGAAAAGAAAGAATTTAATATTCTTCTGAATCACATGCATCTAACGTTCCTGATTCACCATTTTACTGAGTTAAAATAAACTTATACTTAGTACCTGATAGTAGTCATATTACGAGTTCATCATAGACCCACTGGTCTTTTCCTCTGGTAGTTTCTGAGATCATCGTCTCGCTTACTACTTTATATAACTTTATCCAATCAGGCCATCACTTTCCACTATCTTTACTTTCGAAGCTGGTTCATTCATAATATGGACATTTCGCTGAATAAAACCACCTCAACAATCTCAATTTGGTTTCATAAAATATAACCCATGAAATCCGCCTTCTCATGGCGAATTACCATTGACAATATTCACACTAATCCATTTATCCGATAATATGGCACTTGTTGCCTCTATCTCAACTGCTCCTGGGTGCTCCCCGTCCTACATCGACGTCTTTGATAATCATGCATCATTCTAACTCCTTTCTCATTAATCTGAAAGTCTCTAATGATCTTTATCTATCCCCATATAAGACCTCAAGTAATCCTTCCAATCTGTCTTAATTGCTGGTACTACCTCTCGTAGTCCGGCTATAAATCCAACATAAAATTTCAATTCTCTTAATAATATCTCAGCTCTTTGTGCTCACTTCTCTGAGCACTATAATCTTAACTCTAGCTATCCCTCTGGCTATAGCCCTCATTTCCTTGGAGTAATCTCCTCATCCTCAATAGAATTTTCCTCTGCTGGAACCTCTTTCGAGTCCTCAATAGGGTACTCTATCGAATTCACAATCCGATCGTCAGCATATAATACAACATCATCATGCTGCTGCTCGTACACCTCAAGGTCTGTCGCCTTACTAGTCGATACGAGAACGAGCTAAGTTACTATCATGATACTTAAGAGTTCCCATAAGGGTTTTATATGTCAGCACTACATTAAGTAGTCCGACTATGAACTTGGCAAGAGTTCTTATTATCTTAGTAAGTTTATGGTTTTAACGTCGCCTCATCTCTGGGATTTATAACGTAACGCTCTGATACCACTTCTGTAACACCCCCAGATCCGGGGTCCGGGATCCGGTGGTTACGGTTTCCAATTCTGTCCACAACAATTGAACTTTCCTTAACATAAAATAAATTACGTCTCTATGACCCAACACAACAATATAAAACACACCCGTTATAGTCCCAGAGATGAAATCAGAGTAACAATCAAATTTTTATTAATCACATTATGAGTTCTTACAATCCAAAAGAATTTCAATATAAATACATACTCTTTGCCATCCATTTACATAAGTCATACTAGACCATATTCTTGGTACTGAAAGAATAAATATATCCTACCAATAGCTTCTTCTTCAGCTCTGGTACTCTCATCGTCCTCGCCCGCGTCGAGTGCGCCTTGTGCGAGTCATCTGGTCTAGCTGTTGTTGTGATATAATAATAAAGCAAGGGTGAGCACTAGCCCACCAACAATAATATATAACTGAACGATAATATATAACAGTTCAAAAGTATCTTTCAAACCATATGCCATGCATCTACGGAAATGATGCCAGTATAATATGAACGATGAAGTTACAATGTAACTTAAAGTATTTGTTTGTAGAAATATCTGCTACATCAAAAGTAAGCGTGATATTCTCATTGTCATTAAAAAGAGGAACTTGCATGAAAAGATTGCAATTCCAGTTATGAACACTTTTCCAGCTCTGCCAACAGTAATCATGTTGCAGGAAATAAATAAGTTTGGATGATGAACCAATGATGGAGTATTCACCGCGCCCGCTGTTCCAATCTTGATGATCAGTGGAGATCGTACAACTCAAATTAGATTTACTACCGGTAGAAGGAAGAACTGACGGCTTTACTTGTCTACCGCCTTACTAGCTCTCCCCGGCCAACGGTTGGGCCAAAGGGGATGGACCGGCGCTACTCGGCCTCTTACACGACTCCTAGTTCAAATATAATTCATGATTCTGAATGTAACGTTCGTCCCCCTTTCCCCAAGTATAATACTTGTTGATAAGACTCCACAAAGTAGTCGTATCTAGTTGGAAAGGAAAATTTCACCAATAACTTCCAAGCTATTGCTTGGTAACGAATATCAACTTGTTCCAACAATTTTACCCCTCGAAAGATGAGAAGGTACACAATGACTTAATAAGCCAATAGCACCCGAGTTGCGAGTGAAGAGAATACTTTATTGACCGGGAAGTCGACCATATAAATAACATTTTCCAAGTAAGGTTCCCTTATTATTAGGGAGATAGACTCAAAGAAGAATGATGTCTGAGAACCTTTCTTGATATAAGATTAATAATAATATGACTCCGAAATATTTTCCGTAATAGTCGAAGAAGATAAACCTTATCGAGGTTATTCGAAGTATGGAATAAATATTTAGAGAATATTTATTGAATTAAAATATTTTACAGAATATTTAGGAATATGAAAGAATATCTTTAATCATAGTATTTCTCAAATAATCCTTGAAGAAATATCGAGAGAATATTTATTGCATAATCAAATATTCAAATGAATATTCAAAATAATATTCATTAATTAATAAGACCTAAAAGGAATATTTAAAATATTTAAAATAATATTCGATGATTAAATAGAACCCTGGATGAATATTCATAATTAATTAGGAATTTAAATGAATATTGAAAAAGTAATATTCATTTAATGAATAATATTCTAAATTAATATCAAGTAATATTCATTTAGTAATCCAAGCTTTAAAGGAATATTCGAGATAAGACTCGATAAATAAATCAAGCTTCAGATGAACATTAAAATAATATTCATCAGGTAATTACTATCTTAAATGAATATTCAAAAGTCATATTCATTTAATGAATAATATTCTAAATGAGTATCCAAATAATATTCATTTAGTAGTCCAACCTTTAGAAGAATATTCGAAATAATAATCGATAATCAATTCGACTCTGAATGAATATTGAAAAATATTATTCGTCGAATGGTTACGTTCAAATAATTATTTGAAGTAAGGATCGTTAAATAAATAATCTCGAACGAATATTCAAATAATATTCGTCGCCCGAATAAGGGAAAATATTTACTTAAATATTTTCCTTCGAGGTAACCTTGATATATCAAGAAATATTGACTCCCGGTCTATATTTGATGAATAAGATATATACACCCTTCTCTGAGGGTCTTACAATAACTGGCTTATAATTGATACGTTAGCTGTCTAATTTATAAGCCAATAAACAATCAGGGAACAAGCATAATGATATAACTTGAAAGTAGGCATGCATGCTATGGCATATGTACAACAGAAAACATATATATCATCGATCCGACCCGACATTCGTTCGTTAATACGACATGTCATTGTACTTACACTTGGGACATACTTAAGTCATACAAGTTCTAAAGTCGATCGTTACGAATCAATATTATGCTCCGAGTTTTATCGCCCGTTTTCTAAGTGTTTTACCGAAGTTATAATCAAGCGGGTTTTTAGGGGTTCGTTCGCGATTAACTTTGATTCGAACATTTTTATAAAATCGGAAAACGATCCGTTTCACATGAGGTTTTCTCTCACACCTTCCTTTTTACCTCTAGTATTTAATTACCAAGATTCGCCACTGACTTACGTATTTTACGAGGGTTCAATTTTAATAACGAACTCGTACTTACGGTTTCGAACATCTTTTAGTGAATCGGCCATAATTCCTAAACCGTAAGTCCGTTTCACATGATCTTTATATCAAAACGAAGCTTATAACATGATATATCTTGCCATGGCAGAACATGATACTGGACAGTGAATTATGGCTACTGTCAAACACGATTTCTTAAGGTTACCAAAAATCGGGCATTACGACGGCTATAAATCGGACGTTCCATAAATCGTAATCAACAATCCAAGCCACACTGGGCATACCAATCATCTTACATTCATAATACTAATCTCATAAGTCCAGGAACATCATATTATATCATCATATTCATCACATCTCTTAAATCAAACAAACATAATCATGTAAACATGCTTATAACAACATTATCACCAAAACTTATCCAAAACTCCATTAAAACTCAAATCAAAGACTAGGGTTCTTGAAGTTTATACCTTCCTTGGAGTAGATAAAGACATTGCTAAGCCTTGTATAGTCCATGAACATCCTTAACCAAGCTTAGATCATCCATAAATCAAGAAAACCAAGAATTTTGTTCTTGATGTTACTATTCATCCTCCACTTTCTTGATTTTTTTGAAAATGGAAACAAAGGAGTTTGAAGCTAAGATTTTGAGGAGGTTACTTTCTTGAAATATAGGACTCACCCTAAAAATTACAAGATCAAACAATGGTTGGAAGTGGGATTTTGGTTTTTGAATTAGGCATAAAGCCGAATGGAAAAGGAATGGAGAGAATGACTTGGTTGCTTGCTTCTCTTGCTTGGTTTCTCTTGCACAACTGAATTATTGATATGTTAAGATAATATCTTGATCATAAAGTAGCTTTAATAAAGGTATGAGGTCATGGATGATGCAAGAACCAAGTGGCCAAGTGGTGTGTCATGTACTAATATCTTGTATCCTTGGTTTGATTCTTAGTGTGCTAGTTACTCTTGCAATTAACTTAGTTACTTGATCTCATCCACTTGCACATACTTGCATCTTGGTTCTCTGCTCGTTTCTTTGTCCGTTTATTGCTCAATTCATTGATCGTTCGGACGAATAACTAAGTAGTTTCACCTCTATGGTTTACCGGGAAATTTCTCGATATTCATAATACCTTCCCCAATCCTTAATATAATCCTCGTGATGACCATGTAGGATATTTAATCTTGATACGAACTTAATCCGTAATCTAGGATTCGTTCGCTTTATTGATTAATCTCGTTATAACGTTTTAGCGGTTTCTAGAACGCTTGTTTCACTGCCTCAGTGGCTTCCTACCTTCATTCTTAAATCAAATATAATAACATCCCAAAATATCAAATCCTCAAAGTTAATATCTCAATTCTTGGATTATAATATTATTTAATCCACTGTCCGGTCAAATATTATACCGAAAAAGAATTTGGAATTTCTGAATTCCGATCGTCTCTGCAATCACTTATTTCCTCCGCGTATTACTAATATGACTTCGAAACATCCATATCACGTCCCGTACATAGGGTGGTGTGAAAAGTTTTCCAACTTACAAAATCACTATTCATCCACCAAATTACTATGCACGTATGGGAAACACTATGCACGTACGGGAAACACTATGCACGTATGGGAAACACTATGCACGTACTCATTTCCCTTCAAGGATCCATTAGCTCCTTCCTGGATGGTAGATTATTCTTATCTAGGTCCTCAACCATCGAATTACTCTATTCTGACAATATACCAATGCATCAGGATCATTGTCCAAAGCAATATCCATTCATTACAATCATTGTTCTTTGAAACCACCATTCATTAGAGCTGGTGACCTTGTTGTCGGAATCATTGTTCCTCATTTTATCATTACTTAATAAAAAGTTTTAATTATATCCAAAATTTGGGGTTCTTACATCTTGAGTGGGGTAAAAATAGCCCAAAGTTGGTTCCCTAGGGGTGGGTTAGTTCTGGGATGACCCCTATGGTTAGATGTTTGAGCCCTCCATCTGAGTTTCGATAGAATTGTAGAACCCATTTGGAGACGGGTTCCTAGAAGCCGTGCCATTAACGTTTATCTTAAGTGTGCCAGAACGTGGTGGGATCCAGTGATACGCCATAAGAGACTGTGGTTGAAATTTTAAGGTGAGTTTTGGTGCCTTGGGTAAGTGACGTTTATATAGAGATATCCCTTAGTATTATTGGCATGTAATTAATATTTGATGTATCTCATTTATAGCCACCCACTTGAGTACTTACTTCTTACTGCGGAACCATCAGTGTAGGGACCTTGCAATAAAGTTTGGAGTATAATATCTATAGGCAGCAAAGAGAATATGTAGAATCTTTAGAGATTGTCGCCAATTTGAACTGTATAAAACTTGTGTGAGTAGAGAATTTCCCTCCAAAACTTCCTACTTAATGGCAATTAACAGCATATTAAATCCCAAGTCTACCCTATACTGAATGCTAGAGGAGGTTCAGTAGGAGCTAATTAAGATAGTAATGGCTGGATATTTATGAATGTTAACTCCACTGTTAGACGTGTAAGAGCCTAGAAGGTTAGGGGAAAAACTTCTTGTATGGAAGAATATAATATGCTGCTATTAGACCCATGTACTGATTAGTTTACTTCTTTCTCTACCTTCTTTAGCCAACCTATCTGCTTCTTTATTTTGCTCTCTTGAAATACCAACTAACCTAAAGTTGTGCATTGATTTTATTAGCTGGGCAACTGCTAATTCCGTACCATCTTTCTTGAAAGAGCCCCTGCATTTGATTACGTATCCCACTAGCTTTGTAGAGTCTGTGGCTATGGTACAGATATCATTTTGCCTCCTTTTAGCCTTGATATTTTCGAGTAGAAAAAGTAATGCATGGAGTTCGACTTCCCACCCAAAGTAATTTGGACATGGGCCAGAAAAAATAAATTCTATTGAGCCCAATCTATTCCAAGTGAACCCCCAAATTCCTGCAGATTTAGTGCTATCTTTATTTATTTTCCAAGACCCATCAATGAAGGCCACCATTGGGCCTAGCTCTAACCACTTTGCCATCAGCGCTTTAAGATTCCAATTATTACTTTGCTTGTAAGCTTTTGCTGGGTTTAGCATCCACTGATTTTTGAATTCCGGATTAATCATTCTATGTGCACAACTCCAGTCCCAAGCTCTTGATTTGATGAGGTTAGAAAGGGTTTGCGGACTGGCCCGTATTCCTGAGAAGACACAGTCATTTCTGGCTAACCACAATGACCATAACATTGATAACAAGCAAGTACCACCACCCTTTGTTGTCTCCTTTGAGGTAAAGAATTTCAGGGCTGAGTTTAGGTTAGAAAATGTTGCATGGCTATGTGCAATATCAAACCATGATAATAAGATTTCCCAGCATAGCTTTGCCAGTGAACAATCCCAAAAAAGATGATTATGATCTTCAATTTCCGTCATACACCACTTGCACTGGTCTTCTTCAATAATTTTTCTGTATTTTAAAAGATCAAGTGTTGGGAGGGCACTATGCAATGCATACCACATAAAAGATTTCACCTTTGGGGGTGCTTTTTGTTTCCAAAGAACTGACCAAGGTCCTGCATATTGTTCTTCACTATGCAACACATTATATCCTGCAGATGCATTGTATTGATCTTGTGTTATTCCCCAGTGAACCTCATCTTTTTTGTCTGTCAAAACAATTGAGTTAATGATTTCTTCCAGATTGGCCGCTTCATTGAATTTCCACCCTCTCAGACCCCTTCGCCACTTTAAATCTCTATCAGAATGAAACCAAAGTCTTGACATTTCTTCAACTGTGATTGCTTTATCAACAAAAAGGTTGTATAGCCTGTGAAATTTCTTGCTAAGTAATTCCTTTTTGAACCAAACGTCATTCCAGAACTGTACGGAATCTCCCTTTCCTACTTTCTAGTAGAAATCCTCTGATTCGAATAGTTTGAGTTCTTTTATCGAGGAAATTTCTCTGATACTTTTCATGATAGGCGAAATATGATTTCTGCAACTTTTTGGATTTGATAGGAAATTATCCCCATACTTACTTTGGAGTATCTTGTACCACAGGTTCTTCGTTTCTGATTGTGCTCCCCACCACCACTTAGCTATGGCTTTCCAGGAACTTAAGTCAAAACTCGAAATTCGACAAGAATCCGATAAACTCGAAAACTCAATAATAACCCGATAAACTCAAAAACTCGGTAAAAACTCTAAAAAATTGAAAACTCAATAAGCTCAAAAACTCGATAACAACTCGAAACTTGTTTAAAACTCGATAAACTCGATAAGCTCGAAAGATCGATATTATGTTTGGATTACTTTGATCTCTTAAGTGAAAGCAACATGCAATGATTTGTCAAGAGACAAATGATAAGGTGTGGTGATGCGGAACCAGAATAAAATATAATTTATGCATTTATTTAGGAATAGTTTTAGTTATAATTCAAAAAGTTTAATTATTTTATATATAGAGTTTATTAGCAATAGTCTAGTATATATGATAGAAAATAAGAAATTGATTTATTTTTCTTATTATTAAAATTTTATTTGGTGAATAAACCCCTTAGTGTTGAAGTATTTTATAACTTGTATTTTCTAAATATAGCAAACATAATTTTTCACTTCAAGTTTTCATTTCTTGAGGCTAACGTCTTAGACGGTCGATCGCAATAGGCAATCTTGGAAAGAAAGTATTTGTAGCGGAAAAAGCATCATCCCCATGAGTTCATTTCTGTTTGCTAATGATTGATTAAGATGCTAGTGAAGGTTTCTCAAAAAAAAAAACTCTAGTGAAGGAAAAATTTAAAGAGTCTACAAGATAAAATAAGTTAATCATGTTGGAATAAATTATATAAATATATATAGGGGACTGCTCAAATGAGACCCTCTTATAATGAGAATTGAGACCCCAAATACCAAATTACTAGAACTACTGCAATTATATACACACACACACAACATCACTACATCACTAGCTCTACTGACACCGTACTATACATCACTGCCTTTATTCCACCACACCACAAGTCATCACCATTATCACAATCCCCAACGTCATATCACAACATCTATATTTTCATTGAATTTCTCATCTAAACCAGAAATCACCATCGTAAAACCGTCATCTTTTTCTCTCTCACTCACCAACAACCACTATTATTCCTTCTCTCCATTAAATCTTCTACCAACAAGCACATCCCTTATAACCATTGTCATCTCAATAACACCACATCCTCCATTATTATTGTTAGGTCCAATATGTTTGTAGAAGGGGGGGTTGAATACAAACGGTACTGTTTAATCGAAATTTGTCCGGATAAATTTAATTTATTTTTTGACAAATTTGAGCGGAATTAAATGAAACAAAATTCAAGTTGAATATAAAATTATATTAACTTGAGGGGTTTGTTACAAATACAGTACAAAATTTATATCTAGTTAATAAAAACAAATTAGAAAATTCGGCATGAATTTTTCTAGATTTGTTAATAAATCGAGATAAAGATTAGGAGTAAAAACTCGCTAATAGTACAAGAGACTCAAGTAAACAAGTTCTATCGGATCAGATATTAAAAATAAGATGAACTTGATTTTCTATGAATTTTTCCAGCTCCTGCAGTTTATGTTCTTGATGAGAGAGAATAGTTGTTCTTGTTTGAAGATGATATATTCTATGTGTTGTGTTGATCTGGCCACCTGTCTTGATTTAATATAGTCTTCTGCCTCTTTTCTTTTTCATTTGTACTGCCAAGATAATCGGCAAGACAATCTGTTCTTCCAAGACAATCAGTTTTGTACTGTCAAGACAATCGGCAAGACAATCCAAAACCACCAAGATAATCAACTTGTACTGCCAAGACAATAGGCAATACAATGGGCAAGACAATCCAAGCTTACCAATACAATCGGTAAGACAATCAGAAATTGTCTTGTTTAATTAAAAACTCGGTTAAAATGATTGAGTTGTAAACAAAATGATTCTGCTGTAAACGAAGACCAATCGCGGGAAGGGAATGTGAGAGTCACGCGCGCAGCTTCCTTTTGTTTTGGCGGGCGCGTGGCTGGCACGCGCGGACGGGCGCGTTTGATGCTGTAACCGACAGATACATGCAGGCATGTGTGATAGACAGAGTTTGTTCAGTGCTTTGTTTCTTCCCCTTTTTTAATTCCTCAGTCTTGCAACATCTATAACACAAACTGTCGACCTCCCTTTTTTTTTTTATTTCTTTCCCTTTTCTTTTGATTTTTCTTTTCTTTATCTATTGTATTTAATTTATTTAACCTGATTAATCAATTAATCATTTAAATGAATAATTATTAATTAATCAATAAAATAATTAATTAAATCTAATATATTAATATATTAATTCAAAATTAATTAACATGATAATTAATTTAATAAATAAATTAATTCGGAATGAATTAATTTATTAAATTAAATCAATTAAATAATTATATTAATTAAAAGAGAATTAATATAAATCTTTTGACAGCTCAAATCTTTTCTCGAACCACTGAAAGTAATAAAGAATTACCACCGAATTTTCGTTGACGCTCGATGCACGGTCTGGTTCATGAGTGACTAACTCCAACGGCTTTTCTTTATTTTTGACTCTATGATTTGGTTCCTTTTCTTTTCTTAACATACCAGTCTTGATAGCTCGAACCACTAAAGTTAATGATGAACAACCACTGTTTAATGTTGACACTCGATGTACTATCTGGTTCATGAGTGACTAACCGCAATGACTGTTCTTCATATATTGACTTTAAAATCTGGTTCCTTTTCTTTTCTCCTCTCTCTATTAATTCTTCTGTACTCTCTCTGTCACTATCGAAATCTCTGTCACTTTAAATGAATCCACTTCTTTAACGAATACTTCACTGAGGCTTGATCAGATGTCTGAACTTCTTTCAATGTAGTAATTCCTCAAGTCTGTAGATTGACCTTGATCTTTTTCTTCTTACAGATAATACAATCTGAGATTCCTTGTGACAATCGATATACTATTTACTATTACAATCTTGTTCAAGTTGAGTTGTATCCTCGAAATACAAATAGGCTCCATCATATGCCTTTCAATCTCCCCATATTTGTTTGTTCGACAATAACAAGTAAATACCTAGAGGATAACTCAACTAACTCACTTAAACAAGAAAAAGATAAAACTTTTAAGAACTAAGTAAATAATACAAAAAAAATTTCTCTGGTTTAGATTTAACAATTCCAGAATCTTCAGTTGATGAAATGATAGATGATTGTTCCTATAGCACTGAACTGATCTTCAATAGATAACTCATCTTCATTTCCGATTCTTCATATCTCTGCTTGATAATCCTTCACATCTTACATTGGTGATTATCAGCAGTTCTTGATTTACAATCACTTCCCATTTCTGACACAGCTTTTCTCACTAAAGAAAAATAGTTGTTCCTACTGTATAGACAATGGTGAATCAATACAATTTCTATAACTTCTGGTGAATTTACTACTCTTCCACTTAGCCTTTATACATAGTACATTGAAAGACTAATAGAATAGTATTGTGATGTAATTCTCCTTATATCTCCACTTTCATAACAAATGAATGTTCTTTTGCTTCTTCATCTAAGGCTCCCCCTTAGTAAATAGACTTGCCTCTCATCCTAAGCACAGTCTTTACTGCCTTTACTGCTCCCCATTTCTAACTCACTCTTCTTTTACTTGTACCCCAATATCTTCTCCCCCTTAGTTGAGTATATCCTACTAAGGTAAGCTTTAAGCTTCAATATATCTTTTTCAATATATCTCTCCCCCTTAGTTGAGGAATCCTCCATTCAACTAATTGACAAAGTAGTTGATACCAAATTGTTACCAATTTATACCAATGGTTAGAGTACATTGAAATCAATTGATAAAGTTTTGTTAGAAAGGAAGTTTCATTTTCTTCTTCACTGTGAGTGTGTGATAGTGTTTAGTGTACCTCACAATTGTTTCACTCTTCTCTCCACTCATTTGGTTGAGTGTCTCACTTCTCTCTGTGTTTACACTCTTGCTCACTAGTGTTTCACTCATTGCTCTAACATCCTTTAGTCTACCTGCAAAGAAAAATCACCCTAGCCCCTTCAAGAGAGGTCAGTGGTGGTGCAATGGGAGTTCGCAAATCCCAAATCCTCGTTGGACTCGTCAGACGAATCTGAGTCATAATCTACAAGTTGCTAATTTTTCCTTTTTAGGGTTTTCAGATTTGAATTCTGAGAAGGTAGACAATGATCTATAAAATTTAGCATTGAGATCAAAGTTCCCTTCAAATGTCTGTGAAGACATCACCTTGTTAAACTCATCAGGTAAATCTGAATCATAGTTCACAAGTTGCCGATCCGCACCTATGTCGGATCCATTACCCGCAGGATCCAGAGATGTTCCCTCTGGGGAGTTAGATAATGATCTTGTTGAATTTTGCATTTGAGATCAATACCTTCTCTCGAGCTCTGTGAAGACTCTTGATTCATTAAAGAACCTTTAACTTATAATCATAACCGTAAAATGGTTGGATTACAGGTTTCCGTCAATTCATCCTTGGTGTGTGCAATCTCACTTTGTGCATATAAAATATTTTGGATAGTGTATAAGGTAGTGACTCTCCAACTGAATATCCCACACATTCTTATTTGCTGCATCAAGTGCATTTACTCCCTGGTGACCTCTAGTCTGATAGGTTACTTCCTTTTAGGGGGTAAGTCAGAATGTGTTTGAGTTTAACTGTAGTCTGGGATCAAAGTTGTCGGGTTTACAACCTTATGACTAAACATGTGAGAATACAAAATTTCATGTAGATGAACCTGCATCACAGAATATGAGCAATATAGAGATAGAATGCATTTTTAACATTGAAAAGTTTTCTAAGAAAATATTGCATTTTATCTTAAGAGAAATGATAAACAGTTGTGATTTCAAAAGATTTACAATGTAAGCAATCACAGCTGTAGAAAGAGATTTTGAATTTAGGAAGTTAAAGAGATCTTGAGCTGGTTTTACTAAACAAAAACAAGGACAAAAATTAAATTAATAAAAATTAATCGAATTAATGTAAGTCAATGTTTAAACCAATACAAACAAAACTATTTTATCATGCTTTAGGTCCTGTAAGATAGATACCAACTATTAGAAATTGTTAGCACTTGATAGGTCTTGTCTTCCAATTGTTAGATCCTGAAAATCAAACATTAGTTCCTAACCAATTGTATAGACACATACCAATTTGATACCAACATTGGTCAATTGTAAGTCCATAACACGAAGATCTGTTAACAGCAATCACAAAACAAAGATTTATACTTAAACTGCAGGTTTTGTGTGTGTTAAGAAGAAGAACAACAAAATAACCAAATACAGTGACCTATTTGTTAGTTTTGCAAGTATAGTTACTAAACTGTAAAAATTATACAAACTATTTATATACACATGAAAAAGAATATACAAAAATAAGAAATAATATATATACTAATTACACAAAATAAAAACTATAAGAAATGAAAAATTCGAATCAAATAAAACAGAAAATAAATAAAACTATACATAAGTAATAATTTACATAGCTTAAACTATAAACGGACATACGACTAAAATAAAAAAACAAACACTACAAAACATGTTAAATAAGATTAACATTTAAAAAATTACAATACATGTACAAAAACATTAAGTATATACAAGAGTATTTATAATAGATTAGCAAATCCATATATTTTCTGATAAAACAACTTTCTACTAGAAAATTATTTAGAGAGAAAATATGATTTAATAAACTATCATAAATATGACAGCTATTTTAAAATAATGAAATTTTCAATAAAAATAGCTTCCTAAAAAATTCTAACTAGAGAATTAGAGAAAAATATTTTTAGAGAAAATTATTATTCTAAAATAAAGAAACATGGATTAACGCATTAGAATGATTATGACAATTCTTATAGAAAGATGACAAGATAGAATTCGAAAAGAATGTCATACTAGTTACTTGGCGCTCAAACCTTGGCTCCAACTTCCACGTTTCTTGTTGTTCCAGATTCGCAAGTGCTTTCTTAGATTCCTTAGATTCTATACCTTGATTCTGAGAAGCCCTTCTAGTTCTTACTACAATATCTGGATCACCAATGATCAGCTCTATTCCAAACACACTGTCTGAGAAAGTTGGATCTTGATGAATCACCTTGTTCTTCATTGTGATGTTGTGTTTGACTAGTGAATCCTTTGTTTACTTCCCTCGAGTTATTGCGAGAATGACTTGATGATTATTTTCCAGTGACATTGGTATTGCCAATAACAAAATTGTTTCTACCACTATCACTTGGATAATTATCATCATTAACATTTTAAACTTATGACTTCAAGACAACTCCTCGATAACAACAATTATTAACTCCTAACAACTGTTTGTTGATAGACAATCTTGGTTCTTAAAAATAAAACTTGATTACCAAGACTGTCTTGTCTGCAATCTTAGAAATAATATTCTAAGTCCAATACACCTTGATCCATAGTATAAAACATTTATTATCAAAGTGATTAGAAGCTTGCAAATAAGCATACAAATTATTCAAAGTATTTGAACACTGGTCACTTTAGATATTACAATATCCACAGTTCTACTTAGATTATTTTCATACCATGTATAATAATATGAGTGAATTGTAAAAGATATAACAATGATTACTTAAAGGAGTTCTAAGTAATTTGACACATACCAATATATCTCATAATTAGTTAGTAAATAGAATTCTAACTAAATATCATTAACTGATATAAGTTAAAACTTCAGTACAACCAATTGTTAGAACCATGATATTAATTATAGTGAATTTCTCAAAATGGAATATTGAAAAAATTCACTAGAATTAACATCTGAAAACTAAACTGAAAACCAACAAAATTTTTAGGTTCAATTCAGTTCGTTGTATATTTATTTTGATGAATATGAGGTACAGAGCAAATACTTAAATTGAATTGCTTCAAGTTCCATAACTCAAATTAATCAAAGTAAATAATTAAATAGATAAATACTAGATCTCTATGAGTTAGATTTTAGCATTTAAATATTTAAGTTATCCTTAAATAATCACCACTAAAATATATTGCAATTATACACATGGCAATCATTCAACAGATAATTCTCAGCGTGGGGTCTGGATGTAAATAAGTTCACAAGTCCTTTCAATACAGACAATTGAAAATTTGTGAGCTTACTTAAGAATTACTTAACAGATGGGATTTACAATCATATACCATTAATAAAATCCCAAGTTCGAAAACCAATCTTGAAAAATTAATTTCATCAAGTGATTCAGCAAACGTGTCTGCAAGTTGTTCTTAATTAAAGACATGTTCTCTCAAAAGAATTGATACCTTATGCAAGTTGCTTAGTCCTTGAGTGTTCCACAGAGTTGTTGGAGATGAAATTGATTCCTTGTGTTCTCCTGCTTTCGTACAACTCATTTGATCTGCCTCTATGCAGCAAAACATGTCAGAACTGATGTCTCTAGGGTACCATCTCCTTAGATTTGGGTCCAACTTAAGACATCTGAAAATCAAGTGTAATAACTACAAGAATAAACTCTCAAGAATCCACTTGTGGCCTTGTTGAGAATAAAATATGTGTGTAAGTGATCTATTAGCAATTGAATAAGATAATGAGCTGATGATTCCTCTATGCCTGATTAGGTCCTAATTAGTAGATCCTGAACTTGTTGGGTCAAATATCTCTAGAGTACCATTTCCTCATATCCGGGTCCATCTTAAGATTTTTGATAACCAACTTGTTAGATCCAAACTAACAGGTCAAAAGCCAGCTATAGTGGGGTGTTGGCATGTAGTCTTGACAGGTCTAGAATCTTCTTAATAGAAACAAAAGATCCTTGACTTTTTTATTGTCATCATTCTTTTGGCTTACTGAAGTAAATCAAAAGAATTGCAACTTTACCAACATCAAAACAACAAATATTTTGATACCAATTTATAGCTAGTAGACCAACATATAATATAATCAAGATATCATTGCACATATATATCATTTATGTTTGTGCCTATAGATGTAGAGAGTTCTATAAATATGACACCAATTTTTAAAAGATACCAACTGTTAAAGATTGATACCAAATATTAAATTATAGTTAGGGTGTCATACCATGTCTTCCATGCTTGCTTGAGTGATGATACCAGTTTATACTAACCTGTAGAGATCTTCAATTATCTCACCAACCAGGAGTGCACTTGTTCACATTCCTCTAGCATCTAGATTCAGTAGGTCTAGATGTCCATTATAATCTTGAATGTGCAGCAGGTGCCTGATATCCTCAAGTCTTGTCACTGGTGCTTCTTGTCAAATATACTGTTTGATCAAATTGTAACCTACCATCCAATTTGTCTTTGTCCCTCATAACAATGCCTTGACATCATCCAGGTAGACTTTTGGTTATCCTTGTACCAAATACAGCCTTGTTGTTTGGTCTAGATACCAGCTTCCCTTCAATCTGCGTTTTGTACTGATTGAGATCATCTTGCATTGCAATCACTCAACCTGGATCTTTCAGAGCTTTTGTAGCTTTCTTCTAAAAGAAGACTAAAGAAATAATCATTAGTACTTGAAGCTCTGTTAGTCTTTTACTTCCACCATTAGAAACACTAAGAACTAGAACAAAGAGTTAATTGAGTCAACACTCTTTGTCTTGGTAGACATGTTCTCATAGTGTCCTTTGACTTTCAGTGTGGTGTTGAGTTGACTAGATTATCCTTCTTTTGCTCCCCCTAAGCTGTTGCTGGGTTTACATGAAGATTCTCAATGTTGACATTGCTTGGATCTGAATCATCATTACCATTGACAACTGGGAGCTTGAAGTCGATGAACATCACTAAGACTTTCAATCACCTTCTGTTGATTAATAACAATCACCCTGTAGGCTGTTGACTCCATTGAGTAACCAAGGAAATTATCCTGTTGAGCATTAGCTGATTGCTAGGATGCTTACTTTCATTTATCATTGCAAAACAATTTTCTTCATAACTTGTGGGGTCTTTCTATATTCCTTACTGATCAGGGTTTAATCATGTCAGTGGAAAACTATTGACTGCTTCAGTATTAATACTCTTGAAGGTGCAGAAATCATCCAGAACACTAATTGATAGGTCCTGTAATCTGGTCTCCAAGTTGTCATAGTCAGTTTTGCTTCCTGACACTCTTCTAGATGTGATCAATCAACATCAGTGATGTCTTGTCTTCAGATTGTCTGAACAACTTGTTTCTTGAGAGAAGTCACCAGTCATCATCACTAAGGTATATTTTTCATTGATGTAGAACTTCTGTGTGATGCTTCTTTGACTTCCCTTTATGACATGCCTCGTAATTTCATTTTACTTTAATTTCAGATGAGGCAGTCTCCTTTGCTGATTCGATTTTCATGAAAGAATCTCTTGATTTGACATTCAGGTGAGATAGCTCCTTATGTCATAGCTGAACTCTTGTCTGATGAAGCTTTAGATTTGACCTTGTTGACTTCACCTTTGACTGAGATTCCATGTCAGCTACAGATAAGTTCTCTTTCCTTAATCCTCGAACAGTAGGCTCTTCATATTATAAAAGATGCTTTATTACTGATAACATTCCTTAGCTATTGAATAGCCTTCACCCTAGGTCATACCCTTGCTGTTGTCTCCAAGGGATGAACCACTTGGCAAGATACCGTCACTACTCTTGATAGCAGGGCTCTATATTCGGTCATATGCCTTGAACATCAACTATCCAAAATCCACATAACACGATCTACCTGTTACACACCCTGCAATGCCAAAACAGTTAAACCTATTTTGGGACCCAAATTTGATTGGGTCCGGAATACTTGAAGTATTGGCCTTTGTTAGGCAAAACAACATTCTTAATCTTAACACCATTAGTCAGCAAACATTTTACCCTATAAACAGATTTAACAATCTTTGATTTCATCTTGGGTATCCATGTTTCTTTAGCGGCAATATCATTGACTGAACATTTGACTTTGTAAACAGCCTTCATAAAACTTTGTTTAGGTTTTGGTACAAATGTCTCTCTCCTAACATAAGGAGGACTAGCAGTCTTTGATCTAACATTATTCCTGTTCGTATGTTGTCGAGGAGCAGTCTTATTATCACATGCATGATTACCATTAAAGTAAGCATACATCACATTAAAAGCACAAGACATACAGTTGACAACACCACATGCTTTATGATTAGAATCAATGATAGGCATGGTACTCATGTTAGACATGTTATTGTTCTGCTTCAACTTATTACCACCTAATCCAGTCTTAGAAGAACTAGTTGTTTCAACAACCTTGACTGGCACTTTAGGTACATCTTTCTTGGATGAAACATTTTTTGGATTAGTGTCCTCAACAGATTCAGCCTTAACAAAGATTGTGACATCTTTCTTGGATGAAACATTCTTTGGATTAGCGTTGTGACGCCCCCAGATCCGGGGTCGGAGATCTAGGCGCTCACGGTCCATTTTCCATTAATAACATACATCTTCTTGCACATAATATATAAAACAGCCATCGACCCCACAGTAAACTCACACCGCACACACACACACAGGTTAGAGTCTCAGAAACGTCACAACATTGATTAAGCAGAAATAAAAGTATCAGAGTTATTACATGTAATAACCCGAATTTTGGGTAGAATTAAAACTTTTCTTATTGTGGTTAAAGAGCACTAATGAATGGTGGTTTCAAAGAACAATGATTGTAATGAATAGATATTGCTTTGGACAATGATCCTGATGCATTGGTATATTGTCAGAATAGAGTAATTCGATGGTTTAGGACCTAGATAAGAATAATCTACCATCCAGGAAGGAGCTAATGGATCCTTGAAGGGAAATGAGTACGTGCATAGTGTTTCCCATACGTGCATAGTGTTTCCCGTACGTGCATAGTATTTCTCGTACGTGCATAGTGTTTCCCGTACGTGCATAGTGTTTCCTGTACGTGCATAGTAATTTGGTGGATGAATAGTGATTTTGTAAGTTGGAAAACTTTTCACGCCACCCTATGTACGGGACGTGATATGGATGTTTCGAAGTCATATTAGTAATACGCGAAGGAAATAAGTGAATGCAGAGATGATCGGAATTCAGAAATTCCAAATTCTTTTTCGGTATAATATTTGACCGGACAGTGGATTAAATATTATTATAATCCAAGAATTGATATATTAACTTTGAGGATTTGATATTTTGGGATGTTATTATATTTGATTTAAGAATGAAGGTAGGAAACCACTGAGGCAGTGAAACAAGCGTTCTAGAAACCGCTAAAACGTTATAACGAGATTAATCAATAAAGCGAACGAATCCTAGATTACGGATTAAGTTCGTATCGAGATTAAATATCCTACATGGTCATCACGAGGATTATATTAAGGATTGGGTAAGGTATTATGAATATCGAGAAATTTCCCGGTAAACCCTAGAGGTGAAACTACTTGGTTATTCTTCGAACGATCAGCGAAATTGAGCGATAACCGAACAAAGAAACGAACGAACAAGATAGGATGCATCCACCAAAGATAGTGGAAGATGACATCACACCTTTATAGAAATATCTAAGCACCTAGTTGCAGTTTACCCAGGGACTTAAGTGCTAAAAGGCAAGAGATGAGTACGTAAGTGAAATTGTGAGGTTAAGATATTTTAAAAAGGACCAATCAAAGCATGACAACACATCTTGAAGAGATGCATCCAAAGACATTAGATATATATTACAAGATGTTAGCATTATTGGCCATAAAGCAAGCAAGAAGAAGAGAACAAAGCAAAAACACCAAACACTCCAAAACTGCCCAGCAGGAACAAAGATCAAAGAAAAATTCATATCTCCATTTCTATCCATGATAAAATCACCAAATTTTAACCATAGCTTCTCCACTCCATGGGCAAGATTCTTTCCAAATTTCATGGAAATCCAAGTAGTATAGCCTAGTCAAATCCATGCTTAAAGTTGGAGGACCAAAACTGTCCAGGTTCTGATCAGAAGAAAGATGGGGCTCAAAACCCTAGCTCCCATGGTTGGATTCTTGTGTTCTATAGATCAAAAGAAAGCCCTTGAAGAGTAGAAGGTGTGGTAAAAAGTTTAGAACCAAACTCTTAGATTTTGATTTTATATGATTTTTACAAGATTGACGATGAATAGTGGATCTTAGAAACTAACTTTGTTTTCATGATTTCTTTGGATGATCTAAGGTTTGATTAAGCTAGACAAGGACCATACCAAGCTTATTAAGGTTATATCATACTCCAAGGAAGGTAGATCTCTTGAAACCCTAGCATTTGATTTGAGATTTATGAATGTTTTTGATGGATTTAGCTTGGTATGATTATAGTGATAATTATAAGCATGATTATGTAATTAGTTATATGATTTAAGATGCATGATGATTTTGATGCTAAGTTCAGTAGCTTCTGGACTTGTGAGATGATTATTATGTGTATAATTTGTATTGATGCCCGGTGTGGCTTGGGTTGTTGATTGCGATTTTTGGAACGTTCGTATTATAGCCGTTATAATGCCGAAATTTCGTTAATCATTGAAAACCGTGCATCACAGTAGGTCTAATGGCCGAAACTGGACAAGTATCAAACATGCCCTTGTAGATCTTGAGTCGTAGATCATTTTGGAAAAAGAATCGAATCAAATAGACTTACGGTTTAGGATTTATGACCGATTTACTAAAAGTAGTTCGAATCCGTAAACGAAAGTTCAAACTGAAATTGAACCCTCGTAAAATATGTAAAGTCATGACGAATCTTGGTAAATAAATACTAGAGGTAAAAAGAAAGGTGTGAAAGAAAACCGCATGTCAAAAGGATCGTTTTTCGATTTATTAAAAATATTCGAGTCGAGGTTAAACGCGAACGAACCCCTAAAAGACGACTCTATTATAACTTCGGTAAAACACTTAGAAAACGGGCGATAAAACTCGGAGTATAATATTGGTTCGTAACGATCGACTTTAGAACTTGTATGACTTAAGTATGTCCCAAGTGTAAGTACAGTGACATGTCGTATTAACGAACGAATGTCGGGTCGGATCAATGATAAAAGGAATCCACAAAAAGGGGTATAACGAGATAACTCGAGAACGTGTTTTGATTTAAGTATAACTTAACTTTTAAGATGTTAAGTGATTAATCCCGAATGCCTTGGCTATTTATAGATCACCAAGCTGAACCGGGACCCGCTACCACTACCCCTTACCGTACTCGACTACCAGGCAAGTTTCAATTCCCTTCTTTTAGGCTGTTGTTGTGATTGAATATATATATATATATATATATATATATATATATATATATATATATATATATATATATATGTGTGTGTGTGTGTGTGTGTGTTTTCTGTTATACATATGCCATAGCATGCATGCCTACTTTCAAGTTATATCGTTATGCTTGTTCCCTGATTGTTTATTAGCTTATAAATTAGATAACTAACGTATCAATTATAAGCCGGTTATTGTAAGACCCTCATAGAAGGGCGTATACATCTTATTCGTCAAATATAGACCGGGAGTCAATATTTCTTGATATATCGAGATTACCTCGGAGGAAAATATTTAAGTAAATATTTTCCATTATTTGGGCGACGAATATTATTTGAATATTCGTTCGAGATTATTTATTTAACGATCCTTACTTCAAATAATTATTTGAACGTAACCATTCGACGAATAATATTTTCAATATTCATTCAAGTCGAATAGATTATCGATTATTATCCCGAATATTCTTCTAAAGATTGGACTACTAAATGAATATTATTTGAATATCCATTTAGAATATTATTTTATTAAATGAATATTACTTTTGAATATTCATTTAAGATATTAATTACTTGATGAATATTATTGTTATATTCATCTGAAGCTTGATTTATTTATCGAATATTATCTCGAATATTCCTTTAAAGCTCGGATTACTAAATGAATATTACTTGATATTCATTTAGAATATTATTCATTAAATGAATATTACTTTTTGAATATTCATTTAAATTCTTTAATGAATATTATTTTGAATATTCGTGTAAATATTTATTTATTCAATAAATATTCTCCTGATATTTCTTCAGGGATTATTTTGAAAAATACTCTGATTAAAGATATTCCTTCATATTCCTAAATATTCTTTAAATATTCTTAATTCAATAAATATTCTCTGAATATTTATTCCATACTTAGAATAACCTCAATAAGTTTTATCTTCTTCGATTATTACGAAAAATATTTCGGAGACATATTATTATTAATCTTATATCAAGAAAGGTTCTCAGACATCATTCTTCTTGAGTCTATCTCCCTAAAAATAAGGGAACCTTACTTGGAAAATGTTATTTATCTTGTCGACTTCCCGGTCATAAAGTATTCTCTTCACTCGCAACTCGGGTGCTATTGACTTATTAAGTCGTTGTTTACCTTCTCATCTTTCGAGGGGTAAGATTGTTGGAACAAGTTGATATTCGTTACCAAGCAATAGCTTGGAAGTTATTGGTGAATTTTCCTTTCCAACTAGATACGACTACTTTGTAGAGTCTTATCAACAACTTTTATACTTGGGGAAAGGGGGACGAACGTTACATTCAGAATCATGAATTCTATTTGAACTAGGAGTCGTGTAAGAGGCCGAGTAGCGCCGGTCCATCCCCTTTGGCCCAACCGTTGGCCGGGGAGAGCTAGTAAGGCGGTATACAAGTAAAGCCGTCAGTTCTTCCTTCTACCGGTAGTAAATCTAATTTGAGCTGTACGATCTCGACTGATCATCAAGATTGGAACAGCGGGCGCGGTGAATACTCCATCATTGGTTCATCATCCAAACTTATTTATTTCCTGCAACATGATTACTGTTGGCAGAGCTGGAAAAGTGTTCATAACTAGAATTGCAATCTTTTCATGCAAGTTCCTCTTTTTAATGACAATGAGAATATCACGCTTACTTTTGATGTAGCAGATATTTCTACAAACAAATACTTTAAGTTACCTTGTAACTTCATCGTTCATATTATACTGGCATCATTTCCGTAAATGCATGGCATATGGTTTGAAAGATACTTTTGAACTGTTATATATTATCGTTCAGTTATATATTATTGTTGGTGGGCTATTGCTCACCCTTGCTTTATTATTATATCACAACAACAGCTAGACCATATGACTCGCACAAGGCGCACTCGACGCGGGCGAGGACGATGAGACTACCAGAGCTGAAGAAGAAGCTATTGGTAGGATATATTTATTCTTTCAGTACGAAGTATATGGTCTAGTATGACTTATGTAAATGGATGGCAAAGAGTATGTATTTATATTGAAATTCTTTTGGATTGTAAGAACTCATAATGTGATTAATAAAAATTTGATTGTTACTCTGATTTCATCTCTGGGACTATAACGGGTGTGTTTTACATTGTTGTGTTGGGTCATAGAGATGTAATTTATTTTATGTTAAGGAAAGTTCAAGTGTTGTGGACAGAATTGGAAACCGTAACGACCGGATCCCGGACCCCGGACCCCGGATCTGGGGGTGTTACAGAAGTGGTATCAGAGCGTACGTTATAAACCCCAGAGATGATGCGACGTTAAAACAATAAACTCACTAAGATAATAAGAACTCTTGCCAAGTTCATAGTCGGACTACTTCAAGTAGTACTGACATATAAAACCCTTATGGGAACTCTTAAGTATCATGATAGTAACTTAGCTCATTCTCGTATCGACTAGTAAGGCGACAGACCTTGAGGCGTACGAGCAGCAGCATGATGATGTTTTATTATATGTTGACGATCGGATTGTGAATTCGATAGAGTACCCTATTGAGGACTCGAAAGTGGTTCCAGCAGAGGAGAATCCTATTGAGGATGGGGAGTTTACTCCAAGGAAATGAGGGCTGTAGCCAGAGGGATAGCGAAAGTTAATATTATAGTGCTCAGAGAAGTGAGCATAAAGAACTAAGATATTATTATGAGAATTGAAATTTTTTTGTTGGATTTATAGCCGGACTACGAGAGGTAGTACCAGCAATTAAGACAGATTGGAAGGATTACTTGAGGTCTTATATGGGGATAGATAAAGATCCTTAGAGACTTTCAGATTAATTAGAAAGGAGTTAGAATGATGCATGATTATCAAAGACGTCGATGTAGGACGGGGAGCACCCAGGAGCAGTTGAGATAGAGGCAACAAGTGCCATATTATCGGATAAATGGATTAGTGTGAATATTGTCAATGGTAATTAGCCATGAGAAGGTTGATTTCATGGGTTATATTTTATGAAACCAAAATGAGATTGTTGAGGTGGTTTTATTCAGCGAAATGTCCATATTATGAATGAACCAGCTTCGAAAGTAAAGATAGTGGAAAGTGATGGCCTGATTGGATAAAGTTATATAAAGTAGTGAGCGAGACGATGATCTCAAAAACTACCAGAGGAAAAGACCAGTGGGTCTATGATAAACTCGTAATATGACTACTATCAGGTACTAAATATAAGTTTATTTTAACTCAGTAAAATGGTGAATCAGGAACGTTAGATGCATGTGATTCAGAAGAATATTAAATTCTTTCTTTTCCCCGAATAGATTATAGTAGTTACCTTAAGTTTATTCTGACACTGAATTGCAAATGGATCAAGTAATGCGATTAGTGGTTAAGAGGTAATAGAGAATGTTTTAAGATGAAATTGGTAACGACCCGGCGTTGGTGTTGCCTAATGGGAGAAGGAAGACTTTATGATACACTATGATGCATCTCATACAGGTTTAGGTGGTGTCCTTATGCAGCACGGTAGAGTAATTGTGGATGCATTCGAACAGCACGGTACACCAGACTAGGATGGCCCTAGTAGTGCCAATTTTTATGAAACGACTAACTCCGACGGTAGTGTTCCTTCTGAAACCTGTGGTTAGGAAGACTGACATTTGATATTATCGACAACTAAGATGTATATGTATCAGGAAGAGGTGGCATGTTTCAGTTTGAAACTTTTGATTTCCCTTCTATGGGATATATATATTTGGTTCCTTTCTAGTGGTTAAACTTCCAACTTTGTGTCAATAATTCCGTTATTACAACTGCTTATGATTCTACCTGCTTGGATGCTCATAGAACTATTCTCTAGGTTTCGAAATTGATCTTCATAGTGTTACCGGTGGTTGGATAGATTGACCAAAATTTCCTTGATTTTGGAAAGAAATTCAACGAATTTTGGCAAACCTTGTCTTTCTGATTATCAGAGAACATCATGGAAGAGAGTAGAAACTGGGGCGAACCCCGAGAATTGGGTAAAGTAGCCGCTATATGGGTTGGTGGATAGACCCCGGTTATCGCGATTGATTGTAGAAATACAATGATGAAGTGAGATTGGACGAAAACAGGAAATGTAAGTAAGAAACCAGCCGGACTGAGAAACTCCGGGATTGACTTAAGTGAAAAGGCTGTTATACCATGAATGGTAAGCTTGCGTGGCACGTGGGATTGATAAGAATAGTTGAAAAGATAAAAGTGGAGGAAAGGTGATCGGAGACGGTGCCGAGAAGTCGATTAAGACTTATATAGAGTAAAGTTTTGGAAAGGTAGGAAGGTATCAAAGTAGAAGGCACTATGCCAGCAATTGCTAGAAAAGTAATGCTAATTAGCCAACCCCTAAAACCATATATTTTTATTTTAGTGTGGTCAGTTGAGGCCAAGTCACAAAGGATTATCAAGTGACTAGACCAGCAATAAAAGGACAAAGCAGGGTTACTTCTAAGTAAGCGCCGACTGCAAGGGCTTTTGATATAAAGGAAATATTAATGAGATCGTAGGAATCTTCTACTGAACCCTTTTCAACCCATGTTTGGATTGGGAATTTACTAGACTTTTTGGAATGGGGTCACCCGTACTAAAGTGATTCATGTGTATATGATTGCCCAAGATTACGAGTAAAAATGGAAGTATAATGACTTGAGATGTATGATGTTAGGGTATTATAAATACCATGAATATATTATGACCAAGGGAAGTAAACAATGAAGGTTTATGAAGAGAGTATAGAAATGGTCATAGATGGATCAGTATGCTGTAGAAATTTTGTCTAAGGCAAGTACCTTTGAGAAAAACGATAAGTACTAAGAGATTCATGTTGAACTCGATCAATATCTTCCAGAACATCCTTGCTACCATTACCAAGTTTTGTAAGAGAGCAGATAGACATACGTTGTCTTTTGGAAGGTCAAATAGGCTGACAACTATCTGAAAGAAGAGGTTAACATTAAGCCACCGATCGATTATCAAATGAGAATGATTGAAAAGAGACCCTTATTAAGGATACATGATTTGATTGCCAAGTATAGGATGCAAGAATTCCTTGGCAGTTAAATTAAGGATAGGATATCCATAAATTAAGACAAACCCTGGGGAATGCACAAAGGATGGCATTAACCCTAATAGCGACATTATGAATTCAGATGATATGAGTTGGACTTGCTAAGGCAACAATGACCGGTAAGGATTATTAAAAAGAGTTCTGGAAAGAACATAGATAGAATTATTAGAGTACTGATCAATGACATTTTGATATACCCTGTACCCAGAAAATACAGGAGGAATGATGAGGATGACCTATGAAACCTTACAAGGAAAAAATTAATATTCCGAACTTCAAAATGGAAGTTTGGTAAGGAATGTATGACATAGTAACAATAATGCCAGATGAGGCATGTATGAAACCCTGAGGAAGTATGGATTGAACCTATAAAGGTTGAGATTATCCTAAGATAAGGAAAGAACTAAGAAAAGAAGTATCCTAAGTAGGATTGGGAATAAACGTGATAAAGTTCCCACGGGTAGGTGGAAGCAATGACTTATGGAAAAAGACTGATAAATATATTTTTCTCCATCAGCAAAGCTTAAGGGAGAATGCTTTCACCCAACAGTGATGAGAATGAGGTAGAAAAGTTTGAATTGGAATATATCCAGAGAACAAGGATTACCAGAAATTATTATTATCAGGAAAGGCCAATGAGGTGGCCGACAGTCTAAGTATAAAGGAATAATTACAAATGTTCATACCAAAGAAACAAAATGATATTTGGAAAGACCTTGAAGGTCATATCGGAGTGGAGGAAGTTACATTCCTTTTGATGATTGTGCAAGAATCGAAGGTAATAATAGTTTAAGTAAAGATTCGATTCGTGATGGAGTCTTAAGCATATTACGTACCTTAGAAGGTCCCGTTTTGAGGCAAACCAGGACCATGATACAAAATTGACGAAGTAAACCGTTAAGTTTCCAGTCTTTTATGGAAGCTGCATGAATGATAGTTTCATCAACCTGACATAGCTGCGATGCTTGAAACTCTTCTGCAATTTTATCTACTTCATGTAATATCTACATCAAGTTCAGGAAGTGTTCCTTATGGATAAGGAATAATGATTTCCAGAGAACCTACCCAGAGTACCACTCGATCGAGAGATTTGATTCTTTTCGAATTAGGGAGAAATTGATATTATAATAATGATGGATTAGTTGATACCCAATGGAGCCAAATTGATTATGAGGGAAATAATTCAAGGATAAAGACGGAGTCAGAGATTTTGGAATCTAGTTTAGACTAAGAGATTATGACGCCAGAGATATGAGGCTTGATTAGCTCATATGGTTGACCCCGAGGAAAGAGACACCAAGTATAATTATAATGATTTTGGGAGGTTGTACAAGGTTTTAATAAGCTACCATATATCGATTTGGATGACATAATAATGAATATCGAGTGTTCAGATCCTAGTGCTGCATCCCGTTAGCCCAGTAAGAATAAAAGAATTATCAACTCAGATGCGAGGATTGTTGAATAAGAGTGCGATGAGACTCAGTGTGCCACCGTGAGGAACCGGTGTGTTGTAAGAAAGAAATATGTTAGCACAAGATTGTGCATCGAACCTCGAGAGTTGAATGAGTCAACACTGAGTATAGGTACTGTTGTAGAAGATTGGCTGAGCAGCACAGGGACGCTGTGTATTTTCCAAACTTATTAGGAAATGGGACATCACTGGTTGGAAGTTAAAAATCGAGGATATACCCAAGATTGTGAATCGCACTAGGTATAGACACTATGAAATTGTAAGTGATGTCATTTTGGGTTGACTATTGCACCCACAACTTTTTGGAATTAAATGAATTGGCTGTGAGTTATCTGAGATAGTTTTCGCCCTAAGTATATCGAAACATCGTATATATGAAGGAAAGGTGCGAAATCAAAAAGGATCAAACATGATCGACTTTCAGACCTATCAGATCTGAAAATATGTGTGTTTGTGTGTATATGAAGATTATGATTTGTGATAAAAGGATTAAGAGTCCTCGAACCAAACAACATTCCCCGCAAACAAATTCCCCAAGAGATTCGCCTTTCTTTCTGAAAGGAGAAGAGATGAGATAATAGAGAATGACTGAATGAACACAGGAGGTAGATTGGCATTCTGTGAGATGATTAAAGAAGAGGTTGGAATACCGGGGGTGATAGTAGTTAACAATGAGATAGCGAGGCCAAAACAGTGATGGCCGACGAGCTCGTTGCTAGACATCAAGAATTACTCGAATCGGTTGTTAGAATACTCGAACTAGTTTCAATACAGAGTACCCCGTCGACAATAGAGTTGACATTTATACAATGGAATTGGGAAATATCTAGAATTAATAGAGGATTCTGACAAGCAAGTTTTGTTGATGTATTTCTGTGCAAACAAGATAGAGAATATAAGGTTCGAGATTTGTAATAAGAAAAGGTATCCTCGTGGAAGGAATTAACAAGATTAGAATGAAATGAAGTTTAGCCCAAGATTCATTGGGCCATCTGAGAGTTTAAACGCGTAAGGAAGGTGGCCTATGAGCCAGCCTTACCCAAACCGGTAAAATGGTCATAACATGGTTCATGCGTATGTGCCTCATCAGTATACTATAGATGCCCGGCATATGACAGAGTACGAGCAGATAGATATACATAACCGAATCTGAACTACGAAGGACAACCTGTGGAAATTATGAATAGAAAAGAGCAAGCGCTAAGAGATAAGGTTGTCAAGCTAGTGAGAGATTTGAAGAAAATCAAGAAGTGGAAGAATCCACCTGAGAAATAGAAAGTGCAATGGGATAGAAGTAACCCCAGTTATTCCTAAACTGATTCCGAGGACAGAATCCTTTTAAGGAGGGGAGACTGTAATAACCCGAATTTTGGGTAGAATTAAAAATTTTCTTATTGTGGTTAAAGAGCACTAATGAATGGTGGTTTCAAAGAACAATGATTGTAATGAATAGATATTGCTTTGGACAATGATCCTGATGCATTGGTATATTGTCAGAATAGAGTAATTCGATGGTTTAGGACCTAGATAAGAATAATCTACCATCCAGGAAGGAGCTAATGGATCCTTGAAGGGAAATGAGTACGTGCATAGTGTTTCCCATACGTGCATAGTGTTTCCCGTACGTGCATAGTGTTTCCCATACGTGCATAGTATTTCTCGTACGTGCATAGTGTTTCCCGTACGTGCATAGTGTTTCCTGTACGTGTATAGTAATTTGGTGGATGAATAGTGATTTTGTAAGTTGGAAAACTTTTCACGCCACCCTATGTACGGGACGTGATATGGATGTTTCGAAGTCATATTAGTAATACGCGAAGGAAATAAGTGAATACAGAGACGATCGGAATTCAGAAATTCCAAATTCATTTTCGGTATAATATTTGACCGGACAGTGGATTAAATATTATTATAATCCAAGAATTGATATATTAACTTTGAGGATTTGATATTTTGGGATGTTATTATATTTGATTTAAGAATGAAGGTAGGAAACCACTGAGGCAGTGAAACAAGCGTTCTAGAAACCGCTAAAACGTTATAACGAGATTAATCAATAAAGCGAACGAATCCTAGATTACGGATTAAGTTCGTATCGAGATTAAATATCCTACATGGTCATCACGAGGATTATATTAAGGATTGGGGAAGGTATTATGAATATCGAGAAATTTCCCGGTAAACCCTAGAGGTGAAACTACTTGGTTATTCTTCGAACGATCAGCGAAATTGAGCGATAACCGAACAAAGAAACGAACGAACAAGATAGGATGCATCCACCAAAGATAGTGGAAGATGACATCACACCTTTATAGAAATATCTAAGCACCTAGTTGCAGTTTACCCAGGGACTTAAGTGCTAAAAGGCAAGAGATGAGTACGTAAGTGAAATTGTGAGGTTAAGATATTTTAAAAAGGACCAATCAAAGCATGACAACACATCTTGAAGAGATGCATCCAAAGACATTAGATATATATTACAAGATGTTAGCATTATTGGCCATAAAGCAAGCAAGAAGAAGAGAACAAAGCAAAAACACCAAACACTCCAAAACTGCCCAGCAGGAACAAAGATCAAAGAAAAATTCATATCTCCATTTCTATCCATGATAAAATCACCAAATTTTAACCATAGCTTCTCCACTCCATGGGCAAGATTCTTTCCAAATTTCATGGAAATCCAAGTAGTATAGCCTAGTCAAATCCATGCTTAAAGTTGGAGGACCAAAACTGTCCAGGTTCTGATCAGAAGAAAGATGGGGCTCAAAACCCTAGCTCCCATGGTTGGATTCTTGTGTTCTATAGCTCAAAAGAAAGCCCTTGAAGAGTAGAAGGTGTGGTAAAAATTTTAGAACCAAACTCTTAGATTTTGATTTTATATGATTTTTACAAGATTGACGATGAATAGTGGATCTTAGAAACTAACTTTGTTTTCATGATTTCTTTGGATGATCTAAGGTTTGATTAAGCTAGACAAGGACCATACCAAGCTTATTAAGGTTATATCATACTCCAAGGAAGGTAGATCTCTTGAAACCCTAGCATTTGATTTGAGATTTATGAATGTTTTTGATGGATTTAGCTTGGTATGATTATAGTGATAATTATAAGCATGATTATGTAATTAGTTATATGATTTAAGATGCATGATGATTTTGATGCTAAGTTCAGTAGCTTCTGGACTTGTGAGATGATTATTATGTGTATAATTTGTATTGATGCCCGGTGTGGCTTGGGTTGTTGATTGCGATTTTTGGAACGTTCGTATTATAGCCGTTATAATGCCGAAATTTCGTTAATCATTGAAAACCGTGCATCACAGTAGGTCTAATGGCCGAAACTGGACAAGTATCTAACATGCCCTTGTAGATCTTGAGTCGTAGATCATTTTGGAAAAAGAATCGAATCAAATAGACTTACGGTTTAGGATTTATGACCGATTTACTAAAAGTAGTTCGAATCCGTAAACGAAAGTTCATAACTGAAATTGAACCCTCGTAAAATATGTAAAGTCATGACGAATCTTGGTAAATAAATACTAGAGGTAAAAAGAAAGGTGTGAAAGAAAACCGCATGTCAAAAGGATCGTTTTTCGATTTATTAAAAATATTCGAGTCGAGGTTAAACGCGAACGAACCCCTAAAAGACGACTCTATTATAACTTCGGTAAAACACTTAGAAAACGGGCGATAAAACTCGAAGTATAATATTGGTTCGTAACGATCGACTTTAGAACTTGTATGACTTAAGTATGTCCCAAGTGTAAGTACAGTGACATGTCGTATTAACGAACGAATGTCGGGTCGGATCAATGATAAAAGGAATCCACAAAAAGGGGTATAACGAGATAACTCGAGAACGTGTTTTGATTTAAGTATAACTTAACTTTTAAGATGTTAAGTGATTAATCCCGAATGCCTTGGCTATTTATAGATCACTAAGCTGACCCGGGACCCGCTACCACTACCCCTTACCGTACTCGACTACCAGGCAAGTTTCAATTCCCTTCTTTTAGGCTGTTGTTGTGATTGAATATATATATATATATATATATATATATATATATATATATATATATATATATATATATATATATATATATATATATATATATATATGTGTGTGTGTGTGTGTGTGTGTGTTTTCTGTTATACATATGCCATAGCATGCATGCCTACTTTCAAGTTATATCGTTATGCTTGTTCCCTGATTGTTTATTAGCTTATAAATTAGATAACTAACGTATCAATTATAAGCCGGTTATTGTAAGACCCTCATAGAAGGGCGTATACATCTTATTCGTCAAATATAGACCGGGAGTCAATATTTCTTGATATATCGAGATTACCTCGGAGGAAAATATTTAAGTAAATATTTTCCATTATTTGGGCGACGAATATTATTTGAATATTCGTTCGAGATTATTTATTTAACGATCCTTACTTCAAATAATTATTTGAACGTAACCATTCGACGAATAATATTTTTCAATATTCATTCAAGTCGAATAGATTATCGATTATTATCCCGAATATTCTTCTAAAGATTGGACTACTAAATGAATATTATTTGAATATCCATTTAGAATATTATTTTATTAAATGAATATTGCTTTTGAATATTCATTTAAGATATTAATTACTTGATGAATATTATTGTTATATTCATCTGAAGCTTGATTTATTTATCGAATATTATCTCGAATATTCCTTTAAAGCTCGGATTACTAAATGAATATTACTTGATATTCATTTAGAATATTATTCATTAAATGAATATTACTTTTTGAATATTCATTTAAATTCTTTAATGAATATTATTTTGAATATTCGTGTAAATATTTATTTATTCAATAAATATTCTCCTGATATTTCTTCAGGGATTATTTTGAAAAATACTCTGATTAAAGATATTCTTTCATATTCCTAAATATTCTTTAAATATTCTTAATTCAATAAATATTCTCTGAATATTTATTCCATACTTAGAATAACCTCAATAAGTTTTATCTTCTTCGATTATTACGAAAAATATTTCGGAGACATATTATTATTAATCTTATATCAAGAAAGGTTCTCAGACATCATTCTTCTTGAGTCTATCTCCCTAAAAATAAGGGAACCTTACTTGGAAAATGTTATTTATCTTGTCGACTTCCCGGTCATAAAGTATTCTCTTCACTCGCAACTCGGGTGCTATTGACTTATTAAGTCGTTGTTTACCTTCTCATCTTTCGAGGGGTAAGATTGTTGGAACAAGTTGATATTCGTTACCAAGCAATAGCTTGGAAGTTATTGGTGAATTTTCCTTTCCAACTAGATACGACTACTTTGTAGAGTCTTATCAACAAGTATTATACTTGGGGAAAGGGGAACGAACGTTACATTCAGAATCATGAATTCTATTTGAACTAGGAGTCGTGTAAGAGGCCGAGTAGCGCCGGTCCATCCCCTTTGGCCCAACCGTTGGCCGGGGAGAGCTAGTAAGGCGGTATACAAGTAAAGCCGTCAGTTCTTCCTTCTACCGGTAGTAAATCTAATTTGAGCTGTACGATCTCGACTGATCATCAAGATTGGAACAGCGGGCGCGGTGAATACTCCATCATTGGTTCATCATCCAAACTTATTTATTTCCTGCAACATGATTACTATTGGCAGAGCTGGAAAAGTGTTCATAACTAGAATTGCAATCTTTTCATGCAAGTTCCTCTTTTTAATGACAATGAGAATATCACGCTTACTTTTGATGTAGCAGATATTTCTACAAACAAATACTTTAAGTTACCTTGTAACTTCATCGTTCATATTATACTGGCATCATTTCCGTAAATGCATGGCATATGGTTTGAAAGATACTTTTGAACTGTTATATATTATCGTTCAGTTATATATTATTGTTGGTGGGCTATTGCTCACCCTTGCTTTATTATTATATCACAACAACAGCTAGACCATATGACTCGCACAAGGCGCACTCGACGCGGGCGAGGACGATGAGACTACCAGAGCTGAAGAAGAAGCTATTGGTAGGATATATTTATTCTTTCAGTACGAAGTATATGGTCTAGTATGACTTATGTAAATGGATGGCAAAGAGTATGTATTTATATTGAAATTCTTTTGGATTGTAAGAACTCATAATGTGATTAATAAAAATTTGATTGTTACTCTGATTTCATCTCTGGGACTATAACGGGTGTGTTTTACATTGTTGTGTTGGGTCATAGAGATGTAATTTATTTTATGTTAAGGAAAGTTCAAGTGTTGTGGACAGAATTGGAAACCGTAACGACCGGATCCCGGACCCCGGACCCCGGATCTGGGGGTGTTACATTACAGACCGAATTAAATAGTATTTATGCTACCAGCAACACTTCGATATGAAGCGAAGTTGGCGGCTTGAAAGTTTGATACGGTACAGTACCTTGCACAGGTCATACTGATAAATAAAACGAACTAACAAAAGCTGCCAACCAATCCGGCTAATGGGGCCTACCGGTGGAATCTCAACTGCTGGCTCGGGTCTAGTCACCTGCTTTCGAGCAGTCTGTCTGGGTCTTGCCATTTCGCTTAGCTGTTGTGTTTGTAAATTTGAAAACAAGCAAGAGTGAGCAACTATAGCTCAGCAAGAAATATATGAATAAGGTAAGCAATATAACATTTCATATGATTAGCAGTTATTAAACTCGTTTGTATCAATCAGATATAAAATCACTTGTCTTTGTTGATAAATTCCGAAGGTGCAACAATATGTGCCCTCGTTTTCAAAATAAACTTGCAGTTCTAAATACTGCATAGAGTCAACATCTTTGTCATCAAAATAGAACACTATCAGCAACTTGGCACAAAAGCCTAAGAAGCAGTGTCAAAGCATTTTTCCAAAATGGAGGAATGGGACTTAAAGAAAACATAAAACCTGACAGGGATTGACGATGATCAGTCGCCACATCCAAGTCCAATAATCCGCGGGTCTTCTCTACCGATAGAAGGATAGAAACTACATCCGTAACTATCCCCAGGTGAAAACTACATCCGTAATCACCGTCGATGAAAACTACATCCGTAATCATCCTTCGGCAACACCTGGGCCGGAATAATAATTGATGGACCGCCTGGCTCACGGCCGCTTACACATCCCGGGAATCGTTCATCAACGGTTTCCACACCTGCCAGAGTCCCTTTTTCTTTTTCTTTTGAAAACTTGATTTTGATTGAAAACAGAGTAGTTGAGGTCCGACATCAGTCGACCGATGATTCTTGAAATCATACAAGAAGCAGAACCTGACCGGGGGTTTTCGAAAATGTTTTGAGTTCGAAAGTGTTCGAGTTTGAAAGTATTAAATGTATCTTGGATTAACTTTATCTTTAAAATAATGAACAATAATTAATAAATAATATTTTAAGATTTATTATTAATAATTAATAAAATAATTATTCGATAAAATAAACTTTTTAATCCAAGATAGGGTTTCGAGTATTTACGAAGATATAACAATAATTACTTGAGTATACGATACTCCCCGAATGACCCTTTGGGTTTTCGCAAACTAGTTACGATATAATAATATACCGCTCCCCGGTCAATAGTATATACGGACCGCTACGTCCTCTATTGCTAGAGTCGTTGTCCGAGGAAAACATTTCAATCTAAGTTCAAGGGGTACAAACATATATGTACTTATACAATCTCAATTGCATCAATACTTCGATAAACATAGCATTTGATATGGTTGAAAACTACAAACACAACAGTGAAAGTCCTTGTATATGCATAAGTTTTGAAAAGTAAACTTGCCTTGGTTTGGTTGGGGTGGTCGAGCGTGCGGAGTGGAACGATCTATACATAAGCAATAACCGCTCGTTAGTACCTTAACAATATCTCTTTAATTACGGGGTTTTAGGGGGTACGAAATTAACTTAATGACTTCGTCTTATGACACTCTAGCCCCACTATAGGTTCATGTCATCACTCGATTACGCTCGTCACTTATTCGACTTAATTTAGTTACCACATTCGAATCATAACCATTACCCCTAGAATTATGCTCCACTAACGACTTTTTCCCTTGCGCGAAATTTACTCTAGCATTTTTATAAAATTCATATTTTAATCCAATTCTTTTTGGGTAGTCTTCACCACTGCATTCCCTAACTTCTCAAATTTTTCCATGATCCCACATATATTTTTAGGGGTTTAAACAAGGTTCACAAGGGGGTCACTTAGTGCAGTCCGGAATCCAGAAACACAATTTACTTCTCCGGACATAACTTAAAATCTATACATCACCTAGTCATGAACCTTACATTTCCAGAAACTACATTCAAATATCTTTCCAACAATATATGGTAGGACCTCAGGGGACAATATTTGGGGGTTCAAAACCATGTTACAAGACAGGTCAAGTTTCTGGTAAAAATTCAGCAAGCATGTTTCACTTAGATCAACCAATATTCTTAATTCCACAACACAAACAACACCTAATTCACTTAGTTCATGCTTTATAACATTCATGGAGATACATATACTAACCACAATCATAAAAATCACAATCACAACACTAAAACTCAAGATCCATATCATCCATCACTTGAACATCCAAGATTAATACATTATATACATGGATCTATCATTGAACACCATAAACACTACATGGCCAAAAGGGTTTATGATTTTTATACCTTCTTGAGTGCCTAGGAGCCTTGGGTAAGCCTTACAAAACTCAAGAACACCTTGAATGATCTCCTACAACCCTTATAATCCAAGATCTAAAAGAAAAACTAAACATGGTTACTATTCACAATATCTATAACAATTAATATCTTGAAATTGAATGGATGAAAGGGCTTGAAACTCTTAGTATACCTTTCTTAGATGATGGTGAGAGCCTAGGAATTATGTCTTGATTTATGAGTGAGGAGAAATGGAGGAAGAAGAATTTTTTTCTTTTCCTTTTTGTCTTGGCCGAGAGCTTCTCTTGGAGGGGGGGTGATGTTTGTGCTTTTGATTTTTGTTGCTTGGTTGAATAATTGATAAAGTAGTGATTGGGTGATACATATTGGTGTAAGTATATGCATGGTACTAACCTAGGTATGGCCTCATGTACTTCTTGTCTCCTCCTTGGAAAAAGCAATGTAACTAGTTACTATTCCTCTTCCATTTGGTTTAACTAGTTTGCTTCCTCCTAATTACTTGGTTGCATGGGACTTGCATGCAATACTACTCCTTGTATCATTATTCTTCCACCAATGCTTGTCACTTAAACTTTAATTCGTATCGTATCTTAATTAATCTCTCGTAATAATATTTTGTCGCGTAGAGATTTCCCCTATAATTCCTTAAGTACGTAATTGTGTAAATTCCTCGAATATCCATAATTCCTCGTCATAATCCTTAATAAATCTTTTAATATTCTAATCATTCTCAAATCCCAAGTTTTATAAATCTTACTAACAATAAGACTCTTGCCTTCACAATCTTCCTTTTATCTTACATAGTGAATGCAACAACATAGTTTCTCAGATAATCAATTCCATTAATCAACAGGGATGACTAGAAAGGTTCCAAATTGACAATGCTACATGATATTAAATAAAAGAAAATATTACCAAAAATTAGGGTTCTTACAGCCTCCCCTCCTTAAAAAGATTCCGTCCCGGAATCATGTTGAAAACAGTTGGGGGTGTTTTTCACGCATCGCGCTCTCTAGTTCCCATGTTGATTCTTCGACATTCTGATTCCTCCACAAAACTCTAACTAGTTTGACAACCTTGTTCCTCAGCACCTGTTCTTTTCTATCCATGATTTCTACGGGTTGCTCCACATATGTTAAGTTTGGTTGCAGATCCACTTGATCATGTTCTATCACGTGTCGGAAGTCGGTATGGTAGGGTCGTAGCATGGACACATGGAACACATTATGTACTTGCTGCAAGCTCGGGGGTAAAGCCAATTCATAGGCTAACTTTCCAACTCGTTTCAAGATCTGAAAAGGTCCAATAAATCTCGGGCTTAGCTTCCCCTTCTTTCCAAATCTCATCAATCCCTTCCACGGTGATACTTTTAACATCACAAACTCTCCTACCTCATATTCTTTGTCCTTGCGGGTCTGGTCCGCATACTTCTTCTGTCTGTCTTGGGCCGCTACCAGCCGTCCTCTTATGAGCTCGATAGTTTCTCTTGTCTGTTGGACCAATTCAGGCCCTAATATCTTCCGTTCTCCAACTTCTTCCCAACACAAGGGAGACCGACATCTTCGTCCGTACAAAGCTTCATATGGGGGCATTCCTATACTCGCATGGTAACTGTTGTTGTAGGAAAATTCGATCAACGGCAAGTGGTCATCCCAACTTCCCTTAAAATCAATGGCACATACTCTCAACATGTCCTCGATGGTCTGGATGGTTCTCTCACTTTGTCCGTCTGTTTGGGGATGGTATGCAGTACTCATGTTTAACGTGGTCCCCACACAATCCTGAAAACTTCTCCAGAACCTGGAGTTGAATCTTGGGTCTCTATCTGATACAATGCTCACAGGAACCCCATGCCTTACCACGATCTCCTTTAAGTAAATATCTGCCAGCTTGTCGACAGTGTATCTCTCGTTGATTGGAAGAAAATGTGCTGACTTGGTAAATCTATCGATAATTACCCAAATGGCGTCATGATTAGTCTTGGTCCTTGGTAGTCCGACCACAAAGTCCATCGCAATATGTTCCCACTTCCACTCGGGTATCTCTAAGGGTTGCAACAATCCACTGGGCCTCTGGTGTTCGGCCTTTACTCTTTGACATGTCAAGAATTTACTTACCCACTCTGCCACGTCCTTCTTCATATTTGGCCACCAATAGTATTCCCTCAGATCTCTATACATCTTAGTGCCTCCAGGGTGAATTGAGTACCTTGAACTATGAGCCTCTTGCAAAATCTCATCTTTTAATTCTTGAACGTTCGGGATCCATATCCTAGATGCGTACCTCATAATTCCATTCCCGTCCTTCTCACACTTAATTTCCTCGCCAGTCAAAATTTTCTCCATCGAATTCTTTTCTTCTTCTATCTTCTTTTCCTAGCATAACTTAATCTTTTCCAATAGCGGTGGTTGGACTCTTATTTCCATTAGACTCTCTTGTCCAATTCCTGGTAACCTTACTTCAATCTCAAGTTTCTCAAGGTCCTTGATCAACTCGTCCACTGACGTTATCATCTTGAGTTTCTCCTTTCGGCTAAGTGCATCGGCCACTACGTTGGCCTTCCCTGGGTGATAATGAATCTCACAATCATAATCTTTGATTAGCTCTAGCCATCTCCTCTGCCTCATGTTCAACTCTTTCTGAGTGAATATGTACTTTAAGCTCTTGTGATCCGTGTAGATTTCACACTTTTCTCCGTAAAGATAATGTCTCCAGATCTTCAAAGCGAAAACTATCGCTGCTAATTCCAAATCATGGGTGGGGTATCTTATCTCGTATTCCTTAAGTTGTCTAGACGCATACGCAATCACTTTACCGTGCTGCATAAGCACACACCCTAAACCTTTATGGTACGCGTCGCTATAAATCACAAAATCTCCCTTATCATCAGGTAGGGCTAGTACTGGTGCTGTCACCAACCTCTTTTTCAACTCTTGGAAGCTCTCTTCGCATTTTTCAGTCCACACAAACTTCTCGGTCTTGCGAGTTAGTCGGGTCAAAGGGGCTGCTATCTTGGCAAAGTCTTGGACAAATCTTCTATAGTAGCCAACCAATCCTATAAAACTTCTCACCTTTGTCGGAGTGGTTGGTCTCTCCCAATTTGATACAGCCTCTATTTTGGCTGGGTCCACTAGAATGCCTTGTTCGCTAATCACATGCCCTAAAAACTGAACTTCCTTCAACCAAAATTCGCACTTCGAGAACTTAGCGTTCAACTTTTCTTCTCTCAATGCTGCCAATACAATCCTCAAGTGCTCTGCATGTTCCTCCTTCGTCTTGGAATAAATCAAGATGTCATCGATGAAGACTATAACACACTTGTCCAAGTATTTCTTGAAGACTCGATTCATTAAGTCCATGAAAGCTGCAGGGGCATTCGTTAACCCAAATGACATCACTAAGAACTCATAGTGTCCGTACCGGGTGCGAAAGGCCGTCTTTGGTATATCTTCTGGTTTAATCTTTAACTGGTGATACCCGGTCCTCAAATCAATTTTGGAAAAATAAACTGCGTCTTTCAATTGATCAAACAGGTCATCTATCCTGGGCAAGGGATACTTATTCTTTATAGTCACCTTGTTCAACTCTCTGTAGTCTATACATAACCTCATACTACCATCCTTCTTTTTCACGAATAACACCGGGGCTCCCCACGGTGACACACTAGGTCTTATCATCCCTTTATACAACAACTCTTGTAACTGAGTGGCCAGCTCTTTCATCTCCACTGGGGCTAGCCGATATGGGGCTTTCGAAATTGGGGCCGTGCCCGGAACTAAGTCAATAGCGAACTCGATGTCTCTATCAGGGGGTAGTCCGGGAAGATCATCCGGAAATACGTCCGCGAACTCATTGACGACGGGGATTTCCTGTAGGTTTGGTGCCTCCTTCTTGGTATCCTTCACATAGGCTAAATAGGCTTCGCATCCTTTACGTAACAGCTTCTTAGCTTGAATCATAGTTAGGAACTTTTGGTTTTGCCGTTTTCCGCTAAACACTACTTCCTCGTCCCCTGGCAGTCTCAAACTTACTTTCTTCTTTACACAATCAATCTGGGCTCCGTGGGTTGTTAACCAATCCATACCTACTATTACGTCAAACTCTCCTAGTTTAAAAGGTATTAAGTCTACCCGAAAGTGTCGCCCTTCTATTTCTAGGTCACAACCTGGACACACTCGGCTAACCGGGATAATTTCATGATTAGCTATCTCCATTTGCAATCTATCTTTCAATGGTTCAGTCTTAAGGCCTAACTGACATACAAAATCTAGAGATATGAAAGACTTGGTAGCTCCCGAATCAAATAAAATATTTGCCTTAACTGAGTTGAGTAGTAGGGTACCTGCAATCACATCCGTGTTCCTCACGGCATCCTGCACCGTCATGTTAAAAGTTCTTGCAGTAGGGGCATTGTTAGAAGCAGTTCCACTCACTCTTGATGGAGCTGGCCCAGAGGACATACATTCCTTCATTCGGTGCCCTGGTTTCCCACACTTGAAGCAATTACCTCCGGCACTGGTGTTGTTACTAGTTCCTCGACAGGCGTTAGCATAATGTCCTGTCAACCCACACTTGAATCACTTCACATCCTGCAGGTTACACATGCCCGCATGTTTCCTTCCACATTTATTGCATTCTAGGGGTTGGGCTCGGGATGGGGCAGAGTAAGACGATCCCTGTGGTCGGCCGCTCTGGCCCACACTCCAACTTTCAGCTCTCTTGATTCTAAAGTTTCCGTTGGGTTGGGACGTCGTCCCTCGCTTAAATTTGCTCGGAAAGCTCCCTCCCGCAGAGTTTCCCTTTCGACTATCAAACTTCCTCTTCTTTCCTTCCCTCTCCTTCTGCATCTGTTCATTCCCAGCCTCAACAATTGATGCTTTCTGTACCAGGGTGGCATAATCTGTTAGCTTAAGAACCGCCACACGATTCTGAATCCATTGCTTTAGCCCTAATTGAAACCTTCGGGCCCTCTTTGCCTCAGAGTTAACATATTCCGGCACAAATCTCGACAACTCAGTAAATTTGGCCTCATACTCAGCCACCGTCATGTTACCTTGCTTTAGTTCCAAAAACTTCAACTCCATTTGTGTCTCCATGAACCTAGGAAAGTACTTCTCTAAGAACAGCTCGTTAAACCTCTCCCAGGTCACCACACCTCTTCCTTCCAAATTCTTCTTAGCTTCCCACCAATAGTTCGCCTCACCCTTCAGAAGGTAAGTGGCGAAAACAGTCTTCTGCTCTTCAGCGACACCTAGTATCTCGAAAGATTTTTCCATTTCCTTCAGCCAGGCCCTTGCCTCGACCGGGTCGGCAGTTCCTTTAAATTCTGGGGGTTTCAGGGATTTGAAGTTCCGAAAAGCATTTGCATTAGCATTTTGGGGTGGTTGCGGAACCGGGGGACGGTCCAAATTCTGCCTAAGTAGTTCCATGAACTGTTCCATAGGGCCTCCCCTAGGGTGTTCTACCTCTCGGGTGTCATCACCAGCTTCTTCTTCTTCATACTTAGAGTCATCAAACAAGTTATGATCGTTGCCCTCACTCTCACTCAGGTTGACATTCTCCCCTTCATGGTTCTGGTGGCCTCCGGTCCCATGGTGGCTACCCTGGCCCTCCGAACTGATCGGGTGAGCTCGAGTGTTCATTCTTCTGGGTGGCATGATTCTGGTAATAAAACAAGAAATGGGTTAGGGTTTTCCAATTACCTGACAGCATTTACACGGGTCAGGAACCTATCGTTCCTCCTCATAAGGGTGGAAGTTGCAAAAGTTTTAATAACCCGATGCTGGAGATAAAACGTCAAAACATTTTTGGGAAAAATCTCTATGGGATGCGAAAACATTTGCAAGAGTTTTCAAAATTTCGAAACCTCAAAAATATTTTTTTTTTTGAAAAATTTATTTTAAAAATTGTAGGAACATTTTTGGAAATTGTAGAGAACAATTTGAAATCGCATATCGTAAATTTGAAACAGCATGGTTGTATTTGTGGCTTGTAGCAATTGTATAATCACAGTTGTATATCAAAACAGTAAAGCATGGCATCGGTAAGTAAAGCAGTTGAGACAATATCAAGGAAACTGAAACTAAATAAGTACGGTACAAGGGTTATCACAAAGTTTGGATGTTAGAGCCAAATACGTAGTTTCGGTGTCAAAGTCTAGCAAAAGTGGAACAAATGCAAGTACATCATCTGAATAGTCAGGGCTATACAAAAGTAGGGCTACATCCGTACATACTACCCGAAGTCACATCTACATATCTGTAGGTAAGTCTACTCATCCATTGGTCAGAAAGGATACCACTGAACAAGTCAACTATCCCGCAAAATCGACACACTAATGTCATCTGAACCTAGGGGACTGAGCTATCAGTAACACATCACGGGGCCGCACTACGGTGGAGCAAGGTCCTCACTCGGGCAAATGCACGATGCACAACACGCCTAGCATCCCTAGCCTGGATCACTCCGCCCCCGCGGATCCCTAATCCAAGAATCCTCTCGCGACTCCTCCTCTCAATCCTATGGAGTCGAGCCCTAATCCTCCTAGCAACAGCGGTCCTTATCTCAGCCTGGATCCTCAAGCGCACCTCGCGCTCCTCCACTAGTGCCCGCCTCGCCTCGTTAAATCGGGCCTCCGCAGAAAGTAAGTCTCGGGTAAGGAACTGCACCACGTAAGCGTGCTCAGTACCCGACACTGGGGTAAGGTCCATCGGTGGAGGTGGTATGACAGGAACAGGAGAAGGTACAGCAGCAGTAGCAGGAGCAGGAGCAGTGGCAGGGGTAGGGTCAAGCTCCTCCTCGCCAGAAGTATCATCCTCGGAGTCACCGTCCGATGAAACAAGGCTCGATGACTGCGGAGAAGGTGGGGGTGACACAACACGACCCTCACCGGATCTCACACTCTCCTCATCAGTAGCTACAGGAGATGGGGTAACAGGCTCTGGCTCAGGCTCAGGCTCAGGCTCAAAGGGCTCCTCAACGGGATCCTCATCATCAGTATCTCCTATCAGCGTAATCCAGGGGCCGAGCTCAGAGTCAGCACCCATATCCTCCTCAGGATCCTCGGTATCTCGCATCAATGCCTCATCATGCTCTCTCTCGAAAGCCTCAGGGTCTGGTATCTCCTCCATCTACACAAGGGAAATAAGGAGGGTCACTAACCAAAAAGAAGGGTTTAGGAGTAGTTCCCTCACGGGCCTTAAAGTCAGGGCTATATCCGATAACCCGACTACAAACTCGATGAGAGTTCTAAGTATTATTAAGGTTGTTATTAGGGTTATTATTATTGTTATTATTATTAGGGTTGCTTTCTTAAATTACTATCGTTTCTGAGAACTGTAACCTCGCTCTGATACCATTTCTGTGACGCCCCCAGATCCGGGGTAGGAGATCTAGGCGCTCACGGTCCATTTTCCATTAATAACATACCTGTTCTAGCACATAATATATAAAACATCCATCGACCCCACAGTAAACTCACACCGCACATACACACACAGGTTAGAGTCTCAGAAACGTCACAACACTGATTAAGCAGAAATAAAAGTATCAGAGTTATTGTTAGTCATAGAGGCATGCCTGAATACATCTAATAACAAGCCTAAGTATGTGTAATGCTATGCATTACCTACATGACCTCTTAACTGAGGGAACCTCTAGTTGTAGAGTTTCTATTTGTTCTGTACTTGTAATAGGCATCAAATTCTAGTTGTGTTACTGTAACTATAAAGTCAAGAATAATGCTTGAAAGAAGTTCCAAGGTTCATGCCTCAAGCAAGGAGATAAAGACTGCCAAATAATCACAGTTGGGATTTGAAGAAATGAAGAATTTGCCTAAGTACCAATTCGAGAAGTACATTTGTCTATTCGAGAAGTCTAGCATTCGAGAAGTCAGAGATTCGATATCTCAGAAGACACTATTCGATATCTCTGAATACACTGTTCGATATCTCAGAGATTCGATATGTCTATTACTCTATTCGAGAACTCATGGAGTCAACAAGTCAAAGCATCATTCAAGTTCTCTAAGAGTCAACAAGTCAATGATCTATTCGATATCTCAAGGACTAAAGAAGCTATTCGACATCTCAGGGATTCGATATGTCAAAATGCTCTATTCGATATCTCAAGGAGTCCCAGAGAAAAGAGCTATTCGAGAAGTGATTCGATATGTCAATATAACACCATTCGAGAACTCAGAGTTATCGATTAAGTCAATTCGAGTTCTCGAATCAATCACTTAGCCACTTCTCGAATACATTCTTGGAGACAAAATACTGAAGAATTGTACAAGTCAGAAACCTGCAACAAGCCAAGACGCTTTATTTGACTATGTACTATAAAGCAGATTGGAAAGCCTACAAAGAAGCTTGGAGAGATAAGAGAAAGGGACAAGGAGCTAAAGAAGTGGATCTGAACAGGCTTTGCAAAGTCAAATCTGTAACCGTTTGGACTCTTACTCAAATAAGATAGACAGACTGGAAAGTATTTTATTTACCTACCTTATTTGTTGTAAGTAGGTGTATCCATGTCTATAAGGATACAGCCTCACTTCCTTAGCTAGAGAGAGAGAGAGAGGGTGATAAGTTTTTCAATATACATCTCAAGAAATACCTCTCTAAGAAAAACGAAGCTGAGAATACTACCATTTGTATTCACAGATTGTAGCAAAATCTTTATCTAATAAAATATTAGATTAAAGTGATATTGTGTTGCGTTTGTCTTTGTTATCTGTTTTACATATTTTACACATTCAACACATATCTTGCTGCAAAGATTCAAGAACGAAGAAAAGTTCAAGAATCCATTCACCCCCCCCTCTGTATTCTTTTACTGTATTCAATACTCAACAAGTGGTATCAGAGCAGGTTGTTTAATCTAAACAGGAAACGATCATGAGTTCGAATACACCAAAGACTACAGGTACGGTGAAGGTCCCTAAGTTCGACAAAGAGAATTACAACCTCTGGAAAATAAAAATGCTGTTGTTCATCAAAGCTGCCAATCCTCTCTATCCTCACATCCTCAAGAATGGTCCGTTTGTACCACAACAAGAAATTGCTGAATCTACATTGGGCACAATAGTCATTCCTAGATCATATGTTGCAAAAGAGCCATCCAAATGGACGGACTCAGAGAATGAGAAGGTTGCCCTAGACAGTCATCTCATGTTGCTGATCATAGACTCCATGGACATGTCGATGTTTGCTAATATAGCATCATGCACATCAGCCAAGGACATGTGGAACCACATCGAGGTGTTATGTGAAGGGACAGAGGAGGTAAGAGAAAATAGGAAACAGATACTGGTCACACAGTATGAAGCTTTCATGGCACAGTCCAAAGAAAGTATTACTGATATGTTTGAAAGATTTCACAAGCTGGTGACTGAGCTTCAAATGAATGGGAAGGTTTACAGCACTAAGGAATTAAACATGAAGTTTCTACTATCTGAACCAAACCATCTAGAGCAAAGGGTCATATCTCTAGGAGAAAGAGATTTGAACAAAGTCACATATGATGTGCTCTATGGGGTTTTAAAAACTCATGAGCTTGAGTTGCTTCAGAAGAGGGCTATCCAAGCCAACCAAGGCAGAATGATAAACACATCCTGTGCCTTGATTGTCAACAAATCCGTTCAAGACCTGGAAGCATCTACAAGTCAACTGAGAATAGAAGAGATAGTAGATGATGAAGAGACTGAAGAAGAAGTGACTGAACCTGTTGATGAAAAGGAAGAAGATGAGTTCTATACTCTTGAAGAGTTGGATGCCATGGAAAACACTTCATATGCTTTTATGGCTAGAAAATTCCCAAACATCAGATTTAAGAGGAATCAGCCCTTCAAGTCTAGATCTCAAAATCATTCATTCAACAAGAGCAAGGCACCTGTGAAAGCAAACAAAAACAAATTCAAAACCAGCTATGCAGATAGGTCATCTGTGAGATGTTATAGATGCAATGACCTAGGGCATTTTCCCAGTGAATGCAAGAAGCCTAAGAAGAAGGATAAGGAGTTTCTTGAGCTTGAAGCTAAGTATGAGGCTCTGCTAAAGAAGCATGCACCAGGTAAGGCCTACATAGCTGAAGGGAAGTGTTGGGATGATTTTGATAGTGATGGACAAGAACAAGAATTCTGAAACTATGCCTTGATGGCCAACTCCAAGGAAGAACCATCTGAATCAGGCTCTCAGGTACCATCCCTCACTACTATAGACATGTCTGTTTCTGAATACAAATCTATGGTTGAACAACTATCTGTTGAGATGTTTAATATTCATACTAGTATGACTGCTGCTAATGATGAGATTGTTAAACTGTCCACTAGGAATGAACTGTTAAACAAAAGAAATGAGGAACTAGAACTAACTGCTATGCAAATAGAAAACCTTAAACAAGAAATCGAATATCTAAAGAATAAGGTTCTATGTGCTAGTCAAGTTGAGAAAGCTCTTAGGGATGAACTAGCTGAAAATGAATTTAAATTGAAAACATTCAAGAATTACTCTAGTCTATTGCAGTCCTACCATGAGAAAAATCTAGTTAGACCTAAGGCTGCCATTGGACTTGATTATGACACTCTCAAGCAGAGGAAAGGCTATGCAGTCATTGAAGATGACATTGTTGTTCAAGAGGAAGTGCCTCAGGTTTTGAAAAAGGCTGAGACCCCAATATTTAAAACACCAACACTTGAGATTGATGAGGATGCCTTACTCATTAAGAAAATGTTGGATGATGAAGATAAGGCACAATCAAGTGAACAACAAGCATCCTCTAAGAGAGAGAATGTCAAAACCAAAGCCAAGGAGTCAGTGGGAGGCAAACCTAGACTTGAGAAATTTGTGAAGTTTGTTTCAGCTGGGAATAATGAGGTTGAGAAGAATGTGGCTAAAAAGAAACAAAACAGGAATGGCAAATTAGGGATTAACAAGGACAACAACTATGCTTATGTGCCAAATGCCCCTAGGAAAGTTTGTCAAAATTGTTTTAGCACTAATCATTTAACTCATGCATGTAAGAAACCATCTGGTAGTGTTGCTAAACCGTTCTATGATTGCTCTGTGCCTTTAAGACATAGAGACTCTCCCTTCTGTGATAAATTTGATTGTATGCCATGTAACATGAATGTAATGACTAGTTGCTTTAATTTGAGAAGACAATTCATGGAAGGATGCATCAGTCACAATGTTCACACACACTACACAAGAACAAAGTCTTCAAGTCCTCCTAAAGTTGGGAAGGTGCCTCTGTCACCTAAGTCTAAGAACCCTGATTCTAAGACTTCTAACAGTGACAAGAAGATTAACATCAAGAAAATTGATAAGCATGTTGTTTACGATAAGACTGTTGCTAAGCCACATGGACCCAAACTTGTTTGGGTACCAAAGGAGAAGTAATACCTTTGTGTTTGCAGGGCAAAGAAAGTGAAAGAAAGGTCATGTGGATTTTGGAAAGTGGATGCTCAAACCATATGACTGGTGATATGGCCCTGCTATCACAGTATGAGGAGAAGGCTGGCCCAATGGTTGCTTTTGGAGATGACAGCATTGGCAACACACTGGGATATGGCAAGTTGGAAATTGGAAATGTCATCATTGAGAATGTAGCACTGGTCAAGGGACTCAAGCACAATCTACTGAGTGTTGGTCAATTTACTGACAGAGGCTTCAAAGTGAATTTTGACAAAGATGAATGTTTGATCACCCACAAAAAGACTGGTGACTTTGCTCTATCTGGAGTAAGGAAAGGAAGCCTGTTTGTAGCCAATATGAACTCTGCAAACAAGGACAAAATTTGTTGCTTTTACTCAAAAGCATCAAATGAAGACAGTTGGCTGTGGCATAAGAAGCTATCACACTTGAACTTCAAAGGCATTAATTCTCTAGTCAAAAGAGAGTTAGTAAGAGGCATGCCCACACTTGAATTCTGTCAAGAAGGAGTTTGTGAGGCTTGTCAAAAGGGAAAAATGAAAAGATCAAGCCACAAGTCAAAGACAGTGACATCAATAACTAAGCCCCTACAACTAATTCATATGGACTTGTTTGGGCCTGTCAATATTATGTCACTAGGAAGGAAAAAGTATGCTCTGGTGATGGTGGATGATTTCACAAGGTATACATGGGTAGAATTTCTGGCATCAAAAGATGAGGCTCCTCAAGTAATCATTGAGCATATAAAGAAAATTGACAAGCAAAGGCCAACAATGCAAGTGTGATTGAATTAAGGAGTGATAATGGAACAGAGTTCAGAAATGCCATGCTTGAAGCATTCTACAAAGAAAATGGTATTTCTCAACAATTCTCAACTCCAAGGACTCCACAACAAAATGGAGTTGTTGAAAGAAAGAATAGAGCTCTGATTGAGGCTGCTAGAACAATGTTACTTGATGCAAAGATGCCTACATGTTTTTGGGCTGAGGCTGTGAGCACTGCATGCTATATCCAAAACAGAACCCTCATCAACAAAAACACTGGAAAGACACCTTACAACTTGATGACTGGAAAGAAGCCCACCCTAAAGTATGTTCATACTTTTGGAAGCAAATTCTTTGTGTTAAAAGACAACTCAGAATATGTTGGAAAGTTTGATGCAAAAGCATTTGAAGGAATTTTTCTTGGCTACTCTATGGAAAGAATTGCATACAAAGTTTATGTCATCACTCAAAAGAAAGTTATGGAAAGCACAGATGTGACATTTGATGACAGCAAACTACCTGGATTAGAAGAAACGAATGATGAAGATAAAGATCCTTTGAAGTTTGACAATCTAGATGATTCTGATGAGGAGATTGAAACTGAGTTTGAGCCCACAATTCAACAAACTCAAGTGAATGAAGAACCTGTGTCAACCAACAATGAAGAAACAAGCATCCAAGACACACCTGTGATTAGTGGAAACTTCACAGGGGGAGGAAATGTAAATGATCATGATCTGGATGATGAAGCAACATCAAGGCTGAGAAATCAATCTGAACATACAAGGAAATGGGATAGATCACATACTGCAGATCAGATAATTGGAGATCCAAATACAGGAGTGAGAACAAGGAGAGAAACTCTAAATGAATGTCTCTATGGTTGCTTTCTATCCCAAGTTGAGCCTAAGAAACTTGAAGATGCATTGTTGGATCCTGATTGGATAATTGCTATGCAAGAGGAGCTAAACCAATTTGAAAGAAGCAAAGTATGGGAACTTGTGCCTGCACCAAAGGATAGAACCATTGTTGGAACAAAATGGGTTCTAAGGAATAAGATGGATGAAAATGGTGTAGTCATAAGAAACAAAGCAAGGTTGGTTGCAAAAGGATACTCTCAACAGGAGGGCATTGACTATGATGAGACTTTTGCCCCTGTTGCTAGACTAGAGGCCATCAGAATTTTCTTGGCATTTGCTGCATATTCTAATTTCAAGGTCTATCAAATGGATGTCAAGAGTGCATTTCTGAATGGGGAGTTGGAAGAAGAAGTATATGTGCAACAGCCACCTGGCTTTGAGGATCCACAATTCCCTCACTTTGTCTACAGATTGCTTAAAGCATTGTATGGACTTAAGCAAGCTCCTCGGGCATGGTATGACACATTGTCACAATTTCTACTTGAGAATCAATTCTCTAGAGGCACACTGGACAAGACACTGTTTTACAAGAAACATGGTGATGATATTATCTTAGTTCAAATCTATGTGGATGAAAGGCAGAGTGTATAAACTTGTAACACTATAACTAATGTAACTCAAACTAAAGGAAAAGATACTTAACCAGAAGACAATCAAGAACAAGAAGTCACAAGAAATCAACACTAAATGAAGACAAGGTAATTGATACAATTCAACATGTTAACTATGATCAATCCAAGAAGAAATCATTGAGAGAAGTTCAAGTCAAAGTTGTTCATGCCTCAGTGATTTGGAAAGCCAAAGATCAAGATCATAACTATCAGTATCAATAAGACCAATTGATTTCAAGTGAACAAGAAGGAAAGCAAATATTGGAAAGCCATATTTCTAATTGGATATGGTAACTTATTCAAGAAGCAAAAACCCTATCAAGACTAGTCACTTATGAACCAGACCGTTGCATCAAGTGTCAGGACATTGATAGCAAGTTTATGTCAGTAATAAAGATCCATATTCAAGAACTTAGTGAAGAACAAAGAAGACATGAAGATATCACAAGTTCAAGATGTGCATTGAAGTTTCAAGTTGAAGACCAGAATATTTTCTAAGTACAAAATATTCTAGATGGCCAAGTAGAAGTTTCTAAGTAGAAGTTCTACATAGAACTTCGAGATGGCTAAGTAGAAATTCTCAAGTAGAAGTTCTACTTAGAGTGCAGCTTCAACATGACACATGGCATCTTCTGATTGGCAGATTTCCAAGCTTTCAAGATAAGGCAAGAATTATGTGGACATCATTGGGCCACGTACATCTTAGTCTTTGAAGACTACAGGACATAGATTACATGTAGTATAAATAGAAGTACTTGTGTAATGTTTTAGTTAGTGAGCAATTCTAGAGAAAAACACAAGAGAAAAAGAGAGAGTGCATTCACAGAGCTTAGTATCATTCACCTCTCTCTCAACTTCTGTTATACTTTGTAATGAATGTTGTAGCAACCCTTTCAAGTTATATATAAGACATATATTCCTTGAATCTGTGTGTTCATTTATTGCATCGTATTTATTGCTTCTCATATTCGAAAAGTTGTATTCACCCCCCCTCTACAACACATTTGGACCTAACAATTGGTATCAAAGCTATATGTTTAACATACAAAACATAGATCCTTGTGTTGAGTAGAAGAATCGTGAGTTTTCATTTTTCAGATCTACTTTTCATTTTCTCGAAAAGTGTGTTTTAATTCGTTGGTAGTGAAAACTCATCTGAAAAAATTATTTAAATACTCCAGGTGTGATTATTTAGCTTGGGTGTATTTTAACTAATTTTTGTGAATTTATCTGGGTTCGTTCATATTTGGTGTTCTTGAGTGTTCATCATCTGTTCTTATCAAAGAAGACAACCCAACAACTTTTTGATCTCCTTTTCAAAAAATAAAAGAATAAAAAAAGGTGGTTTTGGACTTTTTAATTTGCTTTATTCGGCCGAAAGTATACAGACATACTCAGTACCTAGCATGTGGGTTAGGTGGGTTAGGTGAGTAAAGCATTCAAAGTCAAAAGGTGTTAAAGAGATAATATTGTTTATTTAATATTAAAGTAATCTGCAGAAAAATTATTCTAAGGACAAAAGTTCTACATAGAATTTCTACTTAAGAATTTCTACATAGAATTTCTACTTGAGAATTTCTACATAGAATTTCGACTTGGACAATTTCTACTTGGTGATTTCGACTTGAGCAAAATTTCTACTTAGAGAAATTTCGACTTATGCAAAAGTTCTACATAAATATTCTACATAGCCTAGTCTTGGGTACTTAGAAACTTTTAGTGACCAGAATTTAGATGGCTCCTAAAAATGCATTCAAGATCCCAATGTTCAACAAAGATCACTATGAAGAATGGGTTTTCAGAATGAGACTATATCTAGAGACTGTTAACCCTGAATATCTGGAAGTCCTTGACAAGGGTAAATTTGTCCCAATGGTAGTTATTCCTTCACATACGGAAGGAGGAGTGGTTATACCACCTCGGTCTGAGCCTAAAAAGGTCTCGGAGTTTTCGGATGCTGATAAGGAACAAATAGCTTGTGATACTGCCGTTCGACAAACCTTGATGGAATCTCTTGATCATGAAATGTTCAACATAGTCAAAGGTCTGACTACAGCGAAGAAGATTTGGGACAAGATAGAAGTTGTCATGGAAGGATCTGCAGAGGTCAGAAGCAACAAAACACTCATACTCAAGATGGAGTATGACACCTTTAGAATAAGGAAAGGAGAAGGCATAACAGATGTCTACCTACGATTCAGTCAGTTGGTATTGGATTTGAATTTGAGAGGTGTAACTCTCCCCATGGTTGAGACTAATACGAGATATCTGAGGAACCAGCCAAAAAGCATTGAACATAGGGTCTACGCAATAAGAGAAACCAGAGATTTGCATACAACTTCTCTGGAAGAATATTATGGAATATTAAAGACCTATGAGCTGGAAACACTTCAAGATCAAGCATGGGACAATGATTCAAAGGGAAAAGAAAGTGCATCAGGATTAGTTGCTGATGAGGAAGAGTCTAAGAAGGCAATGGTTGCAGCAAAGCCTAAATCATCACTTGCACCACATCAAGTTGATAATGATGGCGAGTGCGCATCTGACAGTGATGATGACTACTACACCCAAGAAGAGCTGGACAACATGGACGATAGTGTCGTGGCATACATGGCAAGGAAGTTCAGCAACATGAGATTTAGAAAGAGCAACCGACCACAGAGAAAATCTTCATCTTATTATCGGGCTGCTAAGGGTGGTGGTAGTTCGTCAGGCTACAAAGGAAAAGGCAAGAATACCAGCTACAAATCTCCTTTGGATTTCAAAATGAAGTTCAAATGCTATAATTGTGGTGAAGCTGGACACTTTGCCTCGGACTGCAAAAAGCCTAAACAGACTTATCCAAAAGAAACATTTGAAGCTCTCAAAAGCAACTATGAAGCACTGTTGAAGGAAAGACATGGAAAACGAGCTTTATTGGTTACAGAAGGAAGAGCTTGGGATGATTCAGATGAGGAAGATGTTACTCATGTAGCAAACTTTGCCCTCATGGCTGAGACATCAGAGGAACCAGAGGTACCAGTTCTGACTCTTAAAGTAGAAATGTCTATTGATGATTATATAGAACAGAACGGGGCTCTTAGTGAAGAAATCTATATGTTGTGCAAAAGCCTAGACTCTTCTCAAAAGGAACAGAAAACACTTGTTGCCAAATGTAGAATGCTTGAGGCAAAAGTGGAAGAGTTAGAGGCTGCTTGCACTGTAGATACTTCTCTAAGAGACTTTATTAAATCTCTGGAACACAAGCTCGTCCTTAAGGAAGAAGTAGAAGCATGTCTTAGGAACAATCTAGCTGAGTTAGAAACAAAATACGAAGCTTACAAACTAGCTGCTAGTAAAGTGTATGTAGACAATGACACATTTAAGAAGATAACTGGAGTAGGTATAGGACTTGATTATTCTGACCTTCCTAAGAAAGAAGGAAAGAGACCTATTGACCCTAGTTCCAGTGACCTTAAACAGGAAACACCTAGAATTCTTAAATCGGCTGTTAAACCTATCTACAAACATCTTGTTCCTAGAATAGAAGAAGAAGAGACTGAATTGATAGCTAGATATGAGATTGAGATGGAAGATCGCCAGAAAGAACAACCTGTAACTCCTATCAAACAAGTTAAAATCAATTTCCCTATAGATGAATCTAGACTGGGATTAGGAGCTAAGGCTGTTAAACAACAAGGAAAGAGAGAGAAAGGCATAAAAGAGGTTAAGGCTGAACGAATAAAGAAAGCATGTTATCATTGTAAATCTATTGAACATCTTTCTTATGCATGCAAAGCTAACATGAATGTTCCTGCTGCACATGCCATGCCTACCACACATACAATGAATAATCTGCATCAGAATCATGCACAGTGTGGTCAACCTAACTGTATGCCATGCACTTTTAATATCATGCAAACTTTTGTGCATTTAATGAATGCATCTATCAATCATGCTCAAATACTGTTGCTGGTTCAAATATCAAGAAAAAGTATGGTAGAGCCAAGACTGTCAGTCCTCCTAAAGTTAGGAGTGACAAACCTTCTCCTAAGACTGACAAATCTGTCAAGTCTGAGAAAGGAAAGGAGATAGTCGAAAGCTCTAGTAATGTGAAGAAAAGTGCATCTCCTGTTGTTAAATCTGTTGATTCTCGATCTTATCGAAAAGCCGGGCCCAATCAAAGTTGGGTTCCAAAGAATGTCTAACCAATCTGTCATTGCAGGGCATTAAGCAGAATAGAAATAAAGTTATATGGGTGCTAGACAGTGGAGCATCAAGGCATATGACTGGAAACAAGTCCCTGCTTACAGAGTTGGTTATGAAGGCTGGCCCTTATGTTACCTTTGGAGATGACAGCATAGGTGTGACTAAGGGATATGGCAAACTGAAAACTGGCAATGTCATCATTGAAGATATTTCCTATGTTGAGGGACTAAAGCACAATCTGTTGAGTATAAGTCAATTCTGTGACAAAGGTTACGAAATTGTCTTCAACAAGAAAGGTGTATCAATCACTCACATCAAGGAAGGCTCACTAGCTTTGAGAGGAGTTCGAAAGGCAGATCTTTTTGTTGCAGATATGGATTCAGCAAATCAGGATGAGGTCACCTGTTTCTACAGCAAAGCCTCGGATGATGAAAGCTGGTTATGGCACAAAAAGCTATCTCACTTAAACTTCAAAACGATGAATGCTCTCGCGAGGCGAGAATTGGTGAGAGATCTACCCCAAATGGAGTTCGCTCCGAAAGGACTCTGTGAAGCTTGTGAAATGGGAAAGTCGAAGCGAGCATCGCATAAAAGCAAAGAAATTTCTAGTATTACTGAGCCTCTGCAACTTCTTCATATGGATTTGTTTGGCCCAGTGAATGTCCTATCTTTGTCTAGGAAAAGATATGCTTTAGTAATCGTGGATGACTTCTCCAAGTATACATGGGTATTGTTCGCAATGACGAAAGACGAAGTACCTTTCTTAATCATTGATCACATCACTCAAATTGAGAATGTTTCAACACTTACTGTGAAGACGATTAGATCAGACAATGGCACTGAATTCAAAAACGCAGTGCTAAATGACTTCTGTGTATCTAAAGGAATACGTCGTCAGTATTCAGCCCCGAGAACTCCACAGCAAAATGGAGTAGTTGAAAGGAAGAATAGAACTCTGGTTGAAGTAGCAAGAACTTTGTTGTATGATTAAAAACTTCCTTTGTATTTCTGGGCCGAAGCAGTGAGTACCGCTTGTTACACTCAAAATAGAACCTTGATCATAAAAGATAAAGAAAAGACACCATGTGAGCTAATGAACAACAGAAGACCAACAATCAAATACTTTCATGTCTTCGGAGCAAAATGCTATGTGCTTATAGATGATGAAAATCTAGGCAAGTTTGCAGCAAAAGCTCGTGAAGGAATCTTTGTTGGTTACTCTACAGACGTGGTGGCAGCTTATAGAGTGTTCTTGGTGAATGATCGAAAAGTGACTGAAAGTTACAACGTCAGATTCGACAATACCAAACTCTCATCAATTTCAAGAGATTCTAGTGAACCTGAGTCCCTAAAATTTCAGAATCTGGACTTAGAAGATCTTGAAGATGAACCTGAGTTGGTTGTTCCATTAAATGTTCCAAGCGTACATGAAGAACCTGAGTCTAGTGAACAAGCTAATTCTACAAGATCAGGAGAGACTTCTTCAGTACGAACCGGCAACAACTCAGGGGGAGTAAATAGCAGCTCAAGGACTACTGTTCAAGGCTCGAGTCGAGTTGACTCTAGTTCTGTAGGAGCTGGCACTAACTCAGGGGGAGTTAGTGAAAATAATCAAAGTAGTCAGCACCCCAACTCAGAAAGTCAAGCTGAATCATCAAGACAATTTCCAGGTGAACGAGTATGGAATAGAGACCAACCGTTTGAGTTAATTATTGGTGATCCAGATGCTGGTGTGACTACTAGAAGAACTGCAAGAGCTGACATGGCTAATATCTCCTTATATTCTGGGTTCTTATCCAAGCTTGAACCTAAAGAAATAGAAGAAGCTCTTGGCGATGCTGATTGGGTGATTGCAATGCAAGAGGAACTCAATCAGTTTGAAAGGCAGAAAGTTTGGAAACTGGTACCCCGACCAAAGAACAAATCCGTAATTGGAGCTAGGTGGGTATTCAGAAATAAACTGGATGAAAACGGACATGTAACACGAAACAAGGCTCGTTTGGTTGCAAAAGCTTATTCTCAGCGAGAAGGAATTGATTATGATGAAACCTATGCACCAGTTGCAAGACTTTAGGCAGTCAGGATGTTCTTGGCATTTGCAGCACATAAAAACTTCAAAGTTTTCCAGATGGACGTGAAAAGTGCCTTCCTGAACGGAGAGTTGGAAGAAGAAGTGTATCTGGAACAGCCGCCTGGCTTCGTTGATCCAGAACATGCAGATTTTGTATATCTACTCTTCAAATCTGTCTATGGCCTCAGGCAATCCCCAAGGCGATGGTATGAAACCCTATCCTTATTCTTAATTGAAAATGGTTTTGTTAGGGGAGTAATTGATAAAACATTGTTCTATAAAGTTGTGAGAAATGACTTAATACTTGTTCAAGTATATGTGGACGATATTATTTTTGGGTCATCAAATGAGCGCTTGTGTGAGAGATTTGCCAAGCTAATGCAGGAAAAATATGAGATGAGCATGATGGGAGAGCTGTCCTTCTTCCTTGGATTACAGATCAGTCAGAGAAAAGATGGTATCTTTATCTGTCAATCCAAGTACGTCAGAGATTTACTCAAGAAGTATAATCTAGAAGATGCATCAGCAGCTAAGACTCCCATGGCAACAGCCACAAAGCTTGATGAAGACAAATCAGGTAAATCAGTTGACATCACAAGCTATCGAGGTATGATTGGCTCACTCCTCTATTTAACTGCAAGTAGACCAGATATAATGTTCGCAACTTGTTTATGTGCAAGGTTCCAAGCGGATCCTAGAGAATCACATCTCGTAGCCGTCAAAAGAATTTTTAGGTATCTCAAGGGCACACCAAATCTAGGGATTTGGTACCCAAGAGATACAGGTTTTAATCTTATTGGCTATTCGGATTCAGACTATGCAGGTTGCAGGATTGATAGGAAAAGCACATCTGGTGCTTGCCAATTCCTTGGCAGAAGATTGGTGTCCTGGCAAAGTAAAAAGCAACATACAGTATCTACTTCTACTGCTGAAGCTGAGTACATTGCTGCTGGAAGCTGTGTAGCTCAAATACTGTGGATGAGGAACCAATTGAAGGATTATGGCATGGAGCACAAGAAAATTCCAATCATGTGTGACAACACAAGTGCCATTGCCATAACCAACAATCCTGTAGATCACTCAAGAACCAAGCATATTGACATCAGGTATCATTTCATAAGAGAACATGTCGAGGAGGGGACTGTGGAGCTACATTTTGTGCCCACAATGCAACAAATTGCAGATATATTCACCAAACCTCTTGATGAAGTAACATTCAATAGGTTGGTTGGTGAATTGGGAATGCTTAACACAAGTTAGTAAAGCCTTCTATCTGTAAAATCCATGTTTATGTTTGTATGTGCAAGCTACTCAATCATTATGTGCTTAGACTTTAATATGCCTAATTCATGATTGTTATAGGTTGCATATAGTGTGATTTTGCATGAATTCATTATGTTTTAAGTGTCTTTTATAGCACAAATCTGTGAATTTATACTTGTTAGATTGCATGATCATAGGGGGAGTTAAATTCATAATATTCTAGATATTGCATGATTTTTAGATGAATTTACCTTTGATTTTCATGTAATTAGAGGCCTTAGAATTGAAAAACTTCAAAATTTCGAGTTAGGTTCTATCTCGAAACTCATCTAGAAATTCGACTTGAATTTCGACTTAATCTGTCACAGTGAAGTTTTTGAAAAATTCTAAGTCTGGGAAGAATTTCGAGTTGGCTATCTCGAAATTCATCTCGAAATTCGACTTAGAGTTCGAGTTCGAGTTACCAGTGTGCCTAGTTCTATCTTCAAAATATTCGAGATAAAGTCTATCTCGAATTTTATCTCAAAGGTTGAGATGAGGTTTCCATTAAGGGAATATTTTGAAAAGAACTGAGAATTAACTTCGAGTTAGTCTATCTCGAACTTTATCTCGAAGTTCGACTTGATGTTCGAGATAGAGCTCTTAGTCTATCTCGAAACTCAACTCGAATTTTGACTTGGTGTTCGAGATAGAGTTCTCAGTTAAGCTTAAGGGAATTTTTCGAGTTACACTCCTAACTCGAAACATATCTTGAATTACCCTGTTTCTTTTTGGTTCAAGGGGGTATTTTGGATAGAATTTGAGATTAACTTCGAGTTAGTCTATCTCGAAACAGAACTCGAATTTCGACTTGATGTTCGAGATAGAGTTCTCAGTCTATCTCGAAACTCAACTCGAATTTCGACTTGATGTTCGAGATAGACTTCTAACTCGAAAAATATCTTGAATTTTCTTTTTTTTTTTAAGTTTACTTCAATTCAATAATGTTCAAGATAGGATTTCCCTATAGTTTCTGCTGTAAAATTGGTTAAAGTGCTTATTTGTGCATAATTGTTCGAGTTAACCTCTATCTCGAACTTTATCTCGAAGTTCGACTTGATGTTCGAGATAGAGATGTTCGAGATAGAAAAGTTCGAGATAGAGTTCGACTTAGATGTCCCCTGTATGGACTTAGTACTTTTCACATTTTTTAACAGGGACATTTTTGTCATTTCACATTCATCTATATATACATCTCTAACTCGATGCCCAATTCACTTTACCTAATTTCTTTTTCACAGCAGCCGTTTCACAAGAACAGTGCGATTTCATAACTTCACACCTTTAATCTGTGTTTTGTGATTAAACTCGTACTAATCACGAATTACTGCCAATTTTTGGACAAATCTTGACTGTGTTATCCTTAATCTTTGTGTGGGTGTGTTTTGTGTTCATCAATATACACGCGCATATACATACACACGAACATATATTGTTTGTGTACTGTTCATAAAACGCAATTCCATATTCACCATTCAAAAACACACACGATTTCACTGGTACACACGAATATTCATCTTCTTTGAATATTCAGATTTGGTCATTGGTTTTTGATTGTTCATCCCGTAGTTTAATTTTCTCTAAGGGACTTTTGTTCTTTTTGATAAATTAAAAGGGATACATCATTTAATTCGTAAATTATTTGTTTTTCAAAATTAAACAAAAAATTCACATCTTTTAAAAGAAAAACATTTAATTAAAATGGCTCACCAATTTTCCCTTGCTAAAAACAATTTTTATAATATTTCTACGGAAATTGGTGATCAACTCCCGCGGTTTAAGTTTTGGATACGATTTCTCAATTTGTATTCCAAAGCTAGCCATGCTTTTACTGCTAAACCTACACTAGTACATAATGCTTTACAGCAATTATGGACTAGTGCGGTTACTTTTGGGAGTAAATCAACCCCCTACGGTTTCAGGTTTACCTTAGCGGGTCAGGAATATGAGGTGACCGAACACATTGTCAACAGAGTTCTGGGATTCCCAATTAAAGATGCCTATGATCCAGAACCTACTGCTGCAGAACGCCTCAGATTCTTTGAAGAAATTGGATGTTATCCTCCAAAAGGCCCAATCACGGGAAATATCCAAAAGCAATTCTTCCATGCGGAATGGAATTACTTTTTCGAGGCCATCACAAGATGTTTTCGGGCACGCGAAAAAGACTTTCATCAAATTCCAATTCCAATGCAAACCTTTGCAGTTGCCCTAGCAAGAGAACTGGATATAAACTATGGACGCATAGTTCTCTCTGAGATAGTGGCCTCAATGGGATCCCTTGCAAGCAGAGACCTCTCTTCCACTGATGTCGTCTGCTGGTTTCCTCGGTTTCTTCAAATGCTAATCAATGACTTAATACCGAAGGATGCTCTTGCTATTAGACAGGGATTTGCCAGAAGCCCCACATCTGAATCGCTAGGGATGGGCACTAAGTCACTTGCAACCATTGCTAATCAGGATAAACATCAAGGTAAACCAATGTCTACTCCTGAAAATATTCAAATGTGGCTTAGATATGATGCAAGAGTTACCAATTTGGAGGCATCATCACAAGTTTCATCACATGCTCAAAATCCATCTGTTCATGCTGAGGCATTTGATGAGATCCCTGATGAGGAAAGCGATGATGCACAAGGTAATCAATCAGGTAATCTCTCCCTGCATACTATTCATTCCTCCTCCTATGTTTCTGATTCCGCGACCCAAGAGACTGCTAACCCGCAGGATCTATCCCAGGGTAAGAGCCATATTTCTGACTCTGAGTCTGATACACATTCCTATTCTCTATCACCCCTGTTAACGGAAGTCAGAAAACCAGCACGTATATATATACAAGATGATGAGGAGAGTGAATCCGAAGAGCAGCAACTTATTCGCAAGAAAGCCAAACTTTTCCACGCTGCTACTTCACGACCACAGTCAAACCCTAGCGTGTCACACGCAACCACTCCACCTCACGCGAGTGGTTCACCCCTTGAACATTCTGCACATAGGGATTTTGATTTTGGTGAGGATGATGTGCCTCTTGAAGATACTGTTGCTTCAAGAGGCCATGAAGTCTTAAGAACTTCAGCCGTACCTTCACCGGTACGTACTGATGCTGCAAAGAGGATCGGTTCTGATGTCGTACAAGGACACTTTGCAGCCTCTCAGCCTGAGATTCCAACTCAGGAACAAACAGAATTTGATCCCATAACTGTCAACAACATTTCTTATCAATTTTCTGCAGGTACTGCTTCACTATTTGGATCAATCATTGAAGACATACACGAGCGTGAGACAGGGAGTGTGTGTGAGAGGTTAGGAAGAGAGGGACCTTCATTTTCAAGGCCCGAAACCGAGCGTCAAATACCAACAGAACGAGTATTAGAGCGAGGTCACCTAAACCAAACACCGTCCCTTAACACTGAAAATCTTGATACGCGTATGACTTCAATGGAAAATCAGATGAGGCAGTTCGGGATTAATATTGGAAACAACCAAAGGGCTCTAGACGACTACGCAGCAAGAATGGCAAGTCAAGCTACAGCTTTTGATGATTTGACAAATAAGGTCAATGACTTGGGCCATGCTGGTGGTGTCTTGGGAAGCACTCTCAATGAGAGGATGGGGGCATTGGAGTCTACAATGCATACAATGACTGTGGAGATCAGTAGAATGATGTTCGCAGTCAGGAGTTTTGTGCCCCCGGAGTGCTTCGAGTCGCAACAACCTCCCCCCGATGCTGGTGCAGGTGGTGCAGGTGGTGCTAGTGGAGCGGGAGCCTCTGGTTCTGGTTTTGGAGGTTCCTATGCAGCTGGTGGATCTGAAGACCATGGTGGAGCTCAGGATAACTCACCTAAGGGGGAGAGTGGAAAGGAGACGAGACAGCAGGCAGTTCACATCGAAGAAATTGAAGAGCCCGCTGATCTTGTCAAGGAACCAGAAGTTGAGCCGTCTGTTGATGAAGAGGCTCTGAGGATGAGGAAGGGTAAGGCAGTAATGGTTGATGAACCATTTGTTGATCTGAGTCATCAGGAAACAGCACAGGAGGTACTTGACTCAGATTCTGACATGGAAGACGTACCGTTGGCACACGCTATAAAAAGATCTTTGAAGGAACAAGGTGGAGGTGTTGGGATGTCTTCCGGACTGCCTGAAGAATTTCCTGTTGATGAGGAAACCCTTAAAGCTCAACAGTTAGCCTTGGAACAAGCTCAGTTCCATAAAATGAAGATGATGCAAGAACATGCTGCGTTCCTAGAACAGAAGGTGGAGCTACAAGGGAAGTAGTATGAGTATGAGCTTGCAAGGCTAGCCAATCCTCAAGTTGATCTGGACAAACGAAGGATAGGGCAGAAATGGGATGAAGCAAGGAAGATAATGATGGGACCATGTGCAAAAGGAGTTCATAACAAGGATGCAGATGATCTGTTCTACAACTTGAATTTGCAGAATCCAATGACTGGGGACTATATAAATGCTTTGAAGAGATTAATTTCTAAAGTCAGGGTTGGATACAATGCAAATCTTAAGGAGTGGCAGGTTATCTTGCCTTTGGTAGAAGGAGTCCCAACATCTTTCTTATATGTGGATGACCAATTCATAATGAGAAGATCTGCGTCAGAGTTGTTCTTGCTAGCAACTAAAATTCAGTACTCTCAATCTGAGGAGCTAAGCATTCTGTATAGGGATCAGTTAATGCAGCTAGCAGAGGACAAAGGTCCAGAATTCTCAGCTTATCCAAATTTTGTCCGGATGGTAGTTGATGGAAAGATGAAGAGGGTTAGCATGGAGGAAAATGATCTAATGGAGCTTTCAGTGGAATCTCTCAAAGCTGTATGCAGACAAATGATGGGTAAGGGATTCGCTTCTGAGCTTAAAGATAAATCCGTGAAGATCATTGAAAGAGTTATATTCAAGAAGAGCAATGAGGTGTGGAAGTGTGATGTCATTGCTCCAAACCCTCTTGATGATGTGAAGATTGAGCCGGAGCTGATAGAGAAGAAATGGAATATTCTTCAAGCCATGAAGAATGTAGATGAAGCTCTGACTCTTCCTTCTGGAGCACTAGAACAAGGAGAAATAAGGGAGGCTATTGGTGTTCCAGGAAGTGAAAGTGTATACTGGATACATGCTTATGTTGAAGATACAGCTGATGCCTTAGTATTCATAGATGCAGACCAGAATCAAACAATCTTGCATATGAGTAGACAATGGCTGCTACGGACTCAAGATGCTGCATTTCTGGAGAGAGTATTATATGTATTCAAATGGGGCGAAGTGGAAGATAAGTTTGTTGAAGAAAAGCAGAGACTCATGAGTTACCTGTCTGAAGTAGTGGTGGAAAAGAAGAGAATGGAGCGAGATGCGGCCAGTGTCCACAATACTGACCGTGTCAAGGACTACCCCAAGATGATCTATTGTCAGTTCAAATCTGATAAATCTCACTGGAAACCTCAACTCATCATGAAGAATTTCGAGGATATTCCAAAGATCAGAACTACTCAGGAGGTGGACAAACTCAGAAGGCTTTTCAAACATCCTTATCCAGAGCCCAAGAACCCTCTAGAAATGGAAGCTGTGAGTCTGTTGAATGCTAGGTGGAAGCAGCTTAAAGATCCAGTATACAAGAAAGAAAAGCAGCAGATGGAGAAGCTCAAAAGGCAGAAAGAAGAGAGAGACCAAGCTGCTGAAGCTAGAAAGAGGAAACGGAATTAGGGTTAAAGGTCAGAGTGGTGTGAACTTGAAGTTGGAAAAACTTCATGTCTTTCGGTTGCTTTAACTCACTTGAGGAAAATTCACCTTAGAGTGAATCCAATAAGGTGATACAAGTTTGACTAAAAGGTATGAAATAATCCAGGTGATAGGAATCACTCAAATGATCTTTAATTCGAAGTTCGAATTCTGTTTCTAGTTTAAGTTCTTTGTATTGTTTTCATGTAAATTTCAATTGTAAATTATTCAAGACTGTAATGTTAATTATCTTTTCTCGTCTCATTGTTTAGTTGAGTTATCCTTCATTAATTTGAATGTCATTGTTAGACAATCAAATTGGGGGAGATTGAAAGGCAGAGTGTATAAACTTGTAACACTATAACTAATGTAACTCAAACTAAAGGAAAAGATACTTAACCAGAAGACAATCAAGAACAAGAAGTCACAAGAAATCAACACTAAATGAAGACAAGGTAATTGATACAATTCAACATGTTAACTATGATCAATCCAAGAAGAAATCATTGAGAGAAGTTCAAGTCAAAGTTGTTCATGCCTCAGTGATTTGGAAAGCCAAAGATCAAGATCATAACTATCAGTATCAATAAGACCAATTGATTTCAAGTGAACAAGAAGGAAAGCAAATATTGGAAAGCCATATTTCTAATTGGATATGGTAACTTATTCAAGAAGCAAAAATCCTATCAAGACTAGTCACTTATGAACCAGACCGTTGCATCAAGTGTCAGGACATTGATAGCAAGTTTATGTCAGTAATAAAGATCCATATTCAAGAACTTAGTGAAGAACAAAGAAGACATGAAGATATCACAAGTTCAAGATGTGCATTGAAGTTTCAAGTTGAAGACCAGAATATTTTCTAAGTACAAAATATTCTAGATGGCCAAGTAGAAGTTTCTAAGTAGAAGTTCTACATAGAACTTCGAGATGGCTAAGTAGAAATTCTCAAGTAGAAGTTCTACTTAGAGTGCAGCTTCAACATGACACATGGCATCTTCTGATTGGCAGATTTCCAAGCTTTCAAGATAAGGCAAGAATTATGTGGACATCATTGGGCCACGTACATCTTAGTCTTTGAAGACTACAGGACATAGATTACATGTAGTATAAATAGAAGTACTTGTGTAATGTTTTAGTTAGTGAGCAATTCTAGAGAAAAACACAAGAGAAAAAGAGAGAGTGCATTCACAGAGCTTAGTATCATTCACCTCTCTCTCAACTTCTGTTATACTTTGTAATGAATGTTGTAGCAACCCTTTCAAGTTATATATAAGACATATATTCCTTGAATCTGTGTGTTCATTTATTGCATCGTATTTATTGCTTCTCATATTCGAAAAGTTGTATTCACCCCCCCTCTACAACACATTTGGACCTAACAGTGGATGATATCATATTTGGCTCTACAAATGAGAAGCTGTGTGAGAAATTCTCTAAGCTCATGCAGAGCAGATATGAGATGAGTATGATGGGAGAATTAACATTCTTTCTTGGGCTGCAAGTAAGTCAAAGGAAGGATGGCATTTTTATAACCCAAACCAAATACATCAAGGATCTATTGAAGAAATTTGATTTAGAAGAATGCTCACCTGCAAAGACACCCATGGCCACTGCCACCAAGTTAGATGAAGATAGTAAGGGCAAGAAGGTAGATATCTCAATCTACAGAGGCATGGTTGGTTCTCTACTCTACCTCACTGCCAGTAGGCCAGACATCATGTTTGCAACATGCTTGTGTGCAAGGTTTCAATCAAATCCAAAGGAATCACATATGATAGCAATAAAGAGGATTTTCAGATATCTGAAGGGCACACCAAACTTGGGGTTATGGTATCCTAAGGACACAGGGTTCAATCTGGTTGGTTATTCTGATGCTGATTATGCTGGATGCAGAGTGGATAGGAAAAGCACCTCAGGTAGCTGCCAGTTTCTTGGACAAAGGTTAGTCTCTTGGTACAGCAAGAAACAATAATCTGTGTCAACCTCCACAGCTGAAGCTGAGTATATAGCTGCTGGAAGTTGCTGTGCTCAAGTGCTTTGGATCAGAAACCAACTTAGAGATTATGGACTTGTATTGGAAAGAATTCCAATCATGTGTGACAACACAAGTGCAATCTCTATAGTTTCCAATCCTGTCAATCATTCTAGGACAAAGCACATTGACATCAGATATCACTTCATAAGGGAGCATGCAACTAATGGAACCATTGAATTACATTATGTTCCCATAGAGAAACAACTAGCTGACATATTCACTAAGACATTAGATGAAGCCACCTTCACAAGGTTGGTTAGTGAGATTGGAATGCTGAATTCTTCAAATTCTGGCTGAGTGAATATATTAACTAGATTGTTGAAGCAGTAAATACTTACTTTATCAAATGCTCGATATTTTTAAAGTAAGTATTGGCTGGATTATGATTTATAAATATTCCACAATGCTGCATATGTTGAAAATCATACATCTTTAGCTTGAAATTTCTGTGAAATTTTGAGAAAATCACTATTTAATTTAGTAGAATATTATTCAATGAATATTTCTGGTAAATTTTAAAAGATGGTGAAAATTGAATTTTATGAGTGAAAAGTATAGTTCGATAAGTCAGACTTCTCGAATGGTTCATTGTTTTGTCATGGCTCGAGTTCTCGAATAGGCCTATCAAGAACCCTCCTGAGTTCTCGAATAGTGTCTTTTGAGAAATCGAATAGCACACTTTAAGTTCTCGAATAGAGTATTCTAGTTCTCTTATGATGGAGTTATCGAATACTATATTTGAGTTATCGAATCATTTGAAAAGGCTGATTTCTCGCTGACACTTAATCGCTTTTTGGATTTATATTCAAAATTTCATTTCGCTCATAAAAACGTATTCTATTTAGCTAAGAATTATTTTCTGAGTTAAATAACTGCCAGCTGTGAGTTACAAACTGCTTGAGATATCGAATAAGCCTTTCTTGACTTATCGAATAGTTGTTTTATACTTCTCGAATGACTGACTTGTCGATACAAAACCTATATCTAATCGACAACTCAAGTCACTCACATATATACAATTCCACAACTGTTCACATCATTTCATTCGATTTCTCAAGCAGCTAAAGTTCCAAAACCTCTATAAACCCTAACGTCAAAAGCTAAATTTCGTCTTCAACCTTCATTCTCTTCTCATCTCTCTGTGTAACAATGGCAAATACCCAACTCACAATTCCTAAACACACCAATTTCATATCAATAACCAACGATGTTGAAGCACCCAATGCAAACTTTAAGTGCTTCGTTCGATGGATGGATGAATCATACATCAAGGATGCACTCTCAGCTAACCCAACTCTGTATCTAGATTTACTAGAACAGTTTTGGAGAACTGCTACTGTGGAGGTCGTGGCCCTAGAGAATGCAATAACTTCATACGTAATCTATTGCAAGATTCAGGACAAGGAAATCACCATCACTACTGAAAATATGAATCAAGCACTGGGGTTACAACAAGGAGTGTATGACAGTCAAGCAACTGATCAGGAATTGGAAGATTTCTTTGATTTTATCAACTACTCAGATAGAATCAAGCTTGGAAATTTGAATAGGAAGTACTTGAGGAAGGAATGGAGCTATGTCTTTGGCACTCTTCTTCAAGTCTTCACAGCAAGGAAGTCTAGCTTTGATCAAATCAGCACACCTGTTCAACAAATAGGATATGCTCTAGCATATGGGAGAAAGATTGATGTTGGTTTGATCATAATGCAAGAATTGTATGGGAGACTTGGTAAGAACTCAGCCAAGAGAGGTAATGAAATTTTCTTCCCTCGCTTTATTCAATCTGTACTTAATTTCATAGATGTTAAATTGATTGAATTGCCTGGGTTAGACAAACATAGAATAGGCTATCCGAAATCCATGACCAAACTCATTTTTGGTAGCTTGGAGACTAGGAATGATGTGGATGTAAGGCTCAAAATAACTCCCCTTATGGAGAGTTTATTTAGGACTTACCCCCACAACATGCCAATATGTGCCTCAAAATCTGAGTTAGCTAGGCCCAAGCAAGTAGAGCAAAATGCTAACCCAGGGCCTGATAACCAACCCTCTCAGCCAAACACTTTACCAAACACAGAGACAACTGCATCATCCTCTCAAAAGGGTGATGTTAGTAAAAAGAAGAGAAAACAGGTTGCTTCTGAACCTCTAAAAATCTTAACTGAAGCAGCCTTGGCTGTAGAATTAGGCATAGCAAGTGAGGAACCTGAGTCACCCTTACTAAGGCCAAAGAAGAAGAAGAAGAAGTCTAAAACCACCTCTTCAGTCACCAAAATGGCTGAAGTTGTAAAATCAGGGGCAAACAGCTCACTAGGTGTATCCTCTCAAGAGGGTGCATCTATAGAATCAAGCATTCTCCCCAATGCACCTACTTGTACAGAGTCAGCACATGGGAGTGATAAGGATGGCACAATACTGAGTGGAGAGCACATCACAATTGAAACTCCTTCTATCTCTCAGGGGGAGTTGCCAAAATCTAATCTACAACACACTTCTCTTCCAGAATCTACCACTCATATTTCTTTGGAGCCTGCAACTCAAGCAATTGAGGAGCAAGGCATTGATCATCAAGAATTCTTTTCTCTTGATGAGCCAATGGATTCAAGTGACTTGGTGCATGACACCTTGCTCACCACCCAGGTACCACATTTAGATGGTCAGGGAATGCATGTTGGGGCATCTCCTAATGACACCATCACAAACACAGAGGTTTCACTAATTTTAACTAGAGACTCTGTGCCTGTGTCAACTACTGTTGTAACTCATCCCACTTCTGTGGAGACAACAGTAGCAGAGTCTTTTCATCCGGTTACAGAAGTTGCATCTGTAACTGAGGAGTCTAGCTTGCCTAGCTCTAGCTCTCACTTTTTGTCTCAATGGCTGAAGCCTGTGCAACATGACAGTGCTTCAGGATCAGGGTCTGTTCCACCACAAATGTCCATTGACGCTCTCCAAAGCTATGTTGTGGATCAGATTCCTGAGTTTGTCAAAATAGCCCAGAACCTTGTCACCTCCAACATCTCAAATCCAGATTATGAAGCCATCCTACTATGTCATATGGATGATGTGGAGATGCAGAAGGCCAAGATTATTGTGCTGAGAGCGATGGCAATGTAGATGCCTGGATGCAAGGAAAGTATGATGTAACTCTCAGTGAAGCACTTCAATATCTTTGAGAGGAATACATCACTTCACTAGGTTCAAATGCAAAATCCCTGTCCCCTAGTGAAGTGTTTGAAGCTGTCAATGATTCCTACAGGGGTTTCCTCAAGGCTGCACACTATCTTGGCAAGGGAGTCAAAACTGAAGTCAACAAGGTGAGTGACAAGAAAGCCACTTCAGTAGAAGAGATCAAGAGGGCCTTTGATGCCAAATTTCCTCAACTAGACAGTATGGTCAAAGATATCAGACACTTCAACACCACCTGCACCAAAATGGATAATAGTCTAGCTCTCCTTAAAGATACAGTCACAGGTCTAGGAAGCAAATTTCAAATTCTATCTGATCAGACTACAGATTCCAATGCCATGCTTAGGACACTCTTTTCAAATCAATATGGAGACAAGCTGGTAACTGAGGTTCCTGTGCATGAGCTGTCTAGATTTGAAGTGCAGAGACTTAAAGAACAATCCCTGTCTGGCTTCAAATCTACTGCATTATTCAGTAAGGTAGATGCACTTGAAACGGAGGTAGCTACTCTCACTCAGTCCAATGCTCATCTTACAGACAAGGTACAAACTCTAACTGAGCAGTTGAACACTCAAGCCACCACCACAGCTGATGTTCTTCTGCATCAACAATCAATGTTGTCTGCAATGATGAAGCACATGGGTCTCCCTCTACCTGAAGAATCTTCAACTCCAAAGGTCAATACTACAGCCTCTGTGCCTGACAACAAGCCTAAGGGGGAGAAGAGGACATCAAGGAACTCAAATACAAAGGGGGAGAAACCACCAGTAAAGGGCATCAAAATCACTGAAGGTGCTCATAGAACTTCAAAATCTCTAATTCATGTGCCTGGAAAAGGAAAAGACAAAATTGATGAGCCTCCTACTTCTCTGCCAGTTGTCACTCTACCAACTGTGCACATCACTACTTCCAGTGGTCAAAAACAAACTATCACAACCACAGTGGTTGCAGGGAGTATGCCATCTGATAAACCTTCACTCTCCATATCTAAAAGTGCCAAGCCTGTAGAAGTGAAGGTGGTCACTGAGGCCAAGCTACAAGAAATTGCAAACTCAAATGTTTATCATGATGATGCATTCTTGGAGTTTCTGAAAGTCTCAAGAGAACAGGCTGGTGACACTCAATTGTATCTAAGGAGCTTGAAGAATCAGATCGATTACTTCACTGTGGTACCTAGAAAAGTTAATAGCTCATGGCTCAAGGAAGTAATGATGGTAGAAAAATCCAGAATCTGGCATCTAACCTACAAAACTCTACATGCCCTGAAACATTCAGAGATAGATGCACTGATAGAGCTCATAGAGAAGAGGAATGTAAATGAAAACAATAAGAGTCTGTATGATGACTTGAGGAATGGCCAACCTTCAAGGCTGCCAGAAGTGATTAAGAAGCCATGGACCATTATCTATCAGTCTGGCACCAGAATTGAAGAGATTAAACAATTGGTCATTCCCAATGATCTCACTTCTTGAAATCACAGACTCATTATTGCCATCATTGATCTACTGCAAAAGAAAAAGGGGACAAGTACTGCTGAAGAGATAGAGGCACTGCACATTCTCATATCATTCATTGCAACTGGTGTAATTCCAGAAATGGCCAAGCCAAGGAGGAATAAAGATGATGAAGATGAAGACAAGAATGATGGGAGGAGAATCATCATAGGAGTGATAAGGGGGATGAGGATAAGAAGAAGAAGAAAGACAGCAAGGATAAGAAGGATGATGACCAAGGCAAAATCTATGAGAGGAAGAATGGAAAACAGCAAGCCTTAGGCATTGCTAGCAATAATCTCACCACAACACAAGACTCTAAGTCTAGGGTGAATGTTGATAGTAATGACCTACCAAAATCTAATCCCATGGCTTCTGCAACTGTTTTACCACCTCAAGAAGAGAAGAAGATTCAAGTCAAGAAACCATCTGTACATTTCAAAAAGCATATTGCTAATGGAATACTACAATGGTCCACAAACAAAGGTCACATGCTACTGCCAGGCAACCATGTCAAAAGGATCAAATTCAAACAAGCTGCAAGGAAACCAAAGCTATCCAAGTCAAGGACTCTGACAATCTATCCAGGCTTAAAACTCCAACCACTAGATGAAGATTTTGATGAAGACCAACTGCAATTCTTACAAGCTCAAAGAATCTATCATGTTACCATTGTTGATAACTGCCTTGAGATCAAATATACTGATGGAAGGGAGGAGAAATTCAAACAAGGAGGATGTCAACACTGGGGCAAACTACATGACATAGAAAGAATCATTGCATTGTTGAGCTCAGAAGATAAAGTAGAAAGAGTATGGAAGCTGGAGCTAATTGATTTTGTGAAGATGTAGAGAGATCATAAGGAGAAAATCAGAAAAGAGTGTCTTGAGAAATGGCTAGCAAGGGAGAAAGAAATTGAGAGACTGGAGATTGAAGCAGAAAAGCTAAGGGCAAAGGGATTGTGTAGAGTTCAGT